>CM062816.1:1968950985-1969575528 GCA_031772625.1 Pinus tabuliformis | reverse complement strand
CAAAGAGCATCAAATCAAGGGGAGCTACTTTGATAAGCAGTAACATGAAACAATTGGCAACCTCCAGAAAGGAAGGTTGCTGAGCAAATGAAAGGTTTGCATCTTGGGTGAAATACCCTTTTTCATTTAAGTTGTGAGTTTGATTATGCAAAGCAGTTCTTTAATTCATGAAACACAATTGGTGCAAGCTTTTCATGTTCCTTAACCCTCAATTGGTATCACTATGTCAACTTATAATGTGGGTCATGTGGAGTAAGATTGTGTTCAAATGGACATTTCTTTCTGAAAAAAAAAAGTATTAGAGTTTGCATGGTAGTGTATCCAATTTGTATCATTTCATTTGGTGCAATTGGTATTAGTTGAGAAGCAGTGCCTATTGTGTAAGTATGATCTCAAGGGGAGAAGATGCTAAAATGAAGTGAGCATAGTCTCGAAAGCAACAACGGTAGTGAAGTGCGGGAAGAAATGCATCATCATTAATTGGTATTTGCAACAACAACAATACCATGAGCAGTTTAATTGGTATCATTTTTTTTAAATTTGGTACAAAAGATGCATTAGTGGAGAGAGTACTCAACTAGCAGCCATAAGGTGTCCAAAACTGGAGGCATTCAAAACAGAGGTAGTATATGTTCAGGGGGAGCATATCACATATGCTCAGTTTATGGAACAACAATATTGACAGTCCTAGAAGAGATGTCTGCGAAGTAGATTGCACATCTCAATAATTAGACCTTGGTCTTCATAGTCAGTGATTGCATGGGGAGAAAAAGATAGCTTGTAGCCCCTTGCCATTGATGTCAAAGGGGGAGAGAATTTGTGGAGAAGTTGTGATGGCTTGTGCAAAAGAAAGCAGGCCATTGGTGTCTCATGCAATGAGATGTGTGGAGTAGCATGAGGTTTGGCCATCAAATGAAGATAAGGATGAAGTGTTGCCATCAATGCCAAAGGGGGAGATTGTTAGACAGTTGGCACTGTCTGGATGGCTAGTGGCCTAGTAAAGATATCTGAGAGTGTGTTGGCATTAATTTCACAATCATGTTGGGAGATGTGTTAGGAAGTTGGCCTAACTGTTGGTAGGAGTGTTGACATTGTTGTCAACAAGACTAGCATAGATACTTGTCACAACAGATAATTTGCAGTGATGGCCTAGGAGAAATCCTATGGTTGCTATCGGCTTCATGAAGAGAATCATCATAGTAGCAGGCTTATTGGAGAAGCCATAAAATGATGATTACAATGATGGACCAGATGAAATTCCATGGTAGTGCAGGCTATATTTCAAGATTTTGGAGCCATCTTAGAGGTAGAAGATGGGCTCAAAGCCTACATTAGACCCTCTAAATTAGAAAGTTCTTTGAATCAGCTTTCCAACAATATACAAAATTTTATAAATGGATTCCTAGTTCAAAAGTTATGGCCTATTGAAGTTTAGGGATTTGAAGCCTTAGGAAGGAAGGAATATAGGCGTATCGGAGATCGAAATGTTACAGGTCTAGTATATCAGCATTTCGGAGATCAGAATGTTGGAGCAACAATATTGGCATATCATAGATCAGAATTTCATAGGTCCAGCATATCGCAGCATCGACATATTGGAAGTCCAAGATATCGGTGCATCAGAATATCAAAGGTCAGCATAATCTGCATATTGGCATATCGAAGATCGGAATGTCAGAGGTCTAGTGTATTGGCATATCAAAGATCGGAATGTCGGAGGTCCAACATATCGGCGCATTGGAATATCGGAGGTCAGCGTATCGATGCATCGTCACATCACGATATCAGAAAATCGAAGGATCAGTACATCGGAGAAGGTTGTATCAGAGGTCGGCATATCAGTGCATCAACATATCGGAGAACAAGATGTTCGACGTCAACATATCGGCACTTAGGCATATCAGAGATCTAGATACCGGAACATCGGAGGATTGGCACAAGTGGCACATCGAAGGTTGGAGCCTTAGCACATCGAAACATCGAGATATCGACGATCAGAATATCGGAACTTCTTAAAGTGAGGAACCTTTAAAAGTTGTGATATCCAATAAGTGTTGATAAGCCTTTATAAGCACCGAGGAATGCCAAAAGAAGATTAACAAAGGATTTCGGTGCAAAACCAAAGGTTGATAGGCCCTCTTCTCTCTCCTCTAGTAGAACACATGGCATCATATGATTGACTTCGATAAGCTATAGTGGCATCTGACATCAGCATGACATGGCAATACGACAGACCCATGGCAACATATGATTGGCACCCATAAGCTATAGTGGTATCTGACGTCAGCATGACATGGTAATACGACAGGACATGTGGCAGGCATATTCAACCTAATTAGGTAGTCTAATGGGCTAGAATCGGGTGACACATGTCACCTCTAAGGAGTCGCCACGTGGAGTGATGATGTCATAATCGGAGGTCGGCATATCGAAGGTTGAAGATGTCGAAACTCTAGAATAGTTGAAGTTTGGAAAAGTTCTGATAGAGGGGGCTTTCGATATTGGGTTGGCACATGGTCATGAGAGTTCAAAGAACCAAGGGTGAGGAGTAGTTAACAAAGGGAGAATGGCCCCCGGTTGGAGTCTAAAGGCCTAGCACCTTAAGGCTAAGCGGAAGGTCACATCTCTCGGTCATATGAAGAGAAATGTTGTGAGGGCTACGCAGAAGGAGCCAATGAAATTGGAACTTCATAGAAGTTACGATACAAAGGAGACTCTGATATGGCATTAAGTCAATGGTCACTGGCCTACTCATATGAGACAGTGATTTCTCAATGGAGATGAGCGCCAAGGCACTGAGGAGTATCAAAACATTGCACCACTATGATGCAACGATGTGGAATTTCTCTGATAAGACAGTACAGAGAGTTAAAGGCGTATGGGTCGATAGTTGCAGGATTGAATGTAGGACTAGAGGAGTTGGTCTCAGGATTAATAGCGACTGTCAAATATCGCTAGGTCAAGGTAGCAAGGACCACGATCTTCAGGAAAGAGTGTTGGGTCTGCCTTGAGGTGAGACAATCCATCTCTGTGCTCTGATGCACGTCTCAATGAGTTAGGCAGATGAATGGGTTAGCTACCAAAGAACAAATGCAGATCAACGGAGTTGGTTCATGGAGTCAGATGGATCTGAAAAAAACTCTGAGACAAGGAAACGAGGACAATGGTCCACAAAGAAGCCATCCCAAAGTACAACCAAGTTGTGCCAAACCATGAATAAGCATGGAGAGCCTCAGTGATAGGAGAGTTGTTCACAAAGAGGACTGTGCCTAGTTGGAGTGTGCAGGTGAACTGAGAATTCATTCTCAGTATGGAGAAACTATCAAGTGTCCATTCTCATGGTTAATGCAATGGCAGAGACCAAGTCAGATGCAACAACAGAATGGAAGAGCCATGCCGAGGTACACTCGCGCAGTGTGAATACAGGACATGAGTGGCAGCATCGATTAGTGGGCAGCAGAGGAACAAAAACCCAAGAGCTCAGATGAGAAATATGGGGAAAGCAGCATTGTTGCTAGAGAGCTAAGTGGAAAAGCTCTGTGTGTGCGCTGTTGTGTGAGGCTAAGTGAGCCTGTTCTGTAGAGAAAGGTCAAGAGTTCCTATGCAGAGGTAAGAGACCCCGAGAGAAGTTGTTTTGCTGTGTGAGAAAGGTCGAAGGTTCCTGTGCAGAGAAAGAAGGCCGAGTGAACCAGTGTTATGGTGTGTAAGGCTGAGAGGGCCTGATGAATAAAAGAGGCCGAGAGCTGACTATATGTTGATGAAGAGCAGAGAATAGAGAGTTGCGTGGACTGTGATGAGTGACTATAGTTGAGCAGATTAGTTTGTTGTTGCAGAGTGAGAAGAGTGAGCAGAGAACATAGCTGAGATCAGGCAGAGTGGTTGCCAATTACAGAGAACATTCAGTTCCTATTTGAGTGTGGGTTGGAGCCTACATACAGGAAGTTGGTGCTTCCATCTCTAGTGGGTGCTTGAGAAGGCTTGGGGGTTGATGCCTCCTGCAAGTTGGTGCTTGCATAAATCTAAGGAGTTACAAGTTGGTGCTTGCAACAAATCCATGAAGTTGGTGCTTCACATGGTGCTTCTGGTAAGCTGGACAGGGATCTACAAAAAGAGGGAGTTGGTGCTTCCTGCTAGTGGGTGCTAGCAAACAATCCAAAGGGAGTTGATGTTTCCTGTGAGTTGGTGTTCACAAAAACATATTGACGTAATAGAGTAGGTCTTCTTATTTTACATCAATAACAACAAAAATCTTGGTGGTTTTTTCCCAAAAGGGTTTCCACATAAAACCTTGTGTCTCATGTGTATAATGCTCATGGTGTGTGCTTGTATGTTGATTTGATATTGCTACCATATTACATGTTGCTGTTGATTATATGGATGGTTTCCAAGTTTGAATAAGAAAAGAAAATTGGCATAAAAAGTTTAAAATTAGCCTTAATATTGATTCACCCCCCCCCCCCAGTATTATCATTGTTTCCAAAAAAAATCAGTCATTTGGTGTCAATTTATTTGTTGTTTAATATTTTGCTGCTACATCATACAAAAAAATAACAAAACGACCCGATATATTAGCTCCTCCACTCATTCTCGACCCCATTTAAGGCATTGGTCTTACTTGGAGTTACTTGGGGTTACTATTGGGAATCCTCCCTTGACCTTTAGGAGGTAGTTAGGTCTCAAGGCTGGGGGCTTGGCCCAAGCTGATGGGGGTTCCTTGGCTTGTGGGTGCCCATCTGACAAGGTTACAATACCTTAGCAACCTTGTTAATTGGATCAATAATGATGCATGTTTCTTTTGTGGCATTTGGCGAGCAATCACATAATCATTTATTTTCTAACTCTAGCAATTATTACTATCACCCTCTCCCAATGAGAATAAGAGAGGAACGATCATCCTTAATTCTCCAGCATTTGTGGGCCTGCCATTAGTGAAACTATGCCTCAACGAATAAATTGAGTTTGATTTGTTCCTCATGACAACATGTTAATTTTTGGTATGTTCTATGCTAGAGCAATTTATTTGAATTTTCACAATTGGCAATCACATCAGCATTATGATAAACTGCAGATAGAACATAAATATAAAACGCAGAAGACAAGCCAAGACAAGAGGACACAAGATATGGCGCAAGCCAGGGACAAACCCCACAATGTGTGGGGAAACCCTTTGATCAAATCTTCTTTTATCTTCAAAGTTCAGCAGAGAGAGAGAGATAGAGTACAATGATTTTAAGTCAATACTTGACTTGCCAAATAGGAGATCAGACATCAGAGATCTTCACCTTGAAGATGACAATGAGGTTGCAGATCTGATCCCAAGGACTGAAGATATGTAGCAGATGAACAGCTCAGTCAGTTACCCATATTACTGAAGCTTTCCTTCCATAAGACTCTCCTTCCTTTGCCGATTCACTGATCATGTCAAGGCTGCTAATCTGGTACCTTTCATAAGGACTGGTGCATGGCAGACCTGGTCATTTGTTAGGGCACCCTCTGAGAGCCACAACACCTTAACCATGCCCCACAGTTCACCTGATTACTGCAGCTAGCTTTCATACAATCCTCCAACGATACGCTGCCTTATAGGGCTGCTTACCTTCTGAACGCAGCTACTAAATAAAGGCCTCCAACTGCTGGCTATGGCCTGCGGCCTAGCCCATCAGTGGACTGTAACTTTAGTCCCTTCAAACAGTGATCCAAACAGCTCCTTAAACTACTGTCCCTAGCTCCTCCCTTTTGCGGATTCTTTTGCTCAGCACACCGAGATCAAGAACAGCTTGATTATGCCCAAACAATCCTGAAATAGGCCATGCTGTTAACTACAGCAATGTAGCATTATGTCAGCGGCTTAGGTGACAGCAACTGGGTCTCTTTGAGCTGCGTATAAGGGCTCTCCTTACTGCGGCTAAGGGCACTACTATACAGCTGCTTAAGACCTCCATTTGCTGTGGCTGGAACCTCCTTCTTTGACTGCGGCTAAGGCAGATTATGACAGTGGATAAGGAGTCTCTTTCTTGCTGCATATAGGGTCAATAGACAATGGATTCAAACCTTCATTTAGGGCCTATATTAGCCCTCCTCTCATCTGCGGATGGAGCCTCTTGAGACAGCGTATAGGGGCTTATTCATGCTGCACATAAGTCTCCTCTTATCTGCATTTAGATCTTCTTATAAGCCTGCGGCTAGGGCATCATCTGCACTGCGGCTAGGGCACAACTGAACTGTGGCTAGGGCATCAGCTACTGTATATTTTAGGTGTCCCTCCTTCTCCAAAAACCCAAGACGTGGAGAGGAAGAGAACACACCAAGAATGTGTGTTAAAATGACTTCAAATCCTCACCAATTTATACTAGAACGTAGGTGATGAATAGACACGTCTATTGGGCTTCTGAGCCTACTCAAGTTTGCTGGTTGGCTTGGTGTATAATTATATAAACAAAATAAATTCATATCTCCATAAATACTTATCGGAATCGGATGATCTTTGGATCAATCCTACACCTCTCGACGAGAGGGATCCAATAAAAATATCAGCTGTCATAAATAAGCTGATCCACATGGAGTTTGGCCCTAGTTGCCAATTTAACACTCCCTCTCAACTAGGGAGAACTCCATCCAGTGATCCATAAGTCCGACTGTACAATCTCGGCCATCAGTGCCCTGCACTGCTCTGCCCAACTCTGCTCAGCTCTGCTGGCTCTGCTCTGCTCAGCTCTGCTGGCTCTGCTAGCTCTGCTCTGCTGAACTATGAAGAAGAAGAATTGATCGAGAATGTCTCATACCATTCTTCACTGACCCGAAGTCAGTCTCAGAGTGCGTACCACTAGTCCCAGACTAGTCTCAGCCGACTCAAAGTCAGCGTCATAGTAAGTACCACTCCTACCATTGGTCCCAGACCAGTATCGCAGTCTCAGAGAGTGTACCACTGGTCCCAGACCAGTTTCAACCGACCCGAAGTCAGTGTCATAGTATGTACCACTCTCACTGGTCCCAGACCAGTACTGCACTGACACAAAGTCAGTCTCGGAGTATGTACCACTGGTCCCAGACCAGTCACAGCTGACCCGAAGTCAGCGTCATGGTATGTACAACTCCCACCACTGGTCCCAGACCAGTATCATTGATCCAGATCAATGGAGGTCATCCTAGCATAGGGAGTACAGTAGATACAACGATGCGTCCATCGGTACTACTATGGTCCCTAACTTCATTTCCCTGCTCATTGATCAGATGAGAGGTACTTCCCATGAGTCCCAGACTGCATGGGTAGGATGCCTCGACAGGAGAACTTAATCAATCCTGTCCTCACAGGAGAACACATCAATCCTGCTACAATCGCCATGGAGAACACATCAATCCAGGCCTCACAGGAGAACTAATCATCCTGCCACAATCGCCATGGAGAACACATCAATCCAGGCCTCACAGGAGAACTAATCATCCTGCCACACAGGAGAGCGAATCATCCTGTTCCACAAGAGAGCGAATCATCTTGTCCCACAAGAGAGCGAATCATCTTGTTCCAGTGCACACCACCAGGGGAGGGTGAGTCACCCTGTGGTCATATGTTGCTCCAGTAGAACTGCAAGCCCCCCAGAGCTCCCAGAGCTCAATGTATACAACATGTAGGACCCTTCTTCAAAGGTCTCTCGACGACTCCAAGTCGTTCAGGAAAATCACAAATTTGATCTTTCATAGGGGCTCTGTCCTGTGCATCATCCTAATGCGATGGAGCCTCCTTGCTCATCGACTTACCATGATGTCTATCTGCTGGAGCAATCGACGAATACGGGATTCCTCAATAATCGAATCCCACCTCTGGTTGTCACAGAGAATCACAGTGGTACTCATCATGTGAACAAACAGCTCATTGAAGAGCTTCAGCAACCAGACTGCCTCACAGAAGGCCATACTAGCAGCAATGTATTCTGCCTTGGTGGTGCTCAGAGTCACCGACGTCTGCTTCCTGCTCATCCAGGGTATCGAGGCAGATTCCAAAGAGAAAGAGCACTTAAAAGTGCTTTAGTGATCCTCCACACTGCCTGCCCATTCAGCATTCGAATAATAATGCAATTTCATCTTTTCGGCAGTGTATCTCAATCCATGAGAGATTGTGCCCTGAAGATACTCAGAAGATTCTTGGCACCAATCCAGTGAGGCTCAATCAAATATGAGCTCACCATGCTGCAACATCAACTGCACACAGGACAGAGGTTCTCAGAACAACATGCGAATGAGTTTATAAAACATGGCATTCCAAATCATCCACACATCATACCATATACTTCTGAAAGTTAATGACCATTGAGAGTAGTCACAGGCTTGCAGCTTATCTTTTCACATTCAGAATCCAACTCCCTCTATCTCCTATAAATGAGAGGGTCTGCACCTGTCAGACATAGGTGCCGGTATGAGAGGTTTATCATCCACAACCTTCGAGTAATGGTTTGGATCAGTTTCACTCCTGGTGAGTCTCAGCTGCATTAGACAGCTATCAATCCTCTCATACTATGCCCGAGGTGTTTTGCTTCAAGCCATAGAGAGCTTTCTTCCACCTGTATACATGAGATTCCCGATCATGAGTCTTAAACTCCTCGGGTTGTTCCAAGCCTGTGGACCTGCTGCATGAAGGGAATGGTCCCCTTATAATATTTTCCTTCGGTACATTTCAGACATGTACCTACATGCTCCTCTTTGAATTCAAGCATCCGAGTCACCATCTGACTCACAGACCTCCAGTGCTGAGTCAACGGACATGGTCCCCAGTGGACTTCTAGCAACTTGATACAACCCAGAACTCAAAACATCTTAACAAGATATATTTTCAAACACGTACCTTTCCATTGATAAGTGCCATCTTGTAACCTTTGATTTCCATTTCCGAGATGGTCATCGGGTTCTTCTTGCGATCAGGTACATAAAAGAGATTCAGGGGTTTCTTGCTTTCGTGGAGGAGTCGGCCACTTCCTTGATGACCTGCATTACCAGTCATTCCTTTGATTATTGAAGATGTCCCAGGAATGATTGTTATCTTCATCAAGAGATGTGTCCCTGCCATTCGGACACTCCTTCGCATAACGGCCGAACTTATTTCAACAAGGCATCTGCCTTTCCTTTCACCCTTAGAACCGAACTTCCCAATGAAGGGATCATTAGATGGGCCATCAGAAACTTCTGCTGCGCCATTTTGATAACATTCTCTGCTTTGACTTCACCCTAGGTGAATTATGGGGAACCCATTGATCCTTCTGTCTTGTCCCAACTGCCTTTGGTGATTGCTCTTTCACTCTTGCTTGGGCATTGTCTTCACCTCAGCTCCGATACCATGTTAATTTTTGGTATGTTCTATGCTAGAGCAATTTATTTGAATTTTCACAATTGGCAATCACATCAGCATTATGATAAACTGCAGATAGAACATAAATATAAAACGCAGAAGACAAGCCAAGACAAGAGGACACAAGATATGGCGCAAGCCAGGGACAAACCCCACAATGTGTGGGGAAACCCTTTGATCAAATCTTCTTTTATCTTCAAAGTTCAGCAGAGAGAGAGAGATAGAGTACAATGATTTTAAGTCAATACTTGACTTGCCAAATAGGAGATCAGACATCAGAGATCTTCACCTTGAAGATGACACAATGAGGTTGCAGATCTGATCCCAAGGACTGAAGATATGTAGCAGATGAACAGCTCAGTCAGTTACCCATATTACTGAAGCTTTCCTTCCATAAGACTCTCCTTCCTTTGCCGATTCACTGATCATGTCAAGGCTGCTAATCTGGTACCTTTCATAAGGACTGGTGCATGGCAAACCTGGTCATTTGTTAGGGCACCCTCTGAGAGCCACAACACCTTAACCATGCCCCACAGTTCACCTGATTACTGCAGCTAGCTTTCATACAATCCTCCAATGATACGCTGCCTTATAGGGCTGCTTACCTTCTGAACGCAGCTACTAAATAAAGGCCTCCAACTGCTGGCTATGGCCTGCGGCCTAGCCCATCAGTGGACTGTAACTTTAGTCCCTTCAAACAGTGATCCAAACAGCTCCTTAAACTACTGTCCCTAGCTCCTCCCTTTTGCGGATTCTTTTGCTCAGCACACCGAGATCAAGAACAGCTTGATTATGCCCAAACAATCCTGAAATAGGCCACGCTGTTACCTACAGCAATGTAGCATTATGTCAGCGGCTTAGGTGACAGCAACTGGGTCTCTTTGAGCTGCGTATAAGGGCTCTCCTTACTGCGGCTAAGGGCACTACTATACAGCTGCTTAAGACCTCCATTTGCTGTGGCTGGAACCTCCTTCTTTGACTGCGGCTAAGGCAGATTATGACAGTGGATAAGGAGTCTCTTTCTTGCTGCATATAGGGTCAATAGACAATGGATTCAAACCTTCATTTAGGGCCTATATTAGCCCTCCTCTCATCTGCGGATGGAGCCTCTTGAGACAGCGTATAGGGGCTTATTCATGCTGCACATAAGTCTCCTCTTATCTGCATTTAGATCTTCTTATAAGCCTGCGGCTAGGGCATCATCTGCACTGCGGCTAGGGCACAACTGAACTGTGGCTAGGGCATCAGCTACTGTATATTTTAGGTGTCCCTCCTTCTCCAAAAACCCAAGACGTGGAGAGGAGGAGAACACACCAAGAATGTGTGTTAAAATGACTTCAAATCCTCACCAATTTATACTAGAACGTAGATGATGAATAGACACGTCTATTGGGCTTCTGAGCCTACTCAAGTTTGCTGGTTGGCTTGGTAATAATTATATAAACAAAATAAATTCATATCTCCATAAATACTTATCGGAATCGGATGATCTTTGGATCAATCCTACACCTCTCGACGAGAGGGATCCAATAAAAATATCAGCTGTCATAAATAAGCTGATCCACATGGAGTTTGGCCCTAGTTGCCAATTTAACACAACACTAATAGCAAATGTAATGCAACAATAATGACATATTGTCTCCTTTAATGGATTTCAAAACCAAACCACTCTTGTAACAAAGTTCAAGTCTACTAAGCTTTGATTCACCATTTATGAAATGCATAGGGCACTCTTTTTAGAGAATCCTAGCTAATCTCGCTCTAATGCCATATTAAAAATAATGACATAACTTAGAGAAATAATTAACTGGAAATAAGAACAAAAAAACATACATCATGCACACAATATTAACACACAATTTACCTTGGAAAACCCTTGCGAGAAAAATCAATCAAAGATATCTTTGTTCTCTTGACCAAATCTAGCCATGTAAGCCTTCGCCAGTCACCTTCGAGGCCATTAGAATCATCTATAATGTGACACCAAGAAATTAACAATCATTTATAATGTGAGAGCCCAAGGTCATGTGACAATGGGATAGATATTTTATAATGGATATGGACTTATTTGATATAAAACACCACAAATTGGAAAGACTTGTATTCAGGTCAATGTTTAATATTTTTTAACTTAGGAATTTCAATGTGTAGGAAATAGTTGTTTTCAATATAGTTAACTTGTACATTGTAACCCACTAACACCTAACTCTAAACTCACTAACTCTCTAATTCCTTCATCGTATTTAACCACCAAGCCATTAAACCCTTAGTCTCTCACATACTAATCCCATAAATTTAAGCATGAACCACTAATTCACTATGCTCAAACCATTACCATGAACCCCTTAATACCAAACCCATTACCTTTTAAATAAAGAACCCAATCACTAATATATTAAAACTGTCACCATTGACCTACTAACCAACACACTTTTTAATGATTGATCCACAAACTCACAATTTCTTTAGGCATTGTCTAGTGAGGCCACAATTTCACCCAAATGACGAATTTCTCGCTAGAAGCCTAAGGAAAATATTTCAAATATCTATGTGAGTGTTTATATCATGTTTTTATGGTAGAAATGGGTTTAGCACCATCAGAACCCTGCTTTTCTACCAAATTTTCTAAAAATTCATGTCCAAATTTGTACTATTTTGCGGATAAAATTGTGGCCTATTTAAACTAAGCCACTCCCTAATTATTGATCAACTAACCAACCTGCCTTAATCATTAACCCATTGATTATTCTAATAATTAACCATAATTAATTTCAATAAAATATAATAGTCTACTATAAATATTAATGATGGTGCTACTAACCTATGAATATATAACCTACTAACTCCGTAAAGCATTAACCTACTAACCCATGAATCCTTTACGCATTATCTAACTAATCGTTGAAAAATGGGTCACCAATATATAAAATGAATCTGGCTTTTCTCAATGCGAAGTGTCAGGAGTACAAGAAATGGCCAAAGGCATTCCTTTGGGAGCAACTGAATGCACAACAGGCTGCCCATGTGAAGTGAATAGAAGAAATTGTTAGATAAATTATCGGTAAGAATGATCTAAATCTCCTTGCATAACATGAGAAGGAGGTCAAGAGCCAAACAGCACAAGGAAGTACAATGTGAAGCATATAGTTAGTTAATATATGCTTTTTCGTTTATTCTTAGGAGAACAATTTGTCTCTCTATACCAAAACACAGAAAATTAGAGACAACAGTGATATTTCTGAAACAAATCTGATAAAATTAGAGACAACAGTGATATTTCTGAAACAAATCTGATTTATCATGGTTTGAACCAGGTGCTCCGCACCTTCTATCTATTGGAATTTTTAAAAAGTCTTGCCTCCAGGATAGGCCAAAGGCTTTTTTTAGGAAGTGATGCAAAGTATCTGTTTCTGTAAAAAAATAAAAAAAAATCAAGCTTGTAGTGCCACATCAAAATCAATCATGGTTAAGAAAGCATAAACGAGAATTGACATCTTCATGGGGCTCAACAGAATAATGGAACACTGTTGGGGCATTGGGAAATGGCAAGATGAGAAAAAGTAAGCTTTTGAATAGTCAAAGTAGATTATTGTATATAGACGTTGTTTAATGAGGTTACAATTTGGTTGGAATTTGTTATGAATTTTTTTTTAAAATTTAATTCAATGTTTGAATCATTTTGTATTTTTTATAGTGGAAATAGATTTAGTACTATCAAGAACTTTGGGCTACTCAAAACCTTGAAGTTTGAAGTTTGACAATAGTAACACATCAAGAAATTTCTAACCAGAACTATTTTTTTATAATGGAAATGGATTCAGCACCATCAAGAATCTGGCTACCCAAAACCCTAAATTTTGATAGCTGTAATTCGGATTACCTAAAAAATTTGCAAAATTTTCTTAAAATTATGCCAGAATTTCTATTATTTTCTTGGCGAAGCCCTGGCCTCCCTGGCCTCGTTAGACTATGGCATTGTGGATATTACAAAGTGCACTTCTATGGCCTCTGCTTTTTTATTTGGCATGGGATTCTAAATCAAGTGTGCAACGGAGTTCTTCCAAAATGGTTGGATTTTCCATTCCTGGATAGTTTAACATTGTGCCGAGTAAGTGTGCAATAGAGTTCTTCCAAAAGGGTTGGGTCATCCATTCTTGATAGTTTAACATCGTGCCCCATTCTCTCGAAGATTCAGATTTTAAAGGCAGGTTCTATTGTTTATCCAACGCAGCTTCATAGTTTTAGTTCCGTTTCTAAGGTGTTTTTCCACCTCATTTTAAAAGTTCAGACCATGCCATGCTTCCTCTTTTCTTTAGCTGTCAAGCCCTAGGCTTTGTGCTTTCCTTTGATTGCTTGAGCCTTGTCGTGAGTATAAGAGGGAAAACCTCTTTATATCTATTTGGCATGTACGAGAAAGGAAAATGTGTAGGGCCAAACACTTTCATCCTCAAAGGGTAGCAAAGATCTCCTCCAAAAAGGAAGATATGAGGAGCAACCTACGAAGCGAGTGGTAGACAGAATGGGCATCTTGCTCAAAACTGGGGGCAGAGTGGGAAACCAAAATAAAGAACAGGAAAATCCCCAATGTATTCCTCACAGACCCATTCCCCTGAAACTTAAAACAGAGAATTGGGACGTATTTTTACTAGGCTGCATTGGACTCTCATTCACATTCATGATGACCAAGCTACCCAGTCTATACTTGGCTGAAAATGTGTTATGAGGCACAACACAAGCACACTGAATGGACCATCAATCCTGCAAATGAAATGTTGGAGAATGGAGCTTTAATGAAGGACTAGAAGGAAGAAGTGGAATTAAGGTTGTACAACTTGAGGAATTCCATCAAGCGTGTATCCCACTAGATGAGAAAGACAAAGAGCCATCCTACAAATTTTGGGAATCTGGCTGCAAAGAAATCAAAGAGGGATGGAAAAGGTAAGGAGAATAAAAAATAGAGACAAAACAGAGTACATACATTGCAAACACAACACTGATAGAGAGAGAAGAATGAAGCAAAAAGAGCATTCCTGGGAAGGTTTTACAGCCGTTTAATAAGGTTTTCTTATGTTATCAAAATACATAATATTTATCATTGGTTGCATAATGGGGCCATCCAAGGTATTAAAATCTTAAAGGCTATCAATCTTTGGTTGCAAGATGGGGCCATCCAAGGTATTAAAATCTTAAAGGCTATCAATCTGATCTCTAGAAAGCAAATCAATCCAACCATTAGGAGGCCAAATTTTGTTACAGGGCAGAAATATATATTGGAGAAATTCATATCATGTCATTGTAAAGATGGCTAGAATATCATGCATAAAAGTTTTAAAAGCCACTTCCAAACCACAACAGGGGGATTGGCTCTGGCCACCCCAGTTTTGTAATAAATTTTTTAGATCAGTAATAAGAACATCTTTTAATTACCAAAATAAAACAAGTTTGTATCACTATTGATATCAAAGAACATTGCAGAGCAAAGCAACTTTGCAGAGAAAAATGTAGATCTAAATAAGAGAGAAATCATGTTTAAAATGTTAGAAGATGGTGATGTGAAAGGAAAAGGAATGCATACCAGGCTTCACAGAACCCTCATGTCTGGCCTTGGTTCAAAGGCCATAACACTGCCTTCCCATACCTTGTGACCAGTTTCCTCATCTAAATGACCAGTTTCCTCATCTAAATGACAGCTGGGAAGACTGCTCCATGTCTTTTCACCAACATTGTAAACAACCACCTCTATCACTTGAATATCTCCATTACTTACACTTACAAAGCAGGCACAATCCCCAACTCCTACGCAACACATAAATGGGTATTCAGCATCAAATATAGTCCTGTTAACACCCTCACATAAGGGTGGAGGCATTCTGGTAATTTCCGTCCACCCTGATGATGAGGAAGATGAGGACTCCACCTTCACCTTCTCAAACTCCCATATGATCAACTCCTGTAGGAGCTGCTCCCTTGCTTTGAATATGCCCCTTGACAACAGAAGTCGCGATCCACAGGCTACCAGATAGGGGTAAGTTTTCTTTCCATTAGCCATCTCTGGCAAAGGTGTAGAGAAAGAAGTCCCCTCTCTGATGTTGAAGCCCAGAACGTTCCAATCATAATAACCAGTACGCATCAAGCAGTACATGAAACCGCCACAGAAAACCATTTCGGTCCCCCGACCCATCGTTATGGCATTCTCCTTTGGCACTTGCATTGCAATTCTCCATGCCTTGTCCTTGGAATCATATATTTCTATTAAATGCGCATTCAGAAGACTTGATATGCCCACCACTACTACCTTGTATGTGTCAGAGCTTTCGCCCTCCTCTGCCATGATCCCTGCGACATCAATTGTTGTGCATTTAATAGAGGGGAGTTCTAGCGAAGTTCTTGTAAGAGGATTGCATACAAATAAAACTGGTGCAGTTATTAGCAAGAACAAGCCTGCGGCTGATCCCAAGATTCCGTTTTCTCCATTATTTGCATTTTCAATTAAGATGGAGGAGGTCGTCTTCCAGGTTCGTGTGAAGAAGCAGTATGCCAAACCATCGGAGTTGAGAGGGTGCACAACGAGCCATGGGTTCTTTCTCCATACCTTTGTTATGAAATTGTGTGATGACAGGAGATTATTCCACTGCTTCGAGACGCTACGAAATCTGCACACACATTCCACTGGCAGCCACGACAGTATTTCTTCTTTTAAATGATCATACAGATCATCATAGGTTGTTGAGCGTTTTTTCGACTGCGCCATTTTCAAACAAGGCTCGACACTCGTAGAGCCGGCAAAATTGGAATCTAAGGCGTTGAAGCGAGTTGTACAGAAAAAACTTAGCAAGGGTTTTAATAAAAGGAGGAAAAGGATAATAAGAGTGTATATTTGTCGAAGCTAGGGCTTTAGCAAACCAATCACACTTAGATTTATCTTTATACTAATAACAGATACATCTTAAATTTCTGATGTTATAGAATCACCTATAATCATGATAAGAAATAAAATGCAGTATAAATATATTTTTTTCATATGGAAAAAAAATATTAAAATATAAACTTCTGGAGTGTAAAATATTAAGTTTTAGATGGATTTAAATTAATTTATTTTATTAGTAAATTTGTTTTAACATTAAATGATCCAATTTGAAGGTTTTGTTTTTTGAATATATATATATATATTTTTAACAGTAAAAATTTGCTAGTTTATTTTTCTAATGATTTGGGATTTCTCGCATCAAAGTGGTTTGGAATGATTTCTGAAGATTTACGCCTCTAATGATTTAGGCTTTCCCATGGTTGTCAAGTTAAGATGGATTGTAACCAATGATTTTTTATTTTTCATTTTTTTCTAATTATTATTAAATATATTATAAATTATAAACTAAAATAAATGTTGTTGTTGTCTCTTTTTTCACATGTTAGCTTAAATTGTATCATTCTATATCCATTTTTCACTTCTTATCATTCAAACCCCTATAAGAGGAATTGACTACCTTGAGTTGCAAGTTTTTTTCACCATTTAATATGAATCTTACCTTCTAAGTACAGTTTATAAAGATATGGATATGCAAAATATCTCTCTTTATTTAAAAGTGTTTCTATTTATTATGAATATGGTATTCCTTTCTTTTTATCATTTTATATAGAAGTTTTCTTATTATGTAAAATTCTTACAAACATATTTGTGGTATAGATATAAGCCTTTTGGATTAATCACAATGTTAGGATTTGGTCCACGTTTCATGCAACTAATGTGGTTTATCCTCAAGACAAGGTGAGAAATCCACCCGCGGTTAAAAATTAGTTGTTGATAAATTAGTTAATAGGTAAAGAAAATACTTAGTTAGAAACTAATGTGGTTCATCCTCAGGAAAATCTATCAATCACAAGGAATAAATAGTACCTATTAACTAATTTACCAACAACTAATTTTTAACGGCCAACTTTGGGCAATGATGCATCCTTACTATTTATTCTTGATCGATGGATTTTTCACCTTGTCCTGAGGATGAACCACATTAGTTTGTTCAAAACGTCGACCAAATCCTAACAATCTGATTAATCCAAAAGACTTATATCTAAATTATGGATCACAAAAGTCTTAGATCTAACATCTTTGTGGTATTTAGGAAAAGAGGGATATTTCGATTTGTATGTATATGTGCCCAACATATAGTATTTTTAATATTAATTGTTATAAATATTATAGATTTTTTTTCAAATCCCATATATATTAGATTATAAAAGCTACTCTTGATGCAATAAAATAAATGTTTATGAAAAAAGAAGTTGATGGGTTTAGTCAATCATTATTAATGTATAGTATTTGGTAGATAGAGCTAAGAAGGCACATTACATTACACATCTCCTTACATCATAAGAGATGAAGATTGTAGCTTAACATTGGACTTTAGCTTGCAAAGAGGGAACTCATCATCCTAGTGGCTTAAGGGGATTTGGAGGTGTACCATGTGTTACCAATTCCCTTTTAGACAAAGTTTTAGGGGTTGCCTCAAAAGAGCACACCATATTCATGTGGATTTGAGGTCAAGGTACTACTCTATTTTAAGACATTTTCATTGTGACTTGCTACTTTCTCTACCTTTATTGAACTTCGTAGTCCAAGTTATTTCCTATGGGATCTATTCCTTGACTTGTACCCATACATTTCTCACTCCATTTTGGGTGATGTTATCCTTATGGAGCATTTCATTGCTTGCACCAGGTACTTATTAATTCATGATAGCTCTGAGGATGCCCTTTTCTTAAGGAGACCAACAAGAGAATGGTGGGTTTTCAAAAGGTTTGAGATGATGGTTTTGGGCCATGTTGCCGCAAAATCTATCAACTAAGTGTGAAAACCTTGTTAAGCACTCTAGATTAAGGGCAACAATGGGATCAACCACCATTGTCACATTAGAAACTATTCCCCTATTGTTCTTTGGATGAATATTATCCCCACAAGGAAGGCTTCTATTAATTTTAGATAACAATGGTATTTTCTATGCTTAAGTCAATTTGCTTCAATTTTCCTTTAGCATCCCAATGAAAAATTCCAATTATATCCAGTAGCAATCACATTAATGTATAAACATTGATAGTAAATGCAGATAGAACATAAAATCATATACATAAGACAAGCCAAGACAAGAGGACACAAGATATGGTGGATGTCAGGGACAAACCCCAATGTGGGAAAACCCTTTGATCAAATCTTCTTATTATTCTTCAATAGTTCAACGGAGAAAGAGAGTACAAATATAAGCCCAAAACAGATCTGCCAAATCAGTAGTCAAATTAGCCCTAACTGGAAAGTCAACGGTGGTCAAAGCTACCCCAAAATGTCCTCCAATCAATAGTTCAATTTGACCTTCAAATCAACACAAATTCTTTGGTCAAACCCAATTAAAGGAGAGAGAAAGTCTGTTGTAGTTTCTGAAGTCAAACCTAAAGTCATTGTTGGTCAAACCACTCCAAATGCCTCGATTTTTGTGCCAATAAATGTGGCCTCGAAAAATCAAAATTCTGGCCCAAAAACTGAGGTCAACGCTATTCAAAATCCCCTTGGTCAACACTCTAAAATTTTGGCCTGATCTGCCTAGAAAAACTTGGTCTCCTACCACATGTGCGAAGTAGAGAGAAAGATGCCTAGCCACACGTACAAAGAAGAAGAGAGAAGCCTCCAATGTTGTACGACCCAATCAAGAGAGAGAAGTTGTGATGAGATGATCTTCAAATGAGGGAAAAGTCTCTCCTATTTATACACTTTGTTGAGGATGAAAATACACATCTATTGGGCTTCATGAGCCTACATTTGAATGGAGTCGACTTTGACAATTTGAGCATAGGAGAAACAAATTCATAATTCCATTTTTGCTTGTTAGAATGAGATGATCTTTATATCAAAATTGTACTTCTCGGAAAGAGGATTCCAATGCAATAATCATCTCCATCATATGAGTTTTCCTAAGGTTGAATTTGGCCATAGTTTCCTATTTTAACAGCTTCCCCAACAAATCTTAGAGATTAGATAACACAAGAACTCCCAAGATAAATAACCCATAAGGGTCTTGCTAAATAAAACACCCAAAGATGATATTCAATATAGAAGGCATATGTGAGAGGAGAGATAATTCAAGGGAAAATTTTCAAAAGACCTATGGCTAAATCTAAAGGTATTGAATGGTATTGGAGAGGATCAGATAGATCCCAAACACATGTTACCTTCAAATTACCAGTTGATGTTATAAATTAGGGTTTTTTAGAAGCACAATTTACAACATGCAAAATTTATGAGAACGATAACAAAATAGCCTATAAATGATAATAACCAAACAAGAGCTATTAAAAGAGTAAATAAGTAAATAGGTTGTAATAATCATTATTTTGAAATTTCATATCCACTGTTTAATTCCAATTTTATTGAAATATGTTTAAGGTTGAAAAATGCATAAAATAACCATGAAACAATAGACATCAATCCTAAAAAGGTAGCTTAAAAATTCACAAAAGATGATAATTTTTCTTTTTCAATTGAGCATATTCAAAGCCTAACCCTAGGACTATAAGTTCCAAGGTATTTAATGTTATTAAATGTAGATTTTGTCGTAATCTAACCCAAAATTTCCTTAGAAAACATAAAAATTATTTTTTATGATTTTAGATTTTATTAGGATTGATATGTTAATAGCTTCATGCATTTTCTCAATCATGGGATAATGCAGTCAAAGGGTGAGGTCTGTGGAAGAAATATTGATTAGAATGATTTATGAGAGAGAAAATGCTACAAAGAGGTTTCTCTTCATCAAAACTCTAGCGACTTTTAATCAATTGAAGATAAAAAAAGTCAAGGAAGCTATATACCAAGATTCCTTGATTGAAACTGGATGCTAATTTTGTAATAGGAGATGTTAAAGGCATAAAAGATTTAACAAATATGGTGAAAATTTCAACGAAACCCTAATTCTACAAAAGTTACAAAAAGGAAGAAGGTACTCACAATAAAATTTTACAATATCAAGATAGAATCACATCATCATCCAGGAGAAAATTTGAAAATTCGCTCCAATCACAATATCTTCCCCAAGACAATTTGCTACATCAATGTTCCATTGCATGCAAGAGAAAACAATCTACTAATGTGCACTCTCTAAGAGATAAATGAGTCCATTATAATGATTCTCTCCAAATAAACTTCCCTCTATTTATGGGAGAGAAATCAAGTCATTTTAGGAGTAAAATTGACTAGAATCCCTAAAAACAATAAAATATGTGATTACATGTTAAGTAGGTCACAAACTGACCTAAGAAATGGTCATCTCAATGATAAAACATGGCAATAAGCCTCTTCTTAACCCACACATGTGATTAAAAAGGTATCCAAGGGTTACCTCATCCTATAAAAGTGAATATCACCATCAAAATGTGTGATGAGTGGGTCAAAAAGAGTGGTCCTCACTCAAATATGTCATCTCCTCATCAACAAGATGTCCAATCATCAAAGAAAAACCTCATGTTCAACATATCATCATCAACCAAGCCTACATCATTACTCAAGTCCACATGAAGGGGACCTCAAACGACTATGACATGATGTCATTATCTAGGAAAATATATTATCCCATCCAAAGGGGTCTCAAGTCATCATCATCATCAAATCATCTCAGCAACAAGGCAATGGCCATCAAGAAGAGACAATGCTATTTGGGGGTGTCATGTTATCTTTGGGGTACATCATCTCTTTAAGTAACATCCTAGTCTAAATGTATAACATTTTAGGCTTTGAAGGGAGAGGAGAAAGTCATCATTAGTGTTGAATATATCCGCAGGTCAATGCTCCTAAAAAGGTGGTCAACATCTTGGCTTTGGTGCCCAAAATGATCATCAAGTGGGGCTAGATGTCCTCTATGAAGTTTTGGAGAAATCTCTTCCAATCCCTCAAGGGATGGTAGGTGCACCTAGGGTAAGCATCTTAAACATACCCTCAAAATCAAGTGAGATCATCGTCATAGGCTAAGCTACCTAGTTTGAGGTCATGTTTGAATTTGAGAACCTTGAAATTAAAAAAAAATGACAATAAGAAACTATATGTTAAAATTCGGCTTAAAGTTCAACAAGTTATATATATAAAATTATATTTTTATTATATAACATAACATTCATAATGTAATAGAAATATTAACTAATTAATATTAATTATATATTCTAATTCAAATGATTAACTTTTATAACTTAATTCTATAAATATATTAAAATTTATATATTATTTATATAATCTACAGTGATGAATAAGTAAATTATATAAATTTAAATTATGATTATATAAAAATTTAAATTAGGATTGCATACAAAGAATATTAGCATGGCCCCTATGCAAGGATGATATGCACAATTCAAGAAATGATTCAATTCTTTTGCACATAGAATACAATTGGCACTATGTATGACATTTGTGCATTTTTGTTGTTAATTTCTAAAGCTTTCCATGTAATGGGCACCCACAGTGGATCTGAACACTAGCAGTCATATTTCGCATGATCACTTTGATTCGAGAAAGTGACATACACATTTTGTATCCTTAAAAACATTTGGGTGTTCATATTTTTATCTTGAGGAGAAGCCATGTGATTAGGATGGAACTCCCTGGCTAGCCTTCTAGAAGCCCTTTTTCTATCTTTTGTAGTTGTGTTGGGGTTTATCTCTAGTACTTCATACAAATTCTTTGATTTCATGTGGTCATACACTGAAATGGCCTATGCATATGCCCGAATCACAATTGGTATAAAAGAGAAACAAGGTGGAATACACGCATGAGTAGAGTATGATTTGTTGTGAGTTCACCCCTATTAGCATAATTCTAAACTATATACAAATTTGAAAATAACCTCAATTGCATGGTCTTGGGAGTGGGGCAGCTAGAATCTTAGCTGCCTTGGATCCCTGGTTCCAAGCCTCCACGTCCATGATGCTTGTGGCCTTTGACTTGTTACTTGGTATATTTTTTCATTTCCTTACATGCTCTCTATGTCTGGTGTTTGTGTGGTGGGTTTCAGGTTTATGTGGGGCTTGGGGTTTTGCTTCCCTTTCTATGTGGGTTTTGTGTGGTGGGTTTTGAGTTTCTATAGCACTCAAGGTTTCATTGCTTCTCCTCATTATTGTTTCCTACTCCTGGTCAGTTGCTTTTCTCATTGGGCTTTGGGATTTTCGTCGACATCGTGTTAGTTTCATGGCTCGTGCTTGTCGCTTGAGGGATATACCTGTTAAAAATAACAACAATAAATTCCAATTTAGTTTGTCCTTGGGTTAAATTGTGAAAAATCGAAATTCTATTCTCATAGCAACTTGTAATAGTTAATTAAGTTAAATTGACTTAATTGACTTAGGAAATTTGAGTTGGAAGTCTATCTGGAGTCATGTAGAGTGATCCCTAAATTTTAGGGGCCCAGGTTGAGTTCTTTCAAGTTGTAATTAGATAACTCAGTCTAACTGAGTTATAGTCAGTTAAACTAGTTCTAATTGTTAGCGGAACTAGTAGAGGTCTAGTAGTGGAGTAATGCATGAGTGCATCACCAGTACCACACCAGTTAACTAAAGGTTCACTTACAAATAATTCCTGCATGTCAGTTTAGATGAAGACCTGGTAGAGATTAGAGTTCAGGGATAGTGTACTATCAGTTGTATAATTTTCTGAATTTTATAGATGATGCATGCAATCAATTGAGGACCTACGTTTGGATTGCGTAGTTATGGAGAGTGGATTTTCCAATTAAATATGGGCTAATTCCTATAGGAATTGCACAAGAAAGTAGGGGGTTGGTAGGCAACAGAATTGGCTAAGTGTTGGCTTGAGCTGGCTTGTGAGGTAGAGAGTTAGATTGTACTAGTGCAAGAATTGTTCAGGACGAACAAGAATTGTATTTTCTTCTCAGACCTTCTGGTTAATGCAATACAGATAGTCGGGGGTTTTAGCAGTTGCTTTCCCCAAAGAAATATTGTGTTATGTGTGATTGATATTCTTCCTTTTCTGTTTATTGTTTTCATTGATCAATTTTGGTTTTCACTTAAGAGTAGAGTAGATTCTTGTCTTGTGTTTTAGTATATCACATACACTGTTGAATCTACAGTAAAAATCTACATGGTATTAGAGCTGAAGAGAGTATAGAAGAGGAGAATTTGATTTTGTTGTGTAGGTGAAAATCAAATTTGCAAGTTCATACTTCAGAGTAGTAATATTTCATTCTACAGTTTGTGACTTGAGTATGCCTTGGAGGGAAACTCGAATTACATAGCTTGGAAGGATAAGATAGAGTTAGTGTTGGAAGACAATGGCCTCAAGGAATTTATAGATAATGACATCCCTAAACCTCTAGCATCAGATGCTAAAGATCTCGTTGAATGGAGAAAGTGTGTGGCAAAAGCGAGAAGAATTATCCTGGAAGGAGTTCGAGACCACATTGTCTCAACTCTTCACGGTAAGGATACTCCATACTGAATGTGGAAGGCATTGACGAAACCTGTTTCAAAATATAAGTGACCATAAAAGGTTGGCATTGGAGGACAAACTTAGAAAGATCAAGATAGAGAAGGGTAACTCAATTCCAAAGTACTTGACCAAGTTCACCCATTGTCGAGTTGAGCTTGGAAGTGTCGGGATTATTGTTGCCAAAGACGATATGGTGAGCCTAGATCTTCTAGGACTTCCCAAGAGTTGGCACAGTTATTAGGACTCAGTTAATGAGAGGGAGAAGCTACTAGATTGGGAGCAACTGTGGTTTGATTTAGTACATGGAGAGATTCAAAGGAACACCAGAGGCAGATCCTCATCAAAGATTGATGATGAGGAGAATTATGCCTTAGCGGGTAAGGCAAAGAAAGGGAAGGGGAAGTCATCCCATTCCAAATCATATTATTTTCATGGTGGTAAGAAGAAGGACATATTGAAATTCAAGTGCTTTCATTGTCACGATCTAGGAAATTTTGCCACAAAGTGTCCGCTCAAGAAGGCTAGTAAGAAGCCCTCAAGAGGAGTGACAGGTGAGGCTCTTGCCTCACAATTCGAATTGGACTTTACCCTCATCACATGTATGGTGTCATCAATGATGGGTAGTATATGGTACCTAGAGAGTGGAGTTTCTTTCCACATGACTGGTAACAAAGAGTTCTTCAGTAACTTGGAGGAGAAGGATCTCCAAAAGCATATCAATATGGGTGATGATGGGAGGTATAATGCTACCAGGCTTGGTACAACTATCTTTCAGAGGGAGTTAGGTTCTCCCCTCACTTTGCGAGATGTTATGTATGTTCCTGGTTTGAAGAAGAACTTGGTATTTGTTGCCATGTTGGAGGATAGAGGCTATGATGTGATCTTTAGTAAGGGAAAGGTGTTCTTTCATCACATAGCCACGGGACAGGTAAAGAGGATAGGGGTTCGAGTGAAGAATCTCTTTAAGTTGGAAGTAGAAGATTGTTCTACCTTGAGCATGAAAGCAGAGAGGGTGCAGAGCCAAGACACGAAGAGTTTTGGCACAAGATGTTGGGTCACTTGCATCATGGCGCTTTAAAAATCATGCAGAAAATTTCTACCAGTCTTCCCAAAGGTAACTAGAGCAAGTTGACACATACAAAGGGTGTACTTTAGGAAAATACACCAAACCTTCCTTTCACGACAAATACAATCGAGCATAGGTGATACTCGATCGATTCCATTCAGATGTGTGTGGTTCGTTCTTGACAACATCCACAGCCAGGAACATGTATTATGTTATATTTGTTGATGATTTTTCTTGTATATGTTGGATCTTTTTCATGTAGAAGAAAGATCATACTTTTGCAAAGTTTTGTGAATTTCAAGCATTGGCCGAGAAAGATATTGGATGGAAGGTTAAATTTCTCAGGAGTGATAACGGTGGAGAGTATGTGTTGAATGATTTTAAAAACTTATGTGTGGTAGAAGGCATTCGACGAGAGTTGATAGCACCTCATAACCCACAGCAGAATGTGATGGATGAAAGGAAGAATAGAAGTATAGTAGGGGCACCATGGGCAATGTTTCATGATTAGGGCCTACCACTACACTTGTGGGTCGAGGCATGTAACACAATTGTTTATTTGTAGAATAGAAGCCCTCATCGAATTCTTGGGATGAGTACACCGGAAGAGGATTTTTCAAGGAAGAAACCAGATGTGTGTTTCAGGATTTTTGGTTCATCAATATACTGCCATGTAACCAAACATGAATGGAATAAGCTTGATCCAACAACAGAGTTGGGGATTTTTGTGGGGTACACTGATACGCCTCACAACTATCTGGTGTACTTACCGACCAACAGGATGACAATGGTTCGCAGGTATGTGAAATTCGATGAAGAGAAGGCCATGAGATGTTCCCTTGAGAGGGAGCTTCAAGTACATGCGGTTGAGGAGCTTTTAGCTCCTAAGGAGGAACCTTAGATTGATGTGGGGCAACCACTTGTAGAGGATCAGGGAGTCGAGACACCTACTCATGCAGAGCCTTCCAGAGATGGAGAAATTGCACTAGAGATGTTGACAAGTTATTGCACGATGCAAGACAGAATGTGGCATCACCCACATCATAGCACAGGTAGAGGAGGTCACCAGAGAGGTACACTAGATACACGACTCTTATGAGAGGATGTGTTGATACAGAGCCATCCTATTTTGAGGAAGAAGTGCAACAACCAGTTCGGGTTGATGCCATGGTTGAGGAGTATGACTCCATTGTCAGGAATAGTGTTTGGGATGTGATCCCAAGACCGACGGACAAGTCAGTGGTGAGTTCTCAATGGATTTACAAGGTAAAGCAAGCAACAGATGGTAGTGTGGAGAAACACAAGGCCAGGTTTGTGGCCTAATGATTTTCTCAATGGGATTGATTACGATGAGACTTTTTCTCCTGTTGCAAGGTACTCATCAATCAGATCCATTTTGGCACTGTCAGCGCAGATGGGATGGAAGATACATCATATGGATGTAAAGACATCCTTCCTTAATGGCATGATTGAGGAAGAGGTGTATATTGAGTATCCTAAAGGTTTATATACCTTTGACCGAGAGTTGCATGTGTGTCGACTCAAGTGAGCATTGTATGGACTGAAACAAGCACCTCGTGCTTGGTACACCAAGATTGATAGCTACTTCACTGGGATGGGCTTCACAAAAATTGAAGCAGATGCAAACCTTTACCATATTGTGGTTGAAGGTAAATTGTTGATTGTTGTTTTATATTTCGACAATATGATTATGGCAGGTGATGATAAGTTTGTCAAGTCTTGCAAAGAGGACCTTGCAAGAGAGTTCAAAATGAAGGACTTAAGGCTCATGCACTACTTTCTAGGCATGGAAGTATGGCAAGGTGATGAGGAACTTTTTGTCTCTTAGGGAAAGTATGCCAACGAGATACTGAAAAGGTTCCACATGGAGAGAAGTAAACCCATGGCGACTCCTCTAGCAGGTAACTGGAGGAAGGAGAATGTTACTTTTGGTGAAGTAATGGAAGCTACTATTTACAGACAGCTTGTGGGTTCACTTATGTATTTAGTGAACACACAACCAGACATATGCTATGCAGTTAAACAACTTGTTCAAGCGATGAATAAGACAACCAAGCTTTCTTAGAAGGAAACCAAGCATGTGTTAGATACGCCAGAGGCACTAATCAGTATGGTTTATGGTACAGATGGATAGAGAGAGTGAAGCTTCAAGGCTTCATCGATGCAGATTGGGCAGGGAGTCCATCTGATAGGAAGAGAAAATCAGGAGGGATCTTTAGTATTGGGTCAGTAGTTGTTTCTTGGTACAACAAGAAACAAATATTAGTCGCACTCCATTCAACAAAGGCAGAGTACATGGTTTCTAGTCAAGTAGCTTGTGAGGTTATCTAGATGAGGAAGATTCTTGTTGGTTTGTTTGGTTAGTAGATGGATCCAACTATGATTTACTGTGACAATTAGAGTTGTATCAAACTCTCTGAAAATCTAGTTTTTCATGATCGGTCCAAGCATATTGATATCTGGTATCATCATCTTCGAGATTGTGTGCAGAGGAGGATTATGTTGTTGGAGTACATTCCCACAGAGGAGAAGGATGCAAATATTTTGACAAAGGCATTGTCAAGATGCAAATTTGAGTTTCACAGAGACAAGATCGGGGTAGCTAATAATCCCTTTCTTGTTGAGAGGGAGTGTTAAAAATAGCAACAAGAAATTCCAATTTAATTTGTCCTTGAATTAAATTGTGAATTAAATTGAAATTCTATTCTCATAGCAACTTGTAATAGTTAATTAAGTTAAATTGACTTAATTGACTTAGGAAATTCGAGTTGGAAGTCTATCTAGAGTCATGTAGAGTGATCCCTAAATTTTAGGGGCCCAGGTTGAGTTCTTTGGAGTTGTAATTACACCGTAAGGCGTTCCCTCTAGAAATAACTCTCCTTGGGTGATTCGTGGATCTCGTTTCCACCGTCAGATGACATGTTAGACGATTAAAATGTTATTGATCGTTCGATATCACCATATTATCTATTCAGTTAGTTCGTTAGCGTTTTGATTTAGGTTTCTATTTCGATGTATGGAAGGGGACAGTGGTGGGAGTCATAGGGCTGAGGGGGAGCGGAAAGTCGACATTCCTAAGGGCACTGAACAGGCTCTGGGAACCGCCCTTCGATTCCGTCTTCATCTAGAATGATGACATCACCAACCTCAACATGCTCGCCCTCCTGCGCCATGTGGACATGCTCTTCCAGACGCCACCCCTCTTCGAAGGTTGGTAATCGATTTGCTGCACATTTTTTTGTTCATTTTAATGACTTGCTTCTACCTAATTTCTTTGATTCACTTGAAGTGTTCCGGATAACATAAGGTACCGGACTATGCTCTGCGGGTAGAAATTGTCGGACAAGAAATTGGTTGAGTATTTGCGTTGGGCGGATTTGGATTCCTTGCCGGACAAGAAATTGGTTGAGTATTTGGGTTGGGCGGATTTGGAGTCCTTCTTGTCCAGAGGATTTTGGGGCTTTAAACTCTATTGGTTTATCGAAATCATACATGAAGGGGTTTTTTCTGCAAATAGAAAAATGATTCAAAACCTAAGTGATGCTTTCCAACAGGGCCTCGGATCATTGGTCTTGTCAACAGTGTATAATCTGTGTAACAGTGTTCTATTCTCATTGTGACTTGCACCTCTCAGATTGCACAAGCTTCAAAGTGTTAGTGCTTTCATGTATCTAAATATGGATAAGGAATCGATGATCCAGGTAGACAACTGAGTTGGAAGGCAGCCAAAGCCACTGCGGCTTTTCCCCTATTGAAATCCCTCAATGGAGGAGGACCATCACGACTTCGATTCTCCTCATGTTCGTTTCCTCTAAAGAATCCTGTTTCGATAATCCTTTTGTCGCCCGTCTCTAGGGGTTTCACTCGAAGGGTTTCAATCCTCTGAAGCCTGTAATCCGCTAGTCACTACGACGTGGTTGCTTCAATTGTGTCGAAATTGAAATTCATGGTAGGAAAACAGGTGAGTTTGAAGGCATCCAAAGCCGTTGTGGCTTTTCCCCTATTGAAATCCCCCAATGGAGGAGGACCAACAGGGCTTCGATTCTCCTCGTGTTTGTTTCTTCTAAGGAATCCTGTTATGATAAACCCTTTTTCGCCCGTCTCTCGAGGTTTCACTTGAAGGGTTTAAATCCTCCGAAACCTGCAATTCACCAGTGAATACGACGTGGCTGCTTCAATTGTTCCGAAATTGAATAGCATGGTAGGTAGAAAGCTGAATTTGAAGGTAGCCAAAGCGGTTGCAACATTTTCCCTATTGAAATCCCTCAATGGAGGAGGTCCAGAAGGGCTTCGATTCTCCTTGTGTTGGTTTCCTCTAAAGAATCTTGTTCTAATAACCCTTTGTCCCTGTTCTGATAAACCCTTTGTCGCTCGTCTCTCGGGGTTTCACTCCAAGTGTTTCAATCCTCCGAAGCCTACAATCCGCCAGTCAGTACGACATCGGGAGAGATAAAATCAGTGACAACGATATTAGCCAAGTGAGATTCTTGGAGCGTTCGATTGTAGTGCGGGTTCCCAGTTGTTGGGGGAATATGGAACCACAAAGGATGAGAGGCACGCGTCTTGGGCTTCAGGAGGTCGAGACGCCTCGGACAAAATACGGTGACTATGATACAAAACGTCGGAGCCAAAAGGAAAGTCGATGGTGACAAGGAAGGGTTGATGTTCCCAAGCTCGAAATTGATGAAGAAATTATTAATGCTCTCAATAGGTGCGGTATTACTTGATTGTTCCCCATTCACAAAGCAGTGTCGAAACCAGTAATGCAAGGTTGTGACATGATTGGTCGCGCTAGGACAGGAACTGGAAAACCTCTTTCCTTTGGAATCCCACTCTTGGAAAAAATCATTCAGCACAACCGTAAGAATGGGAATGGATCATATCCCTTGGCACTTGTCTTCTCTGCAACACAAGAACTTGCATGCCAAGGAATTCCAAGAATCTACTCTAGGCACACATACTCTTTGATGTTGTGGGGGTGTACCTATAATGAGCCAAATCAATGTTCTTAGAAGGGGTTTAGATGTTGCTGGAACACCTGGTCGCATTATTGATCTAATCAATCTGGGGCATTAGTCTTGTCAGAAATACAGTTTATTGTTTTGGATGAGGCTGACCAAAGGCCGAATGTGGGCTTTGATGAAGATGTTGAGGTGATTATGGAAAGATGGCTGAAAAGGCGTCAAGAGTATGCTTTTTTCCTGCTACAATTAGAAACCGAGGTTCAAGTGGCAACAATTTATCTGAAATTGCAGAGTAGTACCCTAAGAGCCTCTATTCTTTGGGAGCGAGCTTTGTCGCAATCAGTGCCAACCTATGAACGAAATTGCTGGAATATGACATCTCTGTAACCACCAAGTTAGAAACTGAGGTTCAAGTGGCAACAATTTATCTGAAATTGCAGAGTAGTACCCTAAGTGCCTCTATTCTTTGGGAGCCAGCTTTGTCGCAATCAGTGCCCACATATGAACGAAATTGCTGGAATATGACATCTGTGTAGCCACCAAGAAAGAGACAGATTTTTGGTTCCACAGGAGATTCACTTTGTTTTTCTTAGTGAGTAATAGCAGTTCTGTATGGAATGTGTCATTTGAAAAGAAAATGCACATTGTATTTACTACAAATGAATTGTATCCTTTATATCATATTTTAGTGAAAATTCGTATAGAATATGTCGTTGAAAAATAAAATGCACATTGCATTTACCAGCAAGTGCAAATGAATTGTATTCTCTATACCATATTTTACTGAAAAGCATAGGTGATTTTCGTGTGTAATATATAACTATTGTTGATCTAGGAATATTCAATGCACCTAGTATTGTAGAGTGTATTGGTGATGGATCGATCGCTCTAGGATTCCACCTCGTTTTTCTTTGCAAATGTAAAGAAAATTGGGATTCTTTTGCTTAGATTTGACAATTTTATTTACATAGGATTGTGTGCAACTATTGCAGGTGTGCTGGGAGAAATTCATTGGGCATTTGATCGAGTTGAGTCTTTATTCGAGCATAGCCAAAGCCAAGGATATATAAGCGAATAAGGGAAAATGCTTTCCGTCCATGTCTTCCAAAGGTATTTCCTTTTTGTCCCTCTAAACAGGTACCAAGTTCTTTATTTGAGCGGAGCCAAGGCCAAGGATATATAAGCAAATAAGGGAAAACGCTTTCCATCTATGTCTTCCAAAGGCATTTCCTTTTTGTCTGTAACCTCTAAACGAGTACCAAGTTTTATTTTACTTTGTCCTTAATGTTCACAACACCTTGGACCATGTTTTCAGTTTTCCTACTTTTATAACACAAAGTTTATTAATTTCTTTTCACAATGTTTAGGAAGGAGATACCTTACCTAGTCCCCAAAATCGTGATTCTCAGTTTCCTATAGTGAAAATTGGTATGGTTATGCTCGACAAAAAAACAGAATATGATTGTCAAATTTCAGGTGGTTCAAGCTATTATTATATGCCTGAAAATGCATGACCCAACAATTTCTCAAGGGGTTTTTTCCATAATGGTTTGTTACTAGAAGATTTTGGATATGGTGAGGATTATCAAATTTTAGTTGGGTCACAAGGACCTTCAAAAGTTTCTCCACTGCTAAATGCTTCTAAATAAATTTTCATTTCATTGATATGGTGAGGATTATCAAATTTCAGTTGGGTCACAAGAACCTTCAAAAGTTTCTCCACTGCTAAATGTTGCTAAATGAATCTAAATGAATTTTCATTTCACAGATATGCCACTAGTAATGGAAAATTTCAAGGATTTAATAGCTCACATTTATGATTTAAGACTGTTGAATAGCATTTTGTTTACTAATTTTTTTCTTCGATGAATTTTTATGTCATGATGCTTCTCCAATTTATGCCTTACGACGTTCCTTTGCAACATTTGGTGCAATTGCTAATTAGATAACTCATTCTAATTGAGTTATAGTTAGTTAAACTAGTTCTAACTATTGGAGGAACTAGTAGAGATCTAGTAGTGGAGTATTGCACCAGTGCATCACTAGTACCACACCAGTTAACTGAAGATTCACTCACAAATAATTCATGCATGTCAGTTTAGAGGAAGACCCGGTTGAGATTAGAGTTTAGGGACAATGTACTATCAGTTGTATAATTTTTTGAATTTTACAGATGGTGCATGCAATCAGTTGAGGACCTATGTTTGGATTGCGCAGTTATGGAGAGTGGATTTCCCAATTAAATATGGGCTAATTCCTCTAGGAATTGTGCAAGGAAGTAGGGGCTTGGCAAGAAGTAGAATTGGCTAAGTGTTGGCTTGATCTAGCTTGTGAGGCAGAGAGTTAGATTGTGCAGAAAATGTTTAGGATGAACAAGCATTATATTTTCTTCTCAGATCTTTTGGTTAATGTAATATAGATAGTCGGGGTTTTTAGCAGTTTCTTTCCCTAGAGAAATATTGTGTTATGTGCGATTGATATTCTTCCTTTTCTTCTTATTGTTTTCATCGATCAATTTTGGTTTCTGCTGAAGAGTAGAGTAGATTATTGTCTTGTGTTTTAGCATATCACATAAGTTGTTGAATCTATAGTAAAAATCTACAATACCTCTATCAGGTGTTTCTGTAAGCTTCTCCTTGTTCTCATGGCTCAATTTTCTTGTAGCTTGTCACAGGCTAGATTATGTGGCTTCAAGGGAGGCATGTGCCCTATCACTCGGTTTCATCCTTGTTTTTGTCAACTACTTTATTTTGGGTTTTAATTTTCAAGCCTTGCTGACTTTGTATGATGCTCCCTTCGAGGTTTTTCAACTAGCCTGCATGCCTGGTTTTTGTTATTTCACAAGGGGCATGCATGCTTGGTTTTCTATTTTATTTCATAGTCTTGTGGCTTAGGGTTTGTTGTCCCATGGTTTTTTTTAAATATAAATATTTATTCTTGTGTTTGGATGGTGGATATTTTATTGGTATGCACTTGGTGCATATGCGAAATGAAGGCCTGTTAGAGAATCTCCAGGATTTTCTTACCGGTCAGAGTATCTTTCAGCTTAGTTTCTTTCTGGTCAGAGTATCTTCTGACATATTCCATAGTAATGTGTGGTTACCCATTTGGGCTTATCTGGTGCTCTCCACAGGGTTCTTTGAAGGGTCTGCATGCCCTGTTTCTTGTTTTTTTTTAGTGTGGTGACTTAGGGCTTGTTGTCCCTAGGTTATTTGCATGATTATGAATATTAATCATATATAACACAGGGAATATAATACCACATATGTTATATGCATGCTATATTTAAACAAATTTTTATTTAATAGAAAGTTGTTGGTTTTTGCCTTCTGAAAAAAGAAAAAAGAAAATATATATATATATATATATATATGATCTAACTATTGTAATAAATAAATAAGTTGTATTAATTTAAATTATTATTATTAAAAATATTTTAATTTATTTCAATAACACACACACACACACACAAATGTACACATTTCGCTTTGAACTACACATAATGGAGGCTTCAAGAATTGATGTCTTTATTTAAAAAATAGAAAAAAAGATTAAACCCTCATTGAACCCATTTGAATATTGATTTCAGGTTCACATATGTTTTCATTTTAAAATTGGACAACAAAGTTAAATGAGAAAATTTTAAATAAGATTAAACCCTCATTGAATCCATTTGAATATTATTTTTAGGTTCATGTTTATGTTCAATTTGAATTTTCCCAATGAATTTAAATGAGCAAATTTAATTTAGTTTTAGGTTTGGAAAATATCGAATTTCAACATTAAAATTCGTCGAACTCGGTGATTTAGGTAATATGTAAAATAACCATAAGAGTATCAAAATGGCCCATATCTAATCCAAAAGGCACCAAAGTACTCACACAAGCATCATCTTCAATTTTTTTTCCTAAGTTTTGATTTGTAAATAAGTTACCATGATTAGATATGGAAGGGTTATGCAAAGGCTTTATTATGTGCTTCCAACCCTAAGGGGAGGAACAAGTCCTATGCTGACACATCAATTAGTAGGTGCAAGTGGCTAATGATAAATTAGGGGTTTACTTCATGTATGATGCCAAGATATTTCTACCATCTATTAAATTCTATTATTCTTGAGCATTATAATATGAAAAGGGAGTAGTCATGGGACCTAAGCTACCCCTTTCCTTGGCCTATTTTTACCACCTCTCTTATGCGCATTTTCCTTTCATTAATTTTCCTCTTCTTGCATATTTTGGTTACAAACTCTCATTCATGCATGACTTACCTTATTGCTGCTCCATTTAGTGGGTTTTTGAAGATTTGTACAACGTTTTATGGTTAGCACACATAGGACAAAGACCCACTGCCATGTCAGCCCGAGTCCCCACTTTTTAAGCCCAAAATCCTACCACAAGGCTATGGGAGGCTTCCCGTGAGATGCTTCAACCAAATTTCTATAAGACCAATGCCTTATAATGGGGTCTAATCGTCGTAGGGAGGATTTTCATATTGTTGTCCTACTATATTAATGTCAAAAATATATAATATACTTTTAACTAAACCAACATATGAGTACAATAAAACTTGATGAAAATTTTCAAATAAATAACATAAACTAATGTACTTGAAATATACTAACCATAAAATAAATTTTATTTTATGATACAATAATTATTTAGAAGAGTTGTTGAACAATAATGCTTTTTGTCCTATTTAACAAGGTTGCAAATCAATAAATAAATCTCTAACAACAAGCAAAGATATTCAAAATTGCTTTAGATATGGAATGTGAGAAACCAATTTTGATTTGTTTTAAATATCCTAACCAATTATAGAAGTTATTCAATGATTGAACACACAATTATGGGGCTCATTTATAAAATTCCTTGTTTCCATTTTTTATCAGGGTTTTAATTTTGTAGAAAATGAAGAAACCAATAAGTAAGCCTCTTTAAAAACCACCCAAAAGTGTTTGAACACTTACGATATCTTAGATATAGGGGTCGAGAGGATAAAATAATAAAGGATGGTTAATTTATACCACCTTTAAGCCTTGCAACTTTAATAAAAATTGAATTTCTGGCAAGCTGGAAAATCAAATTTAGAGGTCGTTGGGTCAAAACCTTTGAATATTCACCCAAAAAATTATTCTAGATACTATTAAGAATTTTAAAGGCTAAAATAAATCACTTTAAGCTATATATGTAAAATAGAAACTAATAGACCCCCAGTCGTTGTAACAACTTTGGTTAAAAATCCATGTAATAAAGTTAATAAAGGCAAAATAATACCAAGGTCATGGGACATGTATTCCAAGCTGAATGTTAGACAAAAACATAGTGATGGGTGATCACTTGTGATTAATTAATGGCTATGGAAATTGGTAAATGCATTGGCAAAGGAAAAGAGACATTAAATGACATTTATTTATGAAATAAAGGAAAATAGGGGAAATGAAAGGTGAAAGGTCACATAATTGCATGAGAGGAAAATTGAAGGAAAAATAGAGGAAATTGAAGAAAATAGAGACCTTAATTATAAAAAGGCTTCTGACGACCAATCCATAGATTTTTGCCAATTTTAGCTTGGATCTCTCTCTTTATTCTCTCTCTCATACTCTTACACACTTAGAGTTTTCCTGGAGCATTATTGGAGCACAATGGATTTGGAGAAAGAAGGAAAAGGAAAGCAAGAAAGCATAAGGGGCCAACGGAGTCAACAACTACGGTTGGATTGCTTTGCAGGTACCAAGTTGCATGTATGATTTCCTTGATAGTTTTGACATGCATGGTATATGCATGGAGTTATTTGATTATGATCTTTCATTGGCATGGATGATTTCCTTGAATGATAGCGGTTTTTCCTAGCCTTTCCCTTTGATCTTGGATAACCATGGTGTTGTGGGCTTTCCCTTTCTTTTTTATCTGATTGGTTTTCTTGTTCCTTATGCCTATGGGTTGAGTTATTAGTTCCTGGAGCCTTGGTTCGACAAACAGTCTGGAAGCCCTGAAACAACTTGTGTTGAGTTACTAGTCCTGGAGCCTTGGTTGGACAAATGCTCTAGAGCCATTAATGGGTTGAGTTACTAGTCCTAGAGCCTTGGTTGGACAAACACTCTGGAGCCTTGCAACAGTTGTGGGTTGAGTTACTAGTCCTGGAGCCGGGTTGGAACAAACATGGTGGAGGCTTGGATAGCTTGGGTAGAGACTGATATGGTGATGGTTAGTGATGTTTGTTGAAAATAGCAACAAGAAATGCTAAATATAGAAGTGCTAAAAATAGCACTACCATAAATAGCATTTCGGGATACCTTCCTATTTTAGTTAGTCCCAGAACTAAAATAGTGAAGTAAAATTCGAATTTGATCTTAGCAGCTATTTGTAAATTAATTAATTAATTCATCTTGAGTTAATTAGTTAACGAAAAATAAACATGAAGTCTATGTGAGGAAATGCAACAGTTATTCCTTTGAGTAAGGGATTTATCCATTATTTAAAGAGATAAGAGTGATTTGTACTTAGTTAGCTCAGTTAACTGAGTTAAGTCTATTTAGATTAGTTCCAATAGTTGGAGGAACTCATTGGGAGTTCAGTTAGTTAATGCTTGCATGCATGTAACTACTGCACTTCGGATAACTAAATATTCTCTCATAAATAACTCATGCATGTCAGTTCTGTCAGAGACCCAGTTGAGATCAGATGGAGGGACAATATACTATCAGTTGGAAGAATATTCTATTGTGAATATCTCTTGCATGCAGAAGGAATTTATTCCTTGGAGATTGCGCAGTTATTTCTTCAGTTTAGTGAGTGTGATGAGGCCAATTCACACATGTGACATCATTGGACCCCAAGAAAAATTGCGTAAGAAAATAGGAGGCTTGGAGGGCTGTAGATGGACATATGTTTTGTTTGTTCAGTCTATGAGCTGTATTCTGAGATTATACTGAGAGCTGGTTGGCTTCCAAGCTAAGGCTTTGTGTAATCTAAGATATTTTCCACTTGTATGATAATATAGAGGGTGGGGTTTTAGGCTGTTGCTTTCCCTGGAGTTTATCATCTATATTCATGTGTGTTTGCTTCTCTTCTTAGTTATATTTGTTCAGTGTTTGATATTGCTTATGTTCGATTAAGCTTCCACAAAGTTTGATTGTAGAACTAGATCTAGTATACTGCTTTAGAACATTGCATTATGAGTTGATCTACAGGTGAAATTTCTACAATGTTAGGTCGTGAGGTGGAATCACTAGTTGAGGGTTCAGGTGGTTTTTCCTCTGGAAGCCTTGGTTTGGTTTTGTTTGGTTTATTCCATTAGATCCCACATTCATGCTTGGAATATGGCGCGGGGCTGATTGGTTGAAAGAGAGATTTGGTTCAACCCAATCTATGGTTGGGTGGTACGTGGAAGTCCCCAACTTGGTTGGAATTTGCATTTTTTTAATAAGAACTCTCTTCCTCTTGTATTTTGTGAGTAAATGTACTTGTTAATTTGTGGCTTTGATGGCTATTTTATCATGATTTATATGTTGTTCATTTGTTGGATATATGTTGGTTATATGATGTATAATGCCCACGATCCTTAATGTGTTTTGATTAGTAAATGAAAGGTTATTTAATTCATGGCCTAATAGATGTTATTGAAACTATTACGAGAGGGCATTATACCTTCTTGATGATTCTCAGATAAGTATCAAACCCCTATGTTCAAATGCGCATTCATGAATTGTAGATTACATGTTTTCAATTGTTTGACAAAATGACTGTCATGGTTAAACTTGGTTAGGTCAAATCCTTAATCAATTTTTGTGTTAAAGGCTTTGTCTTTATGTCATTTATGATTTCTGAAAGTCTCATTAAGTTCCAGGAAATGGTTGGGTGTTAGACCCTTAAAAGGTGGCTTAGATCTTGGGGTCACAAGATAAGAACTAGGAAATATAGACTACAGTTGCTAGGAGGAAAGGTTATCAGAGCGAATGGAGAGTTATAGTCACTAGATTTCCTTTTCATTAGAGCAAATTAGGCTCTAGATCACTGAAAAAGAAAGGTAACTCAGGGTTTTGGCACTTAGAGCTATTGTTTATCTCTCTTGGAGCACCTTAGGGAAGTCAGTAAAGTTTCAGGTTGTCGATTCCACTTCCTTAACTTTACTTAGGGAGTTTAATCATGCCATAGTAGTCCCCAACTCATGTTTACCCTGGAAGGTTGGTGAAACTGGGTAGATATGGGAGGGGTGGTTACAAGGTGGTATTAGAGCTCCCAAGTTCAACACTTGGGTTGGGTGGGTGGAATGTGTTTGTCATGCCTGCATGTAGGTTGTATATGTGCTTGTTAGGTATGCATGGTTATGGTCATTGTTGCAGTTGTGTTGTCATGTGGAAGTGATGATGTCGATGTTGAGATGATTAATATGATGATTTCATTATATAAATGCCTATGTTGTGCTAATCCAAATCAATCTTGCAGACAATGTAGCCTCCCCTAAATTTCGTTGAGGTATATTTGATTATGGTTATATTTGGTTTTATATAACATAGTAGGTTTGCAAGAAGTAGAGGATTAAATATGAATAGAAGAATGGTGGATGGCAATTTACGTGATTCTCCCTACAGATCAGATGAGCAACATGGTGATGAGTACTCCCATCACATGGCAGATACATTAAGAAGTTTGAAAGCAAATATTAGGAGTTGTAAGAAAGATAATGATAGGATCATTCAGTCACAAGAGAGACTTTCTAGGGTACAGGAGAAGCAACTAGAGGTTAATGTAGTTATGATACAGAGCCTATCAAACTTGTAGAGACAGGGACCACTTAGGAGCAGTGATGGATATGAGGAAAGGACAAATGATGCATATGGCAGTAGGTCTCAATCAGTGTTAGGTCCCTATAATACTAATGCATTCCCTTATTATTATTGTCATTATAGCCCCTTATTGTTATTATTGTGCCCATGTTGTCCCCATATTGTTATTATTGTGCCCCATAGAATCTCACTATTGTTATTGCTTGTGCCCTTATGTTATTATTGTTATGTCGGCTCTGATTATATTGTGACCCCTTAGACTCCTATATATAGGAAGGAGGTCTTGTCATTTGATGTATTAAAATTATTCATTTATGTAATGTAAAGGAGGTTTCCCCCTCTAAGAGGCTACTTTTGAAGTCGTTTATCTATCTCTTTTATTTTGTGAGTTGGTTGCGTAACAATTGGTATCAAAGCTTTGGATTTTAGGGTTTCGCTTCTTCAAACAAGTCATCATGGAATTTTCGCTATAATTTTTTTTCTATGAAGTTATAGAGCCTAAAACTAAAAACCATTTGAGAAGAAATTATGGTGAACCTCATGACCAATTTTCAGATATTTTCTCGCTATATTTTCGGATATACAAACTGAGGAATTTAGGGTTTTTGTAGGCTCCTGAGTTTGATCTCAAATAGGTCAACTTGGAAAAATCGTCATAATTTTCTCTCTGAGCATCAGATTCAAATTTCATAAATGTGATAGAAAGAGGACAGATTGTAGTTTGTTCGGTATCGTTTTCAGAGCCAAAGGTCGAAATAGTGACATGTGGCACGTCGTACAAGTTTGATCTATTGAAATAGTATATAATTAGGTCATCGCAGGAGATTGGGCATAACTCCTTCTTGGAGAATCCAATCACGATCAAACTTGTGGGGTTGGAAAGAGGAATCAGAGGGATATCTTAGGCCGAAATTTCTGAACTTGGAGATTGGAAATTACAGAGTTACAGGTGTTTAAGTGATTCAAAGGGCATTGTGAAGCATAATTATCATTCATTGATGAACCAAAGAAAGAAAATGGAAACACCTAGTAAGCAACCTAAAATCTCTACTATGAAACATGAAGAAGAGGAAGAAATGCAACATGATATAGAAAAATTACGGGACCAAGTGCAACAAATTTCTCTCTCACAAAAAGTAATTGAAGCCAAGATGGATGGTTTAAAGAATGGAATGGAAGCTAAGATGGATGGTATAGAAGAAAAACTTAAAGGGAACATGGAAGATTTGAAGATAGATTTCACAAAGTTGCTACAATAAATGCTTACTAATGGCGAAAGGGTAGTAAAGGAGAGTCACGATGAGAACAAAAGAAAAATTAGTCATGATTTCATAGACTCTAATGTTGGATTGAAGACCCACCATGTTCCAAAGATCGATATGAGGAAGTTTGATTGCAAGGATATTGTAACATGGATATTATAGATGGAGCAATATTTTGATCTCGATAATGTGCAAAACACACAAAAGGTACGCATTGCAATTTTATATTTGGAACCCAATCATTTTGTATGGTATCAATGACTTTGCTCTCGTAAACAAATTTCCACTTGGACAATTTTTACAGAAGAAATGATAACACATTATGAGGATACAAAAATCAACACTTTTTTTAGCCAATTGATAAATCTCAAACAAAATGGTTCAATGGTGGAGCACATTGAGGACTTCCAAAAATTGAATATAAGGGTAAAAGATATTCTAGAGGAGCATAGGATTGATGTGTTCATAGGGACTTTAAAGGATAACATCCAATATGAGGTTCACCTTTGGGAACCTGATTCATTGGAGAAGGCATTCAGGTTGGCAAGAAAAATAGAAAGAAAAATTATGGCAACAAGGAAGCCTACCACTCACAAGTATAAAGATGGAAGTGTTGTTGCCCCTAGCCTTCCACAACCTATAAGGTTGACACCACAACAATTGGAAGAAAAAAGAGAAAAAGGGCTTTGTTACAGTTGTGATAACAAATACACTAAAGGTCATAAATGTGCTGAGAAGATATTATTTTACATATATTGTGAAGAGGAGGAAGAAAAGGAACATGAAACGTCAAAAGAAGAGGATATACATCAAGAATAAACCCTAGAGAAAGAAGAAATGAATATGACCATATCTTGTAATGCATTGGTCGGAATTACCACTCCTCAAACTATTAAGATAGAAGCATATATCAAGAATAAAAAGGTAATAGTGTTGATTGATTTGGGAAATACCCATAATTTTATTCATTGTAAGATAGCCAAGGAATCCAATTTCTTCCTATATCTAGCACTAGAGTGTCAAGTGATGGTTATAAGTGGAGGAACCATAAATTGATCTGGAAAGTGCCATAATATCAAGCTATCCATGGGAGAATATGTATTGAATAGCCCAATGCTTTCCATTCCAATGGGTGGTGCTGATGTTGTATTAGGAGTCCAATGGCTACAATCCTTGGGTATAATAGCATTTAATTTTCAAGAACTTTCTGCGAAATTTTCTTCAAAAGGAAAGGAAGTTGAATTAAGGGGTATCGGTGAAATCAAGAAAGATAATCATCTTTAATGGAATGAAAAAGATTCTAAAGAAAGAATAACGAGGCATAATTGCACAATTATGTTCGCTAGAGGTTCCCACATCGAAATCATCTATTTTGCCAGATCTCCAAAAATTCTTGGACAATCATTCCAAGTTATTTGAGACTCCAAAAGGCCTCCCACCTATTTTTGATCATGATCATGCTATTCATTTGATTCTAGGAAGTGTTCCTCCAAACATCAGGCCTTACAGATATCCCTATGCCAAAAAGAGTGAAATTGGACGTATGGTTGTAGAAATGCTAGAGGCTAGTATAATTCAACCTAGTCAAAGTTCTTTCTCTACTCCTGTAGTATTGGTGCACAAGAAGGGTCGATCATGGTGCATGTGTCCAGATTATAGGGAGCTCAATAAGATCACTATTAAATATAATTTTTCCATTCTTGTCATTAATGAATTATTGGATGAATTTCATGGAGCAATTTACTTCACCAAGTTGGACCTTCGTTCAGGATATCATCAAATCAAAATGAATGCATTCCAAAAACAACATTTAGAACTCATGAGGGCCATTATGAATTTTTGGTCATGCCTTTTGGCCTTACCAATGCACCTTCTACATTTAAAGGTTTGATGAATTCCATTTTCAAACCCTTCCTTAGAAAATTGTGTTAGCATTTTTTGATGATATGCTAATCTACAACAAGTCTTGGAAGGACCATGTTCAACATGTTGACAGAGTGCTCAAACTATTGGAGGAGAAACAATTATATGCAAAAACCTCCAAATGTTTCTTTGGAGTATAAGAGGTGGAATATTTGGGTCATATTGTATCTCATGAAGGTGTTAAGGTAGACCCTAGCAAAATTAAAGCCATTAAGGAATGGAAAATCCCCACATTCATAAAGCATCTGGGAGGATTTCTCAGGTTGACAGGGTATTATCGCAAGTTTGTTAAGAATTATAGGAGAATAGTAGCACCTCTAACAACATTACTGAAGAAAGATGCATTTTCTTGGACTCTAGAAGCAACAAAGGCCTTTGAACATCTTAAAGAGGCAATGTGCCAAGCACTGGTCTTAGCTACGCCAGACTTCACAAAAACCCTTATTGTGGAATTTGATGTCTTAGGAAATGGAATTGGTGTTGTTTTAATGCAAGAAGAAAGACCCATTGCATTCGAAAGTTGTCCAATCAAAGGAAAGGATTTACACAAAGCTATTTATGAGAAGGAAACGTTGGCAATACTACATGCACTTAAGAAATAATGACCTTACCTAATGCGAAGACACTTGAAGGTAAAAATAGATCATGATAGTATTAAATACTTTTTAGAACAAAGATTATCTTTAGAAGAGCAGCAAAAATGGGTCACAAAGATGTTGGGTTATGACTTTGAAATCATCTACCAAAAAGGGAAGCAAAATGTTGTTGCATATGGACTCTCAAGAAAGGATGAGGATGTGGAAGCATTTCTTTGTGCCATTTCTATTATCCAACTAGATTGGATAAACGAAGCAAGGAATGAATGGAAGAATGATGAAGAAGTGTGGGCACTCATTCTAAAGTTGCAGCAAGATCCTAGTACATCTGATACATTTAGCTGGAAAAATGATTCATTATGGTACAAAGATCGCTTATACGTCTGTAAGAATTCCCAACTCAAACAAAAGATTCTTCTAGAATCGCACACCTCTCCCTTAGGAGGGCATTTAGGATTTTTAAAAACTTACCACAAGGTTAAGAAGGATTTTTTTGGGATGACCTTAAATATGATATTCAAAAGTTTGTGGCGAAATGCTTGGTTTGCCAACAAAATAAAGTTGAGACAATTAAGACCCCAGGTCTATTACAACCTTTATTAATTCCAAGTCAACGTTGGGAGGAGGTTTCAATGGATTTTATCATATGTTTTCCCAATACCGAAGGGAAGGGTGTCATCATGGTGGTAGTTGATAAAATTACCAAGTATGCACACTTTTTTGTATTATCTCATCCATTTAAAGCCAATACAGTTGCTACTGCATTTATTGAAATAATTCAAAAGCTACATGGAAACCCAAATATTATTTTAAGCGACAGAGATCCTAATTTCACTAGAAATTTGTGGAAAAAATTATTTTCTTGTCTGGGTACTCAGTTAGCTCATAGCTCATCTTATCATACTCAATCTGATGGGAAAACTAAGATAGTGACTAAATGTTTGGAAAGATATCTTCGTTGCTTTGTATGATAAACAAACACAATGGGTCAAATGGTTACCTCTGGCTTAATGGTGGTATAACACTTCCTTCCATACTGCAACAAAAATGACCCCATTTATGGCACATTTTAGATATCATCCACCGTCCATCACATCATATTTAAGAAAAAAATTAAGATTCAAGTAGTGGAAGATCACATTGAGCATCAACAAAAAGTTCTCCAACTCTTAAATGATAACCTCACTTTGGTGTAGAATAGAATGAAACAACGGGTAGATCCACATCGCAGCGAAAGAAGTTTTGATGTAGGTGATTGGGTATTTCTATGACTACAACCATACAAAAAAATGTCCCTCAAGCAAGCTAAGAAGGATAATAAATTATCACCAAAGTATTATGGTCCGTACAAGGTGTTGTAAAAGATTGGTACTATGGCATACAAATTGGAACTTCCTAGATCTTCCCGAGTACATCCAGTTTTCTATGTTTCATGCTTAAAGAAGGTTATAGGTGACAAGCTCCCAGTTCAAACAATATTGCCAAAACTTGACGAGGAAGGAAAAATCATATTGGAACCTGAAGCAGTCACGGAAACAAGAACTTGAAAACTACAAAATTGATCAATTTCAGAGTATCTCACCAAGTGGAAGAACTTACCCACTCAATATTCCACATGGGAGGATGAGAATTTTATATAGAAGCATCCAGAACTACTCAAGCGTTGAGGAGAACACTTTTTTGAAGGAGAGGGGCATGTTAGGTCTCTATAATACTCGTGTATTCCCTTATTGTTATTATTGTTCCCATGTTGTCCCCATATTGTTATTATTGTGCCCTTACATTATTATTGTTATGTAGGCTCTGATTATATTGTGACCCCTTAGACACCTATATATATAAAGGAGGTCATTTCATTTGTAGCATTGAAATTGTTCATTTGTGTAATGTAAAGGAGGTTTCCCCCTCAAACAGGCTACTTTTGAATTTTTTGATCTATCTCTTTATTATATTTTGTGAGATGGTTGCATAACAATCAGGCCACAGGTTTGAAAGGGATGATATTGTCAGAGATGGTAGGTTCATGGATACACCTGACATAAGGGATAATTACCATGGATTTCATTCTATTTTTGGTTCATAGAGACAACATCATCATCACCACCACCATCCGTATAGGAAGAGTGAAAAACAATACTTTCCAAAAGAGTTTAAGAAATAAAATCCACCTACCTTTGATAGAGAAATGAAGAATTCACAGGATGCATAAGCTTGGTTAATTGGGATGAATAAGTTCTTCAGATTGCATGAGTACTCAACGAATATGAAATCCATCATAGCTACTTTCAGTCTTAAAGGAAAGGTATACATTTGGTGGGAAGATGTAAAGAATGTCAAAGGTATTCAGGAAGAGGAGTTGACTTGGAGTGAGTTCGAGATACTTTTCATGAAGAAGTATTTATCTAAAAGATACTATGATGACAAGGAAAATGAGGAGAAAGCAAAGATTCAGAATTCATCAGTGGGTTGTCGATGTCATTCAAAGATAGGATTGAGTTTGATGGGCCTAGATCATTGGAAGAAACCATCAGAAAGTTGAAACATTGTTATGAGAAATTAAACATAGGCTTGAGACTAAGAAATATTGGAAAGGTAACGTGAAGAATAAAGGAAATTGAGTTAAGAAGAGAGGAAAACTATAGGACACAGATGACAAGTAGAATGGAGCACCGCATAAGAGGTTCAATGCATCTGAAAAAAGACAAGGATTTCAGTCTGAGGAGAAAAACAAGGGTGATGGTAGGAAACCTTTACAGTGTTGGACTTATAGTAAGGAACATAGCAAGAAATATTGTCCACAACATCAGGGTGGCAGACCACAGATCTAGAATGCTAAGGAGGCACAGACAGTGGGAGATGTTGGACAAAGTGTTCCTCAAATTTATGCTACATTAGATAACAGGCAGGAATGTCACTAGGCATCTATTATTGAGATGGATGATAAGCTTTATGATGAAGTTATTTCTATTTTGATTGACCCTAGATCTAATTATAGTTATGTTAATCCTTACCTGGTGGATAAGTGTGGTTTGAATAAATAAGTGAATGTAGAGTATTCATTAGTACATTTTGCTACAAGTACTAAGAAAAGAGTTCATCATTTGGTAAGAGCTTGTGTTGTTGAGTTGAACGACATGTATACATCAACTATCTAAATGTCCTTCCATTGGGATCATACAATATGCTTCTGGGTATGAATTGGTTGTATCTTCACAGGAATAAGGTGGACTACTATAGTAAGGCTACTAAGTGCTTGGATGCAAATGGAGAACAAAAAATCTTGCATGGTAAGAAGAAGGCTACATCAAGTAGAATGGTTACAACTATGCACGCAAAGCGTAGTCACAGGAAAGGGTGTGTATTATTTGTAGTGCATATTTCCAGTGACAAAGGTAAGGATATTGAGGATGTAGAAGTCTTGAAGAGCTATCCATTTTGCAATAGTTTCAGGATCTATTTCCTACAAATATTTCTGATTTACTCCCTCACAAGGAAGTGGACTTTTTTATTGAGTGGATGTCGGGAGCAACAACAACATCAAGGGCACCTTACAGGATGAGCACTCTAGAGTTAATGAAACTAAAGTTGTAGTTGAACAAAATTCTTGACAATGGATACATTAGACCAAGTCTGTCACCTTGGGTGCACCAATATTGTTTGTGAAGAAGAAAGACGATACTCTCACGTTATGCATTAATTGCAGATAGTTTAACAAGGTGATGATTAAGAACATGCATTTGTTGACGAGGATTAATGACTTGTTTGATCAGCTGAAGGGAGAAATAGTGTTCTTGAAGATCAACTTGAGATCAAGATATCATCAGGTACACATAAAAGAAGAGGACATCTACATGACTTCTTTCCAGACTCGGTATGAGAATTATGAGTATGTTGTGGTTCCTTTTGGTTTGACTAATACTCCAACCACTTTCACGTGCTTGATGAATAGTGTGTTTCATCCTTATCTAGACAAGTTTGTGATTGTATTCATTGATGATATATTGATATATTATAAGAATGAGGAAGAACATGTCAAACACTTAGCAATAGTGTTGAGGTTACTTAGAGAGCATCAATTGTATGCCAAACTTAGTAAATGCAACTTCTTTCAGAAATAGGTACATTATTTGGGGAATGTGGTTTCAAAGGAATACATAACAGTGGATTCAAAAAAGATCAGAGCTATCATGGAACGAGAACTCCTAAGAATGTGGATGAGGTCATATCTTTTATGGGGTTAGCAAGTTATTACAAGAGATTCATCAGGAACTTCTCGTAGATTTCCTGTCCTATTACATCATTGTAGCGAAAAGTAAAGAAATTTGAATGGACAAAGGAATGTGCAACTAGTTTTGATTAGTTAAAGCAGTTGCTTACAAACACTCTAGTTCTAAAGATTGTAGATCTGAACAAAGAGTATGTGGTGTGTATAGATGCTTTCAAGAGAGGACTTGGTGAAGCTATGATGTAGGAAGGATATGTGGTATGTTGTCAGTCAAGTAAATTGAATGAACACGAGTAGAATTATGTGATGCATGATCTTGAGTTGGCAGGATATTTGTGTTGATGAGTGATCACAGTGGGATGAGGTACTTGTTTGACCAACTGAATCTGAATTCCATGCAAGCTAGATGGTTGGCCATACTTAGTGATTTTGATTATGAGATCAGGTACATTAAGGGACAAGAGAACATGGTTATAGATGCTCTTAACAAAAGAGTATAGGTAAATCACATAGCAACTATGAGTTCATACAGGACAGATTCACATGATCATATCTTGCAGGAAAGACAACAAGATGACAAGCACAAGCAACTTAAGCACATGTTACAACAACAGGGTACAGGTGAATAGGATATGGACTATCTATGTGAACATGATATATGTGTCAGACAATAGTGAGCTCAAGAAGCCTATCTTGCGATAATTTCATGTTAAGTCGTATTCAGGTCACCCAGTGTATCAAAAGACATTGAAAATAGTTAAGAAGTTCTAATATTGACCGAATTTGAAGAAACATGTGGCATATTTTGTTGTGAGATGTTTGGATTTTTAATAGGTAAAAGCAGAGTGTAATAATCCAGGTGGGTTATTGCATCCAATTATGATTCTAGAGTGGAAATGGAAGGTCATTTTCATGGACTTCATTACAGGTTTTCCAAGGACATCTAGACAACATGATTATATTATGGTTATGGTTGGCAGATTGACTAAGGTAGCTCATTTCATTCTAGTAAATTCTACGAATTTAGCTAGTGAGGTAGCATAGGTATTCATCAGAGACATAGAAAGGTTACACGATGTTTCAGAGAATATTGTATCAGACAAAGATTCCAAGTTCACTTCTAGGTTCTAGAAAGAGTTATTTGTAGGTTTGGGTACTGAGTTGGCCTTTAGTACATCTTATCATCCACAAACAGATGGACAGATAGAGAGGGTCATCAGGATTTTGGAGGACATGTTGAGAATGTATGTTATACATCAACAGTTGAAGTGGGAAGAGTATCTTCCATTGGTGGAGTTTTCATATAATAATGGGTATCAGTAATCTTTGAAGATGAGTCCATTTGAGGCACTCTATGGGAGGAGTTTTAATATTCCTATTAGTTGGAGTGATCCAATGAACAAGGTATTGATCAGATCATACATATTGGTAGAGATGGAACAAGAAATGCAGGTAATCAAGAAGAATCTAAAGGTAGCACATGATGAACAAAGAGTTATGCAGATCAACACTAGGTGTTTAAGGAGTTTCAAGTTGGGGAACAAGTGTACTTAGGCATCAAGCCAAAGAAGAGATCCTTGAGGATTAGGTCATGTGCCAAGTTGGCACATCAATATTGTGGGTCTTTCAAGATTCTTGAGAGGTGTTATAGAACCATTTACCACTCTTGGTAGATTTGATCCTTTGGTTATGGCCTAAGGCAACCCTTCCTTTCCAAACTTGGTCCCAAAATCTAAAAAACATTGTTTTAATTCCTATACGCTACTTTTCCCTGTGTTAAAAGCGTGTACATGCGGTTCAGTATATACCCAACCCACTTATATGTTTTAAAACACTTAAAAATAATAAATCTCCTTAATTTTGAGCAGAGTTTATGGGTTTTACCTGTTACTCACCTACTACAGCCCGTGGCCCAATTGTTTCCCAACTGAAAAAAAATTATTTGGAGAAGTATAAATAAACTTCCATGGGAAGGTCTAAGGGGAGAAGAGATGAGATATTGATATTATAGTTGATTGATCCCTGAGCAAGTCTGACGAAATCCCTGTGCCTCTTGCACTCCCCAAGCTTTAGGAAACTCTTGTTTCCTCTTTTGAGATATCTTTCATCCCTCTTGTGATATCCTTGAGTCTTTTATATGATTTTTTCTTGGAGTACAGTCGCGTATGCACTCTATTTTCCTCAAGTAGACTCGTGTATACGTGAGTTTCCTATGTTTGAAACGCGTGTGCATGCCTCTGTGTATTTACATAGTCACATATAAATAGGTTTGGATTATTTTTGCAAAATATTTTTCTCAGTTATATCTATTTCCTGGTGACTTCTGCTATTTTTTGGTCATCCACTGTCTGTAGAACTTTGTTCTCTTGCAATTTTCATTTTCAAATCTCCTTCTCAATGAAGAGCCTAGTTTTCCTAGGATTACATTTTGAGAAAGTTTTTGGTTGGTGCCTTAGGTTCAAGGCTTCCGTGGGAAGTTCTTGGATGTTATGGTTTTCCATAAGAAGAATATGGTTTTGATTTCATACCCATATTTCAAATTCCATTACTTTGCTTTCCTTTTTGTATGGCCTTGTTGCTTTTTGTGCTTTTTGATTCTTTGGAAATCTTGAGAGTTTTTATTTCTTCACATTTTGTTGGTTTGTTGAAGTCTTTTACTACTGTTCAGGCCAGTTTGTGAGAATTTGTAGTCCTTCTTGTTTCAAGTTTCATTTATTAATGAGTTTTGTAACTTGTAAGGTATAAGGGCTCATCCTTGTTTCTTGATCTTTGGAATTTAGTAGTTCTTTTTGTGACCTCAAAAGTTTCTTTAGTTTCCTTAAAAGAAAAAGAGAAAACCACAACTTTTTCCTTTCTTTTTCTTTCCAAGTTTTTGGTTTTTTGGTTTCTTTTGGTTTTGTTTTTGAGCAACTGTGATCTTTTTGTCAATTTGTTTTGCTTGGTTTTGAGGGAAATTTGTTTTTAACTTTTTTTTCCCTCTTCATTGTCAAGTTGGCTTATTGACCTTATAAAGAAACACTTTCACTTATATTGTGAGTATTCATAGGATCTTGCATCGTCATTTAAATTTGCATTAGGTTAGTTTGCATCATAAGCATTCTTAGTCTTTTTAGATTTTGAGTGTGTGTGGAGTGTTTATGAAAAGAAAAGAAAATTATTTTTCTTATATAAGTTTTTCATAGAACCAAGTAGAAATCCCTCTTCATCGAAAGAAAATAACTGCATGCATATAGTTAAGTTTCTATTGGTTTCTTTTGCATTGAAAACATCATCAGTTTCACTCTCGTTATACCCTTGACTTAAAGAACAACCCTCTAAAATCAAGCGATCTAATAAAAAGAACTAGAACTTTTTTATTTTGTCATTAACAAACACCAACAAGTTTAAGTTCTTTAGGGCCTTGGAATAGGTGAGTGGAGAGTTAACTCTCCAAGGCCGCTCAAATTATCAAACATAGAAGTTGAATAATGAGCGAAATCCAATATCGTTAGAAAGATCGGGAAAGATTCATGACTGGGAGTTAAGCATGAGAGAGAGTGAAGAAAAGGAAGAGAGATACCCCCTCTCCTACTTGTTGGATCCCACCTGCTTTTGATGTGAATTGGTGCCCATAGTTTCCTTTCCTAGGGATCAAATATGTGGTTGTGGAGGGGAATCCTGTGGCACCTAAGGAAGACATTGCATAACATTCATCAGTACTTCTGGAGGGTACCCTTGCATAGCTTGGGTGCTTGTACCAGCAAAGGCTCTTATTTGGAGGTCAACGTAACTGTTTCTGATACCTTCGCTAGTAGGCTTGGGTCGTCATTTACCCTAGACTATTTTCAGAAGGCCCTTGATTTTCACTTTCTTGTATTCTGGTGTCTGGTCCTCATCACCTGAAGCAGAAATACTTGGAAGTGGTTTGATTGACTGTATCTTTAGGGATTTTGAGAGAGTGATCTTTTCTCCTAGTTGATCTATCTTTACAACTTTTTTTCTGAGTCTTTAATTAGATTTCTTAAAAATAATTAAAATGGCCAATCGATCAATTCATCGACCTAGGAGGCTTCATGGGATTACACCTACGAGTCCTGAGCCTTCTCCTCGAAGGTGTAGGAGCAATTTTGCCAGTGATTTTCAATCAGTGGCAGTAGACACATCGGAGATTGATCCTCCAGTTGGAGTTATTGACTTACAAGATAGACCTGGTACAAGTACAAATTTGGAGAGGAACACTCCAGTTCTTTCTAGAGTCCTCTTCTAGTCAGAAGACATTATTGAGGTCGAAGAGCTTCAAGAGTCTCTTTTGACTCCTAATTCTCCTCTTCCTCTTGATCACCTAGACATTTTATTATATGTCGGGACTCTGACCAACAGGCCTGTAGGTTTTAACCCTGTACAGAAATTACCTGCATACGAATTCTAAAACACAAAAAATAAACAATGCGAGAGCATAACACATAAAACACATATACAAAGAGATTTTCCCCTGGATCCCAAACCAGGACTACCAGCTTGATTTTTCATTATGTTCCTTTCAATGTTACAATACATATTTATACATGTCGAAGCATCCAATACCATGGACCAAAAACCATCACATCCAAAATCGTGGATCGAAAACCATCATGTCCAAAAAAACATGTGCGAAAATCATGCACAAAACCATAGGTGGGTCCGCCCAACCTAACATAGGGTCCAAAACCAAAATTTTCCGGGGCGCTGCCCCAAACCCCATAAAGTGGGGTTACGGGTGCCCCTCAAACCCCCTATTAACTACGTGGAAAGAATATAACACAACCCAACATTCTCCCACTTGTTGTTTTCTTTCCACGGGGGCCACAAGAGAGCTTAGTCATTTTTCCAGCCCTGAAATGCCCATTGTCTCTCTACACCAAGAGAACTTCTCAGAGCTCACAGATTTTGTCAATGCATCTGCAATATTCTTCAAAGTGTCCACCTTTACCAACAACACCTTTTTGTCTTCTCTCATATCCATCACAAAGTGATATTGAACATCAATGTGCTTTGTCTTTGAAAGATATGCAGGGTTCTTTGCTAAGAAAATTGCACTTTAGCTGTCACAGACTATCCTCATAGCTTCCTGTACTAACCCCATACTTGAACACAATATCTGCAACCAAACTGCTTCCTTGCTTGCATGAGTGGCTTCCATGTATTCTGCCTCTATAGTTGATAGTGCCACTATAGATTGTTTCTTACTCATCCAACTGACTACACCTCCAAATAGGTTAAACACATACCCACTTGTAGATATTCTCTGATCCAGATCTCCAACCCAATCTGCATTAACAAAGCGATGAATATCCAACACTCTATCCAATCCTGGTCTTCCTTGGTAGCATAAACCATAATCACTAGTGCCACACAAATACCTAAAAACCCGTTTCGCTGTTGTCCAGTGCTCCTTCCCTGGTTTTGACATAAACCTTCTCAATACTCCCACTGCATGTGCAATGTCTGGTCTAGTACATACCATTGCATACATCAGGCTACCAACTGCACTTTCATATGGAACACGGGACATGTCCTCTTCCTCTTCTTCTATCTTGGGACACTGTTCAACAGATAACCTCACACCTACAGGAATAGGAACCTTCACCGGTTTACTATCCTGCATATTAAACCTCTGCAATATTGTCTCGACATACTTCCTCTGGTTTAAACAGAGCTTCCTCTTTACCCGATCTCTTTTAATTTCCATGCCCAAAATATAGTTTGCAGCACCAAGATCTTTCATGTCAAATTTAGAGGACAATTGGATCTTCAAATCCTGTATAACTTCTTTGTCATTTCCAACCAACAACATATCATCCACATACAAGACCAGATAAATAACACTGTCACCAATTAATTTAAAATACACACAGTGATCTGCTTTGCTTCTGGTGAAGCCAAGTCCCCATATAAATGTATCAAATTTCTGGTACCACATCCTTGGTGACTTTTTTAACCCATATAGAGACTTCTTTAACTTACATACCAATTCTTTCTTACCCTTCACTGCAAAGCCTTCAGGTTGCTTCATGTAGATCTCCTCTTCTATATTCCCATGAAGAAATGTTGTCTTCACATCCATCTGTTCTACCTCAAAATCAAAAGCAGCAGTAATAGATAAAAGTAATCTAATAGAAGTTACCTTGGCAACAGGAGAAAAAATATCACCAAAATCAATTCCTGGCGCCTGGAAATAACATTTTGCTACCAACCGAGCTTTGTATTTCTCCACTTTTTCTTCTGCATTTGTCTTCTTTTTGAACACCCATTTGCTGCCAATGGGTTTCCTTCTAGCCGGCAACTCCACCAGATCCCAAGCCTCATTTTTGTGCAAAGATGCCATTTCATCAACCATGGCATCTTTCCAAATTTTTCCATCCTCTGAATTCACTGCTTCCTTCACAATTCTAGGATCATCATCAGTAACAGACAAAGAAAAATTTGAACAGAAAGCAGATGGACTATACCTTTCTAGCTGCCTTCTTTCTTGAACTGATCTTCTCACTGTCGGAGTTTGTGGCTTTTCATATTCTGATTCCTCCTCTGCTGTAGAGTCTGATTCTTCCTCATTTAGCTCAAACTCTATCTTCTCAGGTTCCTTTGGTTGGACTTCATGTTTAATAACATCTCTCACCTCTCTAAAAACCATATCTCGGCTGTACATAACCTTCCTTGTTACTGGGTTCCAAAGCTTATAACCCTTTAAACCATCTTTATACCCAATAAAGATGCACTTTTCAAATTTACTATCCAACTTTGTTCTTTTCGCCTTTGGAACATGTACATATGCTTCACATCCAAATACCCTCAGATGTGAAAGAGAGGGTTTCTTACTAGTCCATACCTCTTGTGGAGTCTTATCCTCCAATGTTGATGAAGGTGACCTGTTCACCAGGTAATATGCAGTATCCACCACCTCTGCCCAAAATTCCTGTCCTAACCCGGCACCACTGAGCATGCTTCTTGCCCTTTCCATCAACATCTTGTTCATTCTTTCTACAACTCCATTTTTCTGAGGTGTATATGGAGTAGTCTTATGCTGTGCTATACCACACTTCTTGCATAATTCTTCAAATTCCTTACTGCAAAACTCTCCACCATTATCTGTCCTTAGCACCTTTATCTTCTTCTTTATCTGGTTTTCCACTAGAGTAAACCTATCAAAGACTTCAGATTTCTTCTTAAGGAAATATATCATGTATTCCTTGAGAAGTCATCTATAAATGATACATAGTACACAGACTTACCCAGTGATGGAACCTTCACAGGTCCAAACACATCATTGTGCACAAGCTCTAATATATGTTTCGCCCTCTTACCACCAGAGGGGAAACTCACCCGATTCTGCTTCCCGTATACACAATTTTCACAGAAATCAAAAGTCCAGAGGGCTATTACTCATACCTTCTACCATACCTTTACCATGAAGTATTCGAAGGCCCTTCTCTCCAATATGTCCAAGCCTTTGATGCCACAACATGGTCTTTTCTCCAGAGACCACTAGATTTTCTGCTCCACTTTCAAGAACCACGGAACTGTTGCACCCATCAACAACAGTGCTACCTTGCAGCTTGTACAGAGTTCCAATCCAAACTCCCCGCATCAATACCAGTGCTGCCCGAACCATCTTGCAGGTATCCTTCTCGAACACTATTTTTACACTTGCATCATCCAGCTTGCTAACAGAAATCAGATTTCTGGCCAATGCAGGAATATGCAGAACACCCAGAAGTGTTCTAACCCTTCCACCTTGCAGCTTCAACTTTACTTTTCCACGACCAATGATTCTAGCCTTCCTGTCATCCCCCAAGAAGACATCACCACCATTATATTTCTCATATTCACAGAACCACTCTCTATGGGGAGTGAAGTGAAAGGATGCACCTGAGTCAATCAACTGTTGAAAAGTGTGCAACAATAAATGCTTGTTGAGAGTGCAACAAGATGATGGAGCTTAGTGAAAAGAGTCGCCTTCACTAAGTGGGCCCGCAGGCTATTTTTGGCGCAAGTCTATTTTTAGACATATGGATCATGTCTATGTTTATGGATGATTGATCAAGTTGGGAAAAATAGATGGACTTCTATTTTTGATGAAAGTGTGAGTGATCAAAGTCTATTTTTAGACTGGCTGTCAAAAATAGAAAAGTCAAATATTATTATCTCACAATAATATTTAGACTATAAACTTGATCTTATTCTCTTGGAGCACTTCAGTTTGAGCTACAGAGGTGGCACATGCAGCTGTCAGAAGGAAATACACTTTTCTTATGAGTCAGTTGAGTTGTTGCATGCATAACTTCAGTTAGAACTCAAGTGAGTTGAGTTTAGTGGACTGGAGGTACGGTTGATGGAGTTGTGTTCAGTTTGACTTAGTTAAACTAGTTGTAGTTAGTCTAACTGCAGATAGACTAATGATGAGTTGTTAAACTAATTATTAACTCATAATACAACTAAAGAATACATCAGTTAACTCAGTTGCATGTCAGTGCATGTTCAATTCAACAGGGACAAGTGGTAGAGAATCAGATTGCTATCAGTTGTGACTATAGTTGTGCATCAGATCTTGCACAATCAAGGGATTGAGTATGCCAATGAGTTTGCTCACGTATTTGGCCCACATTTTAGCCTTTGCTCACGTCCACAAAGAGTGAGTGACTATTTTGCAGGTGAAAACGAGTTTGGGAAGCTATTCTCATCAGTTCTTGAGCAGGTATTGAGCAGTGGAGGCAGGCAAGCAGTGGAAGAGATTTGGAGATCAGATCTGAGCTGTATTGTGTGTAACAGAGGTGGAGATACTTGTGAGAAGTATTATGCTGTGTAATGTTACATGACTCAATCAATATAATATACAGATAGTGTGGGGTTTTTAGCGAGATGCTTTCCCCGAGATACATACTGTGTTTATGAGTTTGATTGATGCTTCTATGTGCGCCTGTGAATGTTTCTGCTTCTGTAAATTGATGATCAACGTAGAGGAGATTATGTATTATACATGTTCCGCTTATAATTGTATGATCAGGATAATCTCTGTGAATATGTGTTAAATTATTCAAAATTTCTACATGGTATCAGAGCTAGATGATATGTAGAAAAAGTTTCTACATGGTATCGGAGCAGCTTGATTTGTAGAAGAGATTTTTACAGGATATCAAGCGAGGATTGATCATCAGATCTACTATTCAGGAAGTGGTTACATTCTATTTCTTCAGGCAGAGTCTATAATCGGGCCAGGTAGCCTCTGGATTCATCCTTCCTTTGGAAGGTGAGATATCCGGTGAATGCCCATACAGTCAATCTCTGTACAAGAAATAATTTGTTCTCACGAATTCTAGATCGGAAGCAGTTGAGTTTTGTGCTGGTGGAATTCGAATTTAATTCCAAAGCAAGAGATAAAACTCAGAAACATTCAGTTCGAGAATGGAGATAGTATGCCCCAGTATCTCATGAGGTTCACTCAGTGTCGAGATGAGCTGGGAAGTGTGGGGGTTACTGTTGATGATGAGGATGGTGAGTCTAGGACACCTTGACCTTCCTAAGAGTTGGCATAGCTACCAGGACTCGGTGAATGGAAGGGAGAAACTGCCAAATTGGGAACGACCATGGTCGGATTTGATGCAGGAGGAGATTAGACGGAGCACCAGAGACGGTTCTTCATCCATGCAGGATGAGGAGAACTGTGCCTTAGCGAGTAAGGCGAAGAAGGGGAAGGAGAAGGTTTCTCTTTTCGAATCTTGTTCTTCCAGTGATGGGAAGAAAGTTGACAAGTTGAAGGTGCGATGCTTTCATTGTCATGAGATTGGTTCATGGGTCAGGAACCTGTATGCTCTTGAGGTTCAAGATGCATGCGAAGCCTTGAGCAGCGAGGCAACTGATGGAGACTTGGTGGTTGAGAGGGAGCGTATATTACCTCTCAACATGCAGAGCCAGAAGAAGTCTCAGACGATTGTGGAGGAGCCACGATTGGTGCAGCAGCTTCAGGAGATTGTGGAGGAGCCACAACAGGGGAAGCTGAGAGGAGATCGAGTAGAGACATCTACTCATCCAGAGACCTCCAGTAGCGAGAAACTTCGAGCCAGGTGGGCTGAGGGATCGCATGCAGTCATACCTCCAGGTAGGAGGTGGGGTGATGTGGATTGATCATCCCAAGGAGGAGGGGAAAGATCCTTGAGGTACCCAACCTTTTGGATGAGACCTTGCTACGGGAGCCTCGATGTGTAGTAGCAGGAACTGACTGATTGGGTAGAGACAGATGCAGATGGAGCGGCAGAGAGAGCGACAGTGCAGGGAATCCTAGGACAGCGCATAGCTAGCAGGCTGTAGCAATGCGAGAGGCACAAGTGTTTTGCACAGTGCTAGGTGGCACAGAGAGGTGTGCAATGGTGCGAGATGCATGGGGATGTTGCAGTAGCGCAGATGTCAGAGAGGGAGCACTTGTCAGCAGTAGGTAGAGCTTCAGCATCAGAGGATGTTTCTATCCCAACAGGGAGGTCAGTTGGGAGGTGCAGTGCGGATGCAATGCTGGGAGATAGAACCAGCAGCAGCACAGATGCAGTCAGAGATCAAAGTGACAGAGGCTAGAGCAGTCAGATACTGAAGAGCACAGAGATGCAGAGTTTCAGTCGACAGAGGCAATAGCAGTCAGAGACTTTGATGACAGAGCAAGTGGACCGGCCAGATGTGTTGCATGGAGAACATTCCAGAGTTACAGGATTGGGTTTGAGAGGAAGCCTTTCTTGTTGAGAGGGAGTGTTGAAAAGTGTGCAACAAGAAATGCTTGTTGAGAGTGCAACAAGATGATGGAGCTTAGTGAAAAGAGTCGCCTTCACTAAGTGGGCCCGCAGGCTATTTTTGGCGCAAGTCTATTTTTAGACTATGTCTATTTTTTAGACATATGGATCATGTCTATGTTTATGGATGATTGATCAAGTTGGGAAAAATAGATGGACTTCTATTTTTGATGAAAGTGTGAGTGATCACAGTGTGAGTGATCAAAGTCTATTTTTAGATTGGCTGTCAAAAATATAAAAGTCAAATATTATTATCTCACAATAATATTTGGACTATAAACTTGATCTTATTCTCTTGGAGCACTTCAGTTTGAGCTACAGAGGTGGCACATGCAGCTGTCAGAAGGAAATACGCTTTTCTTATGAGTCATTTGAGTTGTTGCATGCATAACTTCAGTTAGAACTCAAGTGAGTTGAGTTTAGTGGACTGGAGGTACAGTTGATGGAGTTGTGTTCAGTTTGACTTAGTTAAACTAGTTGTAGTTAGTCTAACTGCAGATAGACTAATGATGAGTTGTTAAACTAATTATTAACTCATAATACAACTAAAGAATACATCAGTTAACTCAGTTGCATGTCAGTGCATGTTCAGTTCAACAGGGACAAGTGGTAGAGAATCAGATTGCTATCAGTTGTGACTATAGTTGTGCTTCAGATCTTGCACAATCAAGGGATTGAGTATGCCAATGAGTTTGCTCACGTATTTGGCCCACATTTTAGCCTTTGCTCACGTCCACAAAGAGTGAGTGACTATTTTGCAGGTGAAAAACGAGTTTGGGAAGCTCTAGATTTAGATCTCCCTCTAGATTACAGGTTTTCCTGGAGATTTAGATCTCCCTCTAGATTTATATCTCCCACTCGATGACTTATTTTTGTTTCTGTTCTGGGACCATCCTCGTATAGACAGGCATCACCATTTTGGCTCTCCATATTTTTTCGTCTCATCTCCTCCGTCAGCAAGGCTGAGGCTATTTCATCAAACTGCAAGACAGTTACATTGCTACCTATTGCAATAACCAGACTATCCCACGAATCTGATGGAGAACACAACAAACTGATGCACTTATCTTCATCTGAAATTTTAATATCAACAGATGCTAACTGAATTACCACAGTATTAAATGCATTCAGATGCTCTGACACTGAGTCTCCATCTTTCATCCTCAGGTTATATAGCTTTTTCCACAGGAACAATTTATTCACCAAAGACTTAGATTAGTACAAAGTCCCTAACTTGTCCCACAAATCCTTCACTGTAGCTTCCCCTGATACATTCAGCAATACTGAATCTGAGACACACAATCATATTTTTCTCTTTGCTTTCTGATCCAACTTCTTCCATTCTTCATCAGACACTCCTGTTTGTCTAGTACCCGGATCTACCGCGATCCACTAATATTTATCCACCAAGAGATCCTCCATCTTGAGTTTCCACAACTCAAAACTTTGACCATTAAATTTCTCAATCTCTATCTTTCCACTGCTCGCCATCTTCTTTCACCAACAGAATCGGTCTCGCAGATCTCCCACTGAATAGGGTCTACCACAGGCCCAAGCGAAACCCCTCAGCAATAAAGGTGTCCCCTTGAAGCCAAAACTGTGCTGATACCAAATGTAGGTTTGAACCCCGTATAGAAATTACCTGCATTCGAATTCTAAAACACAGAAAATAAACAATGCGAGAGCATAACACATAAAACACATATACATAGAGATTTTCCCCTGGATCCCAAAACCGGGACTACCAGCTTGATTTTTCATTATGTTCATTTCAATGTTACTATACATATTTATACATGCCAAAGCATCCAATACCATGGACCGAAAACCATCCCGTCCAAAACCGTGGACCAAAAACCATCACGTCCAAAAAACATGTGTGAAAATCGTGCACAAAACCATAGGTGGGTCCACCCAACCTAACATAGGGTCCAAAACCAAAATTTTCCGTGGCGCTGCCCTGGACCCCGTAAAGTGGGGTTAGGGGTGCCCCTCAAACCCCCTATTAACTACGTGGAAAGAATGTAACACAACCCAACAAGGCCTTCGAGCCCAGGTTTATTTTGATATTTTCCTTCAATGACCACTGTTGGGAGCATGGCGTCCACCATGAGTGCTAATAGTATGCAAACTCCTATATCCGTACAAGGAGGAGGTATGATTTCCATACCTTCCGTTACTCCTAGCACTGCAATATTTAGCTCTACTTCCATTCTATCTTCGAGTGGGGGCAACCAACCTTTTACCTCTAGCACTAGTTTTTTCCCCTATGGAATGTTGAATAGCATAATTGCTTCGGTTTCATTAAGTATTCCATCAGTTTCCTCCACATCCATGACTTCCATGGAAAGTGGGTCAGCTTCTTTTCAGCGTTTTCTGTTTGGGGGTGGTCATATACCACATTCCAACCCATATTTAGGATTATTACCTTTTACCTCTATGGGTCAAAGTTATAATCCTTTTCAAGGTTGGACAAACCCTGCGGTTAGTGGACTTGGAGCCAGGAACCAATCTTATTTCGACCAACAAGGGAATATGTCGTATTCTTCTGTCAGTTCTTTCTAAAACTTTTCTCCCTATGCTTATGCATGGAACCCTTACTAAATGCTCTCTGCTCCTTTTAACACCTCTCAAGGGGGAAATTTTACTGGCTATGGAATTTTTCGGTAGAAGTTGGTCAAACTCCAGTTTTTTCTAGACCACAAGGAGTCGCTTATGGTTCTAGTGGGTCTACGAATTACTTTAGACAACCTGGTGCCTTCACAAGTCCAAGGCCTTCCTTTCATAACATTGGGAATTCCTCCCACACCCGGTGAAATCCTCAGGGTCCTCCACGACTCCATTTTTTGGCAATGATAAACTTAATGGATCTTTCTAAATTGACTAATGATCTGATTAGATATAACTCGGTTTGGCCTCTGGTCCTGACCAAACTTCCCTCAGATATAGCTAAATTTGAAGGGAAGTCTGGTCAAGGTCCAGGTGACCATGTAACCACTTTCGACTTATGGCGTTCATCAAACTCCTTGATAGATGATTCGATCAGGTTCAGATTATTCCAACGAACCCTAAATGGAAATGATGCTAAGTGGTACATTGAACTTCCAAGGGTCACCTTTGCTTCTTTCGGTGATTTGGCTTCAATATTTTTGAACCATTTTCAGTTGCCTCTTCGCTATGATGCTGGAACTGAGCTATTGGCTAATTATCACTAGGATCAGGCAACCCACATTTCAGATCACATTCAGGAATGGAGGAGAAGGAAGAGGCTCATTAAATCTAATATTCCACAAGAATTCATTCTTGAATGGTTTCTTAAATCTTTACAACCCGAGATCTATAAGGATGTGTTGCTCTCTGGTGTGTTCAGTGAAGAACAAGCTATTTTTAGGGCCCAATAGTTTGAACTTATATATTCTCAATTTGGGGCTCTTCAAAAAATTCTGCCTGATGCTCCTAGGTCCAAGGTTTATACAGCCAAGCTGGAGCCAGGTCCCCATGCAAACATGTTACTCGGATTGATCAATGTTAATACGAATAACCTGCTAAATCAATTGCAACATTTGTCTTTACAAAATGCTTCTTCTATGTAGGCATCGTTGTCAACATCTATGCCTTCTCAACCTACGTCTATAAATGTCATACAAACTTATAACCCCAAAGGAAACCAACAATCCGATGGGAAGAAGAAAGGATGAGGTAAGAAAAAGAACCGGGATGGGAAGGGTAACGCAAACAAACCAACAATGATGCTGGAGGGGCTAGGAAAGAGTCTAAGAAAAAAGTAAAATTTCCATGCAAGTTTTGCAATGGGGATCATTTGACTCATATTTGCCTAAGATCAAAGATTATCAACACTTATTAGTTTAGTAGGGGTCTTCTAGCTCCTAGGATGTCCTCACTAACCCTTTTCCCCAAGGGCAACAGTTACTTGTTGGCACGAACTCTAATACTGGTACCCTCGCAGGGGGCAACCAGGAAGGGGATAATACATCAAATGTTTACATGATGAATTCACATATCGATGTTGCTATGCGATCACATGATTATGGTGAATCAAAGTAATCTAAGGTTAAGTCTACTTTCGATGCTTCAGAGCCACTCAAAATTGAGATGGCCCTTTGTTGAGTCTATACCTTGGATGTCGAAAGGTTCCGCAAAATGCTCGACCATTAACCCTAATGCTAGAGCAGCCCAAGACTACTCAATTGTAGAAGATCTGACTCATATTCCTTGTGTTATGTCAATGTTAGAGGTACTTCAGTCATGCCCTATGCAAAGGAGTGAATTAATTACCGTAATCGGAGCAGTTGATCCAAAAATTTCTCTTGTGCTTACATTTGATATTGCAAACACTAAGAAAAGACTCCCACATCATATGGATTTCCAGATAAATTCTACATATCGGAAGACCAATATCTTTCGAACTGTAATCGATGAGGGAGCTTCCACATGTGTAATGTCCAGGTCATGTTGGAAGACTATTGGATCCCCTCAAGTTGTTCCTTCACCAACTTTGTTGACAACATTTGATGGTCATTCTCATAGGCCCCATGGGATTATTCCAGCCTTTCCCATCTGTGTTGGGGGAAATGTAGTGAATATTGAAGTAGAGATAATCGATGTGAATTTGGATTACAACCTCCTTTTAGGCAGAAATTGGATTTATGAGATGGATGTCATTGTATCATCATTATTTCGCATCCTTTATTTTACTCATGAAGGGAGAATCGTAAAAGTTGATCAGATGGATTATTCTTTTGGAGACTCCCATGCATCTTCTGAGTCTATTGTTCCATTAGTGGACAATCCCAAGCAACCTATAGAGGATTTAGGAGTTGGAATGTACTCTTCCTTAATGGGTACTTTTGATCTTCCTGCTCCTATAGCTAGAATTAATGCTATTTCATCCTCCAATGGACCTTCTTGAATAGAGTTATTTAAAACTCGTTATTTTTCAGACCCTTGGCCCTTACCCTCATCTACCACCACATTAGGTGAGGGGCAGGTAGGTGGAATTGTATGTCATATGTCTACAATAGAAATTGCTTATCAGTCTATTATTAACTTTGCAGACTACGATCCTACTCCTTTTTCACCAGAGGAGCTAGATAGAGATATGGCTCCGTCTTGGACTCTTGATTCCACTTTTGCTCAGGATTGCTTAAATACTATCTTGCCATCTGAAGAAGCGATTCTAGAAGCAATGATGGGTGTTGAAAGACCATGGAATGATTTGCATCATCGTTCGTATTTCCTCACTCATTTGCGAGAAGTAGAGTCAAGTTTGTCTAGTCCTTCTACTAGTGATGTCCATGCAGTTTTAAACCCTTTGGCCCCAACACAATTTTCTGCTGAAGGTAACGTAACGGTTACCTCAAAAATTGTACCAGTGAACATCTCTAGGAATCCAAACATTATTGAAAATGTCTCGATTGGAGCTGACTGTTCCCCGGAAGAAATTCAAACTTATATCGATCTCTTTAAAGAGTTTCATGATGTATTCACTTGGTCTTATGAGGAAATGCCTAGAATAGATCCATCTATAGTCCAGCATGAGATCAATATGTATGAAAATGCAAAACCTATTCATAAAAAAATTCGATTGGTTAACCCTAGAAAAGCAGCAGCTATCAAAGCTGAGGTCGAGAAGCTGCTTAAGGCAGGTTTCATATACCCCATTCCTTTAACTAAGTGGGTCTCTAATCCAGTCCCCGTAGACAAAAAGAAAGGAATGATTCACGTATGCATTGACTTTAGGGACCTAAATAAGGCTTGTCCTAAGGACAATTACCCCACACCCTTTATTAATCAGATTATTGATGAATGTGTGGGTAATGAGATTTTTTCGTTTATGGATGGATTCTCTGGTTATAATCAAATTACTATCCATCCAGAAGATCAACACAATACAACTTTTATTTGTCCTTGGGGTACATTTGCGTACAAAAAGATGCCTTTGGCCTAATAAATGCTAGAGCTACTTTTCAGTGGGCCATGTCATATGCTTTTCATGACATCAAGCACATTATCGAAGCATATCTAGATGATTTAGCTGCTCGTTCTTGAAAGAGAATTGATCATCCTAAACATCTTCGGTTGACTTTTGAATGATGTAGTTTTTATAAAATCTGATTGAATCCGAGTAAGTGCATTTTCGTGGTCACATACAATCGATTGTTGGGATTCATCGTCTCAATAGAGGGGATTCATGTAGATCCCTTCAAGGTTGAGGCAATACTTCAGTTACCTCCCCCGTCAACTATATGTCAACTTGAGAGTCTCCAAGGAAAAAATAAATTTTTTGAGGAGATTTATAGCCAATTATGCCAAGATCACAAAAGGATTTATGTAATTTCTTATGAAAGGAGCCCCATTTTTATGGGATGATTTCACGCAACAATATTTTGATGATTTGAAAAAAGCATTAACCTCCTTTGTTGATTCCACCTAATTATAGCAGAGATTTCCACTTGTATCTTGCTACAGCAGAATCAACTATTGGTATGGTTCTGTTTTAGGAAGATGATGCCTTGTGTGAGCATGTAATCTATTATCTGAGCCGAGGCTTGGTTGGTCTTGAAACATGCTATTCTCCCATTGAGAAATTAGCTTTGGCAGCTGTTCATGTTGTCCAGTGGCTTAGACATTATATTCTGCTTCGAAAAACTTTCATCTTAGCAACCGTCAATCCATTTCAGTTTGTTCTCAGTAGGTGAGTGATTGGGGGGAAATATAATAGATGGATTGTCATTTTACAATAATTCAACCTCGAATTCATGTTGGCTAAATCTAAGAAATATTTAGTATTTGTAGAGTTGATCTTAGAGTTTCCTTGTGAGGAAGAAATCATTCATGAAGAAAATTTTCTTGATGAACATCTATGTCTTATTTTATCGTAAGATCCTTGGTATGGAGATATCATTATATATCTCCAGACTTCAAAGTTTTCGATCGCTTTTTCCAAGGACGAGCTTAGAATATTATGTCACCTCGCTAAAAATTATATTATTATAGGTGACACTTTATATCGTCGTGAGATTGATTCAATCCTTAGACGTTGTTTAACCTTGGAATAATATGAGTTGGTGCTTAATGATTGCCATAGTGGAGCTTGTGGTGGTCATCTATTTGGGCTTTGTTATGAAACCAGCTCACAAAAAGATAGAAAAGAGAGATCAACGCCTTAGAATTCAGCCTCTTCGAGGGGGCAACCTCCTTTACATTACACAAATGAACAATTCTTCGATGATACAAATGAAAAGACCTCCTTTCTATATATAGGAGTCTAAGGGGTCATAACATAATCAGAGCCGACATAACAATAATAATGTAAGGGCACAATAATAACAATAGTGGGCTTCTATGGGGCACAATAGTAACAATATGGGCACTACATGGGTACATCAATATAATAAGTGGGTTGTACTAATAATAATAAGGGGTTACACTAGTAGTATAGGGGCCTAACAGTCTTGCTGCAGTCCAAAAAAAATTGCGAGCATACTACTTTTGGCCTTCAATCTTCAAAGATTGTATTGAAGTGGTCAAGAGATGCCATCCTTTTCTGGTTTATACTCGGAAAATGCGCACGTCAAGCTCTTATTTTCCCAGTGATCACGGTCGTTCCTTTCATAAAGTGGGGCATTTATTTTATTACTCGTAATCCACCTTCGACATCAAATCACAAGTATATTATCATGGCCATAGACTAATTTACTAAGTTGGTTGATATTAAGCCTACTTTCACGAATGATAGTGAAACAACGGCCTTGTTTCTCTTCAATCAAGCTATTTCCCGGTTCGGTATTCCTAAAGAGATTTTCACTGACCATGGCAGTCATTTCCAAAATCAACTGATGTCTGAATTGGCTTTCAAGTTGGGTTTCCAGTAGGATACTTCATCTTCGTATTATCCTCAGGCCAATGGGCAGGTTGAAGCCATCAACAAATCCCTTAAAATATTCCTACAAAGGGTGATTAACAAAGCTAGATCCAATTTCCACATCATGTTATATTCGTCACTTTGGCCATACCGCACGTCAGTTAAGACTGCCACTGGTTTTACTCCCTTTCAACTGGTTTATAGGTTGAAATCTATTTTTCCTGTAGAATGTGAAATTCATTCCCTTGAATTGGTTGTTGAAATTCTTCCTAAGACTTCTAGTCTCGAAGAATTCCTCGTTCATTTGGAAGATCTTGATGAGTAGCATTGAGATGCTACCACAATAAACGGAGCTCATAAAAAGAGGGTAAAAACTCAATACGATAAAGTTGTCCATCCTAGAATTTTTTCTGAAGGCGACCTTGTCTTGGTCTATGATCAAGACAAAGATGCCATGGTCGTAGGCAAGTTTAAGTCTATGTGGTACGGTCCCTTCATTGTCAAGTGAGTTTTGAAATAGGGAGCCTATGAATTGATTGATTGTGAAGGAAACAAATTGGTGGAGCCCAGAAATGGGCTTTACCTTAAGAAATACTTCGCTTAGGCTTTAACTGAGCATTTACTTGTTTGTATATATTGTATGGTTGTACACATCTATCTATCGGTTTTAGTGATGTCAATATTTCTTTATTTGCTCTAGCAGGTATTGATGGACTATTTGATATATCTAGGGTTCGCCGATGGTGCCAGTAGACACACCCAAAACCTCACTTCCGTGGCTTGGGTGATTTATTATCCATCTGGCCAGTTGATGGTTTCGAGAGGAGTATGTGTCGGTCCTTCAAATAATATTTTCGAATATACTACTATTATTAATTTACTATCTAAGGCGATATCTCTTAATATTGATTTGTTAGTAGTTTATTTGGATTCACAACTAGCAGTATCTCAACTGAATACTATCGGGTATGAAATCCTTATTTGTATCACCAATTTCTGAGAGTGTGCTTATTGCAAAGATCATTTTTTTACATCACCTTTGTTCACATTCCATGATCAGAAAATTCCTTAGCAGATTTTATTGCTAATCAATCATTTGATTGGCATATAAACCATTCATCACATTAAAACATAAAAAATAATCGAAGTATCATCTGTATATATTGTTGGAAATAATACTTGGGGGGGGGGGGGGAGGGGGTGAATCAGTATTACCAAGTCAATAATATTTCATTTCAATATTATGATTCATGTACGTTACTTCAGTTAATGAAACTTGCGTGTATATGCAACCGTATATAAAGAAACTAGCATATACCCTACAAACTTATAATTTAGTTAATTCTTCATAAGTTGACCTTTAATCTGTGCATTAGAACCATATAAACAATAACTAGGAGCAGTAAAAATAGAACAGATAGTCACACACATGAACACAAGATATAAGGTGGAAACCCAATGTGGGTGAAACCACCTGCTGCAATCGTCTCTATCTTTCTTTTAATAAGAAACTTCCTTTCAAAATATTTTGTACTAGTGCAGTCTTATACCAGTACGCAGGCTTCTACCTGCAGAAGGCTACAACCTTCTCTCATTTTCCAGCTTCTCTTGGAAGGGAGCTACAATCCCCTAGCTCTTGTACAATATGATGTACTAGTACGTAGGTGCTGACCTACAGAAGGCTACAACCTTCTCTTTTCTTCCAGGGACCACATTTCATAATTTTTTAGACCGGATCCATCAATAACATCAATTAAACGTCAAATATATCTGCATCAACCAATCTCCTTTGCACCAACCAAACTGAATCAAACAATCACTTCTCTGAATGTTGTAACCAAAATATAGTAACAGTAACCAGAACCCAAGCCAAAACCCAGAACACTGCAACAAAAATTAGAAGTAGCTAAAGCATATTTTATGAGGTGTACGCTACTTCAATGTGACGAACCTACGTGCATACACACTTTCATCAAGCCAAACCTGCGTATATGCACTTTTGAAATTCTGAACCTACGTGTGTACGCACCTTTGCTATAATGAACCTGCGTACAGATCTGTAAATGATGATTTTAACTTTTACAATTATTCAGACATCAGTTATACCCATATCATCATATTTACAGATTACAACATGCGCCAGTTATTCAGATAAGAAATAAAAACCACACAAAGATACTTCTATTCAAGCCTTAAGATTTTAACCCCTCAATAGAACTTATCCTTCATCAAGCGCTCAGGTTCCTCCTTGAGTCATATCCAGCTGTGCACCATAACCTAAGAACTAGTATTCTAGATCTTGCTCTTCATTAGATATTCAATTCATCAGTGCCTTTGCCTAATGTTCTTCTCCTCCTTTTATAGTCCTAGGCCTTACTCAATACCGTGGACCAAAACCACTTAGAACCAATACCATGGACTGAATACCTGGGGTCAACACTTCAGATCAAATACCATGGATCAATACCGAAATACCATGGATCAAATACCACAGACCAAATTTTAGTTTTCCAACATGTACGCGCATTTCCTTCTGTGAAAGTGCGTGTGTACGCATACAGGCCTTTTGTTCAATGAAATTGCGTGTATACGTGGGTTGGTCAAGGTGAACCAGCGTATACCTTTTCTTTCTTCATTCTATGTGGCCTGAATTGTGATTTGTCATCTAAGAGAGTTGCCATCAAGTACAAGACCTGTATCACCTGTATCATAATGCCAACAATCTCCCCCTTTGGACTTGATGGAAACAACAACACCAATCACTCTCCCCCTTTGTCATCAAGGGCAAAGGGTCATGCTCACCCTGAGTACCTGCTAAGATCTCTGATATGCTGAAGCGTTGATTGAGCTCCTATGATCGAGTCCATTCTCCCCTGAGCATAAGCAAGGTCTGCAAAAAGATAACATGACTCTATACATACATCACCAAAGACTCATACATACATCCATCTCCCAACCAAGTGGGGATATATCAAGCTTGACTCATCCACCCAACCAAGTGGGGATATACCAATTGTTTATACATGTCAAAACAAGAACATTACATCATCCATCCCATGCATAGTGGGGTAACAAAATATGACCTTTACATTGAAATATATACATAGCATATAAACATTTGAAATAAGACCATGATAGTCATCAACAACTATCATCAGTAGCATCTATCAATCAACATCTAGACCAACAACCATGATCTCCCCCTGAGCCTGTTCCACCTAAATAAAAAACAACTGTGAATTTGTACCAAGACCTTCTAAAATAATGCCAACAATGCATTACTATAAGTATATTCTTCCCCCGAATCTGTTCCGGACGATCACTGTTAGACCCATATCAGGCTCCTTTCATCCACTGTTTGTCTTCAAACCAACATATACGTGACTGTATCCACAGAAACCGGTGTATACACGCGGGTATGTTTCATGAAACTTGCATACAACCACTTTTCTCTGAAATAGATAAGATTTAACAGCAAGATGATGCATCAACTACTCCCAACTTCTGTCTGAGATATTCAAATGTCTCTCTGGATAGTGGTTTGGTGAATATATTAGCAACCTGTTCTTTGGAGGGAACATACTCCAATTTGACCTTTTGTTCAAGCACCTGTTCATGTAGAAAATGATATTTGATGGCTATGTGCTTGGTCTTAGAATGCATGACTGGATTCTTTGAAATACCGATTGCACTTGTATTATCACATAGAATGGAGATGGGTGGAGTACATGCTATTTGAATGTCTTGCAATGTTTGCATTATCCAAAGGAGTTGTGTGCAGCAAGATGCAGCAGCCACATATTCTGCTTCAGCTGTAGATAATGCAATGGAACTTTGTTTCTTGTTGAACCAAGACACTAATCTGGAACCCATATAGAATGCACCACCACTAGTGCTTTTTCTATCATCCATGCTTCCTGCCCAATCTGCATTTGTATATGCATGAAGTGTAAGATATGTATCCCTAGGATACCATAAACCAAAATTCTGAGTTCCTTGAAGATATTTGAAGATCCTTTTGACTGCCTAAAGGTGTGATTCCTTTGGATTTGCTTGGAATCTTCCAACTATTCCCACTGCATGCATGATGTCTGATCGGGTACCTGTTAGATAAAGAAAACTGCGAATCATGGATCTGTAGTTTGGTTGATGTACTACTGTTGATTCATCATTTGGGCTGAGACTGCATCCTGTTATCATGGGGGTACACACTGGTTTAGAATGTTCCATGCCATATTTTTTCAAGATCTGCTTGAGATACTTGGTTTGAGACAGAAAAATACCATCTTTCTTTTGTTTAACTTGTAGACCAAGAAAATATGTGAGCTCACCAAGCAAGGAAATTTCAAATTATTACTGCATTACCAAAGCAAAGTTTTGACTCATGGCTTCTTTATTACTACCAAAAATGATATCATCAACATATACAACAAGTATTAGCAATTTATCATTATCAATCTTTATATATAGATTGCTATCAGCTGATCCTTTTAAAAAACCTTGTTGATGGAGATATTTGTCAAGACGGTAATACCATGCCCTTGGAGCTTGTTTTAGACCATAGAGGGACTTTCTGAGTCTGCATACAAGTTTTGGATCATTTCTAAGGATTAATCCTTCTAGTTGCTCAATATATACTTCTTCTTCTAAGTGCCCATTAAGAAAAGTAGATTTGACATCCATCTGGTATACTTTGAATTTCTGAAAACTAGAAAGAGCAATGAACATTCTTATGGCTTCAAGTCTTGCAACAGGTGCAAAAGTTTCTTCAAAATCTATGCCTTCTTGTTGAGCATACCCTTTACAAACAAGTCTGGCCTTGTTTCTAATAACTTCTCCATTTTCATTCAACTTGTTTTTGAATATCCATTTGGTTCCTATGATATTCTTATCATGAGGTCTAGGAACTAATTCCCAAGTATTATTCTTTTCAATCTGCTCAAGCTCTTCATTCATGGCCTTGACCCAACATTCATCTTTGCATGCTTCATTTACATTTTGAGGTTCGATGGAGGAAAGTAATGCAAGATAGCTTGAGGATTCTGTAATAGTTCTTCTTGTCTGCACACCTGCCTCTTTCTGTCCCAAAATTTGAGTCTCTGGATGATTTTTCTGGACATACCTGGATGGAGTCTTTTCTTCTATCGTTATCTGTTCTTCTGGTGCTTCATTGGTTTCTTCTTCAGAATTAGTCTGATTTGATGTGGAAGGATAATCCTCATCTTCTTCATAATCTTCAATTTTTACCTACTTTGGATTTTTTCCTGCTTCATCAATCACAACATCAATACTTTCAACAATTTTCCCAAGTCTTTTATTATAACACTTATATCCTTTACTTCGGGAAGAGTAACCAAGGAGAATGCCTTCATTAGCTCTAGGTTCAAACTTTCCAAGGTTTTCGTCAGTCCTTTTGATGTAACATTTGCTTCCAAAAACATTGAAGTATTTTACAGTAGGAGTCTTACCATACGAAAGTTCATGAGGAGTTTGGGTGCTGTTTACTCGAATGTTTGTTTTGTTGAGAATAGTGACAATAACGAATGCAGCTTCACCCCAGAAGGTTGCAGGAGTTCCAAATTCATCTAGCATAGCACAAGCCATTTGTTGAACAGTTTTGTTCATCCTTTCTACCACTCCATTTTGCTTAGGTGTCCTTGCAATGGATAATTACCTTTTTATTCCATGTTCTTCACAAAAATCGAAAAATTCATCCGAGGTAAATTCCCCTCCTCGATCAGATCTGAGACATTTGATTTTGCGATCTGATTCATTTTAAACTAAGCTTTAAAGGCTTTGAACTTTTCAAATGTTTCATATTTATGCTTAAGAAGTCCTATCCAACACATTCTTGAAAAATCATCAATGAACAATATAAAATATTCTTCTCCATGGGGTGACTTTTTCCTTGATGGTCCACATAAATCAGTGTGAACAAGTTCAAGAGGGTTACTAACTAATCCTTCCTTTTCAGGGAAATGAGCTCTGGTTTGCTTACCAAATTGACATGATTTTCATATAGTATTTTCTGGTATGCGGATATTCAGAAGATCACGAAACGCTTGGTATCTGCATGCTTTTCTTATTTGAGGGAAGCTTAGATGCCATAGTCTTTTGTACCATAGCTAGTGTTCATCATTTTTGCATAGATAACATGTTGTTGTCCTCCCTTGAGTATGTACAAGTTGTTTGGAGTTCTTACACCTTTAATCATTGTTTCTCCTGTATCAAGCTCATGAACAACACATCCATTCGATCGAAATACTACTTCATTTCCTTGATCACACATTTGACTGACACTTAATAGGCTATGTTTAAGACCATCAACAGACATAACATTTCCAACTTTAACCTTTTCTTTTAAGAGAATAGAGCCTTTACCTTTTATGACCGCAGGAGTGTCATTTCCAAATGAGACCTTCTTTTCCTTTTCTAAGGCATTATATGATTGAAGTTTTTCTTTATCACCTGTCATGTGTTTCGAGCATCCATTGTTGATGTACCACTAATTTTCTTGTCATTCTACATACAAGGCTATACCACATCTTTCTGTTTGTGGTTCTTTCCTTCTCCGTGTTTTGAGACATAATGAAGTTTGCTCCTTCTGAGATGTCTGCCGAAATTTACTCCTGCATTCAGAATCTTCATGACGGAAGTTGTTAGAGATAGAGCATTCTATTTCGTTTCCAAGAGCAGAAAAGTTATCGTAGGTCCTTTTCATGATCCCAGCCACATTCCTTTGATTTTGTGCTTCTCTCGTCATGATGGTCTTGTCAGCAACACATTGAGAAGCTTTGTGTCCAAAGCTATGACATGAAAAACATTGGCCATTAAAGAAATTCCTGCGATTGTCGAACCTACTGACCTGGTGATTGTAGTTTTCATTGACATTCATTCTTGAAGCAAATTGGGTATGATTTACCTGAGGTTGGTTGTAGCTTCTGTTCATCCTTGAAGTAGATTGAATCTGATTTACTTGGTGATCTGCTTTATGCCTTTGCTGACAACTATCAAACTATTCACTTCTCCTTGTTGCATCAAGATAGCTTTTGGAGGTTGATGGCTTCTGTGCTTGAGATGCTTCTTCAGTATATCCAAGACCTGTCTTTATCAGAGGAGAACACTGGACTTTGATAATTTCATCTAAAGTTTTTGATCCTTTAGCAAATATGAGATTGAGAGATTTTGTTTTCTCAATATCTTTTCTTAGACCCACAATTTCACATTCTAATTTTTCATTTTGTTTTTCCCTTTCAGCAAGTTGGAATGTCAGAGTATTTATAATCATATTCTTTTCTTCTAACAAATTTTAAGTTTAGAAATTTCTTCATAAAGACCATCTTCATCTAAAGCATCCAAGTAATCATCATCTTCAAAATCCATCAGAAGTTTATAGTCATTACCATGTTCATCTTCATCACTATTAGATAAACCATCGCTATCTTCATATGTATAATAGCTCTTCTTGCTTATGTTCTGTTTTCTATTCCATTTTGCTGATTCCTTACCTTTATCAAGCTAATATTTATAAGGACATTTGGCCGCATAATGAACGACTCTTCCACAAGCAAATCATTTGAAAGGTAGCTTACCTTTGAATCTTCCAGAACCCCATTGAAGGTTCTTGACAAAGTTTGCTTCTTCCTCTCCTTCTAAAATATGTCCTGATTCATTGAGTTCTTCTCTTCCTAAGGCTTTGAATGCAAATTCTCTCATATTTGATGGACCCCCTTTTCTCATTTCGAAAGTAGTTAGGATTCCATGCAGTTGTGTCATAGTAATACTCTGAAGATTCTTCTTTTCTTCTATGGCAAAAACTTTTGATTCAAACTTAGAAGACAAGGATCTTAAAACCTTTTCAACTATAGTAACTTCTTTTATCTCTTCACCCAAGTTTTCATGTGATTAACAATCTCATCTATACGTAAGAAGTAATTAGCTATACTTTCATCATTGTGCATTTTGAGAGTTTCATATTGAATTCTGAGAGATTGTAGTTTTGCACAATTTACCTGATCGTCTCCTTCATAGCTTAGAACGATCTTGTCCCATATTTCTTTGGTGGTTTTGAGCTACATAACCTTGACAAATTCTAATTGTGACAAACTCCCAAATAATGTATTGAAAGCCTTGCTATTTGTTTCATACTGCTTTTTACCTTCCGTATTTGTAGGAATTGTTGATGGAAGTGTGTATCCTCCTTCCACAATTTCCCAAACATCTGTTCCAAGAGATTGAAGATAGGTTGTGGTACTTACCTTCCAATAGACGAAGTTGCTCCCACCAAAGATTGGTGGCCTAATGGATCCCTCTCTTTCGTAGGCACTCATAATGATAGATCTTCCTTCAAGCGATCAAGTCTCTTCTGAAGGACCTGCTTTGATACCAATTGTTGGAAATAATACTAGGGGGGGTGCTGAATCAGTATTAGCAAGTCAATAATATTTCATTTCAATATTCTGATTCATATACGCTACTTCAGTTAATGAAACTTGCATTTATACGCAACTGTATATTTTTGGAAACTAGTGTATACCCTGCAAACTTATAATTTAGTTAATTCTTCATAAGTTGATCTTTAATCTGTGCATCAGAACCATATAGAAAGTAACTAGGAGCAGTAAAAACAGAACAGATAGTCACACACATGAACACAAGATATAAGGTGGAAACCCAATGTGGGTGAAAATCACCTGCTGCAATCGTCTCTATATTTCTTTTAATAAGAAACTTCATTTTACAATATTTTGTACTGGTGCAGTTTTATACCAGTACGCAGGCTTCTACCTGCAGAAGGCTACAACCTTCTCTCATTTTCTAGCTTCTCCTGGAAGGGAGCTACAACCCCCTAGCTCTTGTACTAGCTCATGTACTAGTACGTAGGTGCTAACCTACAAAAGGCTACAACCTTCTCTTTTCTTCCAGGGACCACGTTTCATAAATTTTTAGACTAGATCCATCAATAACATCAATCAAATGTCAAATATGTCTGCATCAACCAATCTCCTTTACACCAACCAAACTGAATCAAACAATCACTTCTCTGATTTCTTATTCAGATAAGAAATCAAAACCACACAAAGATACTTCTCTTCAAGCCTTAAGATTTTGACCCCTCAATAGAACTTATCCTTCATCAAACGCTCAGGTTCCTCCTTGATTTAGATCTAGCTATGCACCATAACCTAATAACCAGTATTCTAGATCTTTCTCTACATTAGATATTCAATTCATCAATTCCTTTGCCTAATGTTCTTCTCCTCCTTTTATAGTCCTAGGCCTTACTCAATACCACGGACCAAAACCACTTAGAACAAATACCATGGACCGAATACCTGGGCTCAACACTTCAGATCAAATACCACGGAACAAATTTTAGTTTTCCAACATGTACACACCTTTCCTTCTGTGAAAGTGCATGTGTACGCATACGCGACTTTTGTTCAATGAAACTGCGTGTATACGCAAGTTGGTCAAGGTAAACCAGCATATACCTTTTCTTTCTTCATTCTATGTGGCCTGAACTGTGATTTGTCATCTGAGAGAGTTGCCATCAAGTACAACATCTGTATCACCTATATCATAATGCCAACATATATGATCATCATAAAACTCTCTATATATAGATATAGTTTTTGTGTCCAAACTAATATACAAAATCGGGACAAAACACCCTACAAAATTTGGGCTTATGCCCATCATCATGTCTAATCACAAAAAGATATGATCATCTATCTAACGATTCTACTCAGGATGAGCAGCTAGAAATAAAATGACGACATTGGCCACCCGCCGAAATAGTCGCATCAAGTCTCGTGGTACTCCTACCACACGCCGCTGCATCTCCTCTGGTAAGTCCTCTATGGCCACCATGGGTACTTGGTGAGTCAATCTCACAAATTTTCTCTGGATTGCATGGAGGACTCTCTCAGTCTCAGCTGCAGCCACTTTGACATCTCTTCCACGACGTCTATGTCAAGGAAATCCATCAGGTCTTGCTAGTCCCACATCTAAAACATCAAAGATAATTTTGTAAGTGTCTTGTCTCATCAAAAATATTTTTAATTCATTTATATTGAAAATCCAAAAAAATGAAAAATCATTTATACCTATGGCACCCCATGCTACATCTGGTGGCAATACTAGATCCGGATCTCCTCGGAATCCATTCCGGCATAAGGATAGTCTTCGACTGCAATGACTTTTTGTTACCACCAAAGGAAAAAATCGTCATCAAAAGTCATCCTAGGGACCTCATCATCCCCTAGTCATTTCATCAAGTCAACCCACTTGCCCATTCGTGGATCTCTCGAGCTACTGATGGTAGATAATACCTTGGGACGAAGCCCGAGTACTCACTCAAAAAATAAGGAACATAAGATAGTTACGTATCCAAAATCATTTGTCTGACCATTCTGAATGGAAGTGAGTTGTTTCTTCGTGTTGGTTAGCAGAGGTGTACACCAATCAAAGCCTGTAGTGAGGAAATCCACTGCAAGGCTCATGGAAACACGTGAAGCCTAATGTAGAGTAGCAGAACTGTTTACCTTGGCTATGGTAAATTGTAGGATCCTCAATGATAAACACTCTACATATTTGATTGGAATTTGAATTCCAACCTTTTTGGGGTTGCCATGAGAGTATATATGGACGTAGTCCTTACACTGATACTACCTCTCGTCCTGCCAGTTGAGTGCACTCTCTCCCCCCTTTGGGAAAGACCTGTAATGAAATAAATGTCTTCTATCTCGATCCTCAGGGGGATTTGATCAATCACAAATGCAACTTCTTCTGAACTCTAGTAGTGACTTAGCAGCTCAAGCAATCAAGTATTCGCCTTCATGTTTGACATTTTGAATAATTTTAATAAACCGCATCCTCTCAAAGCATCTAATGTGTTTTGATCCTCCATCACTTGGTTATCAATGGCACTATGCTCTCTTTCATGCCAGGTAATTGTCATCCTGCAAAAAAAGATGTTTCATATCATTAAATCCATGTTTAAAATTTTAAACTCGTGCACACGCGGGTTCATTTTTTACACAGTCGCGTATAGGGCCTTTGTATACGCGGGTTACCTATATCCAACCCACGTGTATGCAAAGTAAAAAATTTAAAAATAATTTCTTACGGTCAAATTTATGAAAAAACATCTAAAAAGCATAAAAAAATTATAACAAGTATGATTAGAGGGTTACCTGGAAGATTTGAAGCAATTTGAACAGTTGAATTTGACGGAGGAAGCTTGCTTGAGTTTTTCTCCACAACTCCTTGCTCAAAACATAAATGAGAAAATTGTGAGTCCAAAAGTCCTTATATAAGTTGAAAAATGAAAATTATTTTTTCTAAAGTTGGTTTTTATTTTATGGACATTTTGACCTTTTGGCTTGGAGTGTTGGGAATGGGTTGTTTTTACAGGATATTTTGGATACTTTTTTGATAAATTGCTTCGGTCCCATGACTGCAGATCCGTCATGGTAGGTATCACTTTCTTACTTTTATATAGGTTAGGGAATATCACTTTCCGTTGCATTTTTCATTCTAGATTCCATATTGCGATATTTTTTACCATAGGGTCAACCCCATCATGTCTTGATTCACAAACCATTTTCACTCACCAATTTATAAATCATGATATGATGGTAGAGCCAACCTTTACATGGGCATCTTAGTTAGATCCTCACTAGCATATGTTGCTGATCTGAAAATGGAAGTACTTGAAAATGTGTGAAAGGTATCCATTTCCATTAAATTAAATATGTGCAAAGTTTTCCATGTCTTGCTGATTAAACAAAGTGTTTTTGGTAGCTGTTTATGAGTTTATGTGTGAATGAAAGTTAATTTAATTTGCTATTTTACATATTAAATCAGAAATACACAGCAAGATAACTTCAGCATAACATGACACAAATGTTTGGTGAGCCTCCCAAAATGACCTTGTCCACTTGTATTATAATGCTCTCAAATGCAATACAAGTTTAAAAGTGCCTCAATAGACAAATCTGAATGAAACAATTGCTTCAGAAAACATGAAAATGCTAAAAATGCCTTTCCATATTCACTAACAATGAAAAATTACCAAATACAATGCCTTCTTCATTGGGCCCTAATGGCTCTCCAAGCTTCCCTAAAGTAAATGGGGCTGAATATGAACTCCAATGGCTCTACAACCTATACAAATGGCTCCATAATGATGAGAACATATGAAATCAAAAAAAAAATTCATCCAAAAAGGTTCTCCCTGTCAAAAGTTATGACTAACTGAAGTTTTGTCTAGTTTCACCTAAAAAAACTCCACCAGATTTGGTGAACTAGTAGTTAATTCTGACAAAAATGGAAAACGCGCAAAATTGGTAGACTCTGCCAAACTGACTGCCAACATGATCGTAACCGCTGGCTGTGTTATCACTCAGGTTATTCCCCAAAACTTGTGAGAAAATGGAATACGACTGAGGTAACCACAGACCAATCTTTTAGATGCAGATTCTATCCAATCTGCATCCAGAAAGGGCTCTCTCTTTATGGTTTAGCTTTGTTTTGGGGTATATTAGGCTAGTTATGAAGTACAAAGGTTTGTTTTGACTCTTGGATGGTGACATTCAATAGAACAGGGGTGTAAATATGAGAAGTTCAGTCCATTGGGCTAATGGAGTATATGAAGATGAACTGCTGGATATGGTTTCTTTGACAGAGGGAGGTACTACAGAGCAAGGTAATCAACCATGAAACAAACTGTAAGCTGGAATCAGGTGACATGGGGTCAGGAGGTGAAGGGCAACTAAGAATCCTTCATAATGCTGACAGAGGTAAAGTGGATGAATATTACCAGGGAGCAGTTAAGAATTCCTTAGCTGTATTCAAGATGTAAGAACCAGGGGAAACAAGAGCAGTTAAGAATTCCTGCTTATGCTAATTCTGAAGAAAACATAAAAAATAACAGAGATTGAACACAGAGTACAGTTAAGCAAGTTCCGGGTTATTCTTTTTCCCTGTTATTCAGGTAATGAACATAGATGATATATAAAAACACAGAAACTGTAAAACATGAGTTAAACAGACTTATTGATCCATGAAATAATTCGAGAATTCTGCAACATAGTCCTCTACCATCAATTCCACAACCAGATAGTTCAGCAACAATGCATTCCAACAACCTTTTATTCAGAAGAGTTCTCAAAGTTACATCGCAGTTCAAGAAATGTATCACCAACCCCTAATACTTTGCTTGGGGAGGTATTTGTACAAAAATGTTTACAAAATATCTCAATGAGATAATATCTAGCAATAACTTCTTCTACTTACTCTATAGGAGAAGTAAATGATCTTGAAAAAAGGGAGAAATGAATGTAGAAGTAAATGATGTTGTGTTGGCCACTCAATTGATAAGGTGCGTTGATTGTTCACTCGGTGAGTCAGCCGATGGATGCTTTGCTGACATTCTGCACGACTAGATTAGCTTTTTCGGGGCATTTAACTTTGATTTAATAGACTGCAGCCCTGCGAGACTCCCACCCGTGCCTTTTATCTGCTTTGTGATGTCCGTTGTTTTTTGGAAAGAAAAAAAAACAAAAATTTGAAACCCGCCTACAGGATTTCCAGCATACTTTGCCACCACTGTTCTTCTGGTAATTGATGTCTTTGCAACTTTATCAAAGTCTCATCAGTGTCTTTGTACTTGTAGAAGTTAGGTTGGGCTGTAAAAAGATGTTGTACTTCATGCTCAATATAAAACAGATTTTCCAAGTTACTGTAAAGAGATTGGCCAGATGGAAGGGTCTTCTCTGCTGGAGTACTTGATGATGATGCATTTTGTTCATCAGCAGCATGTCTATTTAACCTGATCTAGTACTCAGCTTGTCTCAACAGGCATTCATTGTTTCCCACCAGACTTGGCAAGCCCTTTCCTGCAAAACTACAAATCTTTTCATAAAAGAGTCTACCTCCACCTGTATATCTTGGCTCTTCCTCTCTAAATTCTGCATCAGGGTTCTCATGGTCAGAACTCTTTTGATTGTTACGATGGTGCCTGTCCTGTCTCTGATGTCCAATGCTGCTAGTTATTCCTTAGTTTTATTGTTCAAAAAATGAATTAGCCTGTTGGCCTGTTCGGGCTTATGTCCCAATAAATTTCTGGCCCTTTGAATTTCCACCTCGGCTGTTGCTATCAAGTCAATCTGTTCATATATAATTTGAATGGATATCTATACATTACTGATTGATTCACTGATATTAGCCCATAAAATGCCCCTGATTTCTCCCAGAGGCTTGTCTAAAGAGAGATCCTTTTCCAGTGCCTTTACTTTGTTTTCTAGTGCCTTCACCTCTCTTGTCTTTTCTGCCACAGTCATTTTAGATTTGTCATAACTTATTTCTAGCTTTGCCAATTTTTCTTTGGCTTCTTTCAATTCTAATACTTGGAGTTTTAAATCCTCCATAGCCTTTTTTAATTCCTCAGCGGTCATGGTAGTGCTACTGCCTACTGTTGTTGTTGCTGAAGTACTTGGTGTTGTTGATGTCGGGCCAGTGGGAGGGACTTCTGTTGTAACTGTGGTAGGAGCAGTTGTAACTGTTGGAGCTATTTGAGATGGCGGGTAGGTCGACACTCCCTGCTTTTCCTGTAATGCTTTCTCCAATTCCTTCTCTGTCTCATTTAATCTTTGATTCATTTTCATTAACAAATCCATCATGTCTTCTTCTGCTTTTTCTTGCACAATCTCTGTGGTTTGTGGATGCATAGTAATTGGCAGCATCAATTGTTTCTTGAGGGCAACTATGTCATCCTCCTTTTTCTTCATTAATGCTTTTATTCCCTTGGCATCCTTGGGATCATGTCCCAGCTCAATAATAATTTCTTCCAAGGAATTTATCCTGTTGTCCTTGGCCAAAGAAGATGCCTTTTCCAAATCCAGTTGGGTAGATGTGTTGTTCAATGAATTCTGCAATTGTTGAGATAGCATTGCTTTGTCTGCCAATGTTGAATAGACCATCTCTCTGGTTTGCTTGTGAAACTCAATCTGGTCCATAGGGTGAATGTCTTTGGCAAGAGCCTCCAGATTTGTTCTAATAAGATGCCGACTGTGGCTGCTGCACTTGTTGGGTCGTTAATATGCCATTATTATTATCACTTTTCAACACTTATCCCACCCATTTCCACTATTCTTCATCATATCATTTATTATAATTTATCATTTAAATCCATTTTATAAATGATTTATGCTCTCATGGATGAATATTATTTATTCTCCTTTATTTCTAATAAATTGATGATTATGCATTATTTTATCGATGATAGTTCTAATAAGTTGGTTATAGCATTATTTACCATTTTTAGCCTCCAAGGTAACTTCCAGATTGAAGATTTGATTTTTAAATCTGCCAACTCAGAAATTCGCTGGTTTAAGGAGTGACAGTTTTGTGGTTGCGATTCTGAGCAAATGAAGACAAATTTGAGAAATCCGGAACATGGGTTTTGTCCAGAACGGGCCCAATTAACTTTGGTAAAGAATGGTTTGCCCAAATTCGGCTTGTACAGAGAGAAACGTAGGGTTCTTTGAGCACGATTTTCTCAGATTTGCAGTTGCGGCCGTCCTCCAAACTTTAGCTGCAAACCCAAATTTGTCTTGCTTTTGTTGAGAGATAAAAGGAAATATATTTTCTTGTTGATCATCTGGTTAGAATCAACCCAAATTTGTAAAAGAAATCATGTTGTAATTATCTATGTTATAACTGCTCTCTAATCTTTCTCTATTTAAATGAAAACAAAGATCAGAGAGGGGGAGACTTCAGGATGACTTTGGGGATTCGAATGATGGCGAATTGATGATTTGAATTAGAGATTCAGAAGCAAGGATTCATGATAGGATAGGAGGAAGGAAGGATTGCTTTATGCTGTAAGTCTCAAAGCTTCAACTATTGTAATGATTTCACTATTTAATGATTAATACATAATTTGGGCGTTGTTGTTCACTCTTTTCCTTCTGAAGTAACCCAGCAGCGTCCGCTGGCGGCTAAGGGCCCAGCCTCTGGTGGAGTACGCTGCTGCTGTTGTGTATCATATCTTTACAATTGCTGCTGTATCATTATACTCTGATTTATGCGTGGTTTGCTTATCTTTATTACTCGGTAATCTGATATATCTTTCATATGCTATGTTATGCTTTGTTATGATCAATGCACTAATGGTTTTTCTCAGGAAATCTGTGTAATGACTCTGCATTGTATAATTGAATCTTTTCAGAGTTGATCGCATGCTTTTAGTCTCAACCAGTTATTTCTGTTACAGAGCGTCTGTATTGAATATTACTGTCATTTGATTCATTTGAAATCTTGATTATGAGAATCCGAAAGTAATGTTATTCTATTTGGAAACATAGCTGTATTATCCTTAATTGTCAGATTACTATATTAGTGTGAGGTGTGCATATATGATCGATTATTGCTGTTCCATAATTCATTAATGAGTGTTGTTCCATAGAGTATATTCCATCCAGTTTGCTTGAGGAGTGAAGAGTGTTATTTCATAGCAGAGTGTGAGTAAGTTGGTTTTGACTCGCGAGATTTAGTTCTTTTGATTGCTGTTTCATTTACTGCTGTTCTATTTCCTTTTGCTATTTCATTTTACTTGCTGCCATTCCATTTCCTTGCAATTGCTGCTTTGGTGTGAGAGAAGGTCTAAAGCTGTAGTGAGTCAGCAAGTCGCTGCTTAGCTCCCAGATCTTTGGTCCATGCTCTAATTTCCTTTCCATCAATTTCTAGAGGAATGAGTTATTGCTACTGTATCCTCGATGGATGGTTGTTTGAATGAATGATTTAGTTTAGAACATTTCAGTTTCTTGTTGTTCCAATTAGATTTCTTTTTCAAGCATTCATTTACTTTTGGGTTTTAAGCACTATACTGCAAAACATTACTCTTGAGTAAATAGCCACCTCGGACTAAGTACACTCTTGAAATACAAAGTCGTCCCTGGGTTGATAATTAATGTGAAGGTAATTAGGAGTTCAAAAGACACCTTTTTATCGCTCCACATTTTGGCGCCGTTGCCGGGGAGAGTGTAGCCATTTCTAAAGAGTAGTGTGAATCTGATAGGGAAGAGTTGGATCTTAAAAACGGAAGGTAAGAACCTGCGTACGAAGCATGTAAAAGCCCTGCTCCACTGTCCGCTTTCCTAACAGATTCGCTGTTGCTTTGTTGGGTAGAAATAGATGTTTAAATTTTTGTGTGAATTATTAGGAAAAAGATAGAAATTTAAAAAAAAACGAATCACATGATTTCACTCAAGTGGTGATGTAAGCACCACCCATTTCACTAACTAATTTACAGGAACATTTGAAGAAGGAGCCTCGAAGAAACACATGAAGAACATCTTCTATTATGGTAAGAAATGGCTCACGTTTCTACTTTTAAATTTCCTATCAAAGATCTAGGAGTGACACAAATGCACATAATTCCCCCATCTTTACCAAATTTTCATGGTTTAGCGAATGAAGATCCAGATACATTCTTATTCGAGTTTGAAATACTTTGTAGAGGATATGATTATTTTATTGACGATCAAAGATTGAAAGTGTTTCCTCTTACTCTAAAAGGAGCAGCTCTCCGATGGTTCATGAGCCTAGGTGGGAATTGCATCCAAACATGGGAGGACATGGAGAACATATTCTTGAAGAAGTACCAAGACTATTGCAAATCCAATGAAGATATTTTTGGTATGATACAAGGGGAAGATGAAAGTTTGGAGGACTATGTAGATCGATTTCAATACAACCTTCAAAAATCAAAATATAAGCATTTGGAGAAAGAGATCTTAAAAACACTCCTTCTTAAAGGAATCAAAGAGGAATGTTTAAAAATCTTAAATCTGATAGGAAAAGGTGATGTTTTTCAGTTATCATATGATGATGTTTGTGAGTTGTGCATAAGGTATTCAAGAGGAATCTCCAAGGCTGGTAAGAATTCTAGAGATGTTTGTTCTTTCTTTTCCAAATCTACTACAAGTATAGGAGACATAAGAGCTAAAATCAATATTTTACTTGAAAATTTTAAAGTTGATTTTATTAGCTCTCTAAATGAAAAATTGGATGTTTTGCAGGTTCATAAAAATCAAGAATTGGATGAAGTGTTTTACCCTCAGAACCGAAAGGAGCATCTCATAGATACTCACTCTTCCTTATCTAGGATGGAAGTAGCATATCAAAGAGGTAAGGAAGCTGCAACAAGGTCAAAACCACGGAAATCATGGCCTACAGGTATGGTTCAAAACACTCCCTCTCCACTTTCTTACTTGCATAATCCATTATGGAATACTAATGTGTTAGAGCAGCCATGCCAATCTCAATATAACCACCAATCTTGTCTACAAGTTTGGCACGGTTCACCTTATGATTGCATGACTACTCTCCCTCATCTTGTAGCACAAGCACATTCTCCATATTCTCCACCAGCTCTTCCACAACACCTTGCTTGCCCATCAAAACCATTCACACAACCCAATCAACCACATCATCAAAATGCTCCATTCCATACACATTTTCCTGCTCAACTAATTCCACACCCTCACCATAATAAACCAGTACAACATGCTTACAATGTTGAACTGCCAAATTTACCCACCCTTCCCACCCATTCTATCTCACATGCGCCATTAAAGAAAACCTACAATGAGATTCAGAATATTTCAAATGCAAAAATTGTAGAAGCTATGGAAGAAAATGAGGTTTCTTTTACTATGCATCAACAAACCATTTTAAAAGCTCAAGAACTTCATGATATGATGGATATGGGAAATCAAGAAAATAAAGGATACATTGAAGATTGGTTTCACTCAATCATTTGTTTGCAACATCACTCCATGCTTCAACAATTTTTGATATCATTTTTTCAAGGGAAGATCGCTTCTCATACCCTAATTTTCATTAATATGCATTTTTCAAATTTGGGTATGTGTATACATGAAGCCTTATTTCGAAAATGGCTTCATTGGAAGTACTCATATACGTAGTCATATTCATTTTTCAAATCAAAATAGGTTAGTGTAGAAAATAAAACAAATAAGGGAATAAATAAATGCATTTTGTTTTTCCATGTAAATTAGTGTTTTTTGTTCCAACATGCTATTGAAATCCACATCGATGATAAATGTTTCAATTCATTTGTGTATGTAGATGATTTATAATAGAAATAACAATTCTACAAACACTTATATTCATCTTTATCATCAAGATGAAAAAATGGTTGAATATCATTTTTTTGGCTTGCGGGCTTGATGAGATTTTTGGAAAAACAGTCGGGACAGTCATGTTTTGAGAGACCAAAAGTGAATATTTTTAAAACCTGTTTCTACCCTAGGTAGCCCTTGATGTCTACTTTCTAACCCAATTTGAACCACTCAATTTGGATTTGAAACGAAAAAGTTAGAACCAAAACATTGACCGGATATCTAGCGGGCAGCTCAGGAACAGAGTTGGGATAGTCAATTTTTGGAGGCCTAAATGACCATATTTTTAAAACCTGTTTCTATGGTAGATTCCCCTATGAATCTAGTTTACAATTCAATTTGAATCACTCATTTTTGATATCGTATGGGGAAGTTATGATCAAAATACTGACTGTCTATCGTAAATCAGCACTCTTAAAACTCTGTCTTTCCGGCTGTTCCTTACAATATTTGACCTATCAATTATTTTTGTCTTCAAAACCTGTTTCTATTGGAGATAAATAAATGAATCTATTTTCATTTCCAATTTGAATCATTCGAATCCGACATCAAACGAAAAAGTTACGCTTGAAATATCAACTGTTGGTCTAAGCCGGGTAATCGACAATGACTCTATTATGCAGGTTGTTCTAACTAAAATTGACATATCATATCATTGAATCTTTAAAACCTGTTTCTAATGGAGATAAACCTTTGAATTAGCTCTCATTTGGCTTTAGAATCACTCAATTTCGACAAAAAACAAAGAAGTTGTGATTAAAACACTGCAGGTTAGTATGATTGGCCACTGCTCTCCCGCAGGTAACAAATAAATTTTACTTTGTTATTTTCTCTGTGGATTTGTTCTACAGAGTAACTACTTGTTAGTTTTTTACATAATTATTGGATTAGTGGAGCCTGTACACCTCTCTTTCTTCATGATTTAATGTTTTATTGCAGGTAGATACTCGTTTTTTGCAGGTCTTGGGAAAATAAAGAAGGTCAATTTATGGACGAGTGATTTTTTGAAAGAAATTTTAAATGAAACAAAGGAATTTCATCCAACTTATTACCCAACGGATTCATAATAGAAGAAATGAAGAATTGATTTCCATTTGAAAATTCATGTCTTGTCACTGTTGCCAAAACATTTTTCAAATAGATCATTTTTTTTTACATAACATCATAGCTGTTGTAACTCAATTTATTTATTTACATACTGCTTTTTGTTGTTTTTTTCTAATTTCTCTTATATTTTGTGTTTCAGGTGTTGCTTCATTCAAAGTGCAACTCATCCTCAGCATCAATGCAGTGAACAGCTAATTCATTCTTTGCGTGTTTGCATTTTATGGTTGTGTATTTTGCTGTTCCTTTTATGAAGGGACAGCATTTGTGTGCATTTTTGTCGTTCCTACTGTTCCTTTTTCAAAGGGATATCATTTTCGTTTTGCTATTTATTTTCTAAAGGAATAGTACTTTTTGGTTCAGCCATTCATTTTGTTGTTCCTTTTTCACAGTTCATTTTGCTGTTCATTTTCGAAATGGGACAGCTGCTGTTCCTTTTCGAAATGGAACAGCACTTTTGCACTTTCACGTTTTGCTGTTCCTTTTCGAAATGGAGCAGCACTTTTGCACTTTCACGTTTTGTTGTTCCTTTTCGAAAGGGACAGCACTTCGACACTTTTCATTTTTGATGTTCATTTTTCAAAGGAACGGTACTTTTGATTTTTGCTGTTCCTTTTTCCAAAGGAACGGCATTCGCATTCTCACATTTTTTTTGTGTGTATTTTTGCTTTTTGGTGTGCATTTCCTTTGTTGTTCCCTACAAGGAATAACACTTTTTTGAGTGTTTTTGCTGTTCATTCAAAAAAGCAAAACTTTGGGAGTATTTTTGAGAGAAACCCTTTTCTTCCTCTTGTGATATTATTCCTAATTCATCTCAACCACATTTTACTGATTCCCTTTTATGGCATGAAGTACACTACTTTTATCAGGACAAGAATTATGGGTTCTTTTGAAGCAAAGTTAATATTATTCACGTTATAATCTTTAACCGGACAACTCCTTGATGATAGATTTTTTTCAGAAGGGACACAATTATTTATATATCACTTTACTGCATTGTTTTCTGTTAAACATGATATTGATTGACCATCTTAATACCATGCTGGTTCCACCCTTCCTGGTTATAATCTTCTCTGTCTGTAATAAACGAGATTATGGGTATATTTTTTTTTTCTATTGACATGTTCAACTTCTTCCACCATCCCTACTCTTAAGGAGTACTGAGCCTCCCTCATTTTATCATAAAAATATGTAATAACAACAAAATTTTGTTCGCAGATGGAGGATAGGGGGTCTCATTACGAGCTAGCCTACCATGTTCATAAGGTTGTAACAAAGTGACATTCCCATTATGGCCACCACACCAGGGTTATGATCCATTGGATAGCCAAATTATCCTTGGAACAGGATGTCTCATCACGAGCCGGCTTGATCACTTTTGCTACATCCCAGTGAATGGCAGTGTGATTATCTGGTTACCACGCCAGCACACTGATCTCTTCTGTAGAACAACACTGTAACTCTCCATTTATAAATTAAGGATCCTGGCTCATATGGGTTAAAAAGCAACCCTGCCGAGGCTATGGACGCCTGCTGGCAACAGCGGCTCTGCTTATGGTATTGAAGTTATATTTTATCGTCAATTATTATTATAATACCCTTTTCTTATTTTTCTTTTTATCAGAGAAGTTATTTCCTTAACATTTTCCCTGTTTTGAACCTTTATGCATGAGAAATTGTTTTATGATCAATCACATCATTTTCAGCTAGAATACTATCAGCAAAGCATCTTTTTAGCATATTGTTGTCCTTTTTCGTTTTGTATAAACTATCATCAATCCAAAGCATCCTATCTCTTATTCATAACTATCTTTACACACTTTGCTCTCAATATAACCATAATTTTCACCGTCCTATCATTGATAAGTGTACTCTGCTTCACTTACTGATATATTGTTCATTCCATTGCCTTGCCGTCCGCACCACCCCTCTCATATGCTTTATGGTTTTGGAACCCATTTTCCAATTGGAGGGGGGGAATGTATGCCTTATGAGATTGCATGTGATATGATTACTACACTCTGCCATAACTTGTTGATTTGATAAGTTTTTCTAATTGAAATTTTTGCATGCCTTTTATCTGTTGCTATTCAAAGCTAACACTATGGATTCAAGAACATTGTATGCAAAATAGTGCTTTGTTTATAGGCGAACAACAAGTATGGGCAGAATTCTATTCGTAGCATGACCACACTATTGCACTTCACAGTAGAGGCTCGCGAACGTGAACAATTCTTCAGACATGATGTGCTTCCCTGAATTCCACCTTTTGCATCACTTTCAGCACCAACTCTGCCTACATCAGCTTCAACAACTGCCAGTCCCTATATGTCATTCCACATTTTTGGAGGTAAAACTTGAGGTAAAATTGCATAGTTTCTAATTTATTATAAATTTAGGAGCATCTACTGAAACTCCATTTTGAGCATTATTTGTCATCCTTCATTCCACATCTTTCCCACTTCCCCTTTTTCAGCAGCATGTCTTTTTCGAGTGTGGGGGAGTGTTCCTTTCATTCATTTCTTTCTTATAACCACGTCATTCATATTCTTTATCATCCATTACTATTCTTATTCCTTCTCAACACATCTCTTCTTCCATGTTGTTTTACACCAAGCATAGAATTCAACAGCTGGTAGCAACCGCCTCTATTTGTTTTCTATTATTGCATGAGGACATGCTAATTTTTCAGAGAGGGGGAGGAATTGCTATGCATGATGGATGTTTTCTATTTTCTTTCTCCTTTAAGGCATACAATTTCAGTGTAGAAATTGATTTCCCTAATATTTTTAAAACTATGAACTCCATTCTTGTGATCTCTAGGAAACACAGACATACTATTAAAATACACATACCTAGATAAATTCAAGATAAATTGGTTCATAAAAATTTCAGAAATCATGCACTCTCACCTACAACCATTTTGTTTATATCTCATGATCCATGCATCAAAACGATCTGATTTTTGGATCATAGAAGCCTTCATATATTACAAATCTACTTGCAACATTTCAACAAAATCTGGTTTGTAGTTTTTGGGAAAATGGTTAAAGAAGTTTGATGTTATCTATGTCATATTTTGTTGCAACTTCATACATATAGTTGAATGTCAATGTAAAAATTGTTATGCCTTCATCGAGATTGCTAAAATTGAATATTCATTAATTAAGGAAGCATTCATTTGTTCTCAAATTGTTATTGCTTGGTTAACACATGGTTTTTTGTCTTTGGGTTGCATGAGGACATGCAATATATTCAGTTTTCGTTGCATGAGGACATGCAACATATTGAGTGTGGGGGTATGTTGGGTCGTTAATATACCATTATTATTATCACTTTTCAACACTTATCCCACCCATTTCCACTATTCTTCATCATATCATTTATTATAATTTATCATTTAAATCCATTTTATAAATGATTTATGCTCTCATGGATGAATATTATTTATTCTCCTTTATTTCTAATAAATTGATGATTATGCATTATTTTATCGATGATAGTTCTAATAAGTTGGTTATAACATTATTTACCATTTTTAGCCTCCAAGGTAACTTCCAGATTGAAGATTTGATTTTTAAATCTGCCAACTCAGAAATTCGCTGGTTTAAGGAGTGACAGTTTTGCGGTTGCGATTTTGAGCAAATGAAGACGAATTTGAGAAATCCGGAACATGGGTTTTGTCCAGAATGGGCCCAATTAATTTTGGCAAAGAACAGTTTGCCCAAATTCGGCTTGTACAGAGAGAAACGTAGGGTTCTTTGAGCACAATTTTCTCAGATTTGCAGTTGCGGCCGTCCTCCAAACTTTAGCTGCAAACCCAAATTCGTCTTACTTTTGTTGAGAGATAAAAGGAAATATATTTTCTTGTTGATCATCTGGTTAGAATCAACCCAAATTTGTAAAAGAAATCATGTTGTAATTATCTATGTTATAACTGCTCTCTAATCTTTCTCTATTTAAATGAAAACAAAGATCAGAGAGGGGGAGACTTCAGGATGACTTTGGGGATTCGAATGATGGCGAATTGATGATTTGAATTAGAGATTCAGAAGCAAGGATTCATGATAGGATAGGAGGAAGGAAGGATTGTTTTATGCTGTAAGTCTCAAAGCTTCAACTATTGTAATGATTTCACTATTTAATGATTAATACATAATTTGGGTGTTGCTGTTCACTCTTTTCCTTCTGAAGTAACCCAGCAGCGTCCGCTGGCGGCTAAGGGCCCAGCCTCTGGTGGAGTACGCTACTGCTGTTGTGTATCATATCTTTACAATTGTTGTTGTATCATTATACTCTGATTTATGCGTGGTTTGCTTATCTTTATTACTCGGTAATCTGATATATCTTTCATATGCTATGTTATGCTCTGTTATGATCAATGCACTAATGGTTTTTCTCAGGAAATCTGTGTAATGACTTTGCATTGTATAATTGAATCTTTTCAGAGTTGATCGCATGCTTTTAGTCTCAACCAGTTATTTCTGTTACAGAGCGTCTGTATTGAATATTACTGTCATTTGATTCATTTGAAATCCTGATTATGGGAATCCGAAAGTAATGTTATTCTATTTGGAAACATAGCCGTATTATCCTTAATTGTCAGATTACTATATTAGTGTGAGGTGTGCATATATGATCGATTATTGCCGTTCCATAATTCATTAATGAGTGTTGTTCCATAGAGTATATTCCATCCAGTTTGCTTGAGGAGTGAAGAGTGTTATTTCATAGCAGAGTGTGAGTAAGTTGGTTTTGACTCGCGAGATTTAGTTCTTTTGATTGCTGTTTCATTTACTGCTGTTCTATTTCCTTTTGCTATTTCATTTTACTTGCTGCCATTCCATTTCCTTGCAATTGCTGCTTTGGTGTGAGAGAAGGTCTAAAGCTGTAGTGAGTCAGCAAGTCGCTGCTTAGCTCCCAGATCTTTGGTCCATGCTCTAATTTCCTTTCCATCAATTTCTAGAGGAATGAGTTATTGCTACTGTATCCTCGATTGATGGTTGTTTGAATGAATGATTTAGTTTAGAACATTTCAGTTTCTTGTTGTTCCAATTAGATTTCTTTTTCAAGCATTCATTTACTTTTGGGTTTTAAGCACTATACTGCAAAACATTACTCTTGAGTAAATAGCCACCTCAGACTGAGTACACTCTTGAAATACAAAGTCGTCCCTGGGTTGATAATTAATGTGAAGGTAATTAGGAGTTCAAAAGACATCTTTTTATCGCTCCACAACACTTTAGGCTTGAAGTGGCTCAAGATCATCTTTCCTTCCTTAATGTCATATGCAGACATTAACCTTTGTTGTTTGGTAGGGGTCATCTTGAGAAATTGATCATAAAGTTGCAGCCTTATTGGCTCATTCTGGGCCTTGATGTCTATGAATGTTCTTTTGATATCAGAACTTTGCTTGCTTTGTGGCCTTGAGTAGGAAACTTACACACTATGTTGTTTCTCCAATTGCTACCTATGAGAACTGGTGGATGTTTCTACCACTGGAGATGTCTGTGGGCTGGTTGCCCTCTCACCCCTTGGACTTTCTATGATTTCCTCACTGATTTCCTCTTCAGGTAGAAGATCTATTCTTTTCCTTTTTTCCCCTAGTTGTTCTGCTGGCCCACTTACATGTGTGGTCTCTTCTCAGTCCCTTTTTCTGCCCTTTTCTTCATTTAGAGGAGTTTGCAATGCTGGTACCTCTGGTGCTTTGGTGTGGGTAGGACGAATTTGTCCTTGGCCTTGCTGCATTGATGATGTTGGTTGATCTGTCATTTCATGTTGCTCTGTATGTAGCACTTATTTGCATTTAGATGTTCCTGCAGCTGGTGTAGTGATTTCTTGGGCAGGTTGCTGTGAAGTTGCAGCAGTTGATGTGCCCACTCCAGTTTGTTGACGCAATTTGAAAGAGACCTGTCCAAAAGAGTCCAGGTCAAGAGTATTTTCAAGATTTTTCATTGCTTGTTCCATTTTTTCTTCCCCAGTAAGCTCTTCTATCAATGTGCCCTCTACCCACTCATCGTGGTTAGCATACTGCTCTATTTCAGGGATCCTACAATGATTATATGCTGATAGCCTATTTTTTACCTTTCTATCACAGATGAATCCATTTGGGTCATAGGGTACCCACCAAAAGCTCCTTTTTAATTTGAGTTGTTCACCCAATATCCTTTCAGCATCTTGTCATCCTTCCTTTTTGTTAATGATGAAGGGGCCTAACTGGTTTCTTAATTTCAGCTCAGCCTTTTCCTTGGCAGCATAAAAATGACTCAAATATGAGCTAATAAATTTCCTGAAATATTCAAGAGCAAAGATTCTCATAGGCACATATTTTGGTAGTTTATAGGGGCACAGCTCGCAGCCATATACCCTGATCTCAGTTGGATTCTGGTAGAAGTACCAGTCACCTATTTTGTAGCTTTTGGAGAGCTGTAAAATTTTCTGCATGTCACCAAAGAGTCTGGGAGGAGGAGTTCTCATTAATAGAGAGGAGACTGGATGAATAAATAGATCAATGAATTCATAGTAAGTGTAAGGAGATTTACGGACTTCATGGAAGACTGAGGTCCAAAATATCACAGACCTCCTTTCTCCTTTAGTATCCAATTTTCTGATAGGAAACTGAAAACTGTATGTTTGATAGTACAAGAACAAATGATATATATATGAGGTATACTTGAAGACTCCTTTTCTGTCTAGACTCATGAATTGTTCATGGATTTTGTTGGTAATGAAATTAGAAAAGTCAAATTTGATAGCAGGAGGATGTCCTGGAACAAATATGGACATTAGGGCTAAAATGGTCTCATCAACATACTCACTTGTTTTGAATCCCAGGACATAGGATATCATATCAATAATGAATTTTCTAGCTTCATTGAACCAGACATGGTGAAAAGGAGGTGACTCTCTGGGTTGACGATCTGGTCTCATAAATAACTTGGCAATCCAACCTATTTTTGCAGTGGATAGTTTAGAGCCTTCATCAACCAAATGTCCCATGGAAAGAAGAGCCAGAGGCTGACTAGGTTTGAAGTGTAGCATTTCATTGATTGAGTCAGGAGTTATATAAAAAAGGACAGTTCCATTTGGAGTCATAACTGCTCTTTGAGTAGGTTCATAATTGGCACAACACAGACGGATGACATCTGGGAATACATTTACTGAGGGGAGATAGTATCTGGGCAAATTGGATTCACATATCCCATAGAGATCAGTTTTGGTTAGGTGACTATTCTTGATTTCACAGAATGCTTGGAGGTGGTTTTTGTCACCAATTAAGTCTTGTATTTGAAAATCCCTATTAGCTAAGTGCAACCACTCTAAGTCCTTATGAGGCGCATTAAAGGAAGCAATATTCAGGGCCACTGGAGCTTCCGTTGCTCAATTTCTTGTGATTTTTCAATTGAAATTTGGGTTTTTTGTAGCCAAATAGGTAAAATGACAATTGTGGGGCTCTTTTCTGGGAATTGCAAACCACGGTGAGTTCGAACTTTAGCTTGCTGGGTGAATTTTACAGGGGAAAACGAAGTTTGTGGGATTTCTTGGTAAAAATTGGTAAAAACAGTGGTTCTGGTGAGTTGTTGAAGGTAGTATAGCAAATCTAACTCAAATTTGAGTTCTTCAGGCAATTTTGCAGAGAAAATTGAAAAAACATGGGGTTTGGGAACGAAATTCAGGTCAATACATGTTTTGAAAGTGCGTTGTGCGATTAGCAGGTGGCGGAATGAGCTGGAAGACCGGACTGTGGAGTATTTTGGCTTGGAAGCGGACTGTGTGATCAAATGACTGCTCTTGGACGTAAATTGGCATGCACAGGTCGCACAGAGAAAAACAAACACAAATGAACGAAAACAACGTTTTCACGCCTTTTTTAACAAAAAATTTGATTTTGGCATGTTTCGGTCGGGTGACGTCAGCATGACGCGGTATTTTGTCGTGTAGCGGGGTGACTTGGCACTGATGTAGTGCTGATGTGGTTGTGACGTCAGTGGATGACGCGAGGGTGACGTCAGTAGGGAGGGAGCATGGGCGGTAAGCGGTTTGGCCCCCGCACCGCTTTTGGGCAATGGTGGTATTGGAGGGGGGGTTCAGCGAGCACCGTGGGAGACTGCCACCTGTCCCAGGGTACGGCGGCAAAACCAACATACCTTGTGTGCTAATCATCGGACAAAGGAGGGCTTGTGATATTCATGTGGGCCATTGTATGGCGAGGGCCAAATCCAACGGTTGGCGGCGAATAGGAAACAGCGGAGGCTACGGCGCGGGGACCCACCATAATATTCAATGCTTTAACTATATCGGGCGGGTATTTAAACTTAAGTTAATTAACGGGTGTTAATTAACAGTTGATTTTTGAGCGCGGGGAGGGTATTTTACACAGTTTGCAATGTTGTTGGCCAATCAAATAACTTGGGGTTATTTGACTTTAAAAGTTTACACGAGGATGGCTATTACATGGTTCCGGGTGAACCATTAATTCCAAAAACACAATGATATATTGCCATAGTTAGCAGGGGTAGGATATATAAAAATTTTGGGGTTTTTCATATATAAATATAGGGGGGGGGGGATTTATGTAGGAACTATATAATAGATATAATATGTTAAAATGGGAAATATATTCAAACAAAAGCATTAAGTCGAAAAGTGAAACTTAGGCTCAGGGGAGTGAAAGGTATTCAAGCTATGAATTTGGAAAACCTAGCAAAATGCAAGAAAAACTTTTTTACACAAGAAATGTGGCTTTATTATCCTAAGTAAAAATAGAGTTTCACTTATTCTTTTTCATGAAATGAAGTGAACTAGGAGCACTGAGTAGATCTCAATGTCCTTGTGGGGAGGTTAGTAAATGTTCTTGGAGAAATGAGGAGGGAATTTAGTCATGCTTCATTTGTTTTATAGCCACCTTGCCACGACACTTATGATATCTATGAGATGAATCACCTCTAAAAGACACAATTGCTTATGTATCTGCTTCTGCAACATCCAAACTGCCTACCCAGCCTATTCACACCTAAAAAAATTTCTTCCTTTTTGATTGGGTGCATTTGAACTAGCAAACCCTTACTCTCTTCTTTTCTTCTATTTGCAATCCTATCTAAGTCTGCCCTTATTTCTTCCAGGGGCTCAGATTTTGCTGTTGAGCACCTTTGTTTCTCTATCTAACTACTTATCTTGCCAAGCTTGAATTGTATGGACAAATTTCATTCTCTACCTCTAAAACAGGAAATTTAAACATGAACTGGCCAAGATTAAGTTGTTTGGCCATCCATCAAGTGTGACAGAAGTCACTGATTGCACTCATTGAAGTTCTTTGCAAAAAATAGGATAGTAGTGGCATTTTGGACTAGCACACTTTCCTGGTCTTCTTCATCTAGGGTTCATTTTCTTTGTTTTTGACCAATTCATTCTTTTTTCCCTTTGATCTTTCTTTTAGGGCACACCCTCTTTTCATTTTTTTTTTTTTTGTTTTTTGTTTTTTGTTTTTGTTTTTGTTTTTTTTTTTTTTTTTTTTTTAAATATGGAACCTTTGCAACATGGAAAGGACGAACATATTTGGCATTTCATCAGTCAAGCATGAAATATGACACCTATTGGTATAGGAGCATAACACTGGCTCCACTTGGGGATGGCTTTTCCTGGTGAAAAGCCAAGAACAGCAGGTCAGATGGCCTTATATTCAATTTTTGCTGCATTATGAAATCTTCTCTTTGCTGTAAACAAACAACAGTATACCTCTGCAACATATATACATTTTTCATAAGCTGATTCAAACAATTGCAGCTCTGTTTTGGATAATTTGTATGAATGTTTGTCATAATATTTACAGCTCCCAAATCTTCTTCTTCAATTCTTCTGATAAACTAATAAGGTAATACAAAAAGGTGGCACAGTTCCTTGACTTTTTCTCAAAATTTGCTACATATTCCTTCTTATCTTATTGCTGTAATAAACTACAGAAAGTAAACATTCTTATGTACAAGTGATAGTCCTGATATATCAACAAAGTGGATCAAAATAATGCTTAATCATTCGACCATTGACAGGCCCATCTTCTGCTTCTGTACCATCCATAATTTTCAAAAAGTAGGTGTTGTTTCCTTGTGAAGCTTGAATAGCAAAACGTCCTTTCCATAGGAAGTCAAACTTCCCATGTTTTCCTTTATCTTCCCTTTTGGAATCCCATTTCAGTACTTTGTCTCCTATGAAAAAATCCTCCGCCTTTGTCCTCTTGTCAAAAATATTCTTAAGTTTTTCTTGTAGAAGTTGAGACCTTTGATACACTTCCTCTCTAGTCTACTATAAATGAATAGTCTGATTGATTCTTCTCTGAATGTCATTGGGTTCTGCCTGTATCTCTTGCAGCAACTTTATCATAGGGATTCCAAAGATGAAGGGAATACAACCTCCATGCCATAAACCAATTCATAGGGGCTTGTTCCAATGGATCTTTTTGTAGTCAGTCTGTCTGCCCAAAGTGCATTGATAAGCTTCTTATGCCAGTTCTTCTTGTTTTCCTCCAATATTTTCTTAATGATATTGATCAAGCTTTTGTTGGATGATTCAGCTAGACCATTACCTTGAGGATAATAGACTGTGGAGTGGCCTAAGGTAATATGGTATTTGTGAAAAAACTGATCATTCTTTTGGATTTAAAAGCAGCAGCATTGTCAGTTATAATCTTTTCCAGACAACAAATCTAGACAAGATATTGGTTTCTAGGAATTGCATGATTACTAAATCATTGGCTTGTCTAGAAGGGATGGCTTCTATCCACTTGGTGAAGTAGTCTGTGGCAGTTAAAATCCACTTATGCTGGCCAGAAGAGGGAGAGTGAATTTCCCCAATGAAATCTAAACCCCATTGTTGAAATGGTCTTTCAGTAGAAATTGGTTTGAGGAGTAGAGGTAAAAGCTTTCTCTTGCCCTCAAAGATTTGACATTTATGGCAAGAAGTCACAAATTTCTTTACATCAACAAACAGGAAGGGCCAATAAAATCCAGCTCTTAGGATTTTATCAGCAGTTGATTTCCAATACAAATGTCCACCACAGTCCCCTGCATGAAATTCTTTAAGAACTTTGTCAGTTTCATCCTTTGTTAAGCAGCTTAGTAAAATGCCTTCATGATTTTTCCAAAATAAAACATTATCTACAATACAGGATTCTGAAGCTTTCATTTTCAGAAATCTCTTTTTAGTTCTGGATAACCCTGGAGGAGCCTATAGCTTCAACAATACATAAATTATATCAGCATACCAAGGTGATTGTAAAAAGGTTTGATTGATCTATGGAGTCGCCATCTCCTGTTCGTTATCTAGTTCATTGATGTCAAGGGCTTGAAAGTTGGCTTCAGTCATAAGTTTAGATAATCCTTGTCCTTTTATCAGCTTTGTTGATTTAATTTCAATGTCATATTCTAAAATCTTTTGCCTTCAGTTCCTTCTTGAGTTAGAATATCCTTGACCACAGTATTTGGCACATAAGTTATTACATGAGAGTGTAAGATATAAACTCTGAAATCCTTGATAGCTTTTACAAGGGCATAAGCTTGTTTTTCCATGATTTGATATTTTAAAGGTGCATCTCTAAGCGCTTTGCTGAAAAAAGCTATGGGCTTTTCACATCCTTGATCATCTTTCTGTAGCAAAACAACAACAATAGTATGTTCAGATGCAAAGGAAAAGATTATAAAATTTCTGTCAAATTTCGGGCTTGTGAGGACTGGTGTTTTAGTTAAAGCTATTTTGATTTCTTCAAAGGCTTGCTTGGCTTCTACTGTCCACTTTACTTTGGAATCTTTTTTCAACATGTTGTTCAGCAATCTTATCAGTTCAGCCAAGTTGGGTATGAATCTTCTTAGAAAATTAATTTTCCCTAGAAAGGCTTGCAGTTCCTTGATATTTCTAGGGTGAGGAACTTGTAAAATGGCTTGTATTCTGTCTGGGTCAATTCTAATGCCATCTTTTGAGATTATGTGACCTAACAGTTTGCCCTCTTCTAGGCCAAATAATGATTTCTTTGGGTTTAGTGATATACCATATTTTTTGCAGATTAAAAACACTTGTCTGAGATGTTCTAAATGCTGCTGATCTGATTTGGAAAATGCAGTAAGGTCATCTAGGTATATGACCAGGAAATCATGAATTTCTTTAGCAAAAGCTATGTCCATTGCTCGCTGAAAAGTTGCCCCTGTGTTCTTGAGTCCAAAAGGCATTTTTACATACTTGAAGGTTCCCCAAGGTGTTGTGAAAGCAGTCTTATCTTGATCATTAGGGTGATCTAAGGTCTGGTTAAAGCCTGAAAATCCATCTAGCAGTGAAATTCTAGAAGCTCCCACTACCCTTTGTAAAATGTGGTCCATCTTAGGTAAGGGGTAGTGGTCTTTTAAAGAAACTTTATTCATATTTCTCAAATCAACACACAATCTTATTTCTCATGTTTTCTTCCTAGTGGGCACTAGATTTGAAATCCATTCTGAGAATTTAATGGGTGCAATTATTCCAGCTTCGTACATTCTTTTGACTTCCTTTTCAATAGGAGGAAGGAGTACGGGATTTACCCTTCTGAGTTTTTGTTTGAACGGTTTCTGATTCTGTTTTAGGGGTATTGTATGTTGGATCATAGAAGTATCATAGGACTTAAGGTCTTCATAGCTCCATGCAAAAACATCTTGAAATTCTTTAAACAGTTCAATGTATTTCAGCTTTTGGTTGGGAGGCAAGGCTTTGGACAATTTTATCATCTTAGGATTTTCTGCAGTTCCTATGTTACAGTCTTCAATTTTTGTGTTTAATGGCTGCATTTTTGGCTTTCTTGGAGTATCATTAGAGTCAAAAGTATCCTCCAATGGAGTCAAGCCTGTGGGTAAAAAATTATCCTTTAGATCAATCACTTCAAATTCTCCTTAAGCATTTTCATCAAAGTCTATTTGTTTCAGCTCTTGTAATTCTTCGCTAGTAAATTTTTTTGGATGTAATATTTGATTTACTATTTTAGCTGAAATATGAGTTTTAATTCTGTCCATTTGATGATCTTCACAAATGGTGATTGTGTCTATATTTTTACTAGCAAATTCTTCTGTTAAAGTCAGGAAATTATTGATCTGAGTGTCACTGTGAAACACCTGCCAGTTTTTAACATTGTCAAGTACAGTTGACCTGTGTTTAATTTCAGCAATAAAATGATGATTAGGCTCAAATGGCAGTTTACAAGTACTGACAAATGTTGCCAAACTGTGAGCATGCAAATTGTGGTTCCTTGGAATTTTGGCAAGCTGTGATTCTATAAAGGTATTGAGTATTTCAATTGCTGCCCCTCTATAAGCTCTCAACCTAAGATCATTTGTGACAAAGTTTCCTTTCATTTGTTGAATAACCAAATCAGAGTCTCCTAAAATTGGTATCCTAACTACCCCTAGACTTTTGATCAATTTGAGTCCTAGCAGAAGGGCTTCATATTCAGCCATGTTATTTGTACATCTAAAATTCAGCCTATATGCATGTCCTTCAGCATGATCATTTTGCATGTTATGTATCCAAATCCCTGCCCCTGCTCCTAGTTTATTCACTGATCCATCAAACTCTAAGTACCATAGGATTTCTTGATTACAGCTAGCATCAGGAGTTTTAAAGATTTGCTTAGTAGGCAGATTTGGATTTTCAATTTTATGTGGTTTCCCTTGTGTATCTGTTGTGTCAATTATTTCAGCAATTTCTAGATTTTGAGCAATAGATTCTTCATTTATGCTTTTTCCTTGTGTTGATGCTAGAATCTTGTCATCAGTTGGAGGGAAAATTTGAGCATTGTATAGGATGAAAGAGTCCATATCAGAATGCATGGAATAAATAGGAAAATTTTGGGGTTTCTCTTGACTGCTGACCACATATTTCATCAAAGTTTCCCGGTACAATCTCTTTGGCTGGCCAAAGACTGAGATGGTAGCATAAGACATGTCCAAATATAGAGATCCCTGGAGTTTTGCACCCCAAGATCTAGACAAAAGCATTCCATATTTTGGTGGGATATCAGCTACCACCACATCCATTAAAATTGTCTTGGCAGGGCATTTCACTAGAGATACACATAAATATTTGATTAGGCCTAAAAATCTGACCTGGATAGAATCAAAAGAGAACAAGTCCTTGTATGGTTTGGTGATATCTAGGTCCAATTTTCCATCACCCACTTAGGCATTAGGTTATGGGAAGCTCCTGAATCAAACATTGCATTATGTAGTACTTTATCATGAATGTTTAGACTTACATAGAATGGAGGAACACCTCCATCTATTGATTTACCATTTACTTCAGGGCCAAAAATTAATTCTGGATGGTCATCTAGGACGTTCACTGCATCTCTGTTTTCTGAAATTTGAAGTGACCTGCTGATTTGTTCTCTATAGACATCATGTTTAGTCAACTCGGATAGTGAAATGGCTATTTTTAACTTGCCTATTTCGGTTTCAAGATTGAAAGGTTTTTCTATTTGAATTCTTGCATTTTGGGCAGCAAGCTTTTCTTTTTCTTCTGTGTTTTCAATGTTTTTTCCTTTATCAAGAGTGTTGTTAAGAACTGAATCTGCTTTAAAATTAATTTCAGGAGATTTGTTTGCATTTTATTTGGGAGAAAAGGAGGTGGATGGCTAACTGTTTAATGGTGGGCCATCTGGTATGTCCTCAACTGTGGGTTCTTTTGGGTTGAGGTCTGTTCTAGCAGGGAGTTCTATAGGGGAAGTATTAACCTTTGCTTTTTTAGGCTACTTGGTATCTTTCTGCTTGTTGGTTTCAGGGACATCTATTGTTCTGCTCCTTAATTTGTATTGTTTATGAACCTCATAGACAACTGCATCATATCCTTCTCTAAAATAAAATGATTCCCCAGATTTGGTTTGAAATTGATTAAAGGTGTGAGCTTCTTGATCATCCTGGGTTAAAAAGATTTGTTGTTCACTGTTTAGACCCATTAGGTTAATTTAAGTGTTCTCTGTTGGCTCACTAGAATTTGAAGCTTCAGCATAGTTTTCCTGGAATGGAGGTCTAATGTTTTGGTCTGGACCAGCCTTTCCAGCATTGGGATTCCGATTTTTTCTGAAGTTTGGATTTCTTGTGGTGTTACTTGGTTGACCCTCCCAGGAAGATTTCCTTTCAATTGTTTCTACTCTATCACCCAATCTATCCATTCCTTTGATAATTGCATCTAGTTTTTGCTCAAACGCAGAGGGTTCTACTTTGAAAGGTGTTCTCCTTTCAGCGCTAGCTCGAGCTCGTTTAGAAATCAGATTGGCCTCTACACTGACAGTTATGCTCTACATGTCTTCTAAGCTTGGAGGAGCTCTTTCCCTGAGCTGGTAAGCCATGTCGGAATCAAATCCATCGGGGAATTTGATCAAGGCCAAGTCTGGTGGAGGTCTAAGGTTCTGAGGAATAACATTGTACACATTATTAAATCTGGCATAGTAATCTTGAACAGTTTCTTGTGGGCCCCTTTTCAAGCTTTCATATTCTGATAGGATGTGTAATGGGTCCTTCTTCTTTTCCCATCTGTTCAAAAAAGTTTGATAAAGGGCATATGGGTCAGCAATAATGTTTACAAGAAGTGCCCTAAATCAGGTCCTTACATCACCAGTTAGACTCTGAACAAAGATTTTCATTCTAACATCATTATCATCAATCTCATAATTTTCAAAATAATTTGTCATTTTCTTAGTATGATGTTGAGTTGTATAGGTGCCAGTACCATCAAAATAGGTGATTTTGCTTTGATAGTCTTAAGGCATAGCACCAAGATTTGTAGGCAACTGCAAGGGAGCATATCGATTTGCCATATTAACAGGGATAAATTTGACCACTGGGAGAACAGGGATAAAAATGGAAATATGTGCTATGGATGGGGGAGTGGGAAAGATGTCCTGAAGTGATAATGGTGAACTAGAAGAAGCTACAGCAATGGAAGCAAGGACTACTGCTTTTCTGGGAGTAAGCTCAGATTGGGTAAGGTTCTGTTGAGGTGTGTCAAAGTTTAAATCAGCAAAATTTTCTTGATTACCTCGGCTTCTGAGGTTCTTAGGGATCAAATTAGGATTTTTAAAGATAGTTGGAGGATTTGGATCTGGATTTGATCTAGTGTAATGGATTTTCTTCTTTGGAGCCAGCTTCTAAATATATTTTTTGGTATTTTCTGGAAGTATTTGAAGAACACAGCTTTTGACAATATCTTTCTAGGAAATTTTGAATTGTGAGAGTCCTGAATTTTCCTGAAGATCTTTTGAAAACAAAAAGGAAACTTATCAAATTTTTTGAGATAGTTGTTCAAAGCCTAAAACTAAACTGGAGATAGACTGAAGCAGTGTTTATTTACTCCTGTAATTGCATAGCAAAAACAGTTTCAAAGGCTGCCTGGCTAACTTCAGGCTCCATCTATAGCTTTAGAAGATAGACAGCAGTAACAAACAGTCATTCAGTTCCCCAGTGGAGTCGCCAATGATGTTATCATTCAAGTTGTTCCCCAAAAGTTGTGAGAAAAGGGAATACGACCGAGGTAACCACAGACCAATCTTTTAGATGCAAATTCTATCCAATTTGCATCCAGAGAGGGCTCTCTCTTTATGGTTTAGCTTTGTTTTGGGGTATATTAGGCTAGTTATGAAGTACAAAGGTTTGTTTTGACTCTTTGATGGTGACATTCAATAGAACAGGGGTGTAAATATGAGAAGTTCAGTCCATCGGGCTAATGGAGTATATGAAGATGAACTATTGGATATGGTTTCTTTGACAGAGGGAGGTACTACAGGGCAAGGTAATCAACCATGAAACAAACTGTAAGTTGGAATCAGGTGAGATGGGGTTAGGGAGTGAAGGGCAAGTAAGAATCCTTCATCATGATGACAGAGGGAAAGTGGATGAATATTACCAGGGAGCAGTTAAGAATTCCTGCTTATGCTAATTCTGAAGAAAACATAAAAAATAACAAAGATTGAACACAAAGTATAGTTAAGCAAGTTCTCGGTTATTCTTTTTCCCTGTTATTCAGGTAATGAACATAGATGATATATAAAAACACAAAAATTGTAAAACATGAGTTAAAAAGACTTATTGATCCATGAAATAATTCGAGAATTCTGCAACATAGTCCTCTGCCATTAATTCCACAACCAGATAGTTCAGCAACAACGCATTCCAGCAACCTTTTATTCAGAAGAGTTCTCAAAGTTACATCGCAGTTCCAGAAATGTATCACAAACCCCTAATACATTGCTTGGGGAGGTATTTGTACAAAAATGTTTACAAAATATCTCAATGAGATAATATCTAGCAATAACTTCTTCTACCTACTCTACAAGAGAAGTAAATGATCTTGAAAACAGGGAGAAATGAATGCAGAAGTAAATGCTACTATGCTAGCCGCTCAATTGATAAGGTGCGTTGACTGTTTGCTTGATGAGTCGGCCGATGGATGCTTTACTGACATTCTGTGTGGCTGGCTTAGCTTTTTCGGGGCATTTAACTTTTATTTAATAGACTGCAGCCCTGCGAGACTCCCACCCGTGCCTTTTATCTGCTTTGTGATGTCCGTTGTTTTCTGGAAAGAAAAAAAAAAAAAAACAAAAACAAAAATTTGAAACCCGCCTACAGGATTTCCAGCATACTTTGCCACCACTGTTCTTCTGGTAACTGATGTCTTTGCAACTTTATCAAAGTCTCATCAGTGTCTGTGTACTTGTAGAAATTAGGCTGGGCTGTAAAAAGATGTTGTACTTCATGCTCAATATAAAACAGATTTTCCAAGTTATTGTAAAGAGATTAGCCAGATGGAAGGGTCTTCTCTGCTGGAGTACTTGATGATGATGCATTTTTTTCATCAGCAGCATGTCTATTTAACCTGATCTGGTACTCAGCTTGTCTCAACAGGCGTTCATTGTTTCCCACCAGACTTGACAAGCCCCTTTCCTGCAAAACTGCAAATCTTTTCATAAAAGAGTCTACCTCCACCTGCATATCTTGGATCTTCCTCTCTAAATTCTGCATGAAGGTTCTCATGGTCAGAACTCTTTTGATTGTTAGGATGGTGTCTGTCCTGTCTCTGATGTCCAATGCTACTAGTTATTCCTTAGTTTTATTGTTCAAAAAATGAATTAGCCTGTTGGCCTGTTCGGGCTTATGTCCCAATAAATTTCTGGTCCTTTGAATTTCCACCTGGGCTGCTTCTATCAAGTCAATATTGTTCATATATAATTTGAATGGATCTCCATACATTACTGATTGATTCACTGATATTAGCCCATAAAATGCCCCTGATTTCTCCCAGAGGCTTGTCTAAAGAGAGGTCCTTTTCCAATGCCTTTACTTTGTTTTCTAGTTCCTTCACCTCTCTTGTCTTTTCTACCACAGTCATTTTAGATTTGTCATAACTTATTTCTAGCTTTGCCAATTTTTCTTTGGCTTCTTTCAATTCTGATACTTGGAGTTTTAAATCCTCCATAGCCTTTATTAATTCCTCAGTGGTCATGGTAGTGCTACTGCCTGCTGCTATTGTTGCTGAAGTACTTGGTGTTGTTGATGCCGGGCCAGTGGGAGGGACTGCTGTTGTAACTGTGGTAGGAGTAGTTGTAACTGTTGGAGCTATTTGAGATGGCTGGTAGGTCGACACTCCCTGCTTTTCCTGTAATGCTTTCTCCAATTCCTGCTCTGTCTCATTTAATCTTTGATTCATGTTCATTAACAAATCCATCATGTCTTCTTCTGCTTTTTCTTGCACAACCTCTATGGTTTGTGGATGCATAGTAATTTCCAGCTTCAATTGTTTCTTGAGGGCAGCTATGTCATCCTCCTTTTTCTTCATTAATGCTTTTATTACCTTAGCATCCTTGGGATCATGTCTCAGCTGAATAATAATTTCTTCCAAGGACTTTATCCTGTTGTCCTTGGCCAAAGAAGATGCTTTTTCCAAATCCAGTTGGGCAGATGTGTTGTTCAATGAATTCTACAATTGTTGAGCTAGCATTGCTTTGTCTACCAATGTGGAATAGACCATCTCTCCGGTTTGCTTGTGCAACTAAATCTATTCCATAGGGTGAATGTCTTTGGAAAGAGCCTCCAGATTTGTTCTAATATAATCAGTTGCCGACTGTGGCTGCTGCACTTTAGGCTTGAAGTGAATCAAGTTCATCTTTCCTTCCTTAATGTCATATGCAGACATTAACCTTTGTTGTTTAGCGGGGGTCATCTTGAGAAATTGATCATAAAGCTGCAGTCTTATTGGCTCATTCTGGGCCTTGATGTCTGTGAATGTTCTTTTGATATCAAAACCTTGCTTGCTTTGTGGCCTTGAGGAGGAAACTTCCACACTATGATGTTTCTCCAATTGCTGCCTATGAGAACTGGTGGATGTTTCTACCACTGGAGATGTCTGTGGGCTGGTTGCCCTCTCACCCCTTGGACTTTCTATGATTTCCTCACTGATTTCCTCTTCAGGTAGAGGATCTATTCTTTGCCTTTTCGCCCCTGGTTGTTCTGCTGGCCCACTTACAGGTGTGGTCTCTTCTCGGTCCCTTTTTCTGCCCTTTTCCTCATTTAGAGGAGTCTGCAATGCTGGTACCTCTGGTGCTTTGGTCTGGGCAGGAGGAATTTGCCCTTGGCCTTGCTGCTTTGATGATGTTGGCTGATCTGTCATTTCGTGTTGCTCTGTATGCAGCACTTCTTTGCCTTTAGATGTTCCTGCAGCTGGTGTAGTGCTTTCTTGGGTAGGTTGCTGTGAAGTTGCAGTAGTTGATGTGCCCACTCCGGTTTGCTGAGGCAATTTGAAAGAGACCTGTCCAAAAGAGTCCAAGTCAAGAGTCTTTTCAAGATTTTTCATTGCTTGTTCCATTTTTTCTTCTTCAGTAAGCTCTTCTATCAATGTGCCCTCTACACACTCATCCTGATTAGCATACTGCTCTATTTCAGGGATCCTATAATGATTATAGGCTGATTGCCTATTTTTTACCTTTCTATCACAGATGAAACCATTTGGGTCATAGGGTACCCACCAAAAGCTCCTTTTTAATTTGAGTTGCTCACCCAATATCCTTTCAACATCTTGCCATCCTTCCTTTTTGTTAAAGATGAAGGGGCCTAACTGGTTTCTTAATTTCAGTTCAGCCTTTTTCTTGGCAGCATAAAAATGAGTCAAATATGAGCTAATAAATTGCCTGAAATATTCAAGAGCAAAGAGTCTCATAGGCACATGTTTTGGCAATTTATAGGGGCACAACTCGCAGCCATATATCCTGATCTCAGTGTGATTCTGGTAGAAGTACCAATCACCTATTTTGTAGCTCTTGGAGAGCTGTAAAATTTTCTGCATGTCACCAAAGAGTCTGGGAGGAGGAGTTCTCATTAATAGAGAGGAGACTGGATGAATAAATAGATCAATGAATTCACAATAAGTGTAAGGAGAGTTATGGACTTCATGGAAGACTGAGGTCCAAAATATCACAGACCTCCTTTCTCCTTTAGTATCCAATTTTCTTATAGGAAACTGAAAATTGTCTGTTTGATAGTACAAGAATAGATGATAGATATATGAGGTATACTTGAAGACTCCTTCTTTGTCTAGACTCATGAATTGTTCATGGATTTTTTTGGTAATGAAAGTTGTAAAGTCAAATTTGACAGCAAGAGGATGTCCTGGAACAAATATGGACATCAGGGCTAAAATGGTCTCATCAACATACTCACTTGTTTTGAATCCGAGGACATAGGATATCATATCAATGATGAATTTTCCAGCTTCATTGAACCAGACATGGTGAAAAGGAGGTGACTCTCTGGGCTGGCGATCTAGTCTCATAAATAACTTGGCAATCCAGCCTATTTCTGCAATGGACAGTTTAGAGCCTTCATCAACCAAATGTCCCATGGAAAGAGGAGCCAGAGGCTAACTAGGTTTGAAGTGTAGCATTTCATTGATTGAGTTAGGAGTTATATAAAAAAGGACAGTTCCGGTTGGAGTCATAACTGCTCTTTGTGTAGGTTCATAATTGGCACAACACAGGCGGATGACATCTGGGAATACATTTACTGAGGGGAGATAGTATCTGGGTAGATTGGATTCCCATATCCCATAGAGATCAGTTTTGTTTAGGTGACTGTTCCTGATTTCACAGAATGCTTGGAGGTGGTTTTTGTCACCAATTAAGTCTTGTATTTGAAAATCCCTATCAGCTAAGGGCAACCACTCCAAGTCCTTATGAGGTGCATTAAGGGGAGCAATATTCAGGGCCACTGGAGCTTCCATTGCTCAATTTCTTGTGATTTTTCAATTGAAATTTGGGTTTTTTATAGCCAAATAGGTAAAATGACAACTGTGGGGCTCTTTTCCGAGAATTGCAGACCACGGTGAGTTTGAACTTTAGCTTGCTGGGTGAATTTTGCATGGGAAAATGAAGTTTGCAAGATTTCTTGGTAAAAATTGGTAAAAACAGTGGTTTTGGTGAGCTGTTGAAGGTAGTATAGCGAATTTAACTCAAATTTGGGTTCTACGGGCAATTTTGCAGAGAAAATTGAAAAAACGGGGTTTGGGAACGAAATTTGGGTAAATATCTGTTTTGACAGCGCGTTGTGCGATTAGCAGGTGGCGGAATGAGTTGGAAGACTAGACTGTGGAGTATTTTGGCTTGGAAGCAGAGTGTGTGGTCGAATGATTACTCTTGGACGTAAATTGGCATGCACAGGTTGCACAGAGAAAACAAACAGAAATGAACGAAAACGACGTTTTCACGCCTTTTTTAACAAAAAATTTGATTTTGACAAGTTTTGGCGCGTTTCGGTCGGGTGACGTCAGCATGACGCAGTATTTTGTCGTGTAGCGGGGTGACTTGGCGCTGACGTAGTGCTGATGTGGTTGTGATGTCAGTCGATGATGCGAGGGTGATGTCAGCAGGGAGGGAGCATGGGCGGTAAGCAGTTTGGCCCCCACACCACTTTTGGGCAATGGTGGTATCGGGGGGGGCATCGAGCACTGCAGGAGACTGCCACCTGTCCCAGGGTACGGCGGCAAAACCACCATCCCTCAGGCACTAATCATCGGACAGAGGAGGGCTCACGATATTCATGTGGGCCATTGGATGGCGAGGGCCAAATCCAATGGTTAGCGGCGAACGAGAAGCGACGGGGCTACGGCACGGGGACCCACCATAATATTCAATGCTTTAACTATATCGGGCAGGTATTTAAACTTAAGTTAATTAACCAAGTGTTAATTAACAGTTGATTTTTGAGTGCGGGGAGGGTATTTTACACAGTTTGCAATGTTGTTGGCCAATCAAATAACTTGGGGTTATTTGACTTTAAAATTTTGCACGGGGATGGCTATTACATGGTTCCGGGTGAACCATTAATTCCCAAAACACAATGATATATTTCCATAGTTAACAGGGGTAGGATATATAAAATTTTTGGGGTTTTTCATATATAAAAATAGTACCCGGGGGGGGGGAATTTTATGTAGGAACTATATAATAGAGATAATATGTTAAAATGGGAAATATATTCAAACAAAAGCACTAAGTTGAAAAGTGAAACTTAGGCTCAGGGAGTGAAAGGTATCCAAGCTATGAATTTGGAAAACCTAGCAAAATGGAAGAAAAGCGTTTTTACACGAGAAATGTGGCTTTATTATCCTAAGTAAAAATAGAGTTTCACTTAGTCTTTTTCATGAAATGAAGTGAACTAGGAGCACTAAGCAGATCTCAATGTCCTTGTGGGGAGGTTAGTAAATGTTCTTGGAGAAATGAGGAGGGAGGTTAGTCATGCTTCATCTTTTTTATATCCACCTTGCCATGGCACTTATGATATCTATGAGATGAATCACCTCTAAAAGACACAATTGCTTATGTATCTGCTTCTGCAACATCCAAACTGCCTACCCAGCCTATTCACACCTAACATTTCTTCTTCCTTTTTGATTGGGTGCATTTGAACTAGCAAACCCTTACTCTCTTCTTTTCTTTTAACTGCAATCCTATCTAAGTCTGCCCTTATTTCTTCCAAGGGCTCAGATTTTTCTGTTGAGCACCTTTGTTTCTCTATCTAACTACTTATCTTGCCAAGCTTGAACTGTATGGACAGATTTGATTCTCTACCTCTAAAACAGGAAATTTAAACATGAACTGGCCAAGATTAAGCTGTTTGCCATCCATCAAGTGTGACAGAAGTCACTGGTTGCACTCATTGAACTTCTTTGCAAAAAATAGGATAGTAGTGGTATTTTGGACTAGCACACATTCCTGGTCTTCTTGATCTGGGGTTCATTTTCTTTGTTTTTGACCAATTCATTCTTTTTGCCCTTTGATCTTTCTTTTAGGGCATACCCTCTTTTTTTTTCTTTTCTTTTTTTAAATATGAAACCTTTGCAGCATGGAAAGGATGAACATATTTGGCATTTCATCAGTCAATCATGAAATATGACACCTATTGGTATAATAGCATAACAGGCTGAAAATGCCCGCATGTGACCACGTATCATAACCGTCAGATTAACATTATCCACCAGGTTTTAGGTCATGGTTCTGCACTTTGGTCATATTGATAAGGGGTTGGCCCCTTTGCCACCCAAATGAATCCTGAATAAACCTTAAATATAAATGACGCCCTATGGTTGTTAAGAACCAACGCATAGGTGGGCCTGTCAGGCCTGTGGGCTGGCAGCCACCAGACTCGGGGTCGATTCCTACGAGCTCCATAAAATTTTTCCCAAAACAAACCTTGTAGACTTGGGGCCACATGGCGGCCTCCAGGCAAGCCACACGTCAGATCCCAATTGGTCATCAAAACAAAATATTTTTCGAATATTCTGGGGAATATTATTTTTTAATTTTTTTTTCAAAATTTGAAATCCAAACTGGCCCAAACTCAGTTTTTTGAAGGTTATTGGAGACTTCAAACCTTCATAACTTTCATATGCGAAGTCGCTTTTGAGTGCCATTCACAGCAATAGGATCATATCGATGAGGCTTATCCGGTCGTTTAGGTTGCAAGTGTTTTTGAACACTTTCAATTTTTGAGCCTTTTCCATGGCTTGGACTTGAGCTCCTGATTACACCTCCCAAATGAGAAGCTTTTGGACCCCAAAAGCTCACTAAAGTGATGAAACTGAACTATACAGAAAATGAGAGAATAACAACATCCTCTTCTCTTCAACCTTAAAAAAAAACTTCCTGACTTGCCAACTGTCCTCATGGTGAATTTTGCTGAATGAGCCATGTGCTTGTGTCGAATCCTGACCAAGTTTTCTCGCCATACAAATCTGCCATTCTGAAACTAGCAGAGACCCTTGCTGAAATTTGTGCCCTCTTTGCTTGCATGCTTTTCCATCTCATGGAATCTTGCACCGCTTTGCACCGACACTTTGTTCTCTGCACCAATCAACACCAAAGGCACCTTGTGCAACATACAACATCAACAACAAGTTGACTTGAAATGTGCTATACAATTGACACAACCATCAATGTAAAAAGTATGCACACAATCGGCACAAGTCGATAAACAACAAGATACATCTTTACAAACACATATGTATGTATCATGTACAATGAACTATATACAGTTCGCTAATTACACATACAACCTCTATGTACATGTGCAACTTCAACTCTTCTTTTCAAATACCAACAAGTACGTCATCCAAAAAAACATGTGGGTGACAAAGAGCTGAACTAAAAAGACATTTCTGCAATATAAGTGAGTATCATACTCATCTTTTACACATCCATGGCGAAATTTGCAACAACATAAAAATTCCTTCAAACTGAAACTGCTTTTACATGCAATCTTGCATCAACTTTTCAACTGCAATACATTCATACCAATCTGAAATTTACATGTACAAAATGAGTATAACTTACTGCAATAAGAAGATAATACACTTCCTACCAAGCCAACAACACTTCTTCATGTGAATCTTTCACTTCCACATTGATAATGGAATCCATAGATCCACTTGCGTGAATCTTTTTGTCCTCAAGTTGCATGTTCTTTTGACAAATTGTTGGATGCAAAGTCAAAAAATGAGAAACATGATGTCCCTTCTTTTGACAAAATGTGCAACTTTCCATCACTTTCTGTGAAAGTTTTCTTTGCCTCTTCTACTTCATGTGTGCTTTTTTTTTCAACCAGCAACTTGAAGCAACATGGTTAAATCCACCATAAAATGTGCAACAAAACTTTCTTTCATCTGAATAAGCAAAATTATCATTCTTTGTTGAAACATAATCAAATTGATCATGTGAATGTTTATACCTCTTTTGCTGCATGGAATGTCCATCATTTTTGTCTTCCAGAGACGACGAACTGGCGAAAGAGACAGCTTTCTTCTTCAGACTTTCATCAATGTGCTTGTCTAAAAAACTATTTGAACTTGAAGGCTCACCAAAAGTGACATGTTTATCCTCTACTTGCTTCAATGAAGGCCTAAAACAATAGCAATCATCCTTAAAACAATTTTGACATACATGCATTTTAGAACTTGGGATAAAGGTTCTCTTTAAATTTGCATCACATGCATTCAAGGATTTGAATTCTTCACCATTAAACTGTTCATATCCAAGACCAACATTCTTGGGACGCTCCACCACCGAAATAGGGTCAACCATGCCTTGTGCATGCTTGCCCAAACCTTGGCCTTGATGATAGCCTATCTTAAACATTAATTTGGACCCTATACCTCTTGTATGTTTTTCAAAAGAACCAACACACTTTTCAATTGAGGAAATTGAAGACAAGTTTGAATGATTTACCTCATCCTCAGGCATTTTCTTGGACAAAGATTCTTGAGCTTGAAGGAGTTGTTTCTCCATGTCATGCAATCTTTGGAGAATTGTTTCCTTCTTATCCTTCATAGCTAGCAATTGTGCATGAAGCTTAACACTTTCTCTTTGATCCTCATTGAGAATCTACACCATGTCCTTCACCTTAATGAACTCATTCTTCATGTCCTCATTGAAGAATTTCATGAAGGAGGAAACTTCACTTGTGGAAGAAGTTGACATTATGTAAATGGTCAATTAACAAAAGGAACTTCCAACTAAAAGTTCTCAAAGCTTTCAAAAAAAATGACAAGCTTTTGACCAAATGTCTTTACAACCATACTCTTATTCAAGCAGCCATAAAACACAAACTCCAATAGCTTTTGTAGCAAACACAAATCAAATGGGTTTGTTTTCCAAAGATAATCTTGAGGTAAATTGTGGTAAGGAAAATAGTCTTCAACCCTTTCCAAGACTTAGCTAACATCATCTATCCTTTCAACTCAAGCAAACTCATACAATCAACCATTTTGCAAACAATAAAACAGTCAATCTCTTACACTGCTTTAACACCTTTTGCACAAACAAATGCTCAACCCGAGCTCTGATACCATCTGATATGAAAATGGAAGTACTTGAAAATGTGTGCAAGGTATCCATTTCCATTAAATTAAATGTGTGCAAAGTTTTCCATGTCTTGCTGATTAAACAAAGTGTTTTTGGTAGCTGTTTATGAGTTTACGTGTGAAGGAAAGTTAATTTAATTTGTTGTTTAACATATTAAATCAAAAATACACAGCAAGATAACTTCAACATAACATGACACAGATGTTTGGTGAGCAGTTCACCCCTCCTGGGCTATGTCTGCTGGATCAAGCCTCCCAAAATGAGCTTGTCCTCTTGTATTATAATGCTCTAAAATGAAATACAAGTTTAAAAGTGCCTCAATAGTAAAATATGAATGCAAATACAGCTTCAAGAGACATGAAAATGCTAAAAATGCCTTTCCATATTCACTAAACAGTGAAAAATTACCAAATATAGTGTCTTCTTCATTGGGCCCTGATGGCTCTCCAAGCTTCCTTGAAGAAAACGGGGCTGAATATGAACTCCAATGGCTCTAAAAACTATACCAATGGCTCCAGAATGATGAGAAGATACGAAATCAAAAAAAATTCGTCCAAAAAGGTTCTCCCTGTCAAAAGTTATGACCAACTGAAGTTTTGTCCAGTTTCACCTAGAAAAACTCCACCAAATTTGGTGAACTGGCAGTTAACTCTGACAAAAATGGAAAAAACGCCAAAATTGGCGGACTCCGCCAAACTGACTACCAATGTGACCGTAACCGCTGAAAATGCGCGCATGTGACCACGTATCATAACCGTCGGATTAACATTATATGCTGGGTTTTAGGTCCTGGTTCCGCGCTATGGTCATATTGATAAGGGGCTGGCCCCTTTGCTGCCCAAATGAATCCTGAATCAACCTTAAATATAAACGGTGCCTATGGTTGTTAATAACTAACGCATAGGTGGGCCGGTCAGGCCTATGGGCTGGCAGCCACTCGACCCGGGCTCGATTCCTGCGAGATCCATAAAATTTAGCCCAAAACAAACCTTGTAGACTTGGGGCCACGTGGCGGCCTCCTTGCAGGCCACGTGTTAGCTCTCAATTGGTCATCAAAACAGAATATTTCGTGAATATTATTTTTTAAATTTTTTTCAAAATTTGAAATCCTAACTAGCCCAAACTCAGTGTTTTGAAGGTTATTGGAGACTTCAAACCTTCATAACTTTCACATGCGAAGTCGGTTTTGAGTGCCATTCACGGTAGCAGGATCGTATCGATGAGGCCTATCTGGTCGTTTAGGTTGCAAGTGTTTTTGAACACTTTCAATTTTTTAGCCTTTTCCATGGCTTGGACTTGAGCTCCTAATCAGTTGCCCATGCTACTATATTGAGTAGGCTCAGGAGTCCTCTTTAGTCCCACCATGACTTTTGCATTGGAGACTCATTCTCTTTCTGCTTCGTTATTTTCTAGCTTTATACCCTAGAGGCTCCTTTGTGTTGGGTTGTATTGCCGCATTGCACGTTGACCATTTGCACCTTTTGGTCTTGAGCCGGCTTCACTTCGACTCGTGTTTAAGCCACATTTTGACCATATCTTCTGTGAAATCAACCTTGTAATCACTTAGCCTCTGCAACTTGACATCCCCTTTTACCCGTGGAAAGAACATTCCTTTGAGTGTCATTGACTAGTTCCGCCACCTTGCATTGAGCATAGGAATGTTCCCCTCCTAGGAACTAGAGCATCTGCTTTTTCAACATTCGTTCTTTCTATTGTACTATAGCATTATTTTATTCTTTTTCAGGTTTAATAAATATGAAAAAAAAAATTATATATCCCAAAAAGAGCGGGAACAGGACATTATTTCCATATTTGATGGCAGCTAGAGTCAGTTGTGTCGCCCTTGAATAAAGCACTCAAAAAGGAAGTCTTTCCTCCATTGGGATGGGTTTTGGTTTGACTTAGGAGAGCCTTAACCTTGTTATTGAGTCAGTACTCCTATAATTGGTTATCTCTTCCAATCACATGGAGAGTTTGCTTATGCCTCCTGCCTGACAAACTTATACAAAGTTATCATATGCTGCCATGTACTGACAGTTGAGTCATGCTTTTGTTCAAGGGAATTAAACCTGAGTCGGTGTCTCTTGACCTATTTTTCAGTCGGCCATCCCTAGTTATCAGAGTCATGTTCGTTATCACATCAACTATTTGGTCCTTTGCTCGTGATGGTTTGAGAAGGTCTCCATTGACTTCTTACTGGCAAGTCTTGCTCTTATCGACTATGAAAAATTACTCTGAGAGCATATCTAGAGCCACACCCTGGCCCTATTTTCATTATTGATATGTCACCTTGTGCTCAGCATTAATCAATATGATGGGTCTTTGACTGAGTGGTTCCCCTTGTGTTCGACATCAGATTTCATTATCACACATTCGGATTCGTGCAATGGCTTGGTTTCCATTTGACCCTATTGGTGGATTTCTCGCCTCTCTGTTAGCTTTCATTATTGGTTGGTTCAGAGGGTTTCTATCGTGCGATAGCTACATCTTGTGTACTTCGGAAACATGCTTCAGTTGGGTTACTACATCTTTATTCATTTGATTCCTTCCACATTATTGGCCTACGTGTTACACTCGCGTTAGATTGATGAAGGATGCTTTAATGCCTTCCTTCCGGCGGATCCTTTCCCATCGACTTCAACTCATTGCTCTGGGAACGAGATCTAGAGTCCATTTGGCAGTACCTTAGGGTTTGCAGTCATCATTGGTAGAATCCTTTGCTATCAACAGTGGGAAAACATCATTGTCTCTTGATTGATAGATTCTTCCAAGTGTTTGACTACAACTCATTTATTCGCACTAGTTAGATTGTATTGGGTACCTTGGCTCTCATCATCATTATCGGTGAGTAGTCTCACGTTTGTTAATGGTATACCTCAATGACCAGTAATCAAACGATTTCTCATAGGGTCGACTTCAGACCATTTATTCCCATTGTGTAGAAATGTATCATGACTGTCAGTGAAGACCTCGAGTTTGCATCAACATTTCTTGGTTCACTTGTCAGTTGCTCATGTTTATGCTAGTTGACACCATCCACCTTATATGTTGTAGTTCCTTACAACAACATCCTATATGTTGGCACCCGAGTTGCAGTGTAGTACCATTTATTCCACCATTTGACTTGGTACTTTTTGGATCAGCTTTATGACTTCAGTGATCAGCTTCATACTTTAGCATCATTGACCAGTTCTTTATATGTGATATTTAGACATGTACTTATTTGGATATGATCAGATGATCCATTATGTATTTTCAGTTCCTTTATACTTGTATGCATATTGGATCCACTTTTGTACTTGACATCTGGACATGCTTTATTATCTCTAAGTATGGGTATTCCCACTTCAGACAACAATTTCTTTCTGATCTCTTTCACTGGCTTGGCAGGTTAAATTCTGGTGAACTCCTCCTCGGTCTCGACATGATTCCTTCTATACACTTAATACATTTCAGCCATCATGTACCCCTTCTGACCTCATATATTAGGGGGCATTTGTTATAACACCATTTTCCACTCTTGGTAGATCCGATGCTTTGGTTATGGCCTAGGGAAACCCTTCCTTTCCAGACTTGGTCCCAATATCTAAAAAATAGTGTTTTATTTCCTATAAGCTACTTTGCACTATGTTTTTTTTCCCTTGGAAAAATCATAATTTCCATTATGTGAAAGAAAATTACATGTTGTATATGCATAATGCATATGCTGTAAGAGAGGCAAAGTGCCTATCGTAATAAAGATAAACCCGTGTAGCAAAATTGGTGCCTTATATCCACGTAGGGAGGCACATATCTCTAATGAAGTTCAGTAGAATTAAAAACAAAATAACTCTAGCATATAGAGTGCATGACAGTTATATATACATCTGATAATTTAAAAGCATGTATGAATATTTACAAATGGTAGCAAAATATACATATAACCAGGCTCCCTCTGAGCCATCTAGTTTGTTATGTCCATAAACGATCGATGGTAAAACTAGTAATGAGAGCCATCCCTCTATTCTTGAATCATCCAAGTGCCGAGAGGCCTAACTGCAGCTTCTTTGGATAATAGATCGGCAACTGAATTTCATTCCCTGTAAATATGATGGCATACAAATGAGTCAAAATGAGTGATAAGTTGGTATGCCTCATCCAAGATCTGTCTAAGTGAAAATGCAGTATAATTTGATGTTTTATTTATCCAATCATATACAACTTTTGAGCCGCCAAGTAATTGTAGGTCTCTACAGTGTTTTTCCAGAGCGAATTGTATGAGGAATTTGGTTTTGATTAGTTCAGCGTAATTGTTTGTGCCTCTTCCCAGACCCATTTGTATTTTAAAGTTGTGGGATTCAGTTAGGTACAAGATGGAACCTCCCCCACATCTAGCCTCCCATGCAGATCCATCAAAAAAAGGCCAAGGAAGAAGGTGGTTAATGGATTCTGGGACAATGGTACATGGCCGAGGGGTATCCTCATCATCAGGGATGATGTTATAGTCAGTCATAATGTGAGCAAAAATGGAGGGCCGGTGAGGGGTAATATTCTAAAAGATGAGATTATTGCGGGCTATCTAGATTGCCCAGCAGATAAGGAGGGGAAGATTTCTAGATTTAGCTGGGTCTGTCCTAGTCCACCAATTAGACCAGGCCTCCTTGATAGTCAATCCCTACCATCTGATTTGGGAGGATAAGGCCGATAAGGTCGAACTCCAGAGGTCCTTTGCGGCCTGGAAATCGAGAAAATGGTGATCCACAGATTCATTATTGCTCTTGCACAAGCAACACCAGAAAGGTCCATGTTGTGCTCGTTTAAGGAGGTTATCACTAGTGGGGATCTTATTTTTAAGGATTTCCCACATGAGAAGTCGGGTCCTGGGGGGTTCTTTGAGCTTCCACAAGTGTTTCCACCAGTGATCGATGGCTTGTGGTCTATGTGCCTCAGCGAATACAAGATAACCCTCCTTGGGAGAGTATTTTCCTAACTTTGAGAGCACCCATATTATCTCATCCTCCCCTTCAACAATTCTAATATGTGCTTCTGTTAAGATCATTTTGTAGTCAACCCATTGTTGTTCCCATTCCCAAGGAATGTGCATGATGCGCGTAGATTTCCAAGCTTATTGAAACATAGTGGTATGATCAGGGTCAGCAATATGACTAATGTGGGTAATGCTCACTGCACTGAGATGGGTTTTAAGCTCGATGGATATCCTGTGGGCATTCCCGCATCCTATCCAGGGATCCTCCCCTATCCGCATAGCGGTGCTAGATTGTATTCTCCAAATAAGGCCCGTTCTGATGATCTCCAGAGATTTTGGCACTGCCTTCAATATAACAAATATTCCTATGGTATATCTTAGAGGTTGTCTTAGCCAATCCATCAAAATGTGAGGTGCAATGTATCTTGAGATGGCCACCCTTGTCCACAAGCTACTTCAAGTGATGAGGTGCCAACTAAGTTTTGCTACTAGAGTTGAGGAAAAGTCCTCCAACTTCATGATGCCCCACCCTCCCCATTTCTTTGGTAGTGAGAGAGCTTCCCATTTGACCCAGGAAAATATTCTTCCAGACTGTTTTCCCTTCCAGAGAAACCTACAGCATAGGGTTTGTATCCTAGAGAGTATGCCCCTAGGTATCCATGCTAATGACATCTAGTATACTGGAGTAGCCTCCAATACTACTTTTATGAGGGTTAATATGCCTGCCCTGGATAAGTACTTGTGATACCAAATGTTGATTCTTTTCTCCAATTTGGCTATAAGCCATGTCAAATCTATTATTTTGTATCCAAGGGGCTTTAGCTTGTATCCCAAGTATCTAAGACCATCCTCCATTCTCATCAGGGTAAAGTTGAATCTTTGGAGAGCATATTGAATCTCATGTGGAGAGCATCTGGGTGCTGTCAATGTGGACTTGTTGCAGTTGACAATCATGCCAGTAGCAGATTGAAATAGAGAGAAGGTATTCCTCACGATAGTCAGGTCCCATATGCCTCCATTGAGGAATATCAACATGTCATCCACAAATAATAAATGATTTAGTGTGCATCTATCAATGATTTTGATCCCTTGGAGTCTGCCCCTATTGTGTTCTTCTTTGATGAGTCTGCTAAGCCCTTCCATGATGAGTAGGAAGAGCATAGGAGATAGGGGGAATCCCTGTTTGAGGCCTCTTTCTGAGTGAAAGAAAGGAGATGCTACTCCATTTACCAGAACACTGAAAGATATATTAGTAATACAACACATGATCCATTTGATAAATTCGAAATGGAAACCCAAGGTGTGTTAGAAGCATTCTTATATACAACTAGCTTACTCTATCGAAAGATTTTGAGAGATCATCCTTTAGTATCATACCTTTCATTTTCTTAGTCTGAAGAGAGTGCAACACCTCCTGTGTTGTTCCAACCACCTCATGGATCTGTCTATCTTGCAAAAAGGAAAATTGATCAGGTGAGATATGGGTGGATAGGATGGGTTGCAGTCGATTGGTTATGATCTTAGCTATGATTTTATAGATACAGTTGCACAATGAAATGGGCCGAAAGTCATCATAAGAGGCCGGATTATCAGTTTTGGGTATGAGGGCAATGAATGTAGAATTGAAAGCTTCATACATCTTGCCATTGATCCTGGTATCCTCGAAAACCTTGAGGAGGTCTGCACCAAGTGTCTCAAAGAATGCCAAATAGAACTCCACCGACCAGCCATCTAGTCCTAGGCTCTTGTCTCTCTTGAACCATTTGAGTGTGGCATCAAGTTCTCCAAGAGTGACCTCCTTAGCCAGTTCCGATGCATCCTCCTGATCCACAAAATGGGGAAATAGCTGTGCCACTCGAATGATTTCAACAAGGGTGGCATTAGTGGGAGCTTTGTAAATCTGCTTAAAGTGTGATGATGCCAAGGATGCTAGGTGTGGGAAGGTGTTTACAGAGTTTCCATTCTCATTCATGAGTTGCCATATGGTGTTGATTGCTTTCCAGCCGTTTACAAATTTGTGATAAAATTTCATGTTATCATCTCCCTCTAGCAGCCAAATTGCCCTGCTTCGTAGTCTCCATGATTCTTCTCTATCCTTTAATATTTTGCCTCTTTTAGCATATAAGGATGTGAGCTTATCCTTATGTTCAGTCGAGGTGAAGTCTCCTCCCTGATTATTCTCAAAGTCAACAATCTCTGCTTCGGTATCCCTTAGGGTTTGGTTGTCCTGTACTCTCTTATTATGTGCCCAAATTTTAGAGATTCTCTTTAGCTCTTTTAAGTTATGATCAAAACCCTCTGCTATATTCCCCCTAGCAGCAAGGGGGTGGACCTTCGAATAATCCATGACCATACGAGCATAATGTGTATCCTTTAGCCAAGAAGAACTGAATTTGTAAGGAACCTTAGGATTATCGGTCCTCCCTCTGATTTCAAAATATATAGGTAGATGATCTGATAATCCTCCTGATCCCACCCATTGTCTATAGTTAAACCCCAAGTTTAGAAGGCCTTCCTTAATAAGGAATCAGTCTAGTCTTCTGGCAAGGCTGTCATCCCCAGCTCTGTTATTCCTCCAGGTGGGCTGCAACTTTGCTGATGGTATGTCCAACAGATTGTGGGCTTCAAGGATGTTCTCAAAATAAGCTGATAGGGGATCAGATTGGGCACAATGTCCCCATGATTCAGAGAGGCCAATGGATAAATTTAGATCCGCTCCCAAGATTAAGTGGTCCTTTTGTAGAAAATTAGAGCTCAGAAACTGATCCCAGAATTCAGGCCTATGATGGCATGGCCCATACACGTTAATAAGCCTGATCTCAATGCCCAGATCAGCTGAGTATATATCTACCCCCATATGCCCAGAGCATCCCCAGCTATTGAAAAGGTTGATGGATCGGGTGTTATAACCTAGAGCAATGCCACCCGATCTTCCATTAGCATGGAGTGCTAGAAAGGACCATCCTAGGAGCATCAATTTGAGAAAATGGGAGATGGAATCAATAGTACCCAAGGTTTCTTGAAGAAGAATTACATCGACGGATTCTTCATAGATCACTCTACGAAGTGATAATTTTTTATCAGGCCTAGTAAGCCCTGTGCAACTGAATGAGAACAACTTCATGGAGGGGGGTCAGCCAAGGTGTTCGAAGCTCTAAGTTCCATGTGGATGGTGTTTTGTTTCCCTGATGCAATCTCCTCTTCGGCCTGCAGCTTTGCTGTGGAGAGAGAGGAAGGACGACCTCGAGGAAGTTTTGGAGGGATGGGGGTTGAATCCAGGCTGATACCAAAATGGTATGGGGCTTGAATTTTCACCTTAGATCATGTCGGGTATCTGGGGGAAGGAGGCCCAGACTCCGGAGCAGGGGTTATGTTAGAGGGAAACTTTGGGAGCGAAGGTGGGGTGATAGAGACAGTGGGGGAGGGGATATGGAGGGGGCAAGCCAAAGAAATGGTGGGCTGAGTGCTACTGACAGTGTCCTTATTAATAGAAGAAGCAGATAGTGCAATTCTTTCAGATGGAGCAAAAATATGAATAGAGCAAGGTATAGAAGTACTCATACCCGAAGATAACGCAACCCTGGAAGTTACCCTTGCCCTGGTGAGTGGTAGAGAGGGAGGCCGATGAGGTGTTTTGCTACACTTCTTTGGGGCCTCCTTTGCAGGTGTCCCCTTAGTTGCTTCAGGGTCAGCATGATTCTTTGCTTCTCTAGAGGGGGGATGCTCCCCTTCTGGTTGATGTTCCCTTGTCAGAATTTCCTTGCCAGACTCCCCTGCTCTTGCTTTGCTATTAAGTGGGTAGTCCCGGAAGAGATGACCAACCTTATGGCATCTCCTGCATCTGAAGGGCACCCCTTCATAATCCAATATCTGCTGCCTTGAGAAATTTCTCCATTGGAGGGTAATGTGCTCTTGTAATCCCTCCCTGGTATCTAAGTGTACCAGTATCCTTGTGTAAGCCATCATGTCGGTCGAAAGGAAGGATTTGTCATGTTCTAGGTATGTACCTAGGGTATTCCTGATGCGCCTAAATATGTCTTCAGACCAGAATTGTAGGGGTAGTCCTAGTAGGTGAACCCAAAGGGGGCCAGCCCCAAGTTGCTCTCTCTCTGGATCAAAGAGGGGATTACACCGACACAGGAGGATAGGATCCTGTTCAATATGCCAAACTGATGACAGGACCCAATTTGTATGCTCAACCCTTGCAAATCTTAACACGAACCATCCCCTGATGAAGGTTTGGACAAAGGGGAGATCGACCAGATGATGTCCCCATACTTCGGCCGTCCATTGCTTCAGCCTTGTCGCAGTATAATTCCATCCCCATACTCTTCCAACCAAAACTCTGTCCACTATATCCATGGTGTGTCCCCACTGTATATCCTCACCCAAACTAAGAATTACGTCATGTTCTTTATATTTATGCATCTCTACTTCTTGCTTGGCCTATGCCCTACATCAGATTGGGCCTGATGAGGGCCTATCGAAGAAGGGTTTGTAGTAGGGTTAAGAGGATTTAAAATATGCCCAGAGGAGAAAGCTCCAGAGATGGAAGGGACCTCGGTGAAATTGCTGGATGGAGGGGCTAAAGAAATCGATGCCGGATGATGCCCTACTGTAGTGGCCAAGGGTTCGTTGGATATAGCAGCAGAGGGGTTATGGGAGCTGAATGATGGTGGGAAGGATGCGAGGCTTAAGGAAGAGTTGGCTAGATTAGGGCCTATGGAACGGGCCAAAAAATTTAGGGTGGACATTGATGGAGGTGGAGTTGTGAAAGCCAACCAAGAGGGGGTGACCTCTGGGAGGGTAACGACCAAGCACGAGGGTCCAGAGATCGAGGGCAACATCTCTATTATGTCAGATAACTTGCAACTGTAAGGGAACATTCCTACTGGGTTTGTATGGGGGGGTGTCCAAATGGGGGCATCTTCTAATGGGTCCTCCGAATAATCCACTAGGTCCTCCATAACCACCCCGAAAGTCCCGTGCTAGCTGCTGCCGTGAATAATTTTGTGCCCGTCGTTGTTGAGCCTGTGAGTAGGTGGGTTAAATCGAGGAGGGAGTGGTGAAAAACAGAAGGGTAAAAATCCTAACTGCAAGGAAGGACGATGGAGGTGAAATGAGTTCAGGCGTACGATAAATAGAGTGACCAGAATGGCACAGGCGTAGGCTCAGGGGGGAACGCTTCAGGCTTCAGAACTCCAACCCAAACCCTAACCCTTGTCGGGTCTCCACTTTCATCTCCTCTGACCCATCTTTCTCGAATCCTGTCTCTTCTTGCCCTGTGTTAAAAGCATGTGCACATGGGTTAGTATATACCCAACCCACGTATATGTGTTAAAACACTTAAAAATAATAAATCTCCTTAATTTCAAGCGGAGTTTACGAGTTTTACCTGTTACTCACCTATTGCATCCCATGGCCCAACTATTTCCCAACTGAAAAAAATAATTTGGAGAAGTATAAATAAACCTCCATGGGAAGGCCTAAGGGGAGAAGAGATGAGATATTGATATTATAGTTGATTGATCCCTGATCGAGTCTGACAAAATCCCTGTGCCTCCTGCACTCCCCAAGCTTTAGGAAACTCTTGTTTCCTCTTTTGAGATATCCTTCATCCCTCTTGTGATATCCTTATGTATGTTGATGGAGGAAGATTGTTGAGGCTGGGATAGGACGAATCCGAAGGACAGTTCTGCTTGGAGCTAGAGGAAGACTCAGGTTATAGTTTTCCACCTTTGTTGTAGCTTACATCAATAAAGAAATGTTGTTTTGTACCTGATATTTAGCGTGTTTATTCATTGATCCATGTTGTGATTTGTTTATAAATATGATATTAATGTGTAATTGATCATTTTCTTATATGATCTAATGTATATATAATGAATATGATTTATGTTACTGCTGTTGTATATACTTTTATTGGATAACTTACAGGTTTCAAAGGCACTGGAAGAAGTAGAAGGTTTGAACCCTGTGGGATCTACTCAAATGTAGGACCTCCGGGTAAGGTCACTTCTTCCCAATTTAGTAGTATAAGCATTTAAATTTTTATTTGTGCATTTCTTACTGATGTTTTCCCTCCACTCTGTTGGGGCTTTCAACCCAAGACCCTAGGGTGTTCCCACCCGCAACAAGAGGATCGAACTAGTAGCCTACCAACTTGCACACCTCTGATAATGAAAGTCCATGATGTTTTCCATGTGTCATTGCTTAAGAAGTATGCGAAATATGTTGATCATATGATTGAATGGAATGTATTGAAGGTGGAGACAAAAAGAGAATTCCAACCAGAACCTCAGTGCATTTTGTAGTGAAAGATGCTCATGGTCCGAAATTAAGCAATCGAGGAAGTTAAAGTGTAGTGGAAGCACTTTAGGACCAATGAAGCTACATAGGAGATGCTTGATTAGGTGCGGGCTACGTATCCTTCTCTATTCGTTGGTTGAGCATATGTGGTTTGGTATATGTTTCGATGTTGTGTTTTGGTTGTTTCTATATATTCATATGTTGTAAATACCACATCGAGCTATGTTATAAAGCTCCAATAAGCGGTATGGTGTTCATGATGTGTTGGTTATGTCTTTAGTAGTATGATATGATGGAAATGTTGTTTCGAGCTATGTTATAAAGCTCCATAGGCAACATGCATTTTGTTAGTTTATAAGTTTCATTAAACATCGAGGATGGTGTTCCCCCAAGAGGAGGGTTTTGTAATGATCCCAATTAAAAATCCATGTAATAAAATTAATAAAGGTTAAATAAGACCAAGGTCACAAGACACATATTCCAAGATGAATGTTGGGCAAAAACATAGTGACGGGGGATAACTTGTGATTAATTAATGGCTATGGAAATTGGAAAAGGCATGGGAAAAGGAAAAGAGGCATCAATTGGAATTTTATTTATGAAATAAACTAAAATAGAAGAAAATGAAGGTGAAAGGTCACATAATTTCATGAGAGGAAAATTGAAGGAAAAGTAGAGGAAATTGAAGAAAATAGAGGCCTCAATGCTAAAAATGATTATGAGGATCAGTTCATAGCTTTTTGTCAGTTTTAGCTTGGAACTCCTCTCATACTCTTGCACACTTAGATTTTTCTTGGAGAAAATTGGATTTGGAGAAAGAAGACAAAGGGAAGCAAGAGAGCACAAGGGGATAGAAGGATCAACAACTACAACTAGATTTATTTTCATGTACTGAGTTGAATGTATGATTTCCTTGCTAGTTTTGACATGCATGGTATATGAATGTAGTTATTTGGTTATGATCTATCATTGGCATGGAGGATTGCCTGGGTTGACAATGGTTTTCCCTAGCCTTTCCATTTCCTGGATAACCATGGTGTTGTAGGTTTTCCCATTTGTTTTCTGATTGGTTCTCATGTTCCTTATGACCATGGGTTGAGTTATTAGTTCCTAGAGCCTTGGTTGGAAAAATGTTATGGAAGCCCTATAGCAACTTGGGTTGAGTTACTAGTCCTGGAGCCTTGGTTGGCCAAACACTTTGGAGCCCTGTGACAACTGTGGGTTGAGTTAATAGTCCTTGAGCTAGTTTGGAACAAATTCTATGGATCCCTGGCCAACTTGGGTAGAGACCAATCTAGTGATGGTTAGTGATGTCTGACCATGAGGTGGAATCACTGATTGAGGGTTGAGATGGTTTTTCCTCTAAAATCCCTGGTTTGGTTTTATTTGGCTTATTCCATGAGATCCAACATTGATGCTTGGAATATGGTGTGAGGGTAATTGGCTGAAAGAGAGATTTGGTTCATCCCAATCTATGGTCGAGTGGCCCATGGAATTCCTTGACTTGGTTGGAATTTTCATATGTTAATAAGAGCTCTCTTCCTCTTGTATTTGATGAGTAAATGTACTTGTTATTATATGGCTTTTCTGGTTGTTATATCATGATGTATATGTTGTTCATTTGTTGGTTATATGATGTATAATGGACATGGTCCTTAATGTGTTTTGATTGGTAAATTAATTGTTATTGAATGCATAACCTAATAAATGTTATTACAACTATTACAAGAGAGCATTAGACCTTCTTGATGATTTTTATATAATTATCAAACCCCTATGTCCAGATTTGAATTCCTAACCTGTAGATTACATGTTTTCAGTGTGTTTGACAAAATGAATATCATGGTAAAGCTTGGTTAGGTCAAGTTTGTTGGCATTGTAGTGTTTGGCATTGATGTCAATAGGTTCACAATGTTGCTTGTCATGTGTATATGTGTTTGGCTTGGTGATCCTAGTGGTTGGCATTGAAGTCAACAGTATGATATCACTTATGTTGGTATGTGTTGGCATTGATGTTCATCCTATGATGATGGCACACTCATGATGGTCAACGATGGCATTGGTTTGGATTATGATGCTACTACAAGTTGATCATATAGATCTACATGTGATATAGATGGTTCATGACACACTAGTTGAGTTGTCAACTAGGTCTTCATTAGGTATTCATGTTTATGCCTATGGGTATGACTTGTTATACAGATTTGATGACTTGATGATGGTGATATAGAGGTATTGCAGGTTTAACATAGGTGATGCAACTTGTTCAATATTTTGATGGAGAGCAGAGGACTTGTTGGCACACTTTCCAACCTTGTTTACTGGCCCTTGTAGGTCAACTTGGAAATGACACTTGGGAGGCATGTTTGATATACTTGTAGATGTGTTAGAGGCCATGTGTTGGGCCTCCAATTTGTCATGATTTTTCTAATCAAACCATCCATTCTTGCATCATTCCATTCACCCATTGTCATCATGCTTAACCATATTTCTTCATAAATGCACCAAATTTCAACATACATGTTTACATGGTTTATTATTATTATTTCCATTATTTTTAATGAGTTAAGAAGAAATTTTCTTGGATTTACTACTGATTGTTTTTCCAGTGAAATTTTCTGCAGCTCAGTCAAGTTTCCTTAGCTATCTCCATGGTTGAGGTAGTAGCACCACTCTATAAGGAAATATGACAGATGGACATTATTTCTAAAGGTTCCAATATGGATTTTTATTGGTTAAACTCCACCCATCTCGCATGTGTGGACCTCCAACATCAAATCAAAGGAAATACACAACAATTTTGACCAGTCAACTTCAACTGCATTTTCTGAGCAAATGAAAGTGAATTTTAGAAAGAGAAAACATTAGTTTTGTTCAACACGAGCCCAATTAGGTTCTCAATGAGAAGTTTTCTCAAATTTGTTACCATTTGAGAGATTTTAGAGGTTCTTTGGAGCCTTATTTTTCAGATTACATTGATAAACGATTTTTCAATTCTTCATTTAATGCACAGTCAACAAAGAGGCCAGAACAAGCTATTATTTAGCAAATTTGTGGTAAGAAGATCATTGTGAACAGATCTGGGCTCATATTTTATCCTAAAATCCTTCAAAACATATATGATTTTATTCTCAAATTGATTTGTTGAGATCTCATGGCCAGAATTCATGCAATGAAATTCTGAATTTCCATTTGCTTCAAAACTCTATAAAACATTGTAATATATTTGATAAAGGGGGAGATTTTCAATGTATTAAGCTCAAGTCTAAAGTTGTAATTATTTTTGAAAGTTATCATTGTGAAAAATCTGTTTACACACTGCAAATAATACAAACTCTGTCCATGAAATTCATGTAATTGTTAATTGGCAATTCTCTTCTCTTGATCTGAATTTTCAACACCTCACAGTCCTCAGGAGGCCCCCCTAGAGATATGTGAGAATAGTGTAGATTTTTTCTATTTCTTTCATTTAATTTCTTTCTGCTCTACTCTTAAATAAAAACTCTATTTCATTTTAATGTTTTGTTGCTTTAGATTGAATTCATTTCATTCTGTTTACTTGTTTGCCTCTGTTTTTCCTATAGGACAAGCGCTTGTTAAATACCAAAAACAAACAAAAAGATTTACTTTGACTTTATTTTTCTAGCTTAGTCTCAATTTTATGTCTAATAGATTATGTTTTGCTCTAGTTCAAGTTCATTCATCATAAGATTTGTTATTTCTACTTTCTAGATCTATTTCCAGAATAATGATAATCGAGTTTTATTTTTCAAGTCTCATATATTAGCGTTGCCTTTAATTCATAGACTAAAATTTCTTTTGGAATTTGATAGATTAGGATTGCCTTTGAATTTAATATATTAGTTTTGATTTCAAGCATAGTAAACTAGAATCGATTTTCTTTTAATCTCCTTACAATTCAATTATCGATTTGATGTTTTCATTAGATAAACTCTTTGAGAAAAAAACATGCACATGAGCTTACCAAGATCTCATAAATAGAATCTAGTTTATTTTTGAAGTTTCCAATTCATTTAAGTTATGCATAAATATTTAAAACTAATCTCCTAGCACATACGGTGTAGTGTACTTCGCAAGCTCACATACTCTGATTGACATATAAATGCAAGTAATTTAACAATCAATTAAATTACCCAACATTTTGGCGTCGTTATTGGGGATGTATACATAAGTGTTAGCTTTTAATTTCATCTCATTCTTAGTTGCATCCATTTAGTTGCATAAGATTAATTTCATTTTAGTACATCTTAGAAGTAGATTCATTAAAAAAAGGACTTCAATCACCTACCACCCCCACTATATCACGTGGTGCAATAAGAGCCGCACATCCACATCATCAATTCCTAAAAGAAGAGGTGAAAAAGGAGGTAGAAGAAATGATTGGAGATGATGACAATGAGGAAGATCATTTTGGATGTTATGAAACCAGGTCACAAAAAGATAGAAAAGAAATATCAATGCCTTAGAAATTAACCTCTTCGAGGGGGCAACCTCCTTTACATTACACAAATGAACAATTCTTCGATGATACAAATGACAAAACCTCATTTCTATATATAGGAGTCTAAGGGGTCACAATATAATCAAAGTCGGCATAACAATAATAATATAAGGGCACAACAGTAACAATAGTGGGCTTCTATGGGGCACAATAATAACAATATGGGGACAATAAGGGCACAACAATAACAATAAGGGATACAATGACAATAGTAATGGGGGAATCACTAGTATTATAGGGACCTAAAATGCCTCTCTCCTTCAAAAAAGTGTTGCCCCCAATGCTTGACTAGTTCCAGATGCTTCTGTATAAAATTCTCATCCTCCCATGTGGAATCTTCAACGGGTAAGTTCTTCCACTTGACAAGATACTCCAAAATTGATTGATTTCGCAGCTGTCAAGTTCTTGTTTCTGTAATTGCTTCAGGTTCCAATATGATTTTTCCTTCCTCTTCAAGTTCTGGCAATATTGTTTGAACTGGGAGCTTGTCACCAATAACCTTCTTTAAGCATGAAACATGGAAAACAGGTGCACTCATAAAGCTACAGGAAGCTCCAATTTGTATGCCATAGTACCAATCTTTTTCAACACCTTGTACGGACCATAATACTTTGGTGATAATTTATTATCCTTCTTAGCTTGCTTGAGGGATATTTGTTTGTATGGTTGTATCCGTAGAAATACCCAGTCACTTATATCAAAACTTTTTTCGCTGTGATGTTGATATGCTTGTTGTTTCATTCTATTATGTGCCAAAGTTAGGTTATCCTTTAAGAGTTGGAGAAATTGTTGTTGATGCTCGATGTGATCTTCCACTACTTGAACCTTAGAATTTTCTCTTCAATATGATGTGATGGATGATGGGCGATATCCATAAAGTGCCATAAATGGGGTCATTTTTGTTGCAGTATGGAAGGAAGTGTTATACCACCATTTAGCCAAAGGAAATCATTTGACCCATTGTGTCTGTTTATCATATACAAAGCAACGACGATATCCTTCCAAACATTTGTTTACTATCTCGGTTTTCCAATATGATTGAGGATGATAAGATGAGCTATGAGCTAACTGAGTACCCAGACAAGAAAATAATATTGTCCAAAAATTTATAGTGAAAATTGGATCTCTATCGTTTACAATAATATTTGGGTTTCCATGTAGCTTTTGAATTGTTTCCATAAATGCAATAGAAATTGTATTGTCTTTAAATGGATGAGATAATGCAGAAAAAGTGTGCATACTCACTAAGTCTATCAACTACCTCCATGATGACACTCTTTCCTTAAGACTTGGGTAAACCTATGATAAAATCTATTGAAACTTCCTCCCAACGTTGACTTGGAATGGATAAAGGTTGTAATAGACCCCGGGTCTTAATTTTTTCAACTTTATTTTGTTGGAAAACCAAACATTCCGCCACAAACTTTTGAATATCAGATTTAAGGCCATCCCAAAAAAATTCCTTCTTAACTCTGTGGTAAGTTTTTAAAAATCCCGAGTGCCCTCCTAAGGGAGAGGTGTGTAATTCCATAAGAATATTTTGTTTGAGTTGGGAATTCTGACATAGGTATAAGCAATATTTGTACCATAATGAATCATTTTCCAGCTAAATGTATCAGATGTACTGAGATCTTGTTGTAAATTTTGAATGTGTGCCCACATTTCTTCCTCATTCTTCCATTCATCCCTTGCTTCATTTATCCAATCTAGATGGATAATAGAAATTGCACAAAGCAATGCTTCCACATCCTCATCCTTTCTTGAGAGTCCATCTGCCACAACATTTTGCTTCCCTTTTTAGTATATGATTTCAAAGTCATAACCCAACATTTTTGTGACCCATTTTTGCTGCTCTTCTGAAGATAATCTTTGCTCTAACAAGTATTTAAGACTATTATGATCCGTTTTTACCTTGAAGAGTCTTCCCATTAGGTAAGGTCGCCATTTCTTAAGTGCATGTAGTATTGTTAACATTTCCTTCTCATAAATAGATTTGTGTAAATACTTTCCTTTGATTGGATGACTTTCGAAAGAAATGGGTCTTTATTCTTGCATTAAAACAACACCAATTCTATTTCCTAAGGCATCACATTCCACAATAAAGGTTTTTGTGAAGTCTGACGTAGCTAAGACCGATGCTTTGCACATTTCCTCTTTAAGATGTTCAAAGGCTTCGTTGCTTCTAGAGTCCATAAAAATGCATCTTTCTTCAATAATGTTGTTAGAGGTGTTGCTATTATCCCATAATTCTTAATAAACTTGCGATAATAACCTGTCAACTGAAGAAATCCTCGCACATGCTTTATGGATGTGGGGAATTTCCATTCCTTAATGGCCTTTCTTTTTATAGGGTCTACCTTAACACCTTCATGAGATACAATATGACCCAGATATTCCACCTCTTGTACTCCAAAGAAACGAGCTTTTTTCATATAATTATTCTCCTCCAATAGTTTGAGCACCCTCTCAACATGTTGAACATGATCCTTCCAAGACTTGCTATAGATTAGTATATCATCAAAAAATACTAACACAAATTCTGTAATGAAGGTTTTGAAAATGGAGTTCATCAAACCTTGAAATGTAGAAGGTGCATTGGTAAGGCCAAAAGGCATGACCAAAAATTCATAATGACCCTCATGAGTTCTAAATTTTGTTTTTGGAATGTCTTCAATCTTCATTATGATTTGATGATATTCTGAACAAAGGTCCAACTTGGTGAAGTAAATTGATCCATGCAATTCATCCAATAGTTCATCAATGAAAGGAATGGGAAATTTATCTTTAGTAGTGAGCTTGTTGAGCTCCCTATAATCTGGACACATGTGCCATGATCCATCCTTCTTGTGCACCAATAGTACTGGACCAAAGAAATAATTTTGACTAGGTTGAATTATACTAGCCTCTAACGTTTCTGCACCCATACGTTCAATTTCACTCTTTTGGTTATAGGGATATCTGTAAGGCTTAATGTTTGGAGGAACAGTTTCTGGAATCAAACGAATAGAATGATCATGATCATAAATAGGTGGGAGAACTTTGTGAGTCTCAAATACCTTGGAATGATTGTCCAAGGCTTTTTGGAGATCTGGAGAACTAGATGATTTCGATGTGGGAACCTCTAGCTAACATAATTGTGCAATTATGCTTCATTGTTCTTTCTTTATAAGATTTGTCATTACATTAGAGTTGATTATCTTTCTTGGTTTCCCTGTGATACCTCTTAATTCAACTTCCTTTCCTTCTGAAGAAAATTTCATGAAAAGTTCTTAAAAATTAAAAGCTATTGTACCTAAGGATTGTAGCCATTGGACTCTTAGTACAACAACAACACCACCCATTGGAATGGAAAGCATTGGGCTATTCAATACATATTCTCCCATGGGTATCTTGATTTTATGGCACTTTCCAAAGTAATTTATTGTTCCTCCACTTGCAACCATCACTTGACATTCTGGTGCTGGATATAAGAAGAAATTCAATTCCTTGGCTATCTTACAATGAATAAAGTTATGGGTACTTCCCAAATCAATCAACATTATTAAATTTTTCTTCTTGATATGTCCTTCTATCTTGATAGTTTGAGGAGTGGTAATTCCAGCCAATGCATTACACGATATGGCCGGATTCATTTCTTATTTCTATAGGGTTTGTTCATGGTGTATATCCTCTTCTTTTGACATTTCTTGTTCCTTTTCTTCCTCCTCTTCATAATCTATGTAAAATAATTTCTTCTCAGTACACTTATGACCTTTAGTGTATTTTCTATCACAACTGTATCAAAGCCCTTTTGCTCTTTTATCTTCCAATTTTTGGGGTGTCAACCTTGTAGGTTGTGGAAGGCTAGGGGAAACAACACTTCCATCTTTATAGTTGTGAGTGGTAGTCTTCCTTGTTTCCATACTTTTTCTTTCTATTTTCCTTTCCAACCTAAATGCCTTCTCCAATGAGTTAGGTTCCCAAAGGAAAACCTCATGTTCGATGTTATCCTTTAAAGTCCCTATGAAGACATCAATCCTATGCTCCTTTGGAATATATTTTACCCTTAGATTCAATTTTTGGAAGTCCTCAATGTGCTCCATCATTGAATCCTTTTGTTTGAGGTTTATCAATTGGCTAAAAAAATTGTTTCTTTTTGTATCCTCATAATGTGCTATCATTTATTTCGTAAAAATTGCCCAAGTGAAAATTTGTTTATGAGAGAAAAGTCATTGATACCATACAAACTGATTTGGTTCCAAATATAAAGTTACAATGCGTACCTTTTGTTGCATTGTAGTATCCATGTTACGGGATCCTTGCTATCAAACTTCCTCATATCAATCTTTGGAACATGGTGGGTCTTCAATCCAACGTTAGAGTCTATGGAATCATGATTAACATTTCATTTGTTCTCATCATGAGTTTCCTTTACTACCATTTCACCATTAGTAAGCATTTCTTGTAGTAACTTAATCAAATCTATATTCAAATCTTCCATGTTGTCTTTTAGTTTTTCTTCTATACCATCCATCTTAGCATCCATTCCATTCATCTTAGCTTCCATGCCATTCATCTTAGCTTGTACTCTATCCATATTAGCTTCCACGCCATCCATCTTAACTTGCACACCATTCATATTAGCTTCCACACCATTCATCTTATCTTCCATGGCTTTCTTTAAACCATCAATATTAGCTTCTGTTACCTTTTGTGAGAGTGAAATTTGTTGCACTTGGTCTCGTAATTTTGATATATCATGTTGCATTTATTCCTCTTCTTCATGGGTCATGTTAGAGATTTCTAGTTGCTTACTAGGTGTTTCCATATTCTTTCTTCGGGGCATCAATTAATGATAATTATGCTTCACTATGCCCTTTGAACTTCAAACTAATTTTTCAACCCAAACTTATGCAAAATTTTAAAAAGATTAGACACCCTTTTTCGCTTTGTAGAAGCGCGATATTGAATATGTTGTATCTCTATAATTGTGGATCTCCAAGGTCTGAAATTTATTCCTATGGTAGCCCTCTGAGTCCTCTTTCCAATGCCACCAGTCTGATCAAAATTAGATTCTTCAAGAAAGCGTTATGCCCAATATCCCAAGACGACCTGATTATATCATTTTTCATTAGAGAAAACTTGTACAACATGCCACGTGTCACTATTTCGATCTTCGTATCTGAAAACGATACAAAGAAAACCACATTTTGTTCTCTTTCTTCAACTTCTTACAAAATTTCAATCTGATGCTCAGAGAGAAAGTTATGACGATTTTCCCAAGGTCACCTATTCGAAATGTGATTCGGGAGTCTACAAAACCTTAACTTCCTTAGATCATATCTCCGAAAATATAGTGAGACAAGATCTGAAATTCAGACCTGAGGTTCAGAACGATTTCGGCTCAAATGGGTTTTTTTTTTTATCTTCTGAAATGTTGCAGAAAAAAGTTATGGTGAAAATTCCATGATGACATGTTTGGAGCAGCGAAACCCTAGAATCCAAATCTCTGATACCAAATTTTATGAAACCAGCTCACAAAAAGATAGAAAAGAAAGATCAATGCCTTAGAAATCAACCTCTTCAAGGGGGCAACCTCCTTTACATTACTCAAATGAACAATTCTTTGATGATACAAATGACAAATCCTCCTTTCTATATATAGGAGTCTAAGGGGTCACACTATAATCAAAGTTGACATAACAATAATAATATAAGAGTACAACAATAACAATAGTGGGCTTCTATGGGGTACAATAATAATAATATGGGGACAATAAGGGCACAACAATAACAATAAAGGCTACAATGACAATAGTAATGGGTGAATCACTAGTATTATAGGGACCTAACATTGGATTTCTCATTCAAGAAATTAAGATCAATGTTCATATGAAGAACATCCCTCCATCTGTACTTCCTAACTTCAAAGGTATGAGATCTGAAGACCCAAAAACCTTTATTTTTTAATTTGAAATAATTTTTAGATATTATGGCTACTCATTACAAATTCAAAAATTGAATTTGTTTCCAGAACATTGAAGGATAGAGCACTTAAATGGTTCATGACTTTAGGAACAAAATTCTATAAGGACATGGGATGACATGAAAAGAGTATTTTTGGAAAAATATAAAGATTATTGCATACACCATGACCTTAGAAATAAAGTCTTTAAGATGAACCAAAAAGAGGATGAAAGCCTATAATATTTAGTGGAAATATTTACTTATAATATCAAAAGATATAAATTTCATAATTTAGGATCAGAGACATTAAAAACTCTCCTACTAAATGCTATAAGGGATGAATGGATTGACCTTCTTAACCTGGGTGGAAAATGAGATGTCTCTCAACTATCATTTCAAGAGATTTGTGAACTGCGCAAGAACATATCAAGAGGAAAAGCAAAGTATGGAAGATCCCCTTGGGATCTAGTTATGGAAAGAGTAAGGTAACATCAGTATTGGCAAGTCAAACTGAACTCAAAAATTTGATAGACATTTTTGGTAATTTAAATGAAAAACTTAATATGCTAAGAATTCAAAACAAGCAAAAAAATTGATAATGTTGCTTTATTTATATTTTTACCTAACTGCAGAAAGAAACATTATTTTCATGAATGTCCGCTTGATAACATTTAAAATTCATGAAATCGGTTCAGGATCACATATTACTAAATATTTTCCATCATTATTAGGGTTAAAGGTGGTTTAACAAGGAGCAAATCAAACACTGGAACAATCCTATTATGTAGCTCTAGGAATACCATGGTAGCCTCATCAACCTAGTATGATGCAAGGTCTTAATTCTCAATTTTAGGGTTATGTACAACAATCTCAAAGTAATTGGCAAACACCCTTGCCTTGGAAACCTTGGACATCTCAATCCCAACCTCAAAACCAACCTTGGAAACTTTGGTCATCTCAATCCCAACCTCAAAACCAATATTGGAAACAAGGTTGGCAAGGGCCTTATAGAAGAAATCCACTGTATCCTCAATATTTTCCTCACTATCCTCAATATCAAGATCAATGTTATAATCCATACCATTCACCTCCACCACAACATCAGTTCCACCATCAGTTGACCTCAATTCAACCTTTCTCATTACCACCCACACAAACACCCCAAATATATGTTCCCACTCCACTACCTACACAATCATTTCAAATCTCCAATAATAAAAAACCTCAATCCAATTACAATGTTGAGGTATTGAAAAATGATTCTCCAACTTTCATTGAACAACAACAACCAGAAGAAGAAGATTCAAATAAGGTCCAAGAATCATGGATGCCTATTAAAGAAAAGTAGTTGTTGGAAACTGAGATTGAATTTTTTCATCCATTCCTATCACCAGATTCTATGAATGGTGTTGGACACCTAATCCTAAATGGTTAGTGTGGAAGTTGAATGGACAAAAGGAGTCCAAGAGATCTTGGGATCTGAAACCCAAGAGTCACATATTTGTACTATAAATGTATATGTGATGTTAATAAAAATGTACTGAATGATTTATCTTTACTATTCTTTGCTGTCCATGTGTGTTTAACATGGTATCAGAGCCACTTGTTTTTCTGTGGCCTTTTTATGTGCATGTCAGTGCTGCATCTCTACCCATAATCCTGTAATAGTAAAACTGGCGTGGTAGATCTGCAAACTCAAATATATCAGCGTGGTCTTCATTACATGTGTCTGAGCTCCCTTGAATAGCGCTGGCCTGGTATTCATTATCTGTAATGTTCCACGCATACTTGACACTACTGACCACCTTGCCTTCCTGCACCTCTACTGCCTGACAATGTCTGCGTTGCTACTCCATATAATTAGCCGCTACACTGCATGCGCTCTATCCTAAGATAATCTGGCCAGCACTACACATCTGTCCTTGTAACTCCTGGTCTGCTCCACTGCTCAGGTCCCAGGGTAACAGTCTTCACTGCTATGGTCAGTCATCTGCGCATCTTTGCCATCATTCTCTGTGCATTTTATTCTACCGTTGAAGAATCGATTCGCTGCATTGAGGCATCTGAATCTGGTGGTATGAATTCCCTTCGCTACGCCTCCACCCAACGGCTCTGCAGCTCCAGTCTATTGTAATACTCGATACCACTCATACTGCGTTGTCGTTACCGTTTGTGTTGCAAGGGCTCGTTATCTTGATTTTAATAGGCGGCTTAACAGTAGACCAGCGTTCAGACAGTATGGTTTCATAAAATTCAGATTTTATCAGAACTTGAGAATGAAGATAAAGAGGATTCCGTTCGTACTCTGTCCCGTCTGAAGCGATTAACTTTAACTCTACGTCTGCGGTGCTCTGGTCCCCGAATTGCAACAGGTTTTTGGCCATTGCTATTCCAAATGTTACACTGTTTTGACCATTGTTTTGGATGGATAACATGCGCACTGCTTCATTTTATTGTGTTGTGTTGAATGCGTGGAAATTGGAGCTGCGCAAGATGTCTAACTCTGCACATAACATAACATGAATGTGATCTCTCTCCACTGCAACTTCTTGCATTAAGTCAGCAGCCTCGGCAATAAGACCCTACTCCTCCTTGATTTTTGCAAGCTTCCTAACCAACCGGGCCCTTTCTATTTCGACATAAATCTTCCCAGCTGAGACATTATTCAGTGTTCTGAAATACTATCAAGCATTAAAGGGGCTCTGCAGTTTTATTTTGGTATACACTGCCTTGGTGTATGCGTTGAAACACCTTTATACATATACCTGTGTTGATTGCATTAGTTCGTGCTCTTGAACAGTGAAATTCACATGTATTGGTTTATGTTATATGTTGATCCAAAATCTGTATATGCGTATATATGTGATGGTCATACGCTGGTTGTGAAAGTTGTGGAAAATTGTTGACAATTGCGTGAAGTTGAAGCCAATAGAATATACAGCAGCTCTGCGGTTTTATTTTTGTGAACAAGGTCTTGGTTCACCAGAGAAGAGTTCACAACAACTGCAAAGTCACAAGTTATGTGAACTCCAACATTATTTGGAGAAGGTGAATAGTATCATTGCGCAGTTTTTGTTTGCTTGGGATATTGGACTGTTATAGAAACATATTATTGGTTTAGGCATGCATAAGTTGCAGTTTATTTTCCTGTACTCCAGTTGATACTTCTGATGAGGGATGAGATCATGGAGCCATGCCACTCACACGTCGGCTGCTGATAACATTATTGTTAAGGCACAGGTGCGAGCTTGAGGACCCAAATCGCTAAGGCCCCAACAAATCTGAGGATCTTCTATGGTTATATACTTGGTTTGAGCTCGAGATAGATCAGGCACATGGCTGCCCCTTCGCGCCGTCTTCTGGTTCGATGTTGCATCCTTTGAAATTTATGTGTACCCCTCTAAATCAATTGGATGAGGACCGCAGGTGCTTTTCAATTTATGGTACGGGAACGAAGATGTGTTACAAAAGCGTTATCGGACAGAGCATTCCCTATGAACATGACATAGTTCTTGATACCGAGCTAAGTCACTAGCATTAAAAGCTTGTAAAATATAATATAGCCACTCTACACTCGTACCCAGAAGACTCTTCACAATTGAATGTGCGTTGAATTTCATATGCAGTGGTGCGGTTGACTGTGTTGAATGGTTTTGAAAGTCACGGTGTTGTGTGGTCGTGTTGATTGATATATGCTTGAACCATGCATTGGAGAACGATTTTGAAGAGAATGGGCTTACTTTGCAGGTGAACACTATTATTGGCAGGAAAACATATAGCAAATATGCCTGATAACAGTGGCTGAGTATTCGGTCTGGAAAGAAAGCTTTGAAGGCAAGAGATTACAGAACTATCGAGATGTCTCTGAGAAGCATAATGCGTGAAGTGCGAAATGGAATTGGGCATCCACGCTCTCTATGTACTCGTCAATGGTGAGTGGGGTCTCATTTTCATTCTCAAATATATCACCGATTTGTTGAATAATATAGAATCCTGCCAACTTCACAATGACTCTTCAATCAAACGAAATTGGATCTCTGCAAAAGCGTGGATTATACTATCATGGTGATTATATAATTGTGACTTGGTTTCTTCGTGCCTTGTTGGGAGTTGAACATTAACCTTGTAAATACATTGAACACTGTGCACACTAAATTGAGTGGGTATTCTCTGTGCTCTAGTTTCTGTGCGATTATCTACGTTGATTAAGCTGGTTATAACAATCTCTACAACCCAGGCATTGCTCGGTTTACATAAATGCGCATGTCCATTGCAAAAACACACTTTAGTATCAAATCAAATCAATCAACTTCATTCTTATGCGATTCAGTCTTTGCAAAATATTCTCGTAGCTTTTGAAGTCTTGCTTTGTGGAGCACCCTTTATTTGATTTTGGAATTGCATTCAATAATATAAATCGTTGGAAAATGGTTGATGGAGTGTTGGAACTACTAAACAATTTGATACATTCTACTGTCGACAATACAATCATGATTGATAAAGTCATTCTCAGAAATATTCAAACCTGTTTGCAAAATGCAAAAGAACAGATTGATTTTTTGCAGCTTGAATCACAGCTACAGCAAGAAGAGCTACATCAAAATAGACACCATTCTAAACCTGTTTTTGTTCAGAACATTGAGACAACCACCCATCAACAGCATGTTAATAATGTTACAATTCATTCAAATAAAGCAGCAGTTGTACATGCAGATGCAGAAACTCAATCTGCACTTCCCAAGCCCATCTTCAGACCTTGGGAACAGCTTGTCCACAACAAGCACAAAACTGGTCTTGGATATGACAAGGACTTGTCCTTTCATATTCCAGACTATGCCAAGCCCATTCAGTTTCAGAGTGCTGGATTCATTCATGACAGTTCAGCTGCTCCTCTTGACAGTTCAGCTTTAGCTGTTCCAGATTCTGCCCCTCTTCCACAGCAACAACAACAACAACAACAGATCGTGAAATGCCAACACTGTGACCGAGTTGGCCATCTGAAATATCATTGTTTTGATCTTCATCCATGTGAGCACTGTCATAAAACTAGCCATTCTTCAAACAGATGCTTCAGAAACAAACACCCTGCAAGAACAAAGATTCATCTTGGATGGATCGCTTCTTGGCAATGGGCATCAACAGCCAAGAAGATATTCCAAACACATGTCAGAACTTGTTCCAGAGTATTGAACAGTCTTGCAGTTGAGTTTTCTCCATCTTCTCACCTTGTATCTGACAGGGGGGAAAATGATGGTCATCTACAAGCTTCAAAGCCACATCAAGCGAGCCTGAGCCACAACCTGCCACACCAGTTTCAGAGTTGTAGCCAGAGACAAAGATGCCTGAACATGCCTACAGTTGGCAATCTAGAACACTTCCTCTAGCAGAAGACTCCAGCTTCTTGCCAGTTTTGGAAGAGTTCGAGGAATTGCATTAAGCATTCCAGAGTTGTTGGTTATCCTTAAACCATCACAGGTTGAGACTTCCCTTTTCAGGTTGAAGTTTTACCTTTTATGCGAGGTGAGGCCTCCCTTTTATGGTTGATGGTTTCCCTCTTTAAAACAATAGGATCACTTCCTCTAGCAGAAAACTTCAGTTTCTTGCCAGTTTTGGAAGAGTTCCGGGAACTGCACTAAGCGTTCCAGTGTTGGTGGTCATCCTTAAACCACCGCCCTTTTTACCAACATTTCATAGAGCACATTCAGCCTAGTGCTGCCATGCATTTGTTGCACATGTTGTATTACAGCTCTCTTCTTGGACTCATACATAACCCTTCAGATTAAGGGGGGGAATGTTGGACACCTAATCCTAAATGGTTAGTGTGGAAGTTGAATGGACAAAAGGAGTCCAAGAGATCTTGGGATCTGAAACCCAAGAGTCACATATTTGTACTATAAATGTATATGTGATGTTAATAAAAATGTACTGAATGATTTATCTTTTCTATTCTTTGCTGTCCATGTGTGTTTAACAAATGGAGATCACATCCATGCAAATTTCACAATAAGTTCTGCGATTTTATTATGGTTTCAATATTTTATTATGGTTCTTCAAATCATTTTTGGTTATATGCTCGAGTTGGTTGATGTGGGATTTCTTAAGGCCACCTAGGATCATGATTAGATATTATTTGAAGTGCCTTGGAACTTGCATACATCAATGGCAAGCCTCCTCATTGACAACAATGGGAATACAACAATGTCTCTTGATTGTCATATCTTGCAGGTGACTCAACTTCAACACATTCATTTGTCCTTGTAAATATGCACTCAGGTACCTTGACACTCATTTACATTATCGTGATTTGTCTCACATTGGTTAATGATTTTCATCATTGATCACTAATCCAATGATTTCTTTCCATGCTTGACTTCGACACATTCATTTTCATGGTAAGAATTGTAACATGAATTTTGGTTTTGATGAAAACTATATGGTTTTATGAAATCAACAACAACTTGCAGTAGTACATTTTATTGGTTTCTTGCAACAACATGTTCATCTTGTTTTCATTCAACACTAGCATGATGGCACCACTACAACTCTTTTCCATTCATTTCATTTTCAAGCAAAACAATAAAATTGGGTCTATTTCAGCCAATATGCATTATGTTTCATGGTTTCTACTTCAGCATGCAGTAATGTTGTGTCACTCAATAACCCCCATTATGATTAAATAAGTTAACTTATCCAATAATGGGGATCCTTTTTTATTTTTAATTTAGATATTTTTTAACAATTAAATAAGATAAAATATTCCTAAAAAACAAAAAATTATGTCATCTGAACCTAAGTCTTAAGTCTAATGGCATTAAAAATGACTTAAGTTAAAAGTTGTGTAGACCTTTCACATATCGCATGTTGGGTCCCTATAATACTAGTGATTACCCCATTACTATTGTATTTATACCCCTTATTTATATTTTTGTGCCCCTATTACCCCCATATTGTTATTTCTGTGCCCCATAGAATCCCTCTATTGTTATTTTTGTGGCTTTATATTATTATTGTTAGGTCGGCTGGATTATATTGTGACTCCCTAGACTCCTATATATAGAAAGGAGGTTTTGTCATTTATATCATCCAAGAATTGTTCATTTATGTAATGTAAAGGAGGTTTCCCCCTCGAAGAGGCTGAATTCTAAGGCGTTGATCTATCTTTTCTATCTTTCTTGAGCTGGTTTCATAACATTTGGTATCAGAGCTTTGGATTCTAGGGTTTCGCTGCTCCAAACAGGTCATCGTGGCATGTTCGCTATAACTTTTTTTTCTGTGATGTTTCAGAATTCGCAAAAAAAACCCATTTGAGAAGAAATCGCGCTGAACCTTGAGTCCAAATTTCAGAGCTTTTCGCTCGATATTTGCGGAGATATGATCTGAGGAAGTTGGTCTTTTTGCAGACTCCTGAATTACATTCAAAACAGGTGACCTGGGGAAAATCATCATAAATTTCTCTATGGGGATCGGATTGAAATTTCGTAAGAAGGTACAGAAAGAGGACGGACTGTAGTTTCTTGTGTGTGTGTTTCAGATTCAAGTGTTGAAACAGTGACTCGTGGCACGTCGTACAAGTTCGCTCTACTAAACCAGTCTAAAAACAGGTCACTGTGGGAGATTTCACATAACTCTTCCTTGGAGAATCCAATTTGGCTCAAACTTGTGGAATTGGAAAGAGGACGCAGAAGGCTACTATAGGTAGCAATTTCAGAATTGGATGATCCGAAATTACAGAGATACATCAGATTCAATATCAGGCTTCTATAAAGTGAAAAAAGGTGTGTAGTTTTTTTTTTTTTTTTGTGTAAGCTTGGTTTAACGGAATTCAAAGGGCATAGTAAAGCATTATTATCGGTAACTGATGCCCCGAGGAAAGAAAATGCAAACACCTAGTAAGGAACCTGAAAGCTCTAGCATGACCCGTGAAGAAGAGGAAGAAATGCTACATGATATATCAAAATTACAAGAACAAGTGCAACAAATGTCACGCTCACAAAAGCTAACAGAAGCTAAGATAAGTGGCATGGAATCTAAGATAAATGGCGTGGAATCTAAGATAAATGGCGTGGAAGCTAAGATGGATGATTCGAAGACAGATTTGAAGAGAGACATGGCAGATTTGAAGATAGATATGAAGACAGACATGGAAGAATTGAAGAAGTTGCTACAAGAAAGGGTCACTAATGGTGAAAAGGTAGTAAAGGAAACTCATGATGAGAACAAAAGAAATGTTAATCATGATTCCATAGATGCTAATGTTGGATCAAAGAATCACCATATTCCAAAAATCGATATGAGGAAGTTTGATGGCAAGGATCCCGCCACATGGATATTACAGATGGAGCAATTCTTCGATCTCAATAATGTGCAAAACGCACAAAAGGTACGTATGGCAACTGTATATTTGGAACCAAATCAGTTTGTATGGTATCAATGGCTTTGCTCTCGTAAACAATTTATCACTTGGGCAATTTTTACGGAAGAATTGATAGCACATTATGAAGATACAAAAATCAACACTTTTTTTAGCCAATTGATAAGTCTCAAACAAAAGGGTTCAGTAATGGAGCACATTGAGGAGTTCCAAAAATTGAACATAAGGGTAAAAGATATTCCAGAGGAGCATAGGATTGATGTGTTCATAGGTTCTTTAAAGGATAATATCCAACATGATGTTCACCTTTGGGAACCTGATTCATTAGAGAAGGCATTCAGGTTAGAAAGAAAAATGGAAAGCAAAATTATGGCAACCAGGAAGCATACCACTCACAACTATAAAGACGGAAGTGTTGTTGCCCCTAGTCTTCCACAACCTATAAGGTTGACACCACAACAATTGGAAGAAAAAAGAGCAAAAGGGCTTTGTTACAGTTGTGATAGCAAATACACTAAAGGTCATAAGTGTGCTGAGAAGAAATTATTCTACATAGATTGTGAAGAGGAAGAAGAAAAGGAGCAAGAAAGGTCAAAAGAAGAAGATATACTTCAGGAACAAAGCCTAGATGAAGAACAAATAAATCCGACCATATCTTGTAATGCATTGGCGGGAATTACCACTCCTCAAACCATCAAGATAGAAGGACAAATCAAGAAGAAAAAGGTAATAGTGTTGATTGATTCAGGAAGCACCCACAATTTTATTCATTGTAGGGTAGCAAAAGAATTGAATTGCTTCCTATATCCAGCACCAGAGTGTCAAGTGATGATTGCAAATGGAGGAACAATAAATTGCTCTGGAAAGTGCCATAATATCAAGCTATCCATGGGAGAATATGTATTGACTAGCCCAATGCTTTCCATTCCAATGGGAGGTGCGGATGTTGTACTAGGAGTCCAATGGCTACAATCCTTGGGTACAATAGCTTTTAATTTTCAAGAACTTTTCATCAAATTTTCTACGGAAGGAAAGGAAGTTGAATTAAGGGGTATTGCAGGGAAACCAGGAAAGATAATCAGCTCTCATGGTATGACAAAGCTTCTAAAAAAGGAGCAAAGAGGTGTAATTGCACAATTATGCTCGCTAGATGTTTCCACATTGGAATCATCTATTTCTCCAGATCTCCAAAAAGTCTTGGACAATCATTCCAAGGTATTTGAGACTCCCAAGGGTCTCCCACCTATGCGTGATCATGATCATGCTATTCATCTGATTCCAGGAAGTGTTCCTCCAAACATCAGGCCGTACAGATATCCCTATGTCCAAAAAAGTGAAATTGAACGTATGGTTGCAGAAATGCTAGAGGCTGGTATAATTCAACCGAGTCAAAGTTCTTTCTCAGCTCCAGTAGTATTGGTGCACAAGAAGGATGGATCATGGCGCATGTGTCCAGATTATAGGGAGCTCAACAAGCTCACTATTAAAGATAAGTTCCCCATTCCTGTTATTGATGAATTACTGGATGAATTGCATGGATCAATTTACTTCACCAAGTTGGATCTTCGTTCGGGATATCATCAAATCAGAATGAAGATTGAAGACATTCCGAAAACGGCATTTAGAACTCATGAGGGTCATTATGAATTTTTGGTCATGCCTTTTGGCCTTACCAATGCACCTTCAACATTTCAAGGTTTGATGAATTCAATTTTCAAACCATTCCTTAGAAAATTTGTGTTAGTATTTTTTGATGATATACTAATCTACAACAAGTCTTGGAAGGATCATGTTGAACATGTTGACAGGGTGCTACAACTATTGGAGGAGAAACAATTATATGCAAAAAGATCCAAATGTTTCTTTGGAGTCCAGGAGGTGGAATATTTGGGTCATATTGTATCTCATGAAGGAGTTAAGGTAGACCCTAGCAAAATTAAAGCCATTAAGGAATGGAAAATCCCCACATCCATAAAGCATCTGCGAGGATTTCTTGGGTTGACAGGGTATTATCGCAAGTTTGTTAAGAATTATGGGAGAATAGCAGCACCTCTAACAACATTATTGAAGAAAGATTCATTTTCATGGACTCCGGAAGCAACAAAGGCCTTTGAAAATCTTAAAGAGGCAATGTGCCAAGCACCGGTCTTAGCTACATCGAACTTCACAAAAACCTTTATTGTGGAATGTGATGCTTCAGGAATGGAATTGGTGCTGTTCTAATGCAAGATGAAAGACCCATTGCTTTTGAAAGTCGTCCAATCAAGGGAAAGTTTTTTAAGCAAAGCTATTTATGAGAAGGAAATGTTGGCAATACTCCATGCACTTAAGAAATGGCGACCCTACCTAATGGGAAGACACTTCAAGGTAAAAACGGATCATGATAGCCTTAAATACTTTTTAGAACAAAGATTATCCTCTGAAGAGCAACAAAAGTGGGTCACAAAGATGTTGGGTTATGACTTTGAAATCATCTACAAAAAAGGGAAGCAAAATGTGGTGGCAGATGCACTCTCAAGAAAGGATGAGGATGTGGAAGCATTGTTGTGTGCCATTTCTATTATCCAACCAGATTGGATAAACGAAGCAAGGGAGGAATGGAAGAATGACGAAGAAGTGTGGGCACTTATTCGAAAGCTACAACAAGATTCCAGTACTTCTGATACATTTAGCTGGAAAAATGATTCGTTATGGTACAAAGATCGCTTATACCTCTGTAAGAATTCCCAGCTAAAACAAAAGATTCTTATGGAATTGCACACTTCTCCCTTAGGAGGGCACTCAGGATTTTTAAAAACTTACCACAGGGTTAAGAAGGAATTTTTTTGGGATGGCCTTAAATCAGATATTCAAAAGTTTGTGGCGGAATGTTTGGTTTGCCAGCAAAATAAAGTTGAAACAATTAAGACACCGGGTCTATTACAACCTTTATCCATTCCAAGCCAACGTTGGGAGGAGGTTTCAATGGATTTTATCACAGGTTTACCCAAGTCTGAGGGAAAGAGTGTCATCATGGTGGTAATTGACAGACTTACCAAGTATGCACACTTTTGTGCATTATCACATCCATTTAAAGCCAGTACAGTTTCTACTGCATTTATGGAAACAGTTCAAAAGCTACATGGAAACCCAAAGATTATTGTAAGTGACAGAGATCCCATTTTCACTGGAAATTTTTGGACAGAATTATTTTCTTGTCTTGGTACTCAGTTAGCTCATAGCTCATCTTATCATCCTCAATCTGATGGGCAAACTGAGATAGTAAACAAATGTTTGGAAGGATATCTTCGTTGCTTTGTATCTGATAAACAGACACAATGGGTCAAATGGTTGCCTCTGGCTGAATGGTGGTATAACACTTCCTTCCATACAGCAACAAAAATGACCCCATTTATGACACTTTATGGGTATCAACCACCATCCATCACATCATATTTAAGAGAAAATTCTAAGGTTCAGGCAGTGGAACATCACATCGAACATCAACAACAAGTCCTCCAACTCTTAAAGGATAACCTCGTGTTGGCACAAAATAGAATGAAACAACAGGCAGATCAACATCGTAGTGAAAGAAGTTTTGATGTAGGTGATTGGGTATTCCTACGGCTACAACCATATAAGAAAATATCCCTAAAGCAAGCTAAGAAGGATAATAAATAATCACCAAAGTATTATGGTCCGTACAAGGTGTTGCAAAAGATTGGTACTATGGCATACAAATTGGAGCTTCCTGCAGCTTCTCGATTGCACCCAGTTTTCCATGTTTCATGTTTAAAGAAGGTTATAGGTGACAAGCTCCCAATTCAAACAATATTGCCAGAACTTGACGAGGAAGGAAAAATTATATTAGAACCGGAAGCAGTCACAGAAACAAGAACTCGACAGCTACGAAATCGATCAATTTCAGAGTATCTTATCAAGTGGAAGAACTTATCTGCTGAAGATTCCACATGGGAGGATGAGAATTTTATGCAGAAGTATCCAGAACTACTCAAGCGTTGAGGACAACACTTTTTTGAAGGAGAGGGGCACGTTGGGTCCCTATAATACTAGTGATTACCCCATTACTATTGTAGTTATACCCCTTATTTATATTGTTGTGCCCCTATTACCCCCATATTGTTATTTCTGTGCCCCATAGAATCCCTCTATTGTTATTTTTGTGGCTTTATATTATTATTGTTAGGTCGGCTGGATTATATTGTGACTCCCTAGACTCCTATATATAGAAAGGAGGTTTTGTCATTTGTATCATCCAAGAATTGTTCATTTATGTAATGTAAAGGAGGTTTCCCCCTCAAAGAGGCTGAATTCTAAGGCGTTGATCTATCTTTTCTATCTTTCTTGAGCTGGTTTCATAACATCACATCTCACTAATCGCAATAGGTCAAAACATCCTACCAAGGAAAAACGTGATGTGACTTGCCTAGCCTTAATGAATTAACATAAAGTCATGCATAACTTTAATAAAGAAAAAACCTCCGCACATACAAATGTCAGAACTGGTCTCGCCAACTAGCCACGTCATCATCACAATACTTATTTCACAAGAGGAATATCGACGTTCCTTTTTGTTGAAACAACCCCAACCTTTCGATAAATCTCTTCTCTGATATCGTGAAATACTCCATCGCAGTTTCCTCATCGTGATACTAATATCACATTGCAAAATTCAAATTGTACCTTTCCTTAAGAACTTATGATGCAATAAGCCCCCCCCATAATCCTTTCGCTACATATTTTAATGATTATTCAATCACATGTCGACAAAGGGTTAATCTCACTGATTGAAAGATATGCATCGCAAAGAAACTTGTGATGTGAAAAACCCGATGAAGCACTGCGATGTATCATAGGCCATTTGAACCCACATTTTCCATTTATGATCAGTTATAACCGTATTTATGATTCTCGTTGATGTAAATGATTTGATCGTTATCATCTAGTGCTTTATGATTTTGCATTAATCAACAATTTTGATACTATTTGGTCATTCTTGCCATAAGTTTCTAGCTCTAAGTGTTTTCTCCTCATTCTCTCTTTCACAGGCTAGTCTCGATAAGCAGAACTCAGGTGAAATGTCGAGAGCTACTAAGAAAACCAAGAAATCTATGGTTCCACCACATCCGACTCCTCCTACTCCAAAAGTAACCAAGACGCCCCTGTTATTCTCCAATACCACATGCACCACAGGCTCAGGAAGTTCTTCCTGGGAAGCCATGTACAAATTGTTTGAAGAGGAAGAACCTAGAGTGGTTACAAGACAAGTCACAGTGGATGACTCAATGTCAAATTTTGAAACTATTTGGGAAAACATTGCTAATTCTCACCTCCATCGAATTGCTACTTGGCCCAAGATTCTACCCTACACTGATTTTGTCAAATGGGTTATCAACAAGGTGGACATTGCGGATAGGACCTTCCTAACCTTGAGGAAACATACACTAATTAGGTCATGCAAAGCTATGGACTTGAGAAAGATTTACCATCTTCTAGAGCCGCAAAAGATATATAATGCACAATTTCTTCAGAAGTTCGCAGTAGAAAACATAGTTCAATCAGAGCCAATAAGGCAGTGGAGGCACGATCCGAGAAAACACAAGCATGAAGACAAGGGTATGTATTCTATAGCTTCCCTTTCTAGTCCTCATTTCCAAGCTACTGCTATGTTATGTAGACTATTTGGATATCCCAATACACAGAAATTTACAGTTGAATGGGTTCCCCTGATTGAAGCCGCCTCAGATGCCTATATTATGGATTGGGCCACTATCTTATCAAATAATTTAGCTTCCCAGATCCTAGCCTATAGAAGCAAGCACAATATTTCCACTAGGACTGTGCCCCCTTTCTATATGAGTGCATACATCATGGATGCAATTTGTTTTACCTCTGATTTTCCATCCATGGGATGGAAATGGACCCTAGAAGACCCTACCCCTATCCACATCTATCATAATATCCTTTGGGAGTCCAATTTCCAACCCCATTTTTACAAAATCTGTCATGGAGTAATGTTGCCTTTATACCAAGATATTTTTGATGAAAAACCCCCTAGATTTTCCAAAGAAGCTCGCGATGACCTTACAACTATAGGTAAATGGTTTGGTGAGGAATCTTTCACCTATGTTAGGATTTTTGGTAGCCTAGCTGCCCCACATGTTCTCCCCCTTTATGTACCTGACAAGCTTTTAGCCCAAGAGGTTGCCTATCAAACTATGGGCAATGACCTAGCTAAATCCCTCATAGAAGCCATGAAGTCCATCTGGTCATCATTCCTTGTTCGATGTGGAGTATATACTTTGGAAAATTTCAGACACACACTGCTTGAGATTGAACACATACAATGCTTAAACTTTCCCACTATCCTACCTCGGCAACATGACCTAAGAAAAGTGGCTCAAAATTTCACCTCTCAAGTCAATGTCAGACATTTCCAACATGAACCTGATGTTTTTGATGACTTGTTTGAAACTGCCCAAGACTATGAATAGGTGGAAAAGTTAGCTAAGGCTCACTTGAATCCAGAGGAATTAAATAAATTCAAGGAATACAAAAGTGAAATTTTGGAGAACCTCCCTCTCAATGTATTAAATATTTTGTAACCAACCATACAACAAGAATAGGTTTTGACCCAATTTTCAAAGGTTTTTGAGGCCAATCACGAAAACAGAGAAAGCACAACATCAACGCAACACACTGATGAATCACATTCAGCCAGTGATTTGGATAATGTATGGAATCAATTTGACCAAATGATCAATACAGGATCGCGGAGGGCACATGTTTCAAATCCAAAAGAAACACTTAATAGCCCTGAGATCACTAAGAAGATCCCGCTCATTATTGGGTCTTCATCAGATAAAGCTATCAACACTAATGACTTGCAAGTCGTCCTAGTTCACACTACATCTGAAGTTGTTCTTAGAATTGAGTAAATACCTCCTCTCAATGTACTTTATAGTCCAAAACATAGGGCTATTATGAGCAGACAAAGGAAGAGAGAGAGTTGAGTGATCCCAGGCACTAGTTCCTGGAGATATACCACTGGATGTTGCATGGAAATATCCACAACCAAAACCTTATGATGATCTAACCAAGCTATCATAGTTTGCAGGAGCATATGCTACAACCACTATTGATAAGGCCTCAGAAGTACAACAACTAATCAAAGAAAAGGATGATAGGATCCTAAAGTTGGAACAAGAATTACTTAATGCAAAACAAAGTATTGATGAAGGATGGAAGGAAAAGGTAACCCAATTACATAAAAGCTTTGATGAGATGAAGCTTCAGGATGAAGCTGGCATCAAAAGCAAAAATTATCATTTACAACAACTCCAACTTAGGATTGATCAATTGAAAGATAATCCTAAACTTGAAGATTTCAAAAAAGAAGCAAGAGAACTTAACACTCTCCTTGCTCAACAACATGTGGTATTTTTCCAGAAATTAACAATGATCTATGTCAAACAAGTGATTCACTAATGAATCAGTTGTCTAATCTAAGGACATATTTTGATGACATTGAAGAGAAAATTTCTGATTATATTACATGGTAGGACAATGCAGATGGAATAACAACAAATCCTCCAAGGATTGAGGATTCAAAAAAAAAATTCCTTTTTAGAGATTGGGATATGAAACTAAAGAAAGTTGAAGGAGCCATTTTTAGTGCAAGGGACATTGCAAGAAACCTTATTGAAACCATCTGCGAGAATATTTTTGGTGCTAATCTAATTCGAGAATGCCTAGTTGATGCTTTTCCCGATGTCAAGACATTGATGAAATATTGGCAGGATTGGTCCAAGACAAAGGAAGATAACATTAAAAAGTTATCGAAGTTAAATCTAGAACATTATTGGCAATACTTGGTCAAACTGCATAGCCAATGGCTAATGTTACGGTGCCTAGCTAATACCACTTCTCATATGCTCCCAGTGCTCTCCGATGTTTTGTATGTGGGACAGATGCATCTAAAGCCAGCTCATCCTCCTGAATTGAAGCCCATGGTGGATATCTATGAACTAAGGAAACAAATGGGAGGGAAACAAGCTTCTCATTCCTGATGAATTGTTGAAACATACTCTATTTTGGTCGTTTTGACTTTATTTTAAGAATGGTTTGTTTAAACCTCCTCAACATTTCATGTATTTTCTATATTTACAATTCCATTTTTGAGTTTTAAATACCTTTTCATGTATTTTAAGAAAGGGTTCTAAATTTTTGTAAAGAAGACTTAAGAAAGTTGCACTATTGTACTTTTTCAATCATCTTAATAGAAAATCTGAACCAAGATTGTTTTTCTCATGAGCATAGCACTGATATATAGTAGAGTATTTTCTCATGAGCATAGCACTTAGCTTGCTACCCCATTTGCAAAACCTTAGCAAGTATTGTGCCTCATGAGAAATTAGTCACTTTACACTACCTCTCATGGAAATGGTCATACTTTGAATGACTTACTTAACGCAGTTGAATCCAAAAATGATATCTAATATAATGCACTGCGAAAATCCCCCATACTTAATTCAAAAAGAGTCAAGGGATCTCTACCTGAATGGTTCATGAGGCACAATACTTGCTAAGGTTTTGCAAATGGGGTAGCAAGCTAACTGCTTGATTTGGGGAAAAACTCCACAGTTAAGCGCGCTTGAGCCAGAGGATTCTGGGATATGACCTCTTGGGAAGTCCTGGTTACCGGGTGCAAGCCCCGGAAGTGATGATTGATGCTATGTGATTCGTTCTCCACATTTCACTAGTTTCAATCCCACTTCTTCACCCTGTGAGCATCACCCGATGCAATGAGTGCTAAGTGAACTATTCAAAAAATCATGAGAAATTAGTCACTTTACGACTACCTCTCATGGAAATGGTCATACTTTGAATGACTTACTTAACGCAGTTGAATCCCAAAAATGATATCTAATATAATGCACTGCGAAAATCCCCCATACTTAAATTCAAAAAGAGTCAAGGGATCTCTACTGAATGGTTCATGAGGCACAAATACTTGCTAAGGTTTTGCAAATGGGGTAGCAAGCTAAGTGGGCTTGATTGTGGGGAAAAATTCCACAGTTAAGCGCGCTTGAGCCAGAGGGGTTCTGGGATGGGTGACCTCCTGGGAAGTTCTGGTTACCGGGTGCAAGCCCGGAAGTGATGATTGATGCTATGTGATTTTCTCCACATTTCACTAGTTTCAATCCCACTTCTTCACCCTGTGAGCATCACCCGATGCAATGAGTGCTAAGTGAACTATTCAAAAAATCATGAGAAATTAGTCACTTTACGATACCTCTCATGGAAATGGTCATACTTTGAATGACTTACTTAACGCAGTTGAATCCCAAAAATGATATCTAATATAATGCACTGCGAAAATCCCCCATACTTAAATTCAAAAAGAGTCAAGGGATCTCTACCTGAATGGTTCATGAGGCACAATACTTGCAAGGTTTTGCAAATGTGGGTTTCAAGCTAAGTGGTCTTGATTGTGGGGAAAAACTCCACAGTTAAGCGCGCTTGAGCCAGAGGAGTTCTAGGATGGGTGACCTCCTGGGAAGTCCTGGTTACCGGGTGCAAGCCTCGGAAGTGATGATTGATGCTATGTGATTCGTTCTCCACATTTCACTAGTTTCAATCCCACTTCTTCACCCCTGTGAGCATCACCGATGCAATGAGTGCTAAGTGAACTATTCAAAAAATCATGAGAAATTAGTCACTTTACGACTACCTCTCATGGAAATGGTCATACTTTGAATGACTTACTTAACGCAGTTGAATCCCAAAAATGATAAATATAATGCACTGCGAAAAATACTTATAGCATTAGACTTTTTAATTTGTTAAAAAATTTGGAAATTGTAATAAGAAAGCTATTGAAAACATGTGATCTATGTATTTCACCCTATTATATTTACATTCTTCAAACCATTTTTTTTTCAACCCTTCATCCCTATTCTTATATTTTCAGCCCTCATACCTTATTAGATGCTCTAACAATGTTGTTATGACTGAACCCCATACTATGGTTGCATGATTTTTTCATGAGATCTTATGTTTACCTTTTCTCTTCTTGCTCCAATATAAATTAATTCATGCTTCTTTGATGAACAATCTACAATCTGAACTTTTGGCCTTCATTCATGCTTTCCTTACAGGTCCATCAACATGAAATTATTGAGAAAGATAATTATTTCACAGATATAGAAATCTTGACTTCATGGTACATGTTTGTAGCACATGATCAAAAGGTGGTGGCCTGTTTACATACAACATTCATGGTGCACATGGATATCATTCATTATTTGGGTTGGAAAGCACATGGATATAGTAAGAGTCTTATTGATGCATTCCTCACAACATGGCATGTTGGATATTATACCAAGGATTAAACAATTTTTTCACTATTGAGGGATTAATAAGTAATTCAGTTATATTTGTTTTATTAAAGAAGAAAAAATCAGCAGGCATCATATCATTCATGAGTAGCATACTATGGAAATAATTTCAACAAGAGTATGGATAACTCTTCTTTCTAATTTTTCAACTATCAAGAAACAAGTGTAGAAATAAAGATTTGTGCTACCAAATGTGTAATTTCGGAGAATGAATTTATTGGTTCACTGAACAAGAGAGAAAAACAAATCTTACCAAGACAGATGATCTAAACCAATCTCTTGGAGCTTTGGTCAAGGATTCAATTGAAATAACAAAATAAAGGATTACAAATAACTAGTTGAATTGTGAAATTTTACAAAGCTTTGTTTTCATGAGGACATGCAAAAAATTAGGTGTGGGGGAATGTTGGGCCTCCAATTTGTCATGATTTTGCTAATCAAACCACCCATTTTTGCATCATTCCATTCATCCATTGTCATCATTCTTAACCATATTTCTTCATAAATGCACCAAATTCTGACATACATGTTTACATGGTTTATTATTATTATTTCCATTATTTTTAATGAGTTAAGAAGAACTTTGCTTGGTTTTACTAATGGTAGTTTTGCTAGTGCAAGTTTCTACAACTCAGTCAATTTTTACTAATGATAGTTTTTGTCAGTGCAATTTTCTCCATGGTTGAGGTAGCAACATCACTCTAGAAGGAAATATGACACATGAACATTATTTCTAAATGTTCCAATATTGATTTTTATTGGTTAAATTCCACCTACCTCGCACGTGTGGACCTCCATCATCAAATCAAAGGAAATACGCAGCTGTTTTGACCAGTCAACTTCAACCACGTTTTCTGAGCAAATGAAAGCAAATTTCAGAAAATGAAAACATGGGTTTTTTTTCAGCACGGGCCCAATTAGGTTCCCAAAATAAATTTTTCTCAAATTTTCTACCATTTGAGAGATTATCGAGGTTATTTGGAGCATTGTTTTGAAAATTATGTGGATAAACGATTTTGCAGTTCATCATTTAATGCACAATCAACAAAGAGGTCAAAACGAGTCGTTCTTTAGAAAATCTGTGGCAAGAAGATAATTATGAACAGACCTGGGCTCATCTTTTATCGAAAAATCCTTCAAAACATATTTGATTTTATTCTCAAATTGATTTTTTGAGATCTCATGGCCAAAATTCATGCAATGAAATTCTGAGTTTCTAGTTGCTTCAGAAATCTATAAAACACTATAATGTATTTGATAAGGGGGGATATTTTCAATGTATTAAGTTCAAGTCTAAAGTTGTAATTATTTTTGAAAGTTATCATTGTGAAAGCTTTTTTTACACGCTGCAAATAATATAAACTATGTCCCTTGCATTCATGTAATTGTTAATTGGAAATTCTCTTCTCTTGATCTGAATTTTCAACACCTCATAGTCCTTAGGAGGCCCCCCTGGAGATATGTGAGAATAGTGTAGATGTTTTCCATTTCTTTCATTTAATTTCTTTTTTCTCTATGCTTAAATAAAAACTCTATTTCATTTTAATGCTTTGTTGCTTTAGATTGAATTCATTTCATTCTCTCTACATGTTTGCCTCTATCTTTCCCACACGAAAAGCACTTGTTAAAAGACCAAAAACAAACAAAAATATTTACTTTGACTTTATTTTTCTAGCTTAGTCTCAGATTTATGTTTAATAGATTATGATTTTCTTTAGTTCAAGTTCATTCATCATAAGATTCATTATTCCTACTTTCTAGATCTATTTTCACAATAATTGACGCATGAACAAATCGTTTGAGGAATCTCAATAATCGACCCCATGTTTACTATGTCTTGTAACAGTCCGACCTTTTCTTTTATAATCGGATTGACTTTGTAAAAACCCAAAATAATGATATTTCCCCTTTTATTAGAATTGCTCGGCGGTACACCATATATCGCACTTAAATGATCCAACAGTCCAGGTCAAATCACAAGTCGCTATGGTTTCAGACCGATACCTTCCCCTTTTATTGTTGCGATCCGATTTATTTCACCGATTGCATCGCATATCGTCCATCACATCTTTCCCAGGCTTAAGTCCCATTACCGTTCCAACTAGAATGTTGCGATGCGATATATCACAATCGCACATTGCATTGTCTCTACGGCTAGTTTTGATAACACACAAAGGATTCCTCCGATGCGATATTTCGACGATCGCAATCATACACCGCACTTCCTTACGAATTAAGGTCGATGACCCCTGGTTGTTTTATTGCGATGCGATATTTCGACGATTGCACATCGCGATACTTCAAGGTCTAAGGTCCACCCCTTGTGAACAAAGTTTGCCGATTTAATATGGGTGATCCAACGCTCGACGATTTTCACACCGTTGTTCGGACTCAAATCAATGGCTGGGATTATCAACCCTTTGCACAGTTATCAACACAAAGCATGCAATTTTCATTCAACTCTATGTTTTATATTTTGAAGCATAAAAACAGAGAAAACATGTGGTTCTGTTCCAAATGCAAATAATTAGAAGTAAGACGAGAATTTCCACAGGCTTGATATATAATCACACGCACGACATCAATTATTCATAATAAAAGAAGTTACAGAGTATCAACATTGGGCTCGATTACAACGAATAAAAAGACCTCTGTTTCAATCGAGAAATCCACACGCTGTACTTGACTCTCACTCCACTCAATCCTCTCTCTCTCTGTCCATCCTTTCTACATTACATTTTTCTTCTTTTTATCAATCGAATATCACTCTAACTGTGCTTCACAACTCAATCTCTAGTTTTAATCAATCTAACAGTAAATCTCTAATTCCTAGCTCTATCACATACCTATGCTAACAAATTTTCTTTGAATCTAAAATAAGACAATTTCTAACTATTACAATAATGAAATACAACTCATTTCTTGAGAGATCCAACCCTCTTAGTAAAACTGAATTTTGACAACTCAGCTCAATGAAATTCAACTTGTTTAGCCACAACATGTGAACAAACTTTCACATTGCTGGCTAAGTCCAAATGCTCCTGCATCAGACTCCTGGGGAAGAAAGAAATCATCCTTCATACTTTTAGGGCTTACTCCATATTTCTGCAACTCTGCTGTGGTTAACCAGCTAGAATCCTCCATTGGCTGTCCTTTCCATTTGACTAGATATTGAAAATAAGTCTACCCTCTGGTTCTTTTGGATACTCTTTTCTCCAAAACAACTTCTACTTCTTTCTTAATTGTCTTTGGCATTTGTTCTTCCCAGTTCAAGGTTTGAACTTCATCTTCTGTAGTTTCCTCCTTTAGCTTTGTCTCTGTCTGCAAAATGATACCCAAATACAAAATATGCAAAGAAAAGATACCCAGAGCACAGAATAGCAATGATTTTATTATTCAAAGAGTAAAGTTCACTTGCCTCTTCGAGGGGGCAACCTCCAATAGAGCAGTGCTCGACTACAAAATAAGACACGATGCTCCTTGCAGGGAGTCTCTATCCTTTATATATGATTCATACATGCAATACCACAGGCCAATACCGTGGGTTTTATTAATACCATCTATCTAATACTACGACCCATTTGCAACTAACTGTGGTTCCGTCATTAATTGCGGATTAACCACTTACAATTATTAATATGGTCTTTATTGACTCTTGACTATGACGTGATCCCATTACATAAATAAGGGGGTTAGGGTGGGACCCTAACATGCCCTCCCCCTTAAGACGAGCCTTGTCCTCAAGGCTGAAGCTGCGGAAACTGTTGAAGAATAGTGGTTGGTTCCCAAGTTGCATCTTCCGGAGAGGTGTCTTTCCATTTGACGAGGACTTCCTTAATCATGCGGTCGCGCAGTTGCTTGTCTCGTGTGTTTAGTACCTGTTCGGGTTGAAGCCAGATGGACCCTTCTTCGTCCAATTCAGGTAGACTGGTCTGAATTCTACAATTGTTCCCAATCACTTTCTTGAGGCATGAGACATGGAAAACTGGATGGATTTTTGCAGTAGGTGGCAAGGCCAACTTGTAGGCCACTTCTCCAATGCGCTGAAGTACTTGATATGGTCCGTAGAATTTGGGAGAGAGTTTCTGACACCCCTTGTCCTTGAGCGGTGTTTGCTTATATGGTTGTAGCCGTAAAAAGACCTGATCCCCTTCTTGAAATTGGCACTCTGAGTGATGTTGGTCTACCTGTTGCTTCATGCGGTTCTAAGCTTGATGAAGATTCTCTTGAAGATGGGCGAACATGGTTGCGCGGTGTTGTAGGAGTTGATCCACTGCTTGTACTTTTGAGCATCCCTTGAGATACGAAGTAGGTGAAGGTGGGAGTTGACCATATACTACTTCATAGGGAGTTATTTTGGTGGTGGCATGATAGTTGGTGTTATACCACCATTCTGCCAGAGGTAACCACTGTACCCAAAGGTGTTGCTTTTCTGAAGTGAAACACCTAAGGTAGGTTTCTAGACATTTGTTGACGGCTTCGGTTTGACCATCTGTTTGCAGATGATAGGAAGTACTGAGTTTGAGTTGAGTGCCTTGTATTCTGAAGAATTCTTGCCAAAAATTACTGGTGAAGATCGGGTCGCGGTCGGACACAATAGAAGTGGGCATGCCATGCAATTTGAAGATCTGATCCATGAAAGATTGAGCAACCAAAGTTGGTGTAAATGGGTGGGGTAGGGCGCAGAAATGAGCATACTTCGACAGTCGGTCCACAACCACCATGATGACTGACTTGTTCCCTGACTTCGGAAGACCTGTAATGAAATCCATAGAAACCTCCATCCAAATTGATGCCGGAATGGGAAATGGTTGTAATGTGCCTGGTGTGTTGACGGTTTCCCTTTTGTGGCGTTGACAGACATCACATTCTGCTACAAAAGTAAAGATTTCCTTTTTCATGCCTGTCCAAAAAAATGATCTTCTGGTGCGAGCATACGTCTTCTGAAAGCCCGAATGTCCTGCAATGGGAGATGAGTGCAATTCTGCCAAAATGCGACTTTTGAGGGTGGATGTTGGTGATATTACGACTCTATCCTTGTAGCGAAGAATATCATCCTGCCACGAGTAGCCCTTGGTGGAATTTGGATCTTCCTGCAATTGAGAAATGAGTTGGGAGAGCCCGAGGTGTGAAAACCATTCCCTGCGAGCCTCTTCAATCCATTCTGGAATGGGTAGGGAAATTGCTAGCAGAGTACTTTCCTCCTCAAATTGGCGAGATAATGCATCTGCTACACTATTGTCTTTCCCTTTCTTGTAAATGATCTCATAATCATATCCCAGCATTTTGGCTAGCCATTTATTTTGTTGTGGGGAGGATAGGCGTTGCTCCAAAAAATATTTAAGACTATGATGATCTGTGCGGATTTGGAAACGTCACCCCAATAAGTAAGGTCGCCAGGTCTCGACTACATGTAAGATGGCCATCATTTCCTTCTCGTAGGTAGATTGGCCCAGATTCCTCCCATTGCGTTGTTGGCTTGTGAAGGCCAACACTCGCCCTTCCTGCATTAAGACCGCCCCAATACCCGTACCCGAAGTGTCACATTCAATGACAAAAGATTTGGTGAAGTCAGGGAGTGCTAAGACTGGAGTGGAACACATGGCATTTTTTAGAGCTGTAAAGGCTTGTTGTGCTTGCTCCTTCCAGAAGAATGAATTTTTCTTTAGGAGTTGGGTGAGGGGCTTTGCTATGCGACCATAGTTCAGACAAATTTACGATAATAGCCTGTGAGACCCAAAAATCCTCTCAAGCTCTTCAAGGTCTTAGGTTGAGGCCATTCCTGCATTGCCTGGATCTTTTTGGGGTCCACCTTGACACCTTCACGCCTCGCAATGTGGCCCAAATACTCTACTTCTGCCATGCCAAACGAACACTTGGACATCTTGACAAATAATTTATGCTTGCGGAGCACTTGCATGAGTAGATCTACATGATGAAGATGTGCGGCCCAAGTGCAACTATAGATGAGGATGTCATCGAAGAAGACAAGGACAAATTTCCTGAGATATGGTTTGAGAATGTGGTTCATAAGGCTCTGAAAAGTAGAGGGGGCATTATAAAGACCAAATGGCATGACCAGGAATTCATAATGGCCTTCATGAGTTCTGAAAGCAGTCTTGGGGATGTCGACTTCCTTCATGTGAATTTGGTGGTAGCCTGAGCGAAGATCCAGCTTAGTGAAGAATTGAGCCCCATTGAGTTCATCTAGCAAATCATCAACCACCGGGATGGGAAATTTATCTTTGACTGTCAACTTATTGAGGGCCCTGAAGTCGGGGCACATCTGCCACTCCCCATCTTTCTTGAGCACCATGACCACTGGGGATGAATAAGGACTAATGTTGGGACGAATGACACCTGCTTCCAAAAGTTCCTTGATGATTTTTTCTATTTCATTTTTTTGGGTGAACGGATACTTGTATGGGCACACATTTGGGAGTTGGGCCCCTGGAACCAAGGTGATGCTATGATCATGTTCCCCTCGCGAGGGTGGAAGCTCATGAGGCTTGTCAAAGACCAGCAGATGGTTATTTAAAATCTATTGCATCTTAGGATGAATTGGCAGAGGCTTTGTTTCTACTGCCTGGATGGCATTAAATTGAGCTACAACTCCATGATTGCCCTTTTTTAACAATTTTTCCATTCTATGTGAGCTGATGATAGAGGGGGCTCCCGCCTGGAGTCCACGAAGGGTATGTGTGTAGTTGTTCTGCTTAAAACTCATATATAATTCCTGGAAATCCATTGTGATTGGCCCAAGAGTGCAGAGCCATTCAGCGCCGAGGATGATGTCACAACCCCCATGTGTATGGCAAACATGTGGGTTTTCAACTGATAATCCCCCATTTGAATTTTGACATTTTCACAGCGGCCTTCACATTTCATTGTGCCTCCATCCGCAATTTGAACTTGGAAGTTAGAAACTACACGTACAAAACAATGCACTACTTCTGCGACTTTTTGATGGATGAAATTATGTGTACTTCCACTATCAATCAAAACTACTACTGGTCGATGTTTAATAAAACCTCTAATTTTGAGATTTTGAGGGAAAGAAATCCCTGCCAACGCATGCAGTGAAATAACTGGTTCGTCAGGGACATTGTCCTGTTGGTTGTCTTCTTCTAGCGCCTCATGGTCCTCAAGTGGTGGATCTTCCTCTGTTGAGCTGTAGTCAGTGGCATCTATTTGAAAAAATTTGGGATCCTTGCATTTATGACCTGGGGAGTATTTTTCATCACAGTAGTAACATAGTCCTTGCTTTCTTCTTTCGGCCATTTCCGCAGGTGACAACTTTTGGACCTTAAGTGTTTGAGTCGTGTTGTGAGCCTGTGGGGAGCGACATTTAGCGGAGAAATTTGGGCGACTGTATTGGGCTACTAATGCACGTTCCACGTTACGAGCTACCTTGCAAGCCTCCGTCCATGTGGGAGGGTGGTGCAGTAGGACTTGAGCTTTGATGGCTTCTTTAAGACCGCTGATAAAACATTCCGTGTAGAACGCATCTGAGAGACCCCAAGTGCGGAAGGCTAAGGCTTCAAAAGCTGTAATATATTCATCCACTGTACCAGTCTGTCGGAGCTTAGTAAGATGACCCAAAAAAGAGTCCTCCTGTTCAAAGCGGCTTTGAAGAGCTTTTGTAAATTGGGTCCAAGTCTTAAGAGGTCCATTGCAACGTTGATGCCATTCCCACCATTGCCACCTTTCATTGTCCAAGTACATGCTCCCCAACATAAGCTGAGTCGCATCATCTAAGATACGATTCAGTTTGAAATACTGGTCCATTTGTGCTATCCATGCCGACGGGTGAGAACCGTCAAATTTATGCATATGCAACTTGGGAGGTCACTAACTGGGTGGTTGGTGGGTGTGCCAGACGTGAGGAGAGTGGCTAAACTCACCCTCATGGTATCCATTGCCATTATACACCTCCTCGTGGGCTTGCTCCTTGTCCTTCGGGATGAGTTGCGCGACCTGGCTACTTAGTCCGTTAAGCTGAAGGGTGGGGGACTGCATGGATTCTTCAAGTTTGTCGATCCTTTCATTGGCCATCGCTTGAGCTCTAGTTTCTACCATACACCAACCTGATGAAAATTTGGGACCGCCTAAAAATTTTCACTAATAATTGAATGGTACCACCGTGCTCAGCTCGTCGTCCTGATTCTGATGGGCTAGATCACCAATAAGCGCCCCAAATCCTCAAAATGTCAATGCGGCCAAAAGTCCTGCGAGAATTATACCCCGGTATAGGAACCCTTCACAACGACTCTGATCTGGTGGATCTGCGAGATCTGAATGTCAGATCTGATGGCAGAATAGACTGCTTCTGCGGGACTAATGTTTGTTGTTGCTGCACCCTTTTGCACAAGCAGGTCTGGAAGAGATGCTGTGTGATCCCCTGATAGAAAAAGGGAACTATGGTCTTGAGGAGTGTCAGGTGCTACAGATCGCAATATACATAAGGGTCTGGCAGTAGTACTCGGCCCAATGTTTCAGGGCTCTAACTAAGGAGGATCGACCGTACCCTTATCCGTACAACCCGACTACCCTATCGTACGGGCGAGTAATCTCCCCGAGTGTTGTTCTCGGTGTATTGTAGCCGCAAGACGGCCGACGGTTTATCTATGGCGAGGTTTCAAGGGAGCCTAGGGGGCTTCCAATATACCCAGAGGGTACGTGGAAGACAATCCATGCGCGGTTCTGTCTAATGCGCTACTACTCGAAGGGGTACCCACAGGGGTTACAAGGGAGTCCAACAGACATGACCACCTCTTGTATTTCCTGCGTGCATGCCTCCCCAAATCCGCAGGTTTATGCGCTCAACGACAGATCCCGTGGTTTAAAGACGCTGGAACACGTCTCTAACCAAAAAAAAAAAATTGCTAAGAAATCAAGATCCCACCGGCCCTGGAAAGTGCTCTGATACCACTTGTTATGCTCTTAACCTGCAAAATGATACCCAAATACAAAATATGCGAAGAAAAGATACCCAGAACACAGAATAGCAATGATTTTATTATTCAAAGAGTAATGTTCACTTACCTCTTCGAGGGGGCAACCTCCAATAGAGCAGTGCTCGACTACAAAATAAGACATGATGCTCCTCGCAGGGAATCTCTATCCTTTATATATGATTCATACATGCAATACCACGGGCCAATACCGTGGGTTTTATTAATACCATCTATCTAATACTACGGCCCATTTGCAACTAACTTTGGTTCCGTCATTAATTGCAAATTAAGCACTTACAATTATTAATATGGGCTTTATTGACTCTTGACTATGATGTGATCCCATTACATAAATAAGGGGGTTAGGGTGTGACCCTAACACTCTGTCCCTTTGTATGGATAAAAATCTGTAATATTGAAAATAGGCGATATTCCAATCCCTTCTGGCAATTCAATTTCATATGCATTAGCTGAAAACTTTCTTACAATTCTACATGGTCCTATCTTTTTCATCTTTAGTTTATTGTAAGTCTTAGCAGAAAATCTTTCTTTTCTCAAATATACCATTACTAAATCTCCCACTTGGAATTCTTTTTCTCTTTTTTTCATATCCACTCTCTGTTTGTATTTGCTATTGCTTTCCTGTAATCTACTTTTGACATCTTCTTGTAGTCTTTGCATCTGCTCCGCAAACTCTTCAGCTTTTGCACTTCTTGTCTCCTGTTTAACCAAATTTTTGAGCTCATACACACCTCTTGGATTAATTCCAAAAACAATTTGAAATGGATTCATTCGATTACTTTGGTTTGGAGTGTCATTATAAGCAAACTCAGCCTGGGCTAGTGCTAAATCCCACTGCTTAGGATTTTGATACACTAAACTTCTCAATATGTTTCCCAAGCTCCTGTTTACTACTTCGGTCTATCCATCTGTTTGAGGATGGTATGTTGAACTAAAACTGAGGTTAGCTCCTAGTTTCTTCCAAAGAGTTCTCCGGAAATGCCCTACAAAATTTGTATCTCGATCAAACACAATACTTACAAGTAACCCATGTAGTCTTACAATTTCTAAAAAAAATAGATTAGCTATATGTGTTGCATCACTAGTCTTCTTACAAGCAATGAAATGTGCCATCTTGGAAAATCTATTTATTACAACATAAATGGAATCATTCCCTCCCTGAGTTTTTGGTAGTCCCAAAACAAAATCCATGTTGACTGCATCCCACAGTCAGTGCGGTATTGGCAATGGCTAGTACAATCCTATATTCTGGCTCCTTCCTTTAGCATGCTGACATATCCTACACTTCTCAACAATTCTCTTAACATCAGTTTGCTTTTTTGGCCAATAATAAAAAGCATTCACTTGAGAAAAGGTTTTATCTTGTCCAAAGTGACCAGATAATCCTCCGCTATGTTTCTCCTTTATTATGTTTTCCCTCATAGAATTGTTATGATTCCAAGAAACTCTCCCAAGTTGTAGCTCGGAGATGCCTGGTAACATATAAATTCAACTTATTGTTGCAAATGGATGAATGGAAGGAATGATGCTTGTCCAAGCCAAATAACCACTTCTACTTTGTCTCACTCCAGACATGCATGAACACCGCCAGACTACAAGGATTTAGACCAACAATTATTCACATTTTAATGATTGGGTGAATATGGAGAATACTGACCACACCAGCAGATGCACAAGACCATGTGATGGCCGACTGCAACTAGTAAAGAAGTCTACAAATCTAGTCAACTAATGCACAGATAGGGTGACAGCTCTCTACACTAGATGAAGAGAAACCTAAATGACTTATCCAATGATACATGCAAGACTTTAACACAGAGATAGGATGACAGCTACTCTAATGCTAAATATCAAGAGCTCAAGAATACAACATATCAGGCACAACTTAGAATAGAAGAAGAATGAAAAGTGAGCTATTAATAGCAAAAGAAGCTTGTATTAGCTGAAAATGAAGACGAGACGCTGCAAGTGTCAAAATAGTTACAGTCTCCAGAAGTTGAACCTTACATCAAAACATTAACCATCAACCCTGATTACATCTTATTTTTGGGTATATATAGAGTTTCATTACAAAGCACTTGGCCGTTTAGGTATGGAAGGGTCATAATTGACCACCAACTGCATTTAACTACCTGATGGAGTCTCTGAGTGTGTTTGCTTGCTTCAGTGGATGAATCTGATCTTTTCAGGTGCTCTACTATCCTCTTAGGCCGTTGGCATGTTCGTATTAATGAAGTTCCATAACTACTAAATGTAGTTTCATGCTCATGCTCTGTCCTTTTTCTCTTTAGCCATACTATTTATTAAATATGGTTGTTGAAGAGAAATTGTGACTGGTACTGGTAAGCCAGTCACCTTTGTCCTTCGGGCACACGGAACGGTCAAGGGACATGGACTGCATGGCAAGTGGACGAGATGGATGAGGGAGAAAGATCGGTCGTCGGATCGGGATAATAGACGGCGGAGATGGCTTGGTGGAGGATATCGAAAGAGGTGGGAGTGGGATGAACGTGGGGCGTTGGATCTCAGGCGGGCAGATCTGATGATGATCAAGTGGCGAAGGTGCGTGACCATTATCAGGCGGGAACGGGAGGTTAAGTGGCAAGCGGTATCGATTGCACCGCCTTTGGGCGTTGGGCAGTAAAAAGACGAGGGCATGCGATCCCATTCAGTGCGTGACACGTAGCGGTAGAGGAGAGAGAGAAACCGCTCTCCATCGCGTGCTAACGTTCCATCACTTCGTGGGTGTGAGAAGTGTGAAGGTCGTCGATCTTGGTGGAAACGATTGGACGACGAGGATTAAAGGCGATGATTTTATAAAGGCACGAAGACGCATGGCTAAGGTTTTATGGGGTTTTTGGCTTTAGCGCTCAGGGCTTACAACAAAAAGGGGTTTTGTTGGTTTTTTAGAAGAAAAATAGAGGAAATGGAGATGAAGGGGGAATGAGCGGGGCAAAGGAAAAAGGAAAGAATGACCATTATGAGCTTTCTTTAAGCATAACCAAGTGGACCAAGCTCATTTCTGACCTTCAAAAATCAAATCTATGTAGCAGAGCTAACACTGGCTCCTTCTGGGGATGAGATCCTCCTTGTGAGGTCTCAAGATTTGTAGACCATTACCTTTCCTGGGGAAACCAGATTAGCAAAATTTCCTTGTGTTCCATTGGGCATGGAGTCTAATTAAGTCTACACTAAAACCTGATAAAATAACATATTTACAACATTAAGGCCTGAATACCTCAACCAATGTAAATTTTCAAAAATTGCCCGTTAACTGGACCATCAAAAATTGTCTCTCCTTCCATACTCTGCAGCATGAAAGTATTGTTCCCTTGGATCTGAGTGACAATGAAAGGTCCAGTCCATAGAGCATCAAACTTCCCATGGTTGTATTTCTTTTCTTTCAATGCATTCCACTTAAGAACCAAGTCTCCAACCTAAAAATTGTCTATCTTTTCCTTCCTGTCAAAGGCTTCCATGATTCTCTTTTGATGTGTTACAGACTTCTCAACCAACTGATCTCAAATCTGATGTACTTCTGCTAAGTCAATGATTTTTTTTGCCATGTCCTCTTCCTCATTCTTCTCTTCTTGCAAGAACTTAGCTACAAGGATTATTAGCTAAATTAGGAATATGGCATCAGTGCCATATACCAACTTGAATGGGGAATTCCCTGTGGATTTCTTGGTGGTCACTCTGTCAGCCCACAGTGCATACTTGAGCTTGGAATCCCAATTCTTTTTGTTGTTTTCCAACAGTTTTTTAATTATCCTTATCAGGCTCTTGTTGGAAGATTCTACTAGACCATTGCCTTGAGGGTAGTACGAGGTGGAATGAACCAGCTTAATGCCCATTGAGTCACACAAGTCCACCAGCTCTTTTTCCCTGAAGGCTGTTGCATTATCTGTAACTAATTTATGTGGACAACCAAACCTGGTGCAGATATTCTCTGTCAAGAACCTCATGACCACATGATGATCAACTTTTCTTGTAGGGATGGCCTCAATCCACTTAGTGAAATAGTCAGTGGCTACTAAAATCCATCTATGCTGGCCACTGGAATGTGGATTGATTTCTCCAATAAAATCTAAGCCCCATTGTTGAAAAGGGCCACTGGCATGTATTGGATTTAAGGGCAAGGATTTCAACAGTTGTTTTCCTTCAAATCTCTGGCACCTGTCACAAGTTTTAACAAATGAAAAGACATCAGCAAACAAGGTGGGTCAATAATACCCAGCTCTGAGGATCTTGTGGGCCGTGGTTTTCTAGTAGTGGTGTCCTCCACAAACGCTGGAATGAAACTGATGCATGACCTCTATTGTTCTTTGTCTAGACATCTTAGAAGGATTCCAGATGGGTCCCTCCAATACAACAAGTTTTCATGAATGGAATACTTGGCTGCTCTAAGCGTAATGGTCCTGGCTTGGCTTGAACTCAGGTCTGAAGGAACTTCTAGCTTCAACAAAAATTGAACTATGGTAGAATACCATTCACAAGAAGCTAGATTTTCTGCCATTGATTGGCTCTGCCCTGGTTCAGTTGTTTCTTCTGTCTGTCCACCTTCTGAAATTGTGCTTATGAGATTTATGTCCAGCATCATACAATTTTCTTTAGCCATCAGTTTGGCCAGGCCCTAACCTCTGACCAGCTTGTGGGATTCAGCTCTATGTTGAATTCAATCAACTTTGCAATCCATTTAGCTCTTCTTCCATCAACATCTGGCTGCGTTAGGACATCTTTAATTGAAGTAGAGGGCACATATGAAATTACCTTGGAGTTTAGAATGTATATCTTAAAAGCTTTCAAGGATTTGATAAGAACATAGGCCTGTTTTTCTATAATGTCATACCTTAGTTCAGCATCCCTTAAGGTTTTGTTGAAGAATTCCATCGGATGTTCTGAACCTTCATCATCTTTCTGCAATAGAACTGCTGCAAGGGTGTCACTTGAGGCAAACGAAAATATATGGAAATCCTTGCTATAGTTTGGACTAATCAAAGTAGAAGCTTCCATAATGGCTCTCTTGATAGATTCAAATGATCTTCTTGCTTCCTTAGTCCATTTGATTTCTGAACCCTTTTTTAACATGGAGGTGATATGCTTTACAAGTTCTGTAAAATTTGGAATAAACCTCCTTACAAAATTTATCTTACCCAGAAAGGACTGGATATCCTTCTTTGATCTTGGGACAGACAAGGTCTGTATTGCTCTGACTCTTTCTGGGTCAATTTTGACACCTGCAACAGAGACAATGTGTCCTAACATCTTGCCCTCTTCTAAAGCAATCTGTGACTTTTTAGGATTGACTGATATCCCAAACCTTCTGCACTTTAGAAATAATTTCTTCAGGTGTTGCAAATGATATTGATGGCTACTGGAGAATATTGTTATATCATCAAGGTAGATAAGGACAAACTTGTCCTTCTCTCCCACAAATGTTATATCCATAGATCTCTGAAAGGTTGCTCCAGCATTCATCAACCCAAAAGGCATGTTGGAATACATGAAAGTGCCCCAAGGAGTGGTGAATGCAGTCTTCTCTTGATCATCTGGATGCACAAAAAGTTGATTATATCCTGAAAATCCATCCAGGAAAGACATCACTTTGGCTCTTGAGACTTTTCGTAGCAAATGCTCCATCTTGGGTAGAGGATAATTATCTTTCTTAGAGCATTTGTTTAAATTTTTGAAATCAACGCAGAGCCTGAATTCTCCACTTTTCATCCTCACTACTACCAAGTTGGCTACCCATTTTGAATATCTGAGAGGGACTATGATTTTGGTAGCCAACAACTTCTTGATCTCTTTTTCAATCAGAGGAAGGAGCAAAGGATTTATGGGTCTCAGCTTCTGCTTGAAAGGGATGGTGTCTTTCTCCAAGGGGATCTTATGTTGGATGATCTTTTTATCATATGTTTTAAGGTCACTATACTCCCAGGCAAAGACATTAGCAAACTGCTTCATTAGGATGCAGTATTCAGAACTTTGGGCAGCGAACAAATGGGTAGACAGATTTATATACTTTGGATGATCAGGACTCCCTATGATATGCTTATGGACTGTAGATTGATCTTCTTTTTGGGCAGCCTTATAAGGAACATCATTCTGGTCAAACATCTTTTCTAAGGGAACTAGGCCTTTAGGTATATAGTTGTCGGGCAGCTGGACAATGCTATCTTTGACAATTTTGTGCTTTAGTTGGGATGGGGGGCTTTCTTCCAATGCCTCATTCTCTTGGTCAATTTGAATTTCAGAGAATTCATCAATGACCTGAAGAAACCTATTTACTTCATCATCATCTTCAAAGACTTTCCAATGTTGGAAATTATCAGGCAAGGATGGTCTATATTTTATTTGAACTTCATAAACTAGTCTGGGAGGCATAGGAGGGATAAACATACTAGCAGACACCGCAAGGGAATCGGCGAGCTGATTTTTGACTCTAGGGATATATGAGATACAAAAACTGTGAAAAGAATCTTTGAGTCTCCATACCTCATCGCTATATGCTTTCAGCCTTGGGTGCTTTGCTTGAAACTTTTTGTTCACTTGTTGAATGATGAGATCAGCATCTCCAAACACCTTTATATTTCTGATTCCTCGGTCTTTAGCTGCATTAAGGCCCAATATCATAGCCTCATACTTTGCTATATTGTTGGTGACTTGAAAAGTCAGCTTGAAAGAAAAATTTGTGCTTTCTTGTTTTGGAGATATCATCACCACCCCTGCTCTTGCAGTTTCCCTTGAACATGCTCCATCAAAGAACATCTCCCAAACCTGATTTCCTTGCTCTCCCATGGCTTGGCCTATTGGTTTCTTGAGCTGCAATGAGGCCTTCTAGGATTCTTCAATTTGGAGAATACATGCTCCAAAATCAGTTTCCACATCATAGATGGGATGATTAGTAGGATTCTTCTCATCACTGATGATGTAGGCCAATTGTGCTTCTCTGTACAATCTCCTGCTTTCTCCTCCAAAAACTGGGACGGTGGCATAAGATAAATCATTTTGTAATGTTCCACCCAGCCTCTTAATCCACCCTCGCGAAAGTAGCATACCAAACTTAGGGGGAACATCTGCCACCACAATATCCATCATCATGCTCTTCATGGGTAGCTAAGTTAGGGCAATAGCCAAGTATTTGATTAATCCCAGACATTTTACCTTTCTTGAATCGAAGGAGAATAGATCATGATAACGTCTAATAATGTCAAGGCCTAACTCTTCCATGACAGCTTTGGGCATCAGATTATGGTTGGCACCAGTGTCTAGTAGGCAGTTATGGAGGGTTTTGTCATGAATGGTCAAGGAGACATAGAATGATGGAGAGCTGTTATCAGATGGTTCAATCATTGGGCTAAGCACAACTGCAGGCTTATCATCTTGCAAATTTACATAGTCATTGGAGGCTTGTGAGGCTTCTAGCTCAAGGGCATCGAGGATAGGTTTTCTAAATACCTCACTCTTTGCGAGTTCTATCAGAGGCACACATATTTTTAACTTCTGGACTTCTTATTCAAAACTGAAAGGGGAAGGAAACTTGTCAGGGCCTCTTACCTCTTGAACTAGAGCTTTGGGGATGACAAGATCAGCTGCTAGCTTTTTCTGTTTGCTGGTCTGCTGCTCTGTGGGGACAGCAGCTCTTTGGGCAAGGTTCTCCTTAACATTACTCGTCCTTGACCTCAAATTATACCTTTGTTGTTCATCAGTCTGCAAAACAGCTTCTCTATCCCACATTTGACTGGTCTCGTCCTAGAGTAATGATTCTTCATAGGCTGCCAATGTCAAAAAGGCATAATTGCCCTTGTATTCCATGCAGTGCATCTCATCCTCTTCATTGAGTTGTTCCTCCTCCATGACTATGTTCTGAAAAGGAGTCTTAACTCTTTGTTCTTCATTGGTCTCCTTTCCTCTTTGAATGATCTGCAATTGATCATTTTCTCTTCTGAACGAACTTGGATTTCTAGGAGCAAATGAATTAGTTTGCCTTGCCTTCCCAGAACTCTGCTCAACCTTCAGCTTAGATATCTCAGCATCCAATGACTCTATCATCTTAGTCATTTTATCCAATTTGGGCTCTGAAGATGAAGGAGAGGTGGAAGCTTCACCTCTTTGCCTCCTTCTGTCAGCATGACCCTTAAGTTTTTCTACAACCATGATATTAGATTCTACTTCTAGGGCTGCATCCTGCATTTCGGCCAGCGTGGCGCATCTTCTTTCTCTCAACAACAAACAAAAGTCAGATTCAAATGCATTAGCATAGGTGAGTTTTGCAGAGGTGGGGGTAGGCTTTACTTCAGTTGGTATCTTACTATACATACGATTAAACCTTTTATTAAAATCAGACAATGATTCCCCATTTTCTCTCTTGAGGTTTTCAAACTCAGTATGGTGGTATAACAGGTCTTTCTTATCTCCCCAATGCTTTAAAAACACATCATCTAATGCTTCAATGTCTGTTATGGACCTAGGGTTCAACTCTCTGAACCACTTTCTAGCCTCTCCATCGAGGCTTTGGACAAATACTCTCATCCACACATCGTCTTCACTGATGTCAAGGTTATCAACATAACTATAAAAAGATTCAAGGTGCTCTTCAGCTATTACTCCCTCTGTACCAATGAATTTAGGCATGTATTTCTGATATTCTCCTGTAGGCATGGCATTTAAAGGAACAGGTAGGATGAGGGGTCCATACCTAGCAGCTATGATTCTTTCAACCTTAGTAGGAGCTTGAGGGCCTGCCATGACTGGGGTACGTGGATGGACACTGGCAATTTAAAAGATAGGGATCTGAGAAATAGATGACAGTGACACAGGAATATGATGGATTGCATGGGAGATTCTCTTTGGGCTGAGATCCAAAGGGGAACTTAATGAACAGGGAGCTTTATGAATCTCTGAGATTATTTCTTCACTGACAATGCTAGGCTCTATATCTTCAAAATGAACATGCTCAGCTACAAGCCTCTCTTGCAGAGATACATAAGATTGTTTAAGCTTACCTGATCCTGATGCTTCTTTCTGTGATGTTTTTCTCTACTTGACAATCTTCTCAGGGTCAGGCACAGGGTCAGCTGGTGATTTATGAGGATTTCTCCGGGTATGCCTCACAAACTGAGCCAGAACTGTAATGTGGAGTCACCAAAGGTTGGTCCTCCAGTAGAGTTTCCAGATAGATGATTACAACCAGAAATGTGTCCAAGCTTTGTCTATCATCAAAGCTGGACCTGTGTCATTCTCCCAGGGAAGTTGAGCTTCAATCTCCTCTCCCCAGCAACGACGCCAATTATGTTAGGATTCCAAGAAACTCTCCTAGGTTGTAGCTCGGAGATGCCTTGTAACATATAAATTCAACTTATTGTTGCAAATGGATGAATGGAAGGAATGATGCTTATCCAAGCCAAATAACCACTTCTACTTTGTCTCACTCCAGACATGCGTGAACACCCCCAGACTATAAGGCTTTAGATCACCAACTACTCACAGTTTAAGGATTGGGTGAATATGGAGAATACTGACCACACTAGCAGATGCACAAGACCATGTGATGGCTGACTGCAACTAGTAAAGAAGTTTGCAAATCTAGTCAACTAATGCATAGACAAGATGACATCTCTCTGGCACTAGATGAAGAGAAACCTGAATGACTTATCTCATGATACATACAAGAATTTAACATAGAGATAGGATGACAGCTACTCTAATGCTAAATATCAAGAGCTCAAGAATACAACATATTAGGCATAGATTAGAATAGAAGAAGAATGAAAAGTGAGAGATTAATAGCAAAAGAAGCTTGTATTAGCTGAAAATGAAGACGAGATGCTGCAAGTGTCAAAATAGTTACAGTCTCCAGAAGTTTAACCTTACATCAAAACATCAACCATCAACCTTGATTACATCTTGTTTTTGGGTATATATAGAGTTTCATTACAAAGGCACTTGGTTGTTTAGGTATGGAAGGGTCATAATTGGCCACCAACTACATTTAACTACCTGATGGAGTCTCTGAGTGTGTTTGCTTGCTTCAGTGGTTGAATGTGATATTTTCAGGTGCTCTGCTGTCCTCTCAGGTAGCTGGGGTGTTCGTATCAATGAAGTTCCATAACTACTAAATGTAGTTTCATGCTCATGCTCTGTCCTTTCTCTCTTTATCCATACTATTTGTTAAATATGGTTGTTGAGGAGCAATTGCGACTGGTACTGGTAAGTCGGTCACCTTCGTCCTTCGGACACATGGAAAGGTTAAGGGGCGTGGACTGCATGGCAAGTGGATGAGTTGGATGAGGGAGAAATATCAGCCATTAGATCGGGAGAATAGACGGTGGAGATGGCTTGGCGGAGGATACCAGAAGAGGTGGGAGTGGGATGAACGTGGGGTGTTGGATCTCAGGCGGGCAGATCTGACAGTGATCAGGCGGCGAAGGTGCGCGACCGTTATCGGGCGGGAACGACAGGTTAAGCGGTAAGCGGTATCGATTGCACTGCCTTGGGCATTGGGTGGTAAAAGGACGAGGGCATGCGATCCCATTCAGCGTGTGACACGTAGCGACAGAGGAGAGAGAGAAACTGCTCTCCATCGCGTGCTAACATTCCATCAATTCGTGGGCGTGAGCAGTGCGAAGGCTGTCGATCTTCGCGGAAATGATCGGACGGCAGGGATTAAAGGCGATGATTTTATAAAGGCACGAAGATGCATGTCTAAGGTTTTATGGGGTTTTTGGCTTTAGCACTCGGGGCTTACAACAAAAAGGGGTTTTTTTGGTTTTTTAGAAGAAAAACAGAGGAAATGGAGATGAAGGAGGAATGAGCGAGGCAAAGGAAAAAGGCAAGAATGACTGTTATGAGCTTCCTTTAAGCATAACCGAGCGGACCAAGCTCATTTCTGACCTTCAAAAATCAAAGCTATGTAGCAGAGATAACAAGAATATTTGGGAATACACAACTTGTTGCTTTTAAATAATAAGCCTCCTTGAATGAGATAATCTAACCACTGACTTCTATTATGAACTATGGGATTTTGAACTATTGTATAGATATCTTTGAAATCTGCATCATCTTTGTACATTTCAATCATTTCTTCAGATTCTACAACACCCACTTTGAATTCTTTCACAATAAAACTTACCTTGATCAACGCATCAGTGACTTTACTCGACATACCACTCATGTGTTTTATCAAAAAAGTAAAACTTTGAAAAAATTCTACCCACTTGGCATGTTTCTGGTTCAATTTCAGCTAGTTATTTATGAACTGTAATGCATGATTGTCCGAATACAATATGAATTCCTTTGGCAACAAATAATGTCTCCATTTTTCAAGGGTTGTACAATAGCGTAAAACTCTTTATCGTAAGAAGAATATTTCTTCTTCGCTTCATTCAATTTCTCACTGAAGTACGTTGTCGGTCTTTGTTCCTGACTCAGAACTGCGCCAACTGCAACTCCACTAGCATCTATTTCAACTTGAAATACTTTTTCAAAATTAGGGAAAGTTAAAATCGGTTCCTCTGTGATTTTCATCTTCAGGAATTTAAAATTCTTCTCTGCTGCTTCTGTCTATTTGAACGACTGATTGATCTCCTTAATTGTTTCAAGAATTGGTGCAGCTTCCCCACTGCCAGATTATTTTCCACATCTGCATACCATGGTGTCTTAACTGCTACGGCAAACAAATTCTCATCTGGAAATTGGTCATCCACTACCAATGGATCATTTATCTTCAGAACTCGAGACAAAAAATCAACAACTGGGTTTTCCTTCCCCAGACGATCTTTGATAGTGATGTCAAACTCCTGCAAGAGCAATAGCCAACGAGTCACTCGACCATTTGTGATAGGTTTGTTAGCTAAATACCGAATGGCAGAGTGATCAATATACAGAAAAACTTGGTAGCCAGTTATATAATGTCTAAATTTGTTTATGGCATAAATGACAGCTAAGAATTATTTTTCTGTTACTATATAATTGAGCTCTGCAGCAGTAAGATTTTTGCTAATATAATATATAGCATATGGTTTTATATCCTCCTCCTAGCCAAGGACGGCGCCTATCGCTACGTCTGATGCGTCTGTGGATATGTGAAAAGGCATCTCCCAGTTTGGTCCTCGTAATACTGGTGCCGTTGAGACTAATTTCTTTAAACCTATAGAAGTTGTGTCACATTTGTCAGACCACTTGAAATCAACATTTCCAATTAAATCATATAAAGGTGTAGCAATTTGTAAAAAGTTTTTAATAAACCTATGATAATAGCCTGCATATCCTAGGAAGATACGTACCTCCGTCTAAGTACAGGGTGTAGGTAGTAAAATAATTACCTGTATTTTTGTTGGATCTACCTGTATCCCTGCTGCAAAAATATAATGTCCCAAGATTACACCTTCGGTCATCATCATGTGACACTTGACATTGCTTAAACATAACCTGGTAGCAATGCATCATTCTAAAACTTTTTCTAATGTTTGCAGTGCTTGATCAAAGTCATCCCCATATGGAGTAAAGTCATCCATATATACCTCAAGTCCTTCATTTATTAGGTCAGAAAAAATGCTGAGTATAGCTCTTTGAAATGTGGTTGGGGCATTGCATAAGCCAAATGGTAACACTCTGTAAGCGAATGTACCCCAGGGATAGGTGAAGGTTGTTTTGTCTTGATCTTCAGGGGTGATTTGAATCTGATTGTAGCCGTTGAAGCCATCTAGAAAGGAAAAGAATTGCTTCCTTCCCAAAGTATCAAGGACCTAATCAATAAAGGGAAGAGGGAAGTGATATTTCTATGTTTCCTTATTCAATTCCCGATAATCCACACAGATACGCCACTTCCCATTTTTCTTGTGGACGACCACCAATGGAGAAACCCATTAGCTATCCGAAACAGGATAAATGAAATTCACATACAGCAACTTATGTAACTCTTATTTCACAATGTCTTTGAGATGCGGATTAAATCTCCACTAAGGTTGCCAGATAGGACAAGCATCTTTTTCTGTATAGATGTGATGTGTACACATCTATGGGTCTATACCCTTCATGTTAGGATAATCCCAGGAAAAAGCCCCCTTATATTTTTGCAGGACTTGAATGAGCTTTTGTTGTTGATCATTGTCCAGGCTATCATTAATGTTTAAAACTTTGCCTGGATCAATTTCCACAGGCTTGTTGTTATGAAAAATAGTCATCTTGATGTGTGGATCATCGATATCCATCAAGGGATCTTCCAAGGCTTCATTATCCAGAACCGCTTTTAGCAGTTGACACTTTATCCAGAATTTCTTTTAGTAGTTGACACTTTACATTGCTCACATTAGCTGGCTGATTGATAAAGTTGTTGATAACGTCATCTTTAGTCTGATCTTTGAATTCAAGTGCCTCTGCTACTGTGAGTGGTGAACGGATGCTTTCTTCCAAGTATGTTGATGGTTGTTTACATATTTTTACAATGGGCAGACTTGGTTTGGCAGGGGGATATAAAACAAGATTTTTTATAGAATCCCCCTTTGCAATAGTCATGATGCCCTCCCGGAAGCCTATATATGCATCAACTGTCGCCAGCCAAGGTCGGCCTAGTATCAGAGGGTGCCCATCCAATCGAATCTTCAGGTTTATAACAAGAAAATCTATTGGATATTCCCATGAATCAACAGAAATCGTAATATCTTGTAAAGTTCCTTCTAGCCTTACCACCAAACAATCAACAAGTTCTAAAATGTGGTGGTTGGTTCCAAGGTTGTAATACCAAGTGCTTGACAGGGTTCTGCTATTAAAATGTTAATGGTTGCACCCAGATCAACTAGCGTATTTGGAAAAGAGAGGCCATATATTTTAACTATCACTATGGGATTCTCGAGATCTTCATACTTTACCGGAGTTTCCCCTCCCAAGAGTAAATCAGATAAGGTTCCTATAACATGAATGGTGGGTGAAGTTTTTGCTTTCCTCACAGGCTTCTTTACACATAGATTTTTAATTGTTTCATCCTAAATGGGAATGTCCTGGATGGCCTAGAGGAGTAGAATTTTTATACAAAGATTTTTTAGCTCCCCTACAAGATCAAAATCTGGATAAACAATCGGCTTAGGTATCGTTAACCTTTTGGGGAATAGGGGAAAGGTCACTATGAGTTCCTCAGGATCTTTATGATGTTCTGGGTCTTCTCCTTGTTTTATTTCAGTATCAATTATAGGTGGTGGTATATGTAGAGGTGGTGTTTCAATCTCAATTGATGGTTGATCCCTGTTTTCCTCAGGGGTAATGATACGTCTTGACCTCAATCTCAGTTCATTACATTCTTTTTGTTCAATCTCATAATCTGAGCTTTCGACAATCTGCACCAGTTGAACTGGTCTATTATTGGGACTCAGATTTGGTTGGCTGGTAGTTGAGGGAATAGAAGAGGCTGAGGAATTTACTGTAATGGATAAGGAACTGACAATGTAGGTTGAGGTTGAGGACCTGTCCCCATAGGAGTATTGGATATTCCCAAAGTTCACTTCCAATTTGTAGACTAGTTTGGATTTTGAGAAGTGGAGGAAGGCCACTCGAATTGATAGGGATTACCTTGCCAAACAAGAGTAAAAGGAGAATTTTGCCATCCATTCCCTAGAAAGGATTGAGTTAACCACGGTGTCATAGGGAGTGGCTGAGGTTTCCAATTCGAGTAAGGTGATTGGCCTTGCCATGCTGCCCCAGGGTTCTGTTGTTGATCAAATTATGAAGAAGAAAAGAATTGGGATGCATCTTGTGACATACCTGTAGGTTTGGCCTGCCACTATCGACAATGGTTCATTAGATACACTGGATATGTCTCATCTTCTGCTTCCTTGAACAATACTTTCAGCCCTGGAAGTAATGGACATTGTTCAGTGGTGTGATCCTTGGTACAGATGGCGCATGTTTGAACCATGTCTAATGGACACTCATGTTGGTTGTGCTTCTTTCGACATCGTGGGCAAAAAATGACCAAGTTTTGTTCTACTAAGGCTTGTTTCTGTTTAGCCTGTAGGACGTCTAATTGCATTGTGAGGGTGCCGAGGATGTCCAACTTGAAATCTTCAAGCAGGTTACCGATTTCTATTCGTGTTACGCCTCTACTGTGGGGTTTTTCCCCTTCTCATGGAATATCGACTTCATGTTCCTGTGTGTGTGCTTCCTCATGAACACCTGATTGTTATAGACATTTTTGTGCCTTACAGCATAGAGCATGAAATGTCAATAATCTGAGGGATCCAAAGTCCCTAAACATGTTGTTCTTACCCTTAGAGGAACAAGGTCAGCAAACCACAGCACTGCAAATCAGTTCTCCACTGAAAAATACTCAAAAACAGGTCAATTTTGGATCAAAGCAGCTGCTCCACTAAGCATCTGCGCTGCATAGCAAGTGCAACAAAGGCTACCTGCGCTGCATAGCAAGTGCAACAAAGGCTACCTGCGCTGGGCGTACTTTGACATGTGGAGGAATCTTTTCTCAATGTGCCAGTGCCCAGGAAGCTTCCAAAAGGACACTTGGATCAGAAGATTCGCCTAATGATGAGTTAAGAGCTTCTAAAACTCCAAGTGGAAGGTAGAAACTCCGAGTGAAGGACTGAAGAACAACTGGAGTTGAAGAGGACAACAAGTCACACATCAAGCTGACTTATCTTCACTCCAAAACTCTATATAAGGATCTCATCCCATGGGATCTGGAGGGTGGAATTTAGTGCAAAGGATTGCTGTTGGTTTACAGTTGTGAGCATTGGGTGATTGCTTGAGGGAGGTGAAGAAGAGATTTCTCTCCGTCGGGAAGGTGATGCTGGATTGGACCTCTCATGGTTGTATCACCGCCTGAACCTTACTTCCATATATTAATAAAGCATTTGAGGTTCTTCTATTCGCATGTATTTCAATGATGTTTTGTCTTACTTGCGTATTTGATTTATGCTAATCCTTGAATCAGTTATGAATGCATGCTTCTTGTAGTTTCCTTTCTTTGTCTTGTTTGCAGGATCTCGTGTAGCTGGGCCCGTGAAAAGACTTGGAGCTGGGAGCAAGCGGCAAATAGAGGAGATTGGATCGACCATTTGCGCAAGACATCGGTAAGTGGATCTCTTCCTTTTATCTCTTGCATGTCATAAAGAAGTAACTTTAGATAGCTTTGCTTTCAGCTGTTGCTAAGGAACTGTCACCCTTAGAGTGGGTTAGGGTCATTCCGAGTTGGATACTTTCCCCCACAACAGACTGGCGACTCCGTTGGGGAGTGTGTCTTGTTGGTAGCTTGTGTTTCTTGCTATTCATTTCTTAAACAAAGGGAGTACCGAATCGAACTGCATTCGAGTCCTTCGAATGCAAAGTAGAGGGCAGCTACTCTAGCCCAGTGCTGGGCATGTTTATGATTTGAAGAGCTGATCCACAAGGACTCTTTTTAGCTCTTTGTGATAGTGTTCATCTTCCTTTAATCATCCTCTAGTGTATACTTGACTGACAGCCTCTGATTTGGCCAAAAACCATTGATTTTTGAGCAAACTGTGACCCGGAATCTGAGAGAGACGAGAGTTGTCTCTTTAGTGCAGCTGCAGCAAAGGCTACCTGCGCTGCAACGCAGGTCCCGAAGGGGCTACCTGCGCTACATCTCAGATTGACAGTGCAGCACCTGCGCTGATCCAGTTTTGCCTTGTGCAACTGGGATTCCCCATTGTCTGTTGCCCAGTTTTCAGTATTGTTTTTGCAGCCTGTTGTCAACCTGTATACCCAGCTGAAACTAACTTTCTTTGCCTTCATTCCGCCTCAGTTGTATGAAGAAACCGTGATTGTTCTTATTGTATTTCTTGCTATCATTCACAGTTTCCCATAGCGAAAGTGAACTAGTCTTGCTATGACCTCTTGGATCTAGACCTATGAGAAAGTGTCGTTGTGATTCTAAGAGCTAGTTTATTGCTGTTCATAGCTGCTTGAGCATTTGCTTTCGTTATATGGTTCGAATTTCAGTATTTCTTGTGTTGAAACGAGTGAATCTTAAGGTGTTCTTTTGATTATTGGACAAAACTTGTTTGCTTTCGCTTGAAATTGAATTCGAAATTATACAACAGCTTTCTTTTTGTAATACATCAACATTAAGGAAGAAGAAAAGAAATACTTGCATTGTGCATGTGCATTTTGACAGTTTGCATGTCGATTTAGGAAAAGTGCATCAGTGTGTGCTCTATGATCTGTTTGAAAAGATGATGTCTTTCTTTTCCTTCAGTAGTTAAGGTTTTCATAAGTTGAAAGAATTGAAAAAGCTTGCTTATCATTCTTAGACTGCATTTAGGAGTTGTACCGTACATCACGTGGTGATCCATAAAGGCAAACTGCTAAGCAAGATCAACCTAAAAAGAACTGAATTTATCTAACAATGCTTTGAAACATAACGAAACACAGTAGAGGTCTAGATAGAGACGTGAACCGGCGTCGTTAAACATAGTGACTGTCGATCTCTACGAAGGTGGGTGATTCCTCCTGAGGGACGATAGCACTAATACAGATTTGTGCTCCCGCGTACCGTCGCGTATATTGGGAGACCCCTATAGGAACAAAGCCTTTATCCATAGGAAGCCGTGTCAGCCGCCCTACTGATCGCGATGCAGTGAACACAGCATTCACGAAGATCGACCACTCGTACCATAAAACGTATTCTGTGGTTTCGCGAAAGGTTTGGCACACCCTCTGCCTAGAACTCCAGAGTAGTTTCTTTTGGCCTTTTTCAAACTCTATAACTGAAAAAGTCCATCCGAGCATTTGTCACTTCGGGCTCGTTAATACATCGAAGGAGACTAGAGTCATCTTTAGCTTTTTCTCGACTCTTAAAAAGTGAAAAAGCAAGTTGTGTCTAAAGCGTCGTCATATAAAATTCATCTTAAACGGAACATAATTACCCCTGATTCCTACGTTGATCTTAAGGTTGAGAACATGGAACACACCAACAAAGGGATTCCACATGATGGGACCCCTAGCCCTTTCTCCTCTTGGGGAGAAGTTGGTGCGCCCCACATGGCCACATTGTCGCTTCCAGGGCTGACAATTGGCTTGCCAGTTTGGCTATTCTCAACCGCTGTAGTTCAGACCACCACGGTTCCTGAACAGTCGAGTCAACAGTTAGACCAGTCTAGAGCTACCCTCCAGCCTTCCACTTCTTATACGCCTTCCTCCGATCCTTCTTCTTCGAAAGGTCAAGCCGCCAAAAGCGCGGCTCCCATAGAAAAGAAGAAGGAAAAGAAGAAGAAAGAAAAGAAGCAGAAGGAGCCAAAGGCGCCTGAGGGCAAGCAAAAGGTATCTAACGAAAACCCACACATAGCACGGACCGGGCCCAAATCGCCATGTGTCATATGTAGAGGAGACCACCTCCACCGTGATTGTCCCAGTATTCCCCGGATACTAAGGGATTGGTCCCCTCGTTTGCACAGTTCGGAAGCGTCAACCTCTGACAACCAGGTCGAATGCTTACCGTCGACCAACGAAAGTGAAGGTCCTAGATGACGAAGGGGAATGAGATCCCCCTGCGAACTGTGTGAAGGCAATCACACCCTTCACCGTTGTCCCTTTTTAGACGAAGCAAAGAGAGTTTTGGAAGATCAACCGATTGCACCGTTGCTACTTCCTCCTGGATACCAAAAACTCGCGCCAAGTCCTTCGTTGGTCGAAAATACAGCTGCCCCGCTCATAGGGCCAGCTGAAGTGTCAGTCACTGAAAGTGAACCTACTGAATCCGGACCGGACGAAAGTCCAAAGGTCGAAACGGCAGTTGACCCGGTTCTCCCTTCAGAAGTTTCATCTTCAAATACCACAGTCACTGAGGATTCATCTTCAGTTGACACCCTCACCGAAGAGAGTAAGGATGACACCGTCCAGGTTCTCTTCATCAACACCGATTCTGATGAACATCAGGGCAATGTGCCCACTCCTTTATCGCAGGAAGGAGCATCATCAGGGTCATACCCGGCCGTATATTCGGTCCCACCACCAAGCAACCTAGTCGTGTCCTTTGATTGGAACCAACTAGGCAGACCCCGGTTACCAGCCAGTATACCATTTAGAATTATAGTCCAAATATACAAAATGGTGATGGCTGGAACTATCATTGATGAAGGGGCATCTGTGAGTATCCTGTCCTCTATTGCTTGGAAAGCACTGGGTTGCCCGGCGCTTTTGCCCGAGACAAGGAATCTCTCGGGTTTTGACAAAGGAACCAGTCGACCATTAGGGATTCTACCTAATGTGCATATTACCTTGAAAGGGAAGGCTGTCAAGATGAATTTGATGGTCGTCCAAGGACCCTTGGATTATAACCTACTCCTTGGACGAGACTACATATATTGCATGGAAGCAATAGTCTCCTCACTCTTTCGAATAATGTGTTTTCCATACGAAGGAAGAATGGTCAAGCTCGTAGACCAACTTTCACTTCCGGGATCACGCATCGCAAGTAGTCACATACCTATCCTCAATGGTCTTTTCGATCAAGAAAGGTCTCTACCTCCGGTTCTTCTTCCTGATGAGTGCGAGTGATTCGGGAAAGGAAGGCCGGAACCCAAGGGGCATGCACCCTGGTCTACTCTGGAGGCAGAAGAAACCTTGGGTGTAAAGTAGAATTTCCGCGGGAGAATATGACTAGTCCGTACCCCGTCCCCCCCTTCATCTTCGTAAAACAGAAGGGCCGGCAAGAGCTCTCATGCAGAAGAAGGGGCAGTTGGGAATGGGGTTGTTCTGGAAAAAGATTCTTTTGTTAAAGTTAAGTGTGTGGCGGAGCATCGTCATTCACCGTCGCCTAGTCGGCGTCGCCGAAGAAAGTCCTGTTTGAAAGGATTAGCAGAACAATCTTTGGGTAACCTGAAAGAGGTAAGCCTCACCTGTTGAAAACAAAGGTTTTTAACGGAAAAGTAGGGGCGACCTTGAAATTAGACTTACACCTGGGGGCATGCAAACCTCTTGGAATGCAAGCACGGGCGGTTATTTTGTTTTTTAGTTTTTTAGGTCCTCCCTTTAAACCTGTAGGTCTAACCCGTTAAACTCGTAGGATTAGCCGATACCCAGCTTGCATAAAGAGAGGGTATGGAGCAATACGTAGGGAGATGAAGCTCTTTAAAAAAATAGCGATCTTCCATGAGACCTTACTACTTTATGACTGGTAAAACGAGCAGTTTTGGCATAGTTCATGCTCGTTAAAAAATAAACGCAAGATCCGAGCAGTTTTAACGCGGACTTCATGCTCGTTAAAAAATAAACATAAGCATGTGAGCAAGCTTCCCCAGAGTTCAAGCTCATTAAGAAAAATGAACCGGTAAATAACCATTTGAGACCGTAAATTCATCAGCCATAAAAGCCTTGGTCGTGTTTGTGCACCGTCACCTCCACTTTTCATTTGGCCGATCATTCACATCCACTTGATTGTTTACCTATTTTGAGGAACAGCTGCGAAGAGTGATTTCACTTAGCCATCCTTGTAATACTGCCGTGATTGGAAAATTCCAACCTGTACCTGGAATCTGTTGCTATCCCTGTTTATCACTCGTTCCTTAAAAGATGAGTCTTCTTTGAGCTCTTTTCACTGACTCGTAAAAAATAAAAAGTTTGCCGAGTTTTGGCCTTCCAGCTCGTTAAAAGGACCGGAAGAGCTATCCCTCCTCTAGATTTTAATCTTTTTGGACCTGAGGGATTATTGCACAAAAAGATCGAGCGCTTGTCTAGTTCGGCTCGATAAAGATATCGAACATTCATCCCTTCTGTATTGTTTTATACTTTTTCGGACTTAAGGGATTAGATGACGAAAAAGGAACCCCTGGAGTCCACTTTATGTACCCTTTTCAGACTCTCTAAAAATGAAAAGGACCGAGTTGTCTTTGTCGCTGGGCTCGTTAAAAATATTAGATAGCGACAAACTTGTCTTTAGACGAGAACGAGTTTCCCTATCGCTAGGCTCGTTAAAACATAGCGATGGGCTTGCCCGAAGGGCAGGTTATAGAACAAGCATATGTTATCCTCCTCAAGCTTGACAAAAATAAAGAGGTACTGGTCAGAAATGACTGGGGAAAAATTGGGAGAACCTCAAAGCTTAATGGTAGCAAGTCGCTCTTGAACATGACACTTTTGCCTCCGTAAATATCGGGTTGGGTTATTATCATTCACCGGTCCCTTCACCATGGTCTCGCCATACCATCCATACATGGGGTAATGCTACCGATCCATCACATCAGTGTCGTTATATGTTCAAGATATGTCATTCAGAAAGTGTCAACCAGGTCCCATCCACTACCGTACATCATCTTTCATCCTTCCATGACCGCCACCCTGAATCATATTTCACAGATCGTTTTCACCATCATCACTAGCTCCGTTCCGTGTCACTGATGTGGGATTCATTAAGGCCCTCCTTTGACGGATCACTTCTTGTCGACATCAGCTCATTATCCAAGAAGTTGGTCTAGGAACACCCCCTCAGTACTTTGAAGCTTGCATGCCTCAATGGCAAGTTTCTCACTCCCGGCGATAGGTATACATTAATGACCTTCGACCAGGAGACTTTGCGTGGTGTTCGACGTCAGATCCTATATTCACACCACGTGAATTGTGCTGCAGTACCTTGAGGGTCATCATCATTATCGGTGATTCCTCTCGCGCTTGTTAACAGTTTACATTATTGACTGGTAATCAAGCGATGTCTTTCCATGTTCGACTTCAAGAAATTCTCACATGGATCGACTTGTACTAAAGTGAAGATCGGACAAGTTTGAAGACCCCGGATCTAGTTTCATCCATCCGCGCTGCGATATATATTCAGGAGATAAAAACATAAACATGTGCAGCAGATGATCATCCTACTAAAAGGATGATAATTAAAAGCAGAGAATTATCAGTCTATTATCAGACGATCGTCTGTTTATGTACAGCAAATGTATTTATAAAGTTGAGCATGGGAAATGCCCGCATCAGCTAGATCATGAAAAGAAAGTATGAAAAGATAATGTATTGTATTGTATTTTGTTACAGGTCACATCCCGACGATTGAATGAACTTCGGATCCTCCTAATAAAGCATTTCACCCGATAAACGACCTCATACTTTAGGGGGAAACTGTTATAGACATTTTTGTGCCTTACAACATAGAGCATGAAATGTCAATAATCTGAGGGATCCAAAGTCCCTAAACATGTTGTTCTTACCCTTAGAGGAACAAGGTCAGCAAACCACAGCACTGCAAATCAGTTCTCCACTGAAAAATACTCAAAAACAGGTCAATTTTGGATCAAAGCAGCTGCTCCACTAAGCATCTGCGCTGCATAGCAAGTGCAACAAAGGCTACCTGCGCTGCATAGCAAGTGCAACAAAGGCTACCTGCGCTGGGCGTACTTTGACATGTGGAGGAATCTTTTCTCAATGTGCCAGTGCCCAGGAAGCTTCCAAAATGACACTTGGATCAGAAGATTCGCCTAATGATGAGTTAAGAGCTTCTAAAACTCCAAGTGGAAGGTAGAAACTCCGAGTGAAGGACTGAAGAACAACTGGAGTTGAAGAGGACAACAAGTCACACATCAAGCTGACTTATCTTCACTCCAAAACTCTATATAAGGATCTCATCCCATGGGATCTGGAGGGCGGAATTTAGTGCAAAGGATTGCTGTTGGTTTACAGTTGTGAGCATTGGGTGATTGCTTGAGGGAGGTGAAGAAGAGATTTCTCTCCGTCGGGAAGGTGATGTTGGATTGGACCTCTCATGGTTGTATCACCGCCTGAACCTTACTTCCATATATTAATAAAGCATTTGAGGTTCTTCTATTCGCATGTATTTCAATGATGTTTTGTCTTACTTGCGTATTTGATTTATGCTAATCCTTGAATCAGTTATGAATGCATGCTTCTTGTAGTTTCCTTTCTTTGTCTTGTTTGTAGGATCTCGTGTAGCTGGGCCCGTGAAAAGACTTGGAGCTGGGAGCAAGCGGCAAATAGAGGAGATTGGATCGACCATTTGCACAAGACATCGGTAAGTGGATCTCTTCCTTTTATCTCTTGCATGTCATAAAGAAGTAACTTTAGATAGCTTTGCTTTCAGTTGTTGCTAAGGAACTGTCACCCTTAGAGTGGGTTAGGGTCATTCCGAGTTGGATACTTTCCCCCACAACACTGATATACAAGCGAATGATTTCATCATAATCTTCTTGAGAAATATCCCCTTTCCCCATTAATTTTAGAGTTTCTATCCACTCTTCTTTCATTCCTTTAATTAAGATAGCTCTTAGGACTTCTTTTAGTAAGGTGGTGTGTAGATATCTTTGCAAGTTATTGTTGGAAATACTAAGGGGGGGATGAATCAGTATTTCTTTTCAATTATTAAATTTATCAGTTAAAACATTCATATTTGGAACACAGAAGTAGATAACAGAAATAGATGCTTTTATTAATGTGGTCTTTGCAATAAATCAAATACAATATATATACATATATATGGTTTCAATCAGTTGCCAAGCACCAACTTGGACTCTTTGTGAGGCTCCAACCTTCAGAGCACCAACTTTGTCTTGTCAAGGCACCAACCTTGAATTTAGGAGCACCAACTCCTAGGACACCAATCCTTTTAGTTATGAGGCACCAACCTCAATGGCTCCAACCCTCTGTTGTAGACTGTCTGGATCTGTTTGGTTGTAATTCTCTACTCCCAAACCTGCTGGAACTATGACTACTTCTGTCTTCCTGCTTCTTCCTCCTCTACCAGAACTTCGTCTTCCTCTATTTCTTACAGCTTTTCCAGTAACCCTCATCATTCCTTGTTCTCTGTTTTATATTCCTGACACCCTTGGCCTTTGGCTTCCTTTCTCCACTGGCTCTTCAGCTTCCTCAACGCTCACTTGACTTTTCAGCTTCCTCTGCGCTCACTCTTCATCTTCCTCTGTCTCTTCAAATCCATCAATACATACAAGACATGTTAATGTGGAAAAGAGGCCGAATAATAATAATGTTGCATATTAAATAAATGACTATATCAGAGAAGCCCCCCTTTTTTTTAATATACAATAGTAATCCCGTAATCGCAATCGCAACAGTTCAGGCTCACTAAAATATCGAAAGCTTTTATTTATGTGTTTGGCCTTAAAAAACCCTAGGCAACACATTTATTTGAATACACAAGAATACACATAAAAAACCCGCCCGAACGCTTAAGGCCAGACTTCAAATGCATTACGCTCGCATCTATAAATTCATCGGGTCCGCTCCTCCACAACTTTATCACAATTGGCGCTTTATAATGTGGCAAGGCTTTACAATGTATGCGATATGTGATGGATGTGATAATATATTATCTTATATTGCAATGGTGTAGTCAGGTCCGTTGTATTATCGCAATCGCAGTTTTAATGCCTCCGTCGGGTTCACTCCTTCAAATCTTACACACTGCTGCTCCGATTTCTGCGTTCTCCGATCGTTGATTGGCTTATCGGCAATATCACATTATCGCCCATTGACACATCGTCGTTCCATTGTCACCAGCCTTTGACCTCCCCGAAATGCGATTAGCGATCCCATTGGGATCATCGATCTGACTTCCGATCTGATGGTTGCGATTTAATCGCATATCGTTATCGCTCTATTACAAAGCCCATTCCGATCAGTTCAATGCGCCGATCCGATATGCCTTCCAAGCCTGATAAGGGTATAGGGTCCCATCTATAAAATTTCAAGTCCGAATTTCAAATTCAAACTATGTTTTTGTTGTTTCTTAGTGTAACTGGAATTCGACTTTCCTTTTGGGTCCATAATACATTTCTTTAAGGATTTTTCACGGTTTATAACTGTCCTCCATTATGCTATACCCTTGGAATTTGCAATACTTCCGGTAGTTCTTCCTCTTTGCTCTTTCTTGGGCATATATTTCATGCAGTACTCCCGATATGGCTCCTCTGCTAACACTATCTATGCTCCTCTGCTTATGCACCTCTGGTATGTGTTTCTCTTTGTTTCTCATGGCTTCCAATGACCTCTTCTTATCTTCCTTCACTGATGAGATCCTCTTTCTAGTGGCTTTGCTCCTGTTCTTCACAAGTCTACTCTACTTCTCCTTGGCTTCATATTAACGTTAATGACAATCTAGATCAACAATCTCCCCCTTTGTCATTGATGGCAATATTCTTCTTCTCTCCCCCTTTGACATCAGTGGCAAAGGAGTGCACCAGGACTCCCCCTGTCGAACTGCTCCCCCTGTCCTGCACCATATTTATGAATCAACTTAAGTGATGCTAAAGAGATAACCCCCATGTTTTGACGAAGATGTTCGAAGGCTTCTCAAGGAAGAGGTTTTGTGAAAATATCAGCTATCTACTCCTTAGTATTGATATATTCCAAGGTGACGTTTTGTTCAACTACTTGTTCACGAAGGAAATGATACTTGATTGGTATATGTTTGGTCTTTGAGTGCATCACTGGATTTTTGTTGAGGCTGATTGCACTTGTGTTATCACAATATATGGTAATTGGTTGATTTGTGCTGATGTTGACATCTTTTAGAGCTTCCTTCATCCATTGTATTTGATTACAACAATCTGCAGCAGATATATACTCAACTTCAACTATAGATAGTGATATGGATGTTTGTTTTTTACTGAGCCAAGATACTAAACAGTCTCCTAGGAAGAATGCATTTCCACTAGTACTTTTTGTATCATTGACACTTCCAGCCCAATCAACATCAGTGTATACAATCACAATAAGAGTTGAGCTCTTAGGGTACCAAAGACCGAAATCAGAAGTTCCTTTCAGTTATCTGAAAATTCTTTTTACAGCCAACAGATGGGATTGTTTAGGAGCTGATTGAAATCTTCCCACCATTCCTAATGCTTGCATAATGTCGGGTCTTGTAGCAGTTAAGTACAGAAGGGCTCCAATTATTGACCTGTAATGAGTTGCATCTACCAGAGGGGGGTCGTCATTTTTGCTCAATTTGCAATTTTTGGTCATAGGTGTGCTCATGGGTGCACAGTCTTCCATTCCATATATCTTAAGCATGTCTTTAAGATATTTGGCTTGAGATATAAACAGATCAGTCGTAGTTTGAGATACTTGTAGTCCAAGGAAGTGAGATAACTCTCCTATCATTGACATCTTGAACTCTTTTGACATGTTTTGAGAAAATTCATGGCTCATCTCATCATTATTACTAGCAAAAATCAGATCATCAACATAAACAAGTGTGACTAGTAACTTATCATCATCCGTCTTTATGTAGAGATTACTTCATGCCACCCCCTTCTTGAAGCCTTGTTGTTGTAGATGGTGATCCAATCTTGAGTACCAAGCTCTAGGAGCTTGTTTCAACCCATATAATGCCTTTTTAAACTTACAAACAAAGTCTTTTCCTTCTGTTAGATTAAACACTTCTGGTTGCTCCATGTAGACTTCTTCCTTGAGTTCCCCATTCAGAAATGTTGATTTTACGTCTATTGATAGATTTTGAATCCTTTTGAGAAAGCAAATGCCAAGAACATCCTGGTAGCTTCCATACGAGCTACTGGTGCAAATGTTTCTTCAAAGTTAATTCCTTCAACTTGTGAATATCCTTTACAAACAATCCTTGTCTTGTTTCTAATGATTTGTCCATCTTCATTCATTTTTTTTTAATACCCACTTGGTTCCTATTATGTTTTTGTCCTTTGGACGAGGTACCAGCTCCCATGTCTCATTCTTCTCAATTTGAGACATTTCTTCTTCCATGGCTTTTACCCAATGAGGATCCTTACTTGCTTGAGTAAATGTTTCTGGTTCTATCACGGATAGAAGAGAAACATGATTTTTCCTTAGTGTACTTGTCATTCTTCTTCGTGTCTACGTCCCTTCATCTACATTGCTAATAATCTGCTCTTCTGGGTGATATTTTTGGAGAAACTTCATCTTTGAAGGGGTTTGAGATGGTTCTTTTTCCTTGGGTTTTTCTTGATATATTTCTTCTTCTTCAGGTTCTTCTTCTTCAATGAGAGGATCAACTTCATGTTCTTCAATTTCTCTTTCTGGAAGTTCTTCATCAATCTTTACATCAATTCTTTCCACTATTTTCCGTAGTTGATTATTGTAGCACTTGTAGGCTTTTCTCTGTGTAGAATATCCAAGAAATATCCCTTCATCAACTCGAGAATCAAACTTTCCTGATGAGCCATCATTGATTTTTATGAATCACTTGCTTCCAAAAATATTGGAGTATTTTATTGAAGTAGGTCTTCCTTTCCATAATTCATAAGGAGTCTTTTCATTATTTCGTCTTAATTGAGATTCAATATATAGACAGTTGTCCCGACTGCTTCTCTCTAGAATTTTGGCTGTAAGTCAGCTGCTATTAACATTGTTCTTGCAATTTATTGAACTGTTATGTTTCTTCTTTCAACTACCCCATTTTGCTTAGGTGTTTTGGCAGCAGAGAGTTCTCTTTTAATTCCATGTATTTTACAGAATTCATCAAAAAAATTTGATGTGAATTTTCCCCCTCTGTCTGTTCTGAGACACTTAATCTTTGAGTCTTTTTCATGTTCTACAAGAGCTTTAAGATTCTTAAAACACTCAAATTCTTCGGATTTATATTTTATAAAATATATGCACATCATTCTAGTATAGTAATCAACAAATAAAGAAAAGTACATTTCTCCTTGGAGTGTTGGAGTTCTAGTTGGTCCACATAAATCAGCATGAATGATGTCCAAAGGCTTCGATGTAGAAAATCCCTTGGTATTGTGGTTGGTTCTGGTTTGCTTTCCATGTTGACATGGACCACATATTCCTTGATTTGGTTTGAATAACCTTGGGATGTCTCATATTGCTTTAATCTTGCTGATATTGATCAAGTTATCGAAGCTTGTGTGTCCAAGTCGTTTGTGCCACAACCAAATTTCATCTATTTGACTTAAGTAGCATTTATCTTCTTGAATCTTGTTCAGAATATAGATGTTTTCTGGTGTTCTAATCCCTTTCGACACAAGTTCCCCTGAGGAAGAGTTCCTTATTTCATAGTCTTTGGTGCTAAATACGACATTATGTCCTTGATCACAGATTTGGCTAACACTTAGGAGGTTGTGTTTGAGCCCGTCTACTAGCAAAGAATTTTGAGATTTTCCTTTTCCAGAAATTTTGGCAGATCCACTTCCAAAGGATACATTTCCTTCCTTTTTGTTCAATGAGACAAACTTCCTTTTGTCCCCTGTCATGTGTCTGGAGCACCCACTATCCACAAACCAATGATTTTCATTATTTTGAGCACATAGAGCTAGGCCACATTTATCCGTGTTGGGATTCTCACTTCTTGCTTTTCCTCTTTTGAGTGGGAAATTTTGTTCATTATGTCCATTATTATTACATAATGAGCAAATCAGATAAAATTTGGCCAAGGAATCAAAAGAATTATAGGTCTTGATTTGTCCTTTCTCTTTGGGGCCATATGGTTTGTTTATTTGATCCTTCAGTTTTGGTGTGTCATTATTAAGAGCCATGCAATGTCTAGCTTGATGACCAAAATTTTTACAATAGAAACAATGCCCAAAAAACATAGTTTTGTACCTATTGTAATAGCCATGATTTGAATCAACATTCTGCCTTGGAGTTACTCCCGCTTCATTCTTTGATTTTGAGATGGGCCTTTGATGAAACATTGTTTTGTATTTGTTGTAGCGTCCATGATTCGAATGAACATTTTTCCCTGGAGTTACTCTCTCTTCATTCTTTGAATCTGGGATGAGCCTTTGATGAAATAATCTTTCTTCCTTTGGGTTGCTGGAAAGTAAATGCATAGATTTTCGCATTATTCTTTCGTGCTTGATGATTCTCCTTTAAAACCTATTCCAAATTTATCATGTTGAGGTTTTTGATTATATAGGATAGTGTCAAGTATTTGAGAGCTTTTCCAACCCTTTTTAACTTGCTCCAATTCCTTCCTCAGAGATATTATTTCAGCTTCACGTTCTTTGCAAGCTTCTTCTTTTTCTTTTAGCTTATTATTCAAGAGATCTTCCCTTCTTTTTGTTTCCTTGTTTTCTACCTTGAGATAAATGATTTTATTCCGTAATTTCTCATTTTCTTCAATGGAACTTATTAATAATTCATCTGCATTTCCTTCTAGCCCTGAGTCATCATCATTTGTGAATGCCATGAATAATACTTCTTGGCTTCCAGCATGTCATTTTCTTCATCTGATTCTTCATTACCTCCTTTGTGGTGAGGGAACTGATTAGTTGATTTCCTTTTTATGACTATAAATTCATCTTCATCAGATTCATCTTGCTTAAAGAGGAAATTCTTCTTATTGAAACATTTCATTTTGTATACCATCCTTTTAGTATTTTCTTCATTATCACTATCATGCTTGTGAGGACATTTTGCAGCATAATGAACTATTTTCCACAATTGAAACAAATAAGAGGGTATTTACCTTTTAGTACAATTTGTGCCAATTTGGATTCAACATCAGAGTCATCACTTCTGACATTCCTATATTTCCCCTTTTTTTATTTTGAGGCCTTGAATGTTGCATCTTTGTAACTTGGGAAACCTTTTCTCATCTCATAGACAGTGAGGATTCCATGGAGTTCATCCATATTGAGAGTGTCTAGATCCTTTATTTCTTCTATGGCGCTTATTTTGGAGTCAAATCTGTCTAGGAGAAATATTAAGACCTTTTGAACAATGGTACTTTCTTCAATGTTTTCGTCCAAACCTTTAAGAGAGTTGACCACTTTAGCTACTCGAAGAAAGTATGATGCAATATCTTCTTCATCATCCATTTTCAGACTTTCAAATTGCCTTCTACGAGTTTGAAGCTTTGCCTTCTTGACTTTGGAGTCCCTGTCGTATAAGCTAATTAGCTTATCCCATACTTCTTTGGCAGAGTTACAATTCATGACTTTTGTAAATTCAAAATCAGTGATTCCACTCGTGATGGAGTTTAAGGCTTTTGCATTTGCAACGTAGACTTTCCTATCATCTTGATCTATTGGAAGAGTGGAAGGAGCTATGTACTCATTTAAGACTGAATGCCAAATTTTAGGTCCAAGGGACATTAGGTAGTAGGACATTCTCTTTTTCTAGAAATCAAAGTTTGTGCCATCGAATAGAGGAGGTCTTCCTGACACTTCTTGATTTCTCGTCATGACTAAGAATCCTTCTTCAAGTTTTTAGGCTGATATGAAGAATCCCGTTCTGATACCAATTGTTGGAAATACTGGGGGGGTGAGTCAGTATTTATTTTCAATTATTAATTTTATCAGTTAAAACATTCATATTTGGAACACAGAAGTAGATAACAGAAATAGATGCTTTTATTAATGTGATCTTTGCAATAAATCAAATACAATATATATACATATATATGGTTTCAATCAGTTTCCAAACACCAACTTGGACTCTTTGTGAGGCTACAACCTCCAGAGCACCAACTTTGTCTTGACAAGGCACCAACCTTGAATTTAGGAGCACGAACTCCCAGGACACCAATCCTTTTAGTTCTGAGGCACCAATCTCAAGGGCTCCAACCCTCTGTTGTAGACTGTCTGGATCTGTTTGGTTGTAATTCTCCACTCCCAAACCTGTTGGACCTGTGACTACTTCTATCTTCCTGCTTCTTCCTCCTCTGCCACAACTTCGACTTCCTCTGTTTCTTACGGTTTTTCCAGTAACCCTCATCATTCCTTGTTCTCTGTTTTATATTCCTGACACCCCTGGCCTTTGGCTTCCTTTCTCCGCTAGCTCTTCGGCTTCCTCAATGCTCGCTTGACCTTTCAGCTTCCTCTGCGCTCACGTTTTGGCTTCCTCTGTCTCTTAAAATTATCCATCAATACATAGAGGACATGTTAATGTGGAAAAGAGGCTGAATAATAATAAAGTTGCATATTAAAGAAATGACTATATCAGAGAAGCCCCCCCTTTTTTATATACAATAGTAATCCCGCAATCGCAATCACATTGGTTTAGGCCCACTAAACTATTGGAAGCTTTTATTTATGCGTTTGGCCTAAAAAAACCCTGGGCAACACATTTATTTGAATACACAGGAATACACGGAAAAAAACCACCCAAATGCTTAAGGCCAGACTTCAAATGCATTACGCCAGCATCTATAACTTCATTGGGTTCGCTCCTCCACAAATTTATCGTAATTGGCGCTTTACAATATATGTGATATGCAACAGATGCGATAATATAATAACTTGTATTGCAATGATGTAGTCGGGGCCGTGTTATTATCGCAATCGTAGTTTTAATGCCTTCATTGGGTCCGCTCCTTCAAATCACACATCGCTGCTCCGATTTCTGCGTTCTCCGATCATCGATCGGCTTATCGGTGATATCGCATTATCGCCTATCAGCGTATCGGCATTCCATTTTCGCTAGCCTTTGACCTCCCCGAAAAGAGATTAGCGATCCCATCGGGACCGTCGATCTAACTTCCGATCCGATGATTGCGATTTAATCGCATATCACTATCGCTCTATTACAAATCCCATTCCCATCAATTCAATGCGTCGATCTAATATTCCTTCTGGGCCCGATAAGGGTATAGGGTCCCGTCTATAAAATTTCAGGTCCAGATTTCAAATTTGGACTATGTTTTTGTTGTTTCTTAGTGTAACTAGAATTTGACTTGCCTTTTGGGTCTGTAATACATTTCTTTAAGGATTTTTCACAGTTTATAATTGTCCTCCATTATGCGATACTCCTGGAATATGCGATAATTCTGATAGTTCTTCCTCTTTGCTCTTTCTTGGGCATATATTTCATGCGATACTCCTGATATGGCTCCTCCGCTTATGCACCTCCGATATGTGTTTCTATTTGTTTCTCGTGGCTTCCAATGACCTCTTCTTATGTTCCTACATTGATGCGATCCTCTTTCCAGTGGCTTTGCTCCTATTCTTCACAAGTCTGCTCTGCTTCTCCTTGGCTTCATATTGACATTAATGATAATCTAGATCAACAGTTATAATGAAACCATTTGACGTATTCTTCTATAGTTTTATTATCCTTTGCAGCCATCTTAAAGATTTCATCTTTTAAATCCCTAGTCTTGCAAAAGTCCTAGTATCTTGTGAGGAAAGAAGTCTTCATATCATCCCAAGAATTAATAGTACGTCCACCTAGACCCATGAACCATCTTAAAGTTGCTCCTTTCAATGTAGAAGGGAACAGTTTTAGCTTTTTAGGGTCATTGGTGTAGTCATACCCTCTGCAGAGGACATCAAATTCAAACAGGAAGGCATCCGAATCCTATTTGATCATCCCATGAAAATTTTGGATGCTTTGCAGAGGAATAGCCTTCATGGGGGCATTAGCTACTTGGTAAACTATGGGGTATTCCAACGTCGAGGTTTAAACTTAAGGTGGTTGATTTTCCATTTGGTCAAAGATGTGCCAATATCCTTCAGGGATTTTAAGGGGTGCTTTTTGAGTAAGTGGAGGATTAGCAATCCGGGTTGGCTTTGCAGCACTGCCTAGATCTGGGATCACAGGAGACCCTTGTTCCGATAGTTGAGGTCTTGCCTTAGCAGTTCCACTAGTTTCTCCCTCTCCTTCTCTTAAGTTACATGACTTTCCCTCTTGTAGAGGATCAGAATGTAAATTTGTTGTAACCTAAAGACTCTGCTCAGATCCTCCAATTTGGCTTTGAATCTCAGTGTAAGCTGCAGATGGTGAGCCTACTGCTTGAGGGATTACAGTAGGAATTTTTCCAGATATAGCCTGGAATCCTACTAATTCTTGAGACTCTTCTTTTCTTACAATTTCGTCTATAAAGTTCATTCTCCCAAGGTCCACCGATCCCTTGGGTTTTTTGGATTTAGGTGGGGGGTTCTAATCGTTTTCTATATTTCTATTCCTAGTCATTCATAAAAACCTCTTCCTATTTAACCTCTAAGCTTTTGTTGAAAAGCACGCTGGTAAGCAAGCACTTTACTTGCTAGGTATGCGGGTTCTTACCTCCCATTTTTAAAACCCAATTCTTTTGTAGCAAGATACAAAGAAAATCACTTTGAAACACTCTCCCCGGTAACGAGGCCAAAATGTTGGTGCACTAAGATGTCTTTTTTTACTGGCAATCTTAATTCCTATATTAATTGTCAACCCAAGGCAAGTCTTTTTATTTCAAGAGTGTCAGCACTATATATGCAGTGAATTCTGAGGTTAACTAATAACAAATCGTTTCAATTGCTAATGACTATCTTTTCAAACTCAATCCAAATAAATTCTGAAAGAAACTCATAACATACTTTGCAATTCTACTTAACCTATCATGAAAGCAAATGAATCTGAATACAACTATAATGAATCACACTTCGCAGCCTTCAATGGAATTGAAACTAACTCACTCAATTATTAAAGAGACTACGAAAATTGAACATCAAATGATAATTGAACAGCAAATAACCATATTGCAGAAAGTGATCAATTCTATCTCTGAAATCTATGATAACATTACTTGGAATGAATCAGCAATCTAATGCTAGAACTAACTTAACCAATCCAACCAAAATCATTACTCATAAATAAAACACAGCTAAATTTGAATCTTGAATGAACAACAAAGAAAATCAAATCGAAAATCCTCATGATAATCAAAATAATATTAACTTAACATTAACAAATAGTAAAGAATAAAATTGAAAGATTATAGCACAGGTGAAGTAGTAGATCTTCTCTTGAATGCGCCCAAAGTCACCAGAAGTCTCCGCTATGAGATACTCAGAATATAATTATGATTTCAACGCAGTCTTCTTCATTAATATGGATAACAGAGTTATAGCATCACCAAAGTAACAATATTATATGTCTAAAAGAATAATTATGAACTGTGAATTTCTGAACTAGTCGTGTAGTTTGCCTTTTGGCCTTATATATAACAATTAGAAAAGGAAATAGATAAAAGTGATGTTGAACTAGGTTGTCATTGATGTCAATATGGCAATATTCTGGATACTAGAGGATGACATGAAGCCAAGGGGATGTAGAGTAGATTCATGAAGAGACAGGAGCAAAGGCCATCAAGATAGCCGAGCCATATATATATATATATATATATATATATCATATATATATGCGGAAACAGACATATATGCAAGGAGGTGGTCTTTGAAAGACACTGCCAAGCCAAGAGTAGATGGAGACGAGAGGAGCAGACAGAGCCACCAAGCCATGGAAGAGCCATGTCAAAGCAAGAGGAACGCTGCCTGTAAAACAGGCATATCGGAGCAAATGGAGCAAATGGACCGAGAGGAGCAGATGGAGCAAGAGGAGCCAAGAGGAGAAATATATATAGAGCCATCGGTATATGCCAAAGAGGAGGTGCACACAGAGCCATCGGAGGAGCTATCGGAGCCATACTTATAGACCATACATATATGCCAAAGAAGAGGAGCAATGGAGCAGACAGAGTTAGCGGAGCTATAGGAGCAAACAGAGCAAATGGAATAGAGCATATATATATGCCATATCGAAGGAGTGTCAGAGCAGAGGAGCCATATCGAAGACAATACTTCATATATATATAGTTGTGTTTAAAGCCAAACTTTCATCAAAGCGGGAGAATACATAGGAGCCGTTTGATCTGCCAGATCAACGGTCCAGAAGAAATCGCAGAGGAGCAGAGAATCCTTATCGCATCGGCGAAAGTCCCTTGGAGTCGTCGGAACTGTTCAAGGTGCAAGCAGCGAAATCCGGAGCCGAAACTCTTATCAAGCAAAATAGAAAGCATATCGGGTCCGCGGAGGACTTGTATCATTTCGGAGGTAGCGATCAGCGAAATCGCCGAAGGACCCAGAGCCGAAACTCTTATCAAGCAAAATAGAAAGCATATTGGGTCCGCGGAGGACTTGTATCATTTCGAAGGTAGCGATCAGCGAAATCGCCGAAGAACCCGGAGCCGAAATTAAGTTAGGAAGGAGTATAAGGAGGTGTCGGGTCCGCGTTCCTTGTCATAGAACGGAGCAACAGTGCAGTGGACGCGATATGCGACTTAGCGTTGACCGTCTTATCTGAAGGAATAATGGACGGCGGAGATCTAATCGGCAATCGGCATATCGGAGCGATCGCGTCGGAAGGATCAGGGGAATCGATATGTGACATCGCCGATAATTGGAGCCGAAATATTATAAAACATAACCTAAAGGTGTGTCGGGTCCGCAGACCCTTTGTATTACAAAACTACCGATGCGAACCTGCCGAAAATCCGGACCCGAAATCATTAAGAAGCAGAGTATAGAGGGTCGTCGGGTCCGCAGAACTATCGCATCGCAAGAGGTCGCGATAACCCCGACATCCCGGACCCGAAGTCATTTTAGGAAGGGATGTAATCGGCATATCGGGTCCGCAAGGGCGTCGGAGGTTGGAGTTAAGGGATTAATTTGGATCGCCGAAATCCGGACCCGCCAATAATTATAAAGGCAGGCGGATAAGATTTTAAATCCGTGAATGTTCATATTGAGCAGAATTACATGGGTTCCCATGTATTAAAATATATGTGACCGCGGGGTTTTATAGTGTTGGCCATATATTTGTATATGTGCATTTCCGTGGGGCTTTAAAGCTTAGCCCGATAGTTAACACGCGGTTGGGCGGTGGCTTCCGATGGGTGATTAAAAGCACCGATAAAAAGGTGGCTCTGATTCTAAGTAAGTCCAAGGTTTATAGAAGGCACATAGCCTAAGGAAAGCTTTCGATAGACATAAAAGCGGTGATAAAAGGGTGGTTCTGATTCTTAAGTGCGGAGGCGAAAATATTGTAAGGAACAGTCCTGATAGCTTGAGAAACCAAATCATGGCGATTATGATTATGATAAGGACGTGGTTGTCTGTTAAAAAATGCCATCCCTGTGTATGCACATAATCATTGGCAAAGCAGCGCTGTTACAAGTTTTTGAACTTGTGTTCTCTACGGATGACTCGATCCTTGCTCATTGATTCAACGTGTCCTGTGAAAACGAATGGATAGAGGAAGCTACAGCGACAAACAAGCCAACAAGTGAGGAAGCTGAAGCAGGCGAGAAGGAAGCTGAAGAGCCAGCAAGAAAGAGGAAACGAATGGACAAAGACAGGTATGCATAAAATAGTAAACAGAGGACTGCATGTGTTGTGATGGTTGTTGCAAACAAACCATAATATGAGGTAGCAAAAGCAGCAGAGGTGGTGGAGCATTGTTTGAATTTGCTAGTGAACACTGTTGCGGCTGTTGAACACTGTTGGAGCTGCTGTGGGGGTGAAGAACCAAAGTGTGAGGTAGTAAAAGCAGCAGAGGCTGTAGAGGCTACAGAAGCAGCGGAGGTTATAGAGGCAGCAGCAACAGAAAAGGCTATTGGAGACTATGTGTGGGCAGTGTGCAGAGCTGTGAAGACTCATCCATAAGAAGACATGGTTGACATTGATACTATAGTTTGGAGACTACAGTGAAGCTGTAAATAGACAGAACTCAGCAGAGAAGAGTTCTGAGAGCAGAAGGATTGGATTCCTTGGGGTTGGAGCCTTAAAAGTGAGAAGGATGGGAGTCCTTGAGGCTGGTGCCTCAGAAGTGAGATTGGATTGGAGTCCTTGGGGTTAGTGCCTCAAAAGCAGGAAGGATTGAAGTCCTGGGGAGGTTGTGCTCTTAAGTCCAAGATTGGTGTCTTGGGAAAATAGAGTTGTTGCTCTGGAGGTTGGAGCCTCACCAAAGTCCAAGTTGGAGCTTGGCAACCGATTTTGACCATCTATATATTGTATTTATTTTACTGCACAGTTATATTAATAAAAGAATTTATTCTTGCTGTTCATATTGTGTTCTGAATATATATGTTTTAACTGGTAAAACAATAGTGGGAAAAAGAAACACTGATTCACCCCCCCTCTCAGTATTTCCAACAATTGGTATCAGAGCCAAGTTCCTTCATTCAAAGCTTAACAGCTTGAAGGTTGACTCTCAGAACACAAATGGCGAGATCAAGGAAGAAAGTCTCCAATCCTCCTAAGGATGTGTCTCCCTCTACTACTAAAATAGAAGACAATGAATTTGAGGAGGCTCCAGGGCTCAATGGGAACTTTAATATATGGGAAGTAAGAATGAGGAATTTCTTACAGACTCAAGGCTTTGAAATCTGGAAATCTGTGATTGATGATAGCAGTATGGATGAAAAATCCAAGGAGTACAATGCAAAAGCAGTAAAGGCAATCTTGAATGGGCTACCTGATTCTGTAAAGAATAATCTAGGAAAATGTTCATTAGCAAAGGGTATATGGGACAAACTTCATGACCTTCACTCAAAAGGAGCATTGACCATGAACATCAATCAAGAAGATAATAGAAATCTAGAAGGAAATATAGAACCCATCATAGAAGCTGAAAATAAGAATGATGACATCAAGACTGTAGCATACCAAAAGGATGAAGAGAATGAAAAAGACTTCGTATAAGAACTCCTTGCTCGACTTATGACTGTCATGAAAGAGAATAATAATTTGAAAAAAGAAAATGAGGCACTTAAGAAGATAGCTCCAGTTGGTGACCAAGATCAAACAAGGAAGAAAGTTTATCTCATCAAGCTTCAAGTACAAGAAAGGGATGAAGAGCTTGCCAAGCTTAAGAAGGAATATCATAAAGCAAAGAAGCAGGAAGATATCTTGTCAAGTCAACTTGAACAAAGGCACAAGAGTGTGAACAAACTTGAAGAAGAGATTGGTCAGTACAAGGTAGAGGTCTCCTCCCTTAAGTCTCAATTACAAGAAGCCAGGAAACAGGCACAATGAGCTGAGAAGAGAATGGAGAGTAGTCAAGCAAAGAATGAAGAAATCTTCAAAATGAAGTCAGATATCATCTCCCTTAAAATAGTAGTAGCTGAAGCTACTCGTAGCAAGGAAGAAACTGAGGAAAAACTTGCAAAGAAGAATAATGAGTGTGAAAGATTGGAAGAAGAGATTGTCCTCCTCAGGAAAAAGGTTGAAGGGATGAATAAAATCATGAAGAGCTCTCAGGCCTTGGATGACATGCTCAGCTATCACAGATGTCCATCTGATAAATCAGGTCTCGAATATGTAGGTGAATCCTCAAACAAGAATGAAAATGCTTCAAACAAAAGAGATGTGAAGAAGCTAGAAAGAAATAATGATGCTCCCAGTTCCAGCAAAGGCAAGGAGAAAAATCAAGGCTACAATAGAACAAATCCTGCTCCAAGAAGAAATCCTGCTCCAAGAAGAAAACCCGCTCCAAGAAGAAATATAGATGATGACAAAGATGCGAGAGGCAATGGTTATCATCAAAGGATCTCAAGGCAGCAAGGCTTCAGAAGTACACCAAAGAAACCTCCATCTCCCAGGTACCAAAGTTCATTTTTTTGTTATTGTTATTCCTGTTCAAACTTTGGTCATATGGCAAAAGACTGTAAAGTATATCATAAAGATAGATGTTGTGGTCCCCAACCATCTCATAGAGATAGATGTTATAGCCTCCGACAACCTCCAAGAAACAATTTTGCAAGAGGAAACCATGAATTCTTATTCATGTACAATGTAGAATGCCTCAAGTGTCATAACATTGGTCATATGGCACAAGATTGTAACTTAACATGGGCTCTTACACAAGCTAGAACCATACAAAAGAAGAAAGTTACACAAGTATGGAGAAGGAAGGAAATACAATCCGAAAGTCCCTTGAGTTCTTCAGCCAACAGCATGTATCATTGGCCTAAATTCTGACAATCTAAGCATTTTATAAGAAGACTCTGCCAAGAGGAGATGATGCATACAGTTAGGGGGAGCCTATCATGTTTCAGAAGCACTCCATTGAAGCATATGATCCTGTAACCATTCTTTGGACTGTTGTTAAAGAAATAGGGCAAACATACATGGTGTTGTTATCACAGAGGTTTATGTCTTAACTCAGGAATTTAATGTGAGAACAGATGATCCGGATTTAAACAGGAACGCAACAAATTACAGAGATAACCATATACACAAAGATGCAGCGGAAATAATACTTCATTTCATTAATGGAAAATACTGAAATATGCTTACAGACAGAAATGGAAATAAACTAGCTAGGGCGATGGTAGCTTATCTCTGAGAAGAGATGTGATGGCTACATGCCTCTGAACTGTGTTACAATGAGGCTCGAAGGCCTATTTATTGTTGAGAAACAATGGAAAAACCCTTAACATTCCAAAACCTAACCCTAGGAGATGAAACGCCAAACTGTGGGCCCCGTTTGGGGGTAAGTTGGTACATCAACTTCCCGGGGTCGTAACTTTGGCATATGATCTCCGTTTGACGCGTAAAATAGCTCATTAGAAAGATCTATCCGAGCACTATCATTGTTGGAACGTGCAACACCAGTCCATTCCATGGACTCGTGTTGCCCCCGGATTCCCCAAAAAACGTCGTTTAGGGCCTCAAAACGGCTCCGGAAGTTTAGGACCCGAAAAACTGCTAAAAATAGTAAGTTGTGCTACAATTAAGGAAACTGAAAATGCTGAGAAAGACAATGGTGGGGGTCCAGGTGGACTTGGCAGGTGGCCACCAATATCCACCTGGATCATTCCTCCCCCCTTAGGAAGCAATGGTCCCCATTGCGTTGAGCTCCTCCATGAGATGAGGAAACTTCTGCTGAACTTGTTCCCTGGTGAGCCACTTGCCCTGCTGAAGGAGTTGGCCCGCTTTGACAACTCGATACAGTTGGATATTCTGTTGGCAAGTGTTCTTGATCTGTGTGTCCATGATCCGATCAGTTGCAGCTTGTTCCATGCAATCTGGATTTAATTCTGTGGGTTTGAGCTGTTCTGCAATGTCGGATGTGTCTAGCAATGGTGGAAAGTATGGCCGAAGGCGGTCCACATTGAATACTGGGTGCAGGCCAAGGAATGGGGGAATGTTGAGCTCAAATGCATTGTCTCCCATAGCCTTAGTAATGGTGTAAGGACCATATCGGAGTGGTCTCAATTTCCGATAGGCTCCAGTAAGGCGTTCCTTTTGCAAATGCAACCAGACTTTGTCGCCCACCTGAAACTTGTGTGGCACCCGATGTTGATCATGTCGCTGCTTGTACTTGGCATTTGATTTCTCAAGAATGTCATGGACCTGCTGGCGAATATGTTGGATGCGCTCAATGAAGCTGGTGGCCTTATCTGTTTCGGACTGGACATGAGCTGAATTCATGTGAGTAGCTGCAAGTGGCATGGCCACATCAATGGGGCATAGTGGCTGGAATCCCAAACCCACCTGAAAAGGGCTATGGCCAGTGGAGCTGTGAAGAGCTCGGTTGTAGCTGTGCTGAACGTAGGGGAGGCTCTCGTCCCATGTGCGTGGATGCTTTGAGTTATACATGCGCAGAATGTGCACAATCATCCTATTGACAACCTCTGTCTGGCCATCAGTTTGAGGATGGAAGGCTGTGGACTTCGTGAGTTTGGTGTCCAGCATTGACCAGAGACTGGACCAAAAGGTGCTGAGAAACCGACTGTCCCGATCTGAGATGATAGACTGTGGGATCCCAAAGTGCACCCACACTCGTTCAAAGAAGAGTTTAGCAGTGGCTTCTGCTGTGATATTCTTCTTGCAGGCCATCATAATGGCCATCTTTGAGAACCTGTCGACGACCACAAAAACACAGTCATTTCCATGCTTAGTGGAAGGAAGGCCTGACATGTAATCCCTGGAGATGGATTCCCAAGGTCGACTAGGGGTAGGCAATGGGGTATAGAGGCCTTGCTTCTTAATGGTCGGTTTGGCAATGGCACAGGCAGTACATGATCGGATGTACTTCCCAACATCCTGTCGAAGATTCGGCCAATAGAAATAGTTTTGCAGTACTGCCACTGTTTTCTCGACCCCGAAATGCCCAGCAGCCCGACTGTAGTGTGCTTCCCAAATCATCTTGGCACGCTCGCTTGAAGGAACACAAAGGTGACCGAGGTGGCATAATAGGGCATCTTGGAGGTGAAAATCTGCAACCTGCCGACCCTCTAAGAGTGTCTGGTATGTGTGGCCGAATTCTGGGTCGCTTTTGTAGAGAAGTGGCCAATCAGAAGTCTCGTGCCCGCAAGAGTTGAGCACGGTGGTTAGCGCCATGATCGGTGGTCGACTGAGGCAATCTGCAACATTATTGGTGCTGCCCTTTTTATACTTGATATTCAAGTGAAACTGTTGCAGGTATGTAGACCACTTCTGATGGCGATCATTCTGCAATTTCCCTTGGGTCTGTATGAACTGCAGAGGTCGGTGGTCTGTGTGGATGACCGTTTCCTTCCCCAAAATGTAATGCTTCCATTGTCGGCAGGCCTGTACAATGGAATACATCTCTTTATCATAAGTGGGGTACTTCCGGACTGTGTCTGAAAGTGTTTCACTGTGATATGCCACTGGATGTCCATGTTGAGTAAGGACTGCCCCAATAGCATAGTCAGAGGCATCTGTCTCGACCTCAAATGGTTGTTGTAAATCTGGTAACGCGAGCACTGGTGCCGTGCAGAGGCGATCCTTCAACTCCCTGAAAGCCTTCTGTTGAGATTCAGACCAAAAGAATTTTGCTTTCGCCCCGCCCTTGGTGACTTGACTCAAGGGCCAAGAAATATGAGAAAATCCCAACACAAACCTGCGGTAGAAGTTGGCAAGACCTAGAAAGCTGCGGAGCTCTGTTAGAGTGGTTGGAGAGGGCCAATCCCGAATGACTTGGACCTTGGCTGGATCGACATGCACCCCCTGTTCATCAATGATGTATCCCAGATACTGAACCTCGGTCATGCCAAAAGTGCATTTCTCCAAATTGGCACATAGCTTGTGTTGCCGCAGTGTTTGGAGAACCTGTCGGATGTGTTGGAGGTGCTCTTCCCAACTCTGGCTGAAGATCAGAATGTCATCCAAGTATACTACTACAAAGGAGTTGGTGAATGGCCGCAAGATGTCATCCATTAGCCTCATAAAGGTCGCAGGAGCATTCGTCAATCCGAAAGGCATGACCAACCATTCGAAGAGGCCCTCCTTGGATTTGAAGGCAGTCTTCCACACATCTGAGGGTTCAATTGGTACCTGGTGATATCCTGACTTCAGATCGATCTTGCTGAAATATTTCGCCCCCTTTAGTTGGTCTAGGAGGTCATCAATCCGCGGGATCGGGTACCTATTACGGACAGTGATCTTGTTCAGCGCCCGATAGTCAATACAGAGTCTCCACGTCCCATCCTTCTTCTGTACCAACACTATCGGGCTCCCACAGGGCGAAGAACTCGGACGGATGTGACCTTTCTGCAGGAGCTCCTGAATCTGCCTCTTGATTTCATTGGTCTCCAGAACGGCGCGCCGATAAATTGGTCCATTGGGTAGCGGCGCACCTGGGGTCAGATCGATGGAGTGCTTGACTTGACAGTGCAGAGGAACCCCTACCGAGGAGGTGAAGATGTCTTCGTACTCCTCCACAATCTTGTCCATCTATAGCTGCCGTGCAGAGGGACCCCGTTTGGAGGCCGCGGCCACTGTCTTCTTCTTCTCTTGAGGGCGTATCATCAGGAAAACAAATTTCCTGGTTTTGGAAATGATCTTACTGCATTGTTTTGCAGTAATCAAAGAGATGGCGGCAGGTGGTGCTACCTCTGGTATCCTGAACAACTTATTTCCCAATGTAATAATAACAGCACGGGGCCTTGATTCATACACAGCATGTCGCTTCCACAAGTATGGTTGTCCTAGTAATACGTCACAAACTTCAAGGGGAGCAATGTCACACAATACCTCATCCGTGAAGGGCTTGATGTTGTATGGAAGGCGACACTGCTGGCTCACGCGAAGATCTCGCCCTTGGTGAAGCCACCCAATGATGTATGGTTGTGGATGTGCTGTGGTCGGTAAGCCCAACCGCTTCACGACCTCTGCCGAAATGAGGTTCTTTTGACTCCCGCTATCAACAATGAACTGTATCGGGGAGCCCTTTACCCACATCTGGGAGTGGAAGAGACGCTCCTCCTCCTCTGGATCTTCGGGTTCATTTTTCTGGATCTTTGCGGTAGCAACAGTGGCGCTGGGATCCGCATCAATGATCTGCTTCCCTTTTTCATACCCCTTATCGGGTTCTGACTCAGAGTCGGAACATGCATCTGATTCTGAAACCTTTAGCTCAGCGACCAGTGACTGCTTGGCCCGACACTCACTTGTGTTGTGAGTGGAGCTCTTATGGAACTCGCACCATTTTCCAGTGTCCTTTCTCGGCTTCGCGGCGTTGCTCTTTGCTTGCAGCTTCGGCTGGTTGTCTTGGGCTGTCCCGCCTTGGCTTTGTCCTTTGTTCTGTGGTTTAGGGGAACCTTTCCCCTGCTTTGGATTCGCATATCCAAAGTCTCGCTTCTTTTGTTTAAACTTCTGCTCGACCTTGACGGCATACCGGTATGCTGCGCCGAGCGAGGGGATGTTTAGGAACTGTATTTCTTCCTGGATGTACTTGTGCAGGCAGCCACGGTATTTGAGTATCAAATGTTGCTCCGAATCCTTGATACCCAACTTTGTGCGAAGGGTATGGAAAAGATTGGTGAACTCCGGCACGTCTTGGTCCCTTCCCTGCCGCAGCGTGGTCCACTTTATGTATTCATCCTCATAGCTTCCGACAGGGTAGTACTGCTCCTTGATGGCATCCCGGAACGAATCCCAGGTGGGTGCGGCTGAAAATAGTGAGCCAGTACTTTCATCCTTCTGCTCGCAGTAGGTTTCCCACCAGTCCTTGACGTGGGGGGCTGCTTTGAGAAGAGCAAAAACAATCTTTTCCCGACTCGAAAATTCATGAACAGAAAAATAACCCTCTAGCAGATTTAACCATTTATCTACGGCATCGGCGTCTATCTGACCCTCGAATATGGGGATTTCAAAATTAACTTGTACCTTAAAGGGTGTGGCGTTTCCAGAGGAGCTGCTGGAAGCCGATGCGCCGCTTCTGGGTAGCCGCTGAAGGATCTGCGCAAAGCTGTCCATCATCGCGTTCCGTTGTCGCTCGAGCGCTTCTTCGAGCAAGATTTTGATGGGATCTCCTACCCCCTCGTCTTTCTTCTCGTCCGCCATGGGAGGCCGTCGGGATTTGCGAGGCTGGTCTTGCAAAGGTTCAACCAGTTCAAGCCCTAACTCCTTATATCCCGACCTTGTTGGGGACATGCAAAGAAAAACAGAGAAAAAGCAGACCGCTCTGATACCACTGATCCGGATTTAAACAGGAACGCAACAAATTACAGAGATAACCATATACACAAAGATGCAGCGGAAATAATACTTCATTTCATTAATGGAAAATACTGAAATATGCTTACAGACAGAAATGGAAATAAACTAGCTAGGGCGATGGTAGCTTATCTCTGAGAAGAGATGTGATGGCTACATGCCTCTGAACTGTGTTACAATGAGGCTCGAAGGCCTATTTATTGTTGAGAAACAATGGAAAAACCCTTAACATTCCAAAACCTAACCCTAGGAGATGAAACGCCAAACTGTGGGCCCCGTTTGGGGGTAAGTTGGTACATCAACTTCCCGGGGTCGTAACTTTGGCATATGATCTCCGTTTGACGCGTACAATAGCTCATTAGAAATATCTATCCGAGCACTATCATTGTTGGATTCCCCAAAAAACGTCGTTTAGGGCCTCAAAACGGCTCCGGAAGTTTAGGACCCGAAAAACTGCTAAAAATAGTAAGTTGTGCTACAATTAAGGAAACTGAAAATGCTGAGAAAGACAATGGTGGGGGTCCAGGTGGACTTGGCAGGTGGCCACCAATATCCACCTGGATCAACAGATAAATTCTAGACACTAATAGAGGCAGTCTTCAAACAAACAGATACATCTGGAATGGAGGTTGAAGTAAGAGCAGCTAGCAGCATATAACAAATTGAAGCATTGTAAAAGGATGCAGATCAACAATTGGATTTAAAAGGCAGTCACAGATTGGATATTTGAATCTGCAGAGATATGTACAAGAACGCAAGGAAAAGATGGCTCACAGGAAGGAGAATGTTGTGCAGTCAAGCATAACTGAAGCTGATACAGATCACTTAAGGAATATAGCAACAACAAGGCACAACCCCTCACATTTTTTTTGTCCAAATGCAATGATGATTGAATACTAGATGGCAGTAACTTAAGGGGAAGCACAAAGACACAAATAAACTCAGATCTGAAGAAAGACAATCTCAGGAGCAGTTTCTATCTTGATTCGAACTCTGAAGGTCTCTCAATTCTGCCTATGGAGACATCAATATGGATTGAGCATGAAATCCTGGACTTGGACACCTGTGTATGGCCATTTGCAATCCGAATGAAAGCATTAAAGTAGAGCATCTTGAAGCATTGTTGAAGCCATGATAAAGCAGTTCTGAGACATGAAGATGATAAAGCATCAATCCTTCTATCTTGAAGAAGAAGAGCACTATGACAGGGGGAGTCACAGACCCATGAAGATCTACCATTCATGAAGAACAGAAGCAGTTTGATAGGGGGAGTCCCAGAGCACTCCTTTGCCATTGATGTCCAAGGGGGAGAGAAGAAGAATATTGCCATCAATAATAAAGGGGGAGATTGTTGAACTATGTTGTCATTGATGTCAATATGGCAATATTCTGGATACTAGAGGATGACATGAAGCCAAGGGGATGTAAAGCAGATTCATGAAGAGACAGGAGCAAAGGCCATCAGGATAGCCGAGCCATATATATATATATATATATATGCGGAAACAGACATATATGCAAGGAGGTGGTCTTTGAAAGACACTGCCCAGCCAAGAGGAGTAGATGGAGACGAGAGGAGCAGACAGAGCCACCAAGCCATCGAGAGCCATGTCAAAGCAAGAGGAACGTTGCCTGTAAAATAGGCATATCGGAGCAAATGGAGCAAATGGACCGAGAGGAGAAGATGGAGCAAGAGGAGCTAAGAGGAGCAATATATATAGAGCCATCGGTATATGCCAAAGAGGAGGTGCACACAGAGCCATCGGAGGAGCTACAGGAGTAAGAGGAGCTATCGGAGCCATACTTATAGACCATACATATATGCCAAAGAAGAGGAGCAATGGAGCAGACAGAGTTAGCGGAGCTACAGGAGAAAATAGAGCAAATGGAACAGAGCATATATATATGCCATATCGAAGGAGTGTCAGAGGAGAGGAGCCATATCGAAGACAATACTTCATATATATATAGTTGTGTTTAAAGCCAAACTTTCATCAAAGTGGGAGAATACATAGGATCCGTTTGATCTGCCAGATCAACGGTCCAGAAGAAATCGCAGAGGAGCAGAGAATCCTTATCACATCGGCGAAAGTCCCTTGGAGTCGTCGGAACTGTTCAAGGTGCAAGCAGCGAAATCCGGAGCCGAAACTCTTATCAAGCAAAATAGAAAGCATATCGGTTCCATGGAGGACTTGTATCATTTTGGAGGTAGCGATCAGCGAAATCGCCGAAGGACCCGGAGCCGAAACTCTTATCAAGCAAAATAGAAAGCATATCGGGTCCGCGGAGGACTTGTATCATTTCGGAGGTAGCGATCAACGAAATCGCCGAAGAACCCGGAGCCGAAATTAAGTTAGGAAGGAGTATAAGGAGGTGTCGGGTCCGCATTCCTTGTCGAAGAACGAAGCAACAGTGCAGTGGACGCGATATGTGACTTAGCGCTGACCGTCCGATCTGAAGGAATAATGGACGGCGGAGATCTAATCGGCAATCGGCATATCGGAGCGATCACGTCGGAAGGATCAGGGGAAGAGATATGTGACATCGCCGATAATTGGAGCAGAAATATTATAAAACAGAACCTAAAGGTGTGTCGGGTCCACAGACCCTTTCTATTACAAAACTGCCGATGCGAACCTGCCGAAAAGCCGGACCTGAAATCATTAAGAAGCAGAGTATAGAGGGTCGTCGGGTCCGCAGAACTATCGCATCGCAAGAGGCTACAATAACCCCGACATCCCGGACCCGAAGTCATTTTAGGAAGGGATGTAATCGTCATATCGGGTCCGCAAGGGCGTCAGAGGTCGAAGTTAAGGGATTAATTGGGATCGCCAAAATCTGGACCCGCCGATAATTATAAAGGCGGGCAGATAAGATTTGAAATCCGCGAATGTTCATATTGAGCAGAATTACATGGGTTCCGTGTATTAAAATATATGTGACCGCGGGGTTTTATAGTGTTGGCCATATATTTGTATATGTGCATTTCTGTGGGGCTTTAAAGCTTAGCCCGATAGTTAACACGCGGTTGGGCGGTGGCTTCCGATGGGTGATTAAAAGCGCCGATAAAAAGGTGGCTCTGATTCTAAGTAAGTCCAAGGTTTATAGAAGGCACATAGCCTAAGGAAAGCTTTCGATAGACATAAAAGCGGTGATAAAAGGGTGGCTCCGATTCTTAAGTGTGGAGGCGAAAATACTATAAGGAACAGTCCCGATAGCTTGAGAAACCAAATCATGGCGATTATGATTATGATAAGGACGTGGCTGTCCGTTAAAAAATGTCATCCCTGTGTATGCCCACAATCATTGGCAAAGCAGCGCTATTACAAGTTTTTGAACTTGTGTTCTCTACGGATGACTCGATCCTTGCTCATTGATTCAATGTGTCCTGTGAAAACGAATGGACAGAGGAAGCTATAGCGACAAACAAGCCAACAAGTGAGGAAGCTGAAGCAGGCGAGAAGGAAGCCGAAGAGCCAGCAAGAAAGAGGAAACGAATGGACAAAGATAGGTATGCATAGAACAGTAAACAGAGGACTACATGTGTTGTGATGGTTGTTGCAAACAAACCAGAATATGAGGTAGCAGAAGCAGCAGAGGTGGTGGAGCATTGTTTGAATTTGCTAGTGAACATTGCTACGGCTGTTGAACACTGTTGGAGCTGCTGTGGGGGTGAAGAACCAGAGTGTGAGGTAGTAAAAGCAGCAGAGGCTGTAGAGGCTGTAGAAGCAGGGGAGGTTATAGAGGCAGCAGCAGCAGAAAAGGCTATTGGAGACTATGCGTGGGCAGTGTGCAGAGCTGTGAAGACTCATCCATAAGAAGACATGGTTGTCATTGATATTGTAGTTTGGAGACTACAGTGAAGCTGTAAATAGACAGAACTCAGCAGAGAAGAGTTCTGAGAGCAGAAGGATTGGAGTCCTTGGGGTTGGAACCTTAAAAGTGAGAAGGATGGGAGTCCTTGAGGTTGGTGCCTCAGAAGTGAGATTGGATTGGAGTCCTTGGGGTTAGTGCCTCAAAAGCAGGAAGGATTAAAGTCCTTGGGAGTTTGTGCTCTTAAGTCCAAGATTGGTGTCTTGGGAAAATAGAGTTGGTGCTCTGGAGGTTGGAGCCTCACCAAAGTCCAAGTTGGAGCTTGGCAACTGATTGTGACCATCTATATATTGTATTTATTTTACTGCACAGTTATATTAATAAAATCATTTATTCTTGTTGTTCATATTGTGTTCTGAATATATATGTTTTAACTGGTAAAACAATAGTGGGAAAAAGAAATACTGATTCACCCCCCCTCTCTGTATTTCCAACAAGTGAATCCTCAGGATCAGGGGATCCTGAGGATTTCGCAATACTTGATCTCATTTCGTCATAAAATAGCATCGGTTTGCCTAGTCTTCCATTGTCTTTCTTTGCCTCAGACGTTGTCTTGTTCCTTTATGAGATGTTGTTGTTCTATTGATTGAACAACTATCATCCAATCCGCGTCTTCTGCACATAAATATAGTAAAAAACGGTTTTTCCTGCTTAGATTCGTCTAATTTGTTACTGATTAATTTTACCCAACTTTAACTGTTATTTCCTCTACTTTTATCTATAAAAAAAGATTATCATGTGAGGATGGGTGCTAAATAAATTTATTACCAAGGAGAAAACATACATTTTTCTTGACCCACCATCCAACACTATTATTTTCTGTAGTTTTATTTGTGAAGGTTGCAGTGTAGTTTATTCAATATTTTTCGTAGCAAATAAATTGTTAATTAATTAACAATTAGAATAATTAATCCTAGTTACTACAATAGGATTTCAGACTTGAAATTTTCACACCAAATAATGGAGGTCCATCATCTTGAGTGCATAGATGCATGGAGGGATCAATCATATAGCCATGAGCTACCCCTTTCCTTGGCCTACCTTTTCCACCCCTTTTGTGTGGCTTTTACTTCTTCTTTATAATGCTTTGATGAGGAGCATATCTCTAGTGTCCAAGTTTGGTTTTAATGATATAACATTTATTTACCCCTTAATCGTCAGTCAATTTATCACTCATCAAGGTTGGAACATTCAAGGGTTCCTTTATTATGTGATGGAGAATGTAGTGCTCAGGAACCGACTGATGGCTAATGAGGGAGGTAGAGATCATGTTATGCTTTTGTCCATGCACTAAATAAATCCCAACCATATTTTGCATTTTAAGTTTTCGTTTTCTTTCATTATGGCCATATTATGATTTTACCTTTTTTTGTAGTTGCATCAACCTCTAGGGATGATGCAAGAGGATCTTAGAATGGCCAAAAATTCAAAGTTCTTGAATCCGAGCAAGACTAGAACCATTGCATAGAGCTTGAAAAATTGATTCTGGAGCAATTTTAACAGGATCAAACTGATTCTGTATGTGAAAGTTATTGCAGTTTGAAGTTTTGGTTCAACATAGGCAAAAAGTAAAAGTTCAAAGGTTGGTTGCCATGTGTCAGCCCATACATCCGACATGGAATTAGTACTGCTAAATGGATATGTGAGTTGGCACCTGCATGGTAGATTAACTAGGATGGTGATTGGGTGTGATATGGCAGATGCATGTGCCAATCATAAGGCGCCACATAGCCTTATGAGAGGCTGCCATGTGGTCCTACGAGAAGTCGACACACGACATTGGGTTTATTGTTTAAAAGTTAAGTAAAGGTCATTGCAGGATTGGAACCCAAGGCCTATTCCATACAAATAATTTGTCTTAACATTAAACCACAATTGATTCTTATTAAATATTGATGGCGTAAATATATTTAAATGTTTTGAATTTGGAAATGATAAAGTGGGGTTGGAAAAACCTCCAAATATGATGACCCCACAAAATGTGGAGTATTGATAAACTTCTGCCACATTTAGTTACGTTATCTACCCACCATATATTATGCCCACCGTTGGAAACTAATGAGATATTGTTGTTACAATCATATACTAAATATTAACTGTGTTATTTGATATTGTTGGCTATGTATGGTATATAACCACATATTATGGAGTAAACATATAAAAGGACCAACAAATATGTATTAAATACATTGAACCATTGTTATTGGTGTTGCATATTAATTCGACCTCGCCTGGGTTAGTTATAATATATGGTTATGAACCATATAATAAGGGACTTGTATATTTAATAAATGGGCGGAGAAAGGAGAAGCGATTTTGAACTGTCGGCCTCCTAAATTTTATTATAAAGTATTACTAATGTATCAGGGAGATGGAGTTGAAATTTGATGCAAAGCCAGTCATTTTGTAGGATCATTAAGCCTACGACCAAGAAAAACTTTGGAGGCCATTATTGGGAGTTATACTTAGCCTTTTTTCAGAGTCGTCTTTTGCAGCAGGTTCCTGGAGCTAGCAAGGGGTGGTTCTGATGTATTTTTGAAGGCTTTTATTGATGTAAAAAAGCATGGTTTTCTTAGCATCTTATTAATAAAAGAGGCCTCCCCATTGAAGATTAAAGGGCCCTAAGATGTAGGCTTTTGACTTTCAAGTTGAACTTCGTTATCAAATTTGTCGATGTCTTATTTCTTATGGTTTGTTTTTCTCATTTTATCTTTTTCTGCAAATTTCTCCTTATTTTATCAATGCTCCAAATTCGTGAAATTATTCCATGCAAAAATACTTAACAATTTATTGAACCAACATCAATTCTTAAGAATCCCTGGATCATTTTGGTATCAAAGTATTTTTTATGGTTTGGTTTGAGTATGCATAATCACTAGGGAAAAGTTAAATCGTGGTGAAGGACAACTTGTAGAAGGAGATCATGTGATCGACTCAAGAAGAAGAATAGCTCGAAGTGAAGATATGACTTCAGAAGGTGGTATTTAACATCCTTTTGGATTATATCTAGCCTTCGTGGATGCTTTAATGACTTTAAGATCTATGGTCGAAGAAATGTACAGAAAGTTCAAGAAATCAAACAACGATGATAAACCCAAAGATGAGAAAGCAGAGACATAAAATTCAAGTAAGAATGAAGAGATCAATGGAAATCAGAAATACCCATTTTCCTCTTATAAATCAACCTTAAACTTCCTCTTCACAACCTTTGTTGAAATTGGATGTGAAATTCGAGTTACTCATAACTGGATCAGGCAGATGGAGGTATATTGTACTGTGCAAAAAATCACCAATGATGCGATCAAGATCAGACTGGCACATCTTCATCTTGAGACTACATCACTCGTCTTGTGGTAGAGAAAGTTGCAACACCAGACTCGGCGAGTTGGTAAGATCTTTCCACCATGGCATCATTTTATTTATGCACTTAGAAAACAGTTCTACCCATTGGGATATAAGGAGAAGGCTTTAGTAGAATGGAAAAATCTTAAATTAAGAAAAGGATAATCAATGCAGGAATACACATATAAGTTTTGTAAGATGGCCTTGATGCTAAATAGCCCACTACATACACAAAAAACTCTTATGAAGTACATGGATTGCCTACTTATATTCATAATATTGTATTTATGTTTGGACCAACTAACATGGATGAGGTTTTTGTTCAAGCAACGTACATTGAAGAAGGAAAAACGGGAGTTGGTGTATCGGCAGAATCAACTTCAAGAAAAGAAGGCAATAGTAAGGGAAAAGTAAAAACAACAAACATATTTATGAAGGAGGAAGAAAAATCCTCATGTAAACGCTACAAGAAGGAAGGGCGTGACGACAAGCACTGCTGGAAATTGCACCTAAAAATGTGACTGAAATGGTTTAAAGGAAAGAAGAGGAAGCAAAAAGTTGCAGCAATAGCACAATCATTCGATTTAGGGTCAGATTCAGGTGATGAGCCTAAAATCACAATGATGGGCTTGGTAGGTAAATTTGGTGATGGTAATGGTTCTAATTCTGATGGTTTACATGTTTTTGATGATAAGCGTAGATGTAAATTGTTTCACATAAGGGTTGTTATGAAACATACTAAGATCGACACTTTGTCTTGAAAAGAGCAACAAGAAATGTTAAAAATAGAATCCAGAAATTCCAATTTAATTTGTCCTTTAATTAAATTGTAATTATTTTCTCATAGCAACTTGTAATAGTTAACTAAGTTAAGTTGACTTATTTAACTTATGACTTTTGAGTTGGAAGTCTATCTGAAGTCATGTAATTTAGAGGTCCAGATTGAGTTTATTTGAGTTGTAATTAGATAACTCAGATTACTTGGTTATAAACAGTTAAACTAGTTCTAACTATTTGTTGAACTAGTAGAGGATTAGTATTGAGTTGGAGCACTGGTGCATCCACAGGTGCTACTCCAGTTAACTAAATATTATCTCATCAGAAACTCATGCATGTCAGTTCAGAAAATACCTAGTTGAGACAAGAGTGCAGGGACAGTGTACTATCAGTTGTATGATGTACTGAGTTGTAAATATCATGCATGCAATCAGGAAGAGGACCAAATTAGGATTGTACAGTTTTGGAAGAATGAATTCCTTTAAATACGGGCTATTCATCCTAGGAATTATGCAAGGAAATAGGGGCTTGGAGAGCAGAAGAATAATCTAAGGATTTGGTTTGAGCTAGCTTGTGAGTTGCGAGTTGATTATACTTGTGCAGGGATTGTTCTCGTGAGAATAAGCATTGTATTTTCTACTCAGATTTCTGACTAATGCAATATAGATAGTAGGGGTTTTGAGCTATGGCTTTCCCCGAATAAATATTGTGTTATGTGCCATTGATTATCTTCCTCTTGTCAATTAATGTTTTCATTGATCTTTATGGGCTTCCGCTGTAAAAAGTAGAGTAGATTATTGCCTTGTGTTTTAGTAAATTACATGAGCTATGAATCTACAGGAAATTCTACAAGGTATCAGAGTTGATTACAATACAGTGGAGGAGATTTCAAAGTTTTTGAGTTCAAGGTTACAAGTGAAATTCGAATTTGCAACACATACTTCAGGATCTGCAGATGGCATTCTATGGTTTGCGGCTTGAGTATGCCTTGGATGGAAGCTCAAATTACATAGCCTGGAAGGACATGATGGAGGTTGTGTTGGGGGATAATGTCTTGAAGTAATTCATTGATCAAGACATTAATAATCCACCAACATCGGATGCAAAAGATCTAGCCGAATGGAAGAAGTGTGTGGAAAGGGTGAGGCGGATAATCCTTGATGGAGTTCGAGACCACATTGTCTCGAATCTTCATGGAAAGGAGACTTTCTATGGTATGTGGAAAGCATTGACAGACCTTTTCTAAAACATGAGTGATCATAGGAAGTTGGCACTGAAAGATAAACTTCGAAAAATCAAGATGGCGGTGAGCAACTCAATTCCAAATTACTTGACCAATTTCACCCACTATGGGATGAGCTTGGAAGTGTTGGAATCATTGTTGTCGAGGATGATATGGTGAGCCTAACTCTTTTAAGGCTTCCCAAGAATTTGCATAGTTATCAGGACTCTGTCAATGGGAGGGAGAAGTTGCCAGATTGAGAATGATTGTGGTCAGACTTGCTACAAGAGGAGTTTCGATGAAACACCAAAGATGGGACCTCTTCCGAGGAAGTGGAAGAGGATTTTTCCTTATTAAGTAAGGGAAAGAAGTCCCAAGGCGAGGCGAGAAGAAAGAAGATGGACTTGTCGAAATTCAAGTGTTTTCACTATCACAAGTGCGAGCACTATGTCACGAATTTCCCACAGAAGAAAGCAAGCAAGAAGGACCCTGTAGTAGTTGCAGTAGGTGAAGCTTTAGCTTCACAATTCGAAGTTGATTTCACTGTCATTTCATGCATGGCCGACACTATCATGGTAGGTGTGTGTTATCTTGACAGTGGTGCCTCGTTCCATATGACAGGGAACAAAATCTCTTTAGTGATTTTGAGGAGAAAGACCTCAAGCAGAGCATAGAGTTTGGAGATGACGGGAGGTATAGAGCTACCAAGATTGGTACGGTTACCTTTCAAAGGGAGTCTGGCTCCCCTCTCAGGATCACAGATGTGATGTATGTTCCAGGACTAAAGAAGAATCTTGTTTTAGTCATGGTATTGGAAGACCATGGCTATGATGTGATTTTTAGTAAGGGAAAGGTTTTCCTTAGACACATCGCCACGGGATAGGTGAAACAGATCGGTGCATGAGTTAAGAACTTGTATACTCTTGAGGTACAAGATACATGCAAAGCCATGAGGAGCAAGGCAAAGGTTAGAGAGTTGGTGATTGAAATGGAGAGTGAGTTACCTCTCAACATTCATCCCCAGAAGCAGCCTCAAAAGCAATCTCAGACAATTGTGGAGCAACCACAATTGGAGAAGCAAAGAGGAGACCGAGTGGAGGCATCCACTCATTTAGAGACATCTGTGGGTAGAGGGAGAACATGCAGCCATACCTCCAGGTGAGAGATGGGGCAGTGTGAAGTGATAGTCCCAAGAGGGCAGAAATTGGGCTGGGTCCATTGAGAGGTTTTATCTCTTGGACCATACCTTGCTATGAGAGCCCAAAGTGCATAGTAGCGGGATGGATCATTGGTTGTTGAATAAGTTAAAGATCAAAGTGGCATAGGCTAGAGTAGTCAGATACTGGAGAGCACAGAGCAGAGTTGACAAAAGCGCAGAAAGGCAGAGTCAGTAGAAGCACAGAGTTTTTAGTCGACAAAGGCAGAGCTAGTAATAGTGAGAGACTTTGATGAAAGATGCATCATATTGATTCAGGTTGGATAATTTTTTCAATTTCAGGAGTTGTTGTAGCAACAACACTAGAGAGAAGTGTTACATGCAGAACATTCCAAAGGTTCAGGATCAAGATAGAGTTTATTTCCTTTCTTGTTGAGAAGAAGTGTTGAAAATAGCAAGAAATGTTAAAAATAGAATCCAGAAAAGCCAATTTAATTTGTCCTTGAATTAAATTGTGAATTAAAAGTTTAATTTTTTTCGCAACTTGTAACAATTAACTAAGTTAAGTTGACTTAGTTAACTTAGGATTTTCGAGTTGGAAGTCTATCTGAAGTCATGTAAGTGTGATCCCTAGGTTTTAGTGGTCTACATTGAGTTTATTTGAGCTATAATTAGATAACTCATCTTACTTAATTATAGACAGTTAAACTAGTGCTAATTGTTTGTTGTAACTAGTAGAGGATTAGTAGTGAGTTGGTGCATTGGTGCATACATAGGTGTTACTACAGTCAACTGAAGATTCTCTCATCGAAAACTCATGCATGTCAGTTCTGAGAAAGACCTATTTGAGACTAGAGTGAAGGGATAATGTATTATCAGTTTTATGATTTATTGAGTTGCAAATATCATGCATGTAATCAAGAAGAGGACCTAATTAGGATTGCGTAGTTTTGGAAGCATGAATTCCCTTTAAATACGAGATATTCATCCGAGCAATTATGCAAAGAAATAGTGGTTTGGAGAGTAGAAAAATAGGCTAAGGATTTTGTTTGAGCTAACTTGTGAGTTGAGAGTTGATTATACTTGTGCAAGGATTGTTCTTGTGAGAACAAGCATTGTATTTTCTACTCAGATTTTTTATTAATGCAATATAGATAGTAGGGGTTTTGAGCTGTGGATTTCCCCGAATAAATATTTTGTTATGTGTCATTTCTTATCTTCCTCTTGTCGATTATTGTTTTCATTGATCTTTATGGGCTTCTTTTGTAAAGAGTAGAGTAGATTCTTATCTTGTGTTTTAGGAAATTACATGAGCTGTGAATCTACGGAAATTCTACATGGTATCAGAGCTGATTACAGTACAGTAGAGGACATTTTGAAGTTTTTGAGTTCAAGGTTACAGGTGAAATTCGAATTTGCAATACATACTCTAGGATCGACAGATGGTGTTCTATGTTTTGTAGCTCAAGTATGCCTTGGATGTCATCTCTAATTACATAGCCTGGAAGGAAAGGATGGAGGTCATGTTGGAGGATAATGGCTTGAAAGAATTCATTGATCAATACATTCCTATGCCACCAGCATCGGATGTAAAAGATCTAGCCGAATGGAAGAAGTGTGTGGCAAGGGCGATGCCGATAATCCTTGAGGGAGTTCAATACCACATTGTCTCGAGTCTTCATAAAAAGGATACTTTTTTATGCTATGTGGAAAGCATTGACAGACATTTTCCAAAACATGAGTGACCATAGGAAGTTGGCACTGAAATATAAACTTCGAAAAATCAAGATGGCACTGAGTGACTCAATTCCAAATTACTTGACCAATTTCACCCATTATGGGATGAGCTTGGAAGTGTTGGAATCATTGTTGTCGAGGATGATATGGTGAGCCTAACTCTTCTAGGACTTCCCAAGAGTTGGCATAGTTATAAAGACTCTGTCAATGGGAGGGAGAAGTTGCCAGATTGGGAAAGATTGTGGTCATATTTGTTACAAGAGGAGTTCCGATGGAACACCAAAGATGCGACCTCTTCCAAGGAAGTGGAAGAGTATTTTTCCTTAGCAAGGGAAAGAAGTCCCAAGGCGAGGTGGGCAGCAAGAAGATGGACTTGTCGAAAGTCAAGTGTTTTCACTGTCACGAGCACGAGCATTATGCCACGAATTTCCCATAGAAGAAAGCAAGCAAGAAGGAGCCTGCAATAGCTACAATAGGTGAATCTCTAGCTTCACAATTCGAAATTGATTTCACTCTCATCGCATGCATGGCCAACACTGTCATGGGAGGCGTGTGTTATCTTGACAGCGGTGCCTCGTTCCATATGACAGGGAATAGAGATCTATTTAGTGATTTTGAGGAGAAATACCTCAAGCAGAGCATAGAGTTTGAAGATGACGAGAGGTATAGAGCTACCGAGATCGGTACAGTTACCTTTCAGAGGGAGTCGAGCTCCCCTCTCGGGATCACAGATGTGATGTATGTTCCAGGACTAAAGAAGAATCTTGTTTCAGTCGCGGTATTGGAAGACCATGATTATGATGTGATTTTTAGTAAGGGAAAGGTTTTCCTTAGACACATCGCCACAGAATAGGTGAAACAGGTCGGTGCACGGTTCAAGAACCTCTATGCTTTTGAGGTACAAGATGCATGAAAATCCATGAGGTACAAGATGCATGCAAAGCCATGCAGGCAAAGGTTAGAGAGTTGGTGATTGAAAGGGAGAGTGACTTACCTCTCAACATGCAGCCCCAGACGCAACCTCAAAAGCAGTCTCAGACAATTGTGGAGTAGCCACAATTGGAGAAGCAAATATGTAACAGCCCAAAATAAATATCTAATTAACTTATTAACATTAACTAAATTCAAATTGAAGGAATAGTGCTTACTTGTTTACCTGTGGTCGAAGTAGGCTTACCACAACAAGGTTTTGGGGACGACTCTCCACCCAACCGTAGGCTCAATTGTGCAACGTCTTGCTACAACTGGCCACCCCCGAGCCCTTAATCAACATACTACTGTCAGTGACTCCTAGGTCTTAGTATACCATTCTCCCAAGAGAATGAAGACAAAATCTCGAAAAGATGGAATGCAAGAATGCCTCTCATCTTCCTCACCACCTATTAAATAGAACAACATTGGAAGGGGAACCACATGCACACATTCCATGTGTCTACATGCAACTTTCTTTTGATTTTTAGCTTTCTTGTTTTATTTCTTTATTTTTCTTTTGATTTTTAGCTTTTCTTGTTTTATTTCCTTCTTTTTGATAGTTTTCTTGTTTTATTTATATTTATTCTTATTTAGAGTTTTAGTATGGTTATTACTATTTTTATTTTTATTTATTTTCTTTGTATATATTTTTAATATCATTTATTATTTAACATTTATGATTTATTATTTTTATTATTTATTATTAAGTGATTTATTTATTATTATTTATTATTTCTATTATTAATTAATTATTATTATTAAATTATGTGATCCACCCCTCAATTGATGCAATTGCGAAGGAAGTTAAATTTCGAGAAAGCTCATGTTGTTTTAAATTGTTACTTCGAATATAGTTTCATGTGCCCACCATGGCCTGGTTCACTCATGGTTAAAATTAATACAATCAGTCTACTTAGCAGTTTTGGTTATCAAGCTTTGTCATAAACGACGAAGTCTATTCCATTGTTCTTTTCGACAACAATGTCGAGAAATCTGCACGCACTATAAGGTCAATAGTACCATTTACATAGTCAATAGTACCATTTTCTCATGCAAGGAATAATAATAGCTCGATCACATAATCTCCACAAATAGCCAATTGCATACTTGCTGGCTCTCCAGCTTACAAATGCAAAAGTTGTTGGCACTTGGACCACGGTGTTTAACAACTAGCAGCAATCATTGCAGAAGGGCGATCAATTATTTTTGTTCATATCAGAAGGAATTCAAATAGATTAGCGGACCTCCTTGCCAATAAAGGGGTGGAAGATAATATGGCTTTGTGTTAGCTCACACAGATTTCTCTCTCAATTGTCACTAGGTTCTCTCAACGTCAAACCCTCATCTCTCAAAACAAGATGCTTCAAAAAAAGAAATACCAATTCAGTTGTAATCAAGATTTATGACAAGATTATTAGCTTACAACAATGATTCAATGAAGCATGTAAGGATTAATCAATAAATCAAGTAAAGGAAATGACAATTAGATGAAAATGTTAGAACAATAACTCAAATGCCTTTATAGAAAGTGCTCTTAAAAATCTTCACTTATAATATGTTATGACAAATGGAGCAAGTGAGAATTATGCAAATGAAAGCACAAGTAAGTGATCGTAGATGAGATTACTAATTAGGAAATTAAAAATATACTACTTCAATCTAAAACACAAGTGAGATAAAGACGAATTACTTAATGTAATTTAGACCAAATAGCCAATGAGATCAAACAATTAGCAATGAAGTCTAGATTTATTAATGACCAAGTGAAGCAATCCAATAAATTAGATATAAATACAATGAAATGAAAATTAAATTAAAGAGTTAGTCACTTCCGCAAGAAATCCTCCCTTTTAAATAAGGAGATGGGATACAATAGAAATAAATCTGAAACTCACTCAAGAAAATGTATTTTTATTATGAGATTACAAAGGAATAATCCCTTAAATAGTAAAAGAGAATTTTCAAATGAACGTTTAAATACCCCTCCTAAAAATATTAATGAGAGAAAATACAAGGACTAATATAAACTTTAAGAAAATGAATTTCTAGCCTATATTCTACTGGCAAGGAACGAAAAGAGGAATAATGCATTCTCGCATCGTGATTAGTAAAAACTAATAATCCCACTTTGAAGATTAAAAAATATGGGGTATAATAACTGAAAACATTGAGTAACTCCAAAATTTAATACCAAAATAGCTTCAGCAAAATAATAGTCAAAATTCACTTGTATTTGGTTTCGGTAAAGTCAAAATAATCTGACTCGACGACAACTGGACAATCTAGTTAACTCAGCAACAACTCGAGCTATTAAATAATAAAGAAAAATAGACTTCGTCGTTTATGACAAAGCTTGATAACCAAAACTGCTAAGTAAACTGATTGTATTAATTTTAACCGAGTGAACTAGGCCATGGTGGGCACATGAAACTATATTCGAAGTAACAATTTAAAACAACATGAGCTTTCTCGAAATTTAACTTCCTTCGCAATTGCATCAATTGAGGGGTGGATCACATAAGGATAGAAAACTTGAAAATTAAATTATTTGACTATCTTTCAAAGGACCCAAAATTTAATAATCCATAACTCTGTTCCCTTTGCGTGGAGGCACCCAAAAAAATTATTGACACTACCGAAAGTTACCATTAAATAAATCTTACTGCATTTCATTCTTTCACGGAAGAGAATCGAGTATTGTAAATTCGTTTTCATTAAAATTCACATAATATATTAGGAGGAAACTCCCTAAGGTAAAATGAATCATTTATGGGCTATCACGCAAGGGTTTTAATAATCAAGGAAAGAGGGGCTTTACAAGAATAGAGAAAATCTGGGGTTATGGACAACTACTACTTGCATGCATTCTTCTTCTTTTTTTTTTCTTTTTTTTTTTCTATTTAAATTAAATTATTTCACTTCTTAAAAAAAATATATGGCTTAATTTAATTAAGGTAAAATAAAAAATTTCTCTTTTAAACCCCACGTTGTGTACAATTACAAAGCTTTCCATGCCTCCATGGGGTCTACTTGAGAATCCCCAACAATTCCCAAGAAATTTGATTATAAATAATTGGGTGGTCTCTGGATTTGTAACCATAATAAGCACTTCCAAAGATATAATTAAAAAAAAATATGGAGTGTCTGAAACGAAGTAAGAAACAATTACAAATTTTACATGGTAATTTTCTTTTAGGATATAATAATGCATTTTTAATAATATATATATATTTTGTTATGTTTTAGGATTAAAACAATATGGAAACATAAAGTTATAAATTATTATTTTTATTATATTATTTTGAGAGTATCTAATTATTTTAATTATTTATTTATTAAGAGAAATGGTTAAAAACAAAAGGGGTTAATTGGATTATTTAGGAAAAACCACAAGTCTAGTGTATATTGATTAAATTAATGTGTTTGAGTTTTTATTTAAGGATAATGTCACTAGCCATTTTTGAACTGCTAAACCAACATACAAGTAGTTATAAAATGTTAACTCAAGAAATTTTAATATGGTATGGTTGAACATTATGGTTAATAAATGTAATATAGATTCACAATAGGATAGATCCTTTTAGTTATTAGATCGGGTTGGTCATGAAATATGAGAGAAATTTAAAAGCTTAAGTAGTTGAATGGTGAGATGGTATTTAAGTGATTTTAGATAGAAAATCAACATTAGATCTATAAGAACCAAGTGATGAGAAACTTTCCAAGTTTATTCATATGGAGTAGATTGCATGTTTTATGTTGATTTATAAATAATAATCCACTAAGAATGATGTAAATTGGAAATTTGAATTTGTTAATGAAGCATAGTTGGTAACTTGATGAAATCATGACACTAATAGTACTCATAAGATAACATAAATCCTAGAGGAATGTTAACTAATGTTAATTCATAGTTAGCATTCATTGTTCATATATATAAATGACATTAATTCATGATAAGAATGCTTATAGTGCATTGGTGTTCTATATTTAATAAAGTATTTGATGATTCTCATATTAATGATGTTTCATGATATCTTGGTATGTGGTAAATGGATATAGTTCTCATGAGAGGATAATGACGTATATGTGATGTTTATTTATTTATTTGGTATGATAATGATGTTAAATGCTCATGATGAATATGATATGCATAGGGATAATGATGTTATGATATGAGGTTATATTGATAAGTGCTTCGTTTATTATGTGATGTCATGATATGTCTTTAATATAATTATGTTGATGGTATAACTGAAGCATGAGATAGTTCCGTACAAATCTATGACATGCATGAGCATGCAGTTCCTTATTATTCATAATGTTGCAATTAACAAAGATGAACGTTCTTATGATCACATGCAAGAGTTGGCATGTGGATTATTTCCTATGATACTATGATGGTATGGTTAATGCATTGGATGCATGTGGAGATGTGAGGATTCACAGGACTCCACAAATGGGCCGAGAGGGCCGGTTTATTTGATGATCTCGTGTGAGCCCATACGCACGAGGGAGAATAAGTAACACCATATGGGTTGGGGACAAAACTCAATCAACACTACATATGCCAGTGATTCCTTTATCTTGTGTATAGCTCTTGATGGATAGCTCTAGAAGAGCTATGGGACCATCTTGAGGAGGCCAAGTGCCTGATGTTCTAGGCTTGGTGCCTATTATTGGATTGGGATGCCGAAGTCTGGAAGGGATGTAAAGGACTTCGATGCCTGGGGTTGTGCGCCTTAGTAGTTGTGGAGGGAGTGGGCCAACCTTGCCAGATGCCCGGGGTCATTGAGTACCGGACCGGATGCCTGCCTTGGGGCAGATGAGGTCTGAGTCAGGCGCGAGCCTTGGGGCCAGCCTTGGACTAGGATACACACCGGGTCAGGCTTAGCCTGGTGCCGAAAGTGGGAAAAAGGACAGAGATTCCTTGAGATTTCCCGGGGTGTTGGGAACTTTCGATGCCTGCTGGTTATACTAGTTCAGCAGAGGGTGTTGGCAACATGAAGTAAATAAATAATAAATAATAAATAATAATACATAATTCAACATAACTTCGGGACGAAGTTCCTTAAAGTGGGAGAGTATGTAATATCCCTCCCCTTAATAATAAATAATAAATAATAAGAATAATAATATAATAATAATAATAATAATTAATAATAATAATTAATAATAATAATAATTAATTAATAATAATTGAATTGACGAACGGAGCTCTGGAGACCGCTGCTAGGGTTCTGCACCACGCTCAGACGGCGCAAACTGATCTGCGCAGACAACCAACAAGGACCTGACTATACGAACAGGCATCTCTCAACTGTGTTGTAAGAGGTCGCAGGGCACATGGGCGACCCCCAGGGGGGGGCCTCGGCAACCTCCCCCAACACACACAAAGTGCAGCACCAAAACGAGAGAACAATACGATTTGGATCGATCCATGAGAATGACATCAATCAAGAAATCCCGCGCCAGAATGAGCGCAAGGGAAAAGAAAACCTGGAAGCTAAGGTGAATGGAGAGAATGGGAAGCAAAACCAAACAGATGGCACCCAGAGGGTCTCTTCGACCACCTGCAAACCAATAGCTACAGATCGACCCAGAATCGAACTGCCGGGGGAAAAAATAGAAGCAAGAATCCAATATATGATGGATCATGCGCTCATTGGAAAATTCATAGGGTTTTGGCCGACGGAAAAAGCCCTCCACAGTTGGATCGCAGCGAAATGGAAACCTAAGGGAGATGTGTCTCTGCAGTTAGGCCCAAAAGGATTCTTCACAGCGATCTTTTTTTGTCTGGAAGACAAATACAGAATCCTGGTTGAGGGACCTTACTTCTTCAACTCAGCTGGCCTATACTTACGGGACTAGGCTCCCAGATTCAACCCGGATCAGGAGGATCTCACATGGGCACCAGTCTGGATAAGACTATACTCACTGCCAGATGAATACTGGGATGAGGATATTCTGAAAAACATTGAAAATGGTCTAAGGGAATACATAAGGACTGCTGAAGAAACGAAACTACGAAGATATACATCTTACACCCGCATCTACGTCTTCATGCGCCTAGACAAAGCCCTACCAGAATCAGTAAGTCTCTCTCACCATGACTATGAGTGGATCCAGCCTTTAGACTATGAACATGTTCTGTTTCGCTGCCGTAAATGCCATGCCATAGGGCATATTTTTAGAGACTGCCCCCTGAATGTTCAAGCTAAAGCCCCCTCCCCCACCGAATCTCAGACCCATGATGGCTTCACCAAAGCCCCTACCCGTAAGCGAGCGCATAAAAAACCATCAACAGGGAAGAAACCCAAACAGAACATCGCCTCTGATCATGCAGTCAGGAACAGCTTTGGAATCCTGGCTCATGTCACGGACAAGCATACCACTTCCTCTCCTCCAAACGCTGATCTCCCCTCATCCTCTTCCCAGCCACCTCCCGCAGCCCCTCCATCCAATCCCCTTCCTTCCAAAGATCCCCCAGACCACAACATGGAAAGCAAAGAAAAGCAGCGGGAAAAAGACAATGAAATGGAGGTTGATGGATCCTTAGGCCCCTTCCAGGGTCCAGACATACCCACGGAAGAAGATAATCAGGTGCAACGAATGGAGGAAGAACCGGAAAGTATAGATCTAAATGGATTAGACATACTCGAACTAGAAGCAGCATGCAAGAAGAAAGCGTATGAAAGCATCCCAGAGCTACAGCTTGACAAACTGGAAATGGTCATCTCCAGGTGTTATAGACATTTTTGTGCCTAACAGCATGAATCATGAAATGTCAATAATCTGAGGGATCCAAAGTCCCTAAACATGTTGTTCTTACCCCTGGAGGAACAAGGTCAGCAAACCACAGCACTAAAAATCAGTTCTCCACCTGAAAACACTCAAAAACAAGCTGTTTCTGGATCATGTCAGCTGCTCCACTGAGCATCTGCGCTGAATGTCAACTTCTCCACTTTGTACCTGCGCTGAAGGTCAAAACTAATGAAGGCTACCTGCGCTGGGCGAGATTGGCCAAGTGGCACAGACATTCTGCAAGGTGTCAACTGCCCAGGAAGCTTCCAAACTGACACTTGGGTCAAGGAATTCCCCTTGTGATGAGTCAGAGGGTCTTGATCTCCAAGTGGAAGCAAGAATCTCCAAGTGGACTCAAGAACTGAAGATTAACTAAAGTGGGAGAGGACACTAGTCAGCTTCATGCCAGTCTCAAGATGACTCATCCTTTCTCCAAAACCCTATATATAGAGCTCTCTCATGAGGTCTATGGAGGCTGGAATTTTGTGCAAGTAAGGAAGTGTTGTTGGTTTGTGTATAGAACTATTGGGTGATTGCTTGAAGGAGGTGAAGAGGAGATTTCTTTCTGCTGGGAGGTGTTGCTGGATTGGGCCTATTATGGTTGTAACTCTCTCAGAACTTTACTTCTTCTATTAATAAAGTATTTGAGGTTCTTCTATATGCATTTGTCTTTATGGTGAATTGATGCTTGTATATTTGATTTATGCTAATCCCTGAATCGATTATGGATGTATGCTTCTTGTAGTTTCCTTTTCTTGTGCTTTTACAGGATCTTTGTGTAGCTGGGCCGGTAAAAGAGCAAGGAGCTAGGAGCAAGCAGCAAGGAGTGAAGATCGGATCAACCATTAGCGCAAGATAACGGTTAGTGGATCATCCTTCTCTTCTCTCTCTCATCTCATAAAGAAGTAATCTTGAATAGCTTTGCATTCAGTTGTTGTTGAGGTACTATCACCCTTAGAGTGGGATAGGGTCATTCCGTATTGGATACTTTTCCCAACAACAAATTGGCGACTCCGCTGGGGAACGTATCTTGTTGGTTATTTGTGTTTTTTGCTATTCATTTTATAAACAAAGGGAGTACCGAATCGAACTGTATTTGAATCTATCAAATACAAAGTAGAGGGCAGCTACTCTAGCTCAGTTTCTGGGCAAGTTTATAATTTGAAGAGCTGATCCACAAGGACTCTAATAAGCTCTTAGTGATAGCTTTTCATCCTCCTTATCATTCCTTAGTGTGTCCTTGACTGATAGCTTCTGATTTGAGCAAAAACTGTGAATTTTTGAGCAATCTGTGACCCGGAAACCACCAGAAACGAAAGTTTCGTTCTTCAGTGCAGGCTGTACAAAGGCTGTTTGCATTTCAGCGCAGTTCCCGAAGGGGCTACCTGCGCTGAAGGTCAAACAGGCAGTGTTCCACCTGCGCTGGACCAGTCCTGCCTTGTGCTACTGGGGTTTCCTGCTGTTTCTTGCCTTGTTTTCACTCTTGTTTTTGTTGTTTGTTACCAGTCAGTAGGCCTATCTGAAACCAACTTTCCTTATCACTATTCCGCCTCGGTTGTATAAAGAAACTGTGTTTGTTCTTTTGTATTTCTTGTGTCATTTACAGTTTCCCATAACGAAAGTGAACTAGTCTTGCTGTGGCCTCTTAGATCTAGACCTGTGATTAAGTGTCGTTTTGATCTTAAGAGTTAGTTTGTTTGCTGTTCATAGCTGATTGAGCTTGTCGCTTTCGTCATATGGTTTGAATTTATATATTTCTAGTGTCGAAACAAGTAGATCTTAAGGTGTCTTTTGATTTTGGACAAACTTGTTTGCTTTCGCTTGAAATTGAATTCGAAGTTATACAACAGCTTTCTTTTTGTATTTCACTAACATTAAGAAAGAGAAAAGAAATACCTGCATTTTGCATTTTGCATATAAGTTTGTATGTTGATTTAGGGAAAAAGTGCATTAGCAAGTGCTCTTTGATCTGTGTGAAAAGATTTTGTCTCTCTTTTCCCTCAGTAGTTAAGATTTTCATAAGTCGAAAAGATTGAAAAAGCTTGCTTCTCATCTTAGACTGCATTTAGGAATTTGTATCAATACATCTCGTGGTGAACCTTGAAAGGCAAATTTTAAAAAGATCAACTTAAAATATATTGAATGAACCTAACAATGCTTTGAAACATAACGCAAACATCTAGAGGTCTAAGCTAGAGACGTGTTCCGGCGTCGTTAAACGTAGTGACTGTCGATCTCGACGAAGGTGGGTGATTCCTCCTGAGAGTCGGTGGCACTAATACGGACTTGTGCTCCCACGTACCGTTGCGTATATATTGGGAGACCCCTATAGGAATAAAGCCTTCATCCAATAGGAAACCGTGTCGGCCGCCCTACTGATCGCAATGCAGTGAACACAGCATTCACGAAGATCGACCACTCGTACCGTAAAACGTATTCTGTGGTTTTGCGAAAGGTTTGGCACACCCTCTGCCTAGATCTCCAGAGCAGTTTCTTTTGGCCTTTTTCAAACTCTATAACTGAAAAAGTCCAACCGAGCATTTGTCACTTCGGGCTCGTTAATACATCGAAGGAGACTAGAGTCATCTTTAGCTTTTTCTCGACTCTTAAAAAGTGAAAAAGCAAGTTGTGTCTAAAAGCGTCTAATAAAATTCATTCAATTCGGAAACACAAATTTCCCCTTTTAATATTTTAGTTGATCGAGTAATCCGCAATCGTGGAAGAAAGTCAATTGAAACCCCGTCGTTCGCAGAGGCTTACGAGTCGACCGTCTTTGTCCCCGGAATCGAAAACAGTACGGGCAAAGCGAACTCGTTTAACCGGTTCAAAATCTCCTTTGAAAGTTAGAACAAGTGTTCCTACTGCATCCGAGGTTCCGATTACTCCTCACATTTCTGGGAACCCTGCCTCTATAGAAGAAGTTCAACAGCCACAGAAGGACAGTAATACTGATCCTAGTCTGGGGGCAAATACTTGTGTAACTGAACCAGTTCCATCTGTAACCGGTCCAGAGAGTTTTGTTCCTCAAACAACTGTCGCTGCCGAAACAACCACTTCTTCGGCACCAGAAATATTTTACGGACCTGACGGTCTTCCTCTTCCACCGGGTTTGATTGCGATAGAGGAAATTGCAGAGGATCCGCAAGCAAGTACTCCAACTCATTGTGGAGTCGGGGTCACTCTATTTCCTTCATCAGAAGTTAATCCACCACAAGTGGAAGTCCCTGTAGAATCGCTAGGCAATCTATTGGATAGACTTAAAATGTCTGAACAACCGTCATCGTCTAGGACTGTGTCAAATGACACAGCGACAGCAGAAACCCCTGCCGTCACTCCAACGATGTTTGCCGGCATACCAGTTGTCCCAACTAGCTCTCAACAGCTAGAAGGAGTCCACCAAGGGACTATTTCGACAGTATGGTCTGTTCCAGTTTGTTCATCCGGAGTAATACCCGGTAATTCTTATGTTGAAGCTCGACAGATTGATCCTCATGGAGGTCAATTTGGGCCATCTAGTCCTCAAGGACTAACAATCCCTCTGAGTTCCGGATTGCTACCATATGGGGGGCAGTATGCCCTTTCATTACCTCCTCGGGAGGACATCCATATGGCAGTTCTCAACAGTATTCAGGTTATACTGGAATTGCATCAAGTAGTTGGGTACCCATGCTACCTCAACAACCAAGGATTGTATATTCTATGCAACAGTGTGTACCTGTGACGAACATCCCAACCACACCGGCTATTGTAACCGTGTCGCAAGTCCAAGCGATACCTGTTACATGTCAACCTCAGATTTCTCAGGTTGTAATGCAACAGTCGCTTGACCATGGGTCACAACCACAATCGCCTATAGGTGGGTCGACACAAGTACAAACGGGTACAATTACCCCACACCTTGGTCCAATGGTTAGCATGGCGCAACAGAACATGGCGTCACAACCATGGCTTGTACAATACCAACAACCGCAGTTCCAGCAAGTGTACCAAGGTTCTGAGCAGCAGATCTTTGCGAATAGTGGACAACCGTATATCCAAAACGGTCAAAACCAACCACTTTACAGTGGTCAAGTCCACCAACCGTATCAATCATACCAACATCAATTACATTATGCTGGTATGCAAAGACCCACTGCTCAAGCGATTCCATCGTACCCTGGTTACGCTTCGCCTAGCCTGAATCAACGGTTACCATTCATGGCAACTTTAGAGTTACCCGATTTACACCGTTTAACCAACGATCCGATTGCTTATGCCCCTTGGTGGCCAGCGATTCCTCATAAACTTCCATCTGACATTCCTAAATTCAATGGAAATCCAGGTGAAGACCCGTCGAATCACGTGATGACTTTTCATCTGTGGTGTTCGTCCAACACCCTTAACGACGATTCGATAAGACTTCGCCTTTTTCAGAGGACATTGACAGGTCCAGCGGCTAAATGGTATATTGAATTGCCAAGAGCCTCTTTCGACAATTTTAGTTCCCTAGCCACGACTTTCTTAACCCACTTTCAATTACCGATAAGGTATGAAACAGGAACAGAAATATTAACCAACTTCAAACAGACAACTGCTACCCATATATCTGATCATATACATGAGTGGCGTCGTCGTCGTAGGATGGTGAAAACATATGTTCCCGATCAGCTATTAGCTGAATGGTTTATAAAGTCGTTACTTCCGGCTATTACGGAAGATGTGGCCAAGGGAGGAGTCGTAACAGAGGAGCAAGTCATTGCTCGTGCGCAGTATTTGGACTTAGTTTATACTCAGTCCGGCACGCTCTATGACAAAATACCTGACGCCCCTAGACCGGAATTTTCAATTCCTCCCCCTCCTAAATCAAATAGTGTCTCTCATGCCGGTGATGGCGTGATTGGCACAGCAAACGCGAAATCGATAAAGGCTTCGTCAAAGAAAGCCCGTAAGAATTCGGATCAAAATGCAAAAGAAGAAATTCTTGCTTCGGAAGTAAATGCCGTATCAGAAGATAAAGGCAAAGAAACCAATCAACCAGGAAGCAAGAAGAAACAAAACAAAGGGAAGAAGAAGAAACAAGGTGAGTCATCCCCTGGGAAAAATTCTTCAAACCCTCCTGGCAAAGGGAAACAAAATTATCCATGTCTAATATGTGATGATAAGGATCATACCACAAAGAATTGCCCATTCAAAGCTGAGTTAAAGAGGTTCTTTAAAAGTTCCCAAACATCAGCTGTGTTAACTGATCCATTTCCCAACCCAGGTCAAAATCTGGTTGATAGTGGAAATGCTTCCCCGTCGCAAGTCCTAATGTTGTCGGTTTCGAAACAGCAGAATGATGCTTTGATTTCGACAAGGAACAAAGATTATGGGAATCCTCAGGTGTCGAACGAAAAAGGTAAAGATCAACCAAGTAGTTCGACAACAACTTCGACAGAAGTTGTAACACCCACCATCCCTGAATTAACAATAAAACCTCCGAAGGGTGTAGTACATAATTCGACATTTAATCCTCGCGCCAGAGCGGCGCAGCATTATAATATAGTGGAAGATTTGGCCCAATCGCCATCCGCTATGTCGACTCTTGAAGTGCTACAAAATTGTCCAACCCAAAGGCAGGCATTGTTATCGGCAATTGGTGGGGTTGATCCCAAGGATTCCAATCTGGTATCCTTTGATCACAAGGGATATGATCCTCAGTTACCAGCTCAGCTAGCTTTCCTTATTCAAGTGAAAGCACTCAACAAAACTGTTCACAGAACAATAATTGATGAGGGAGCCTCGACATGTATTATGTCAATGAGTTGCTGGAAAACTTTAGGATCTCCAACCTTGTCACGATCATCGACGACATTAAAAGCTTTCGACGGAAGGACTTATACCCCTTACGGTATCCTTAATAACTTGAAAGTTGAACTAGGAGGAAAGACAGTAGAAATTGATGTAGAAGTCATTGATGGAAATCTTGACTATAACATCCTACTGGGTAGACCATGGATTTATGCCATGGCAGCTGTCGTGTCGACTTATTTTAGGAAGATCGCATTCCCGTTTGAAGGAGGGATTACGATCGTCGACCAACAGAACTTCCTCCCTAATGGTTCACAAGTTACAGGAAGCATTCCCATGATCCATGAGAGTAACCATTCAATTCAAGATATCGGAGTAGGATTATTGAAAGACCCCACCTTGATGGGAACTTTCGCGCTACCACCTCCTATTTATATAGGAAATATACCGTTTGTAGCAACCTGCAACATGATATCTTCCACGAAGGTCGACATGGATCATTCAATGGTTTTGCCCCCAAGCCCTTTAGAAATATTGTAGCAATCAATGTTTCAAGCGTGGGAGGCGAGCCCAAATCAACGCTCGTCAAGCGTTTGGGTAGATAGATCTAGAGAATATGGAACCCCATTAGATCCTTGGTCGAAAGTAAATGGGACTGACGAAGGAATCTTACAATCAATGATGATTGAGGGGGCACCATGGAATGATCACCACCATCGTTCCCTTCTTCCGGAATATGAAGAAGATACTCAAAGTGACCTTTATCACCCTTCAGTATTTGAATTCCTAACGAATACTGTAAATACGGTGGATTCCGAGCGAAACCTATCCAATATTGAAGAGACTATAGCCATAAATATCTCGACTAAAACAGATGTTGTAGAGAATATTTATGTCGGCAAAGGTTGTTCCCCTTCAGAACTGGAAATCTATAACGCTCTTTTTCGCGAATTTAGAGATGTCTTTGCTTGGTCATATGATGAAATGCCAGGCATTGACTCGAGTATCGTTGAACATGAAATTAAAATGTATCCTGATGTCAAACCAGTAAGACAACGGCTTCGGCAGGTGCACCCGAAGAAAGCCGCTGCCATTAAGGCGGAAGTTGAAAAACTCCTCCATGCTGGATTCATCTACCCGGTTCCTCTAACCGATTGGGTATCGAATATTGTCCCTGTTATGAAAAAACAAGGGACGATTAGAGTGTGTGTTGATTATAGGGATGTAAACCAAGCTTGTCCGAAGGACAACTACCCTACACCCTTCATCGACCAGATAATTGATGAATGCGCCGGATGTGAAATCTTTTCATTTATGGATGGATTTTCCGGGTATAATCAAATAAATATCCGCCCACAGGACCAGTCAAAGACTGCATTTATTTGTCCGTGGGGCACATTCGCTTATCGAAAATTACCCTTTGGTTTAAAGAACGCAGGGGCGACGTTTCAGAGGGCGATGAATTATGCCTTCCATGACATCAAGAACATTGTTCAACCTTATCTCGACGATCTTCCGGCTCATTCGCGAAAGCGGACTGATCATCCGCAGCATTTAAGAGCGATATTTCTACGTTGCCGACACTACAAGATAAGACTCAATCCACACAAATGTGTGTTTTGCGTCGGTTCTGGTCGTTTACTTGGCTTTGTAGTCTCTAAACATGGGATTCCTCTCGACCCCTGTAAGGTTCAGGCAATCATTAATTTGCCTCCACCTTCAAATTTGCTTCAGATTCAGAAACTCCAAGGGAAAGCAAACTTTCTGAGGAGGTTCATTCCAAATTACGCAGAGCTTGCTAAGGGTTATACTCGTCTATTGAAAAAGGATGTACCTTTTGTCTGGGACCAAGTGGCGCAAGCTTCTTTTGATGCTCTGAAAGATTGTCTAGTAAAAGCATCATTAATGTACGCCCCGGACTATCAAAGAGATTTTAACCTGTATCTAGCTGCAGCGGATACAACCATTGCAATGGTTTTAGTACAAGAAGTCGATGGAATTGAACATCCTATCTATTATTTAAGTAAAAACTTAAACGATACAGAAAGTAAATATTCTTATGTTGAAAAACTAGCGCTTGCAGCTGTTCAAGCGATTCAAACGTTTCGACATTATGTCCTCTTTCGGAAAACTACCATCCTGTCAGATTGCAACCCCATGACTTATATACTGTCGCGACAGTTGCTGGGGGGCAAATATTCAAAATGGATAGCGATCCTTCAAGAGTTTGATATGGAATTTGTGAAATCCAAATCAAAGAAAGCTCTAGTTTTCGCAGAATTATTGTGCGATCTCCCATCATCATCCAACAATGAAACATCGGAAGAGTCAATCGTGGACGAAAGTTTGTTTCTGATATCTGTAAGCGATGAGTGGTATGGAGACATCATAGTTTATCTCCAAACACAAAAATTCAGGTCTAATACCTCTCACTCCGAACAAAAACGTATACGATACCAAGCAAAAGACTACATGATCGTCGGTGATACGCTTTACCGTCGTGGTGTCGATACAGTTCTGAGGAGGTGCCTTACCCATGAGGAGGCCGAAAAAGCCCTGAATGATTGTCATTCAGGCGCGTGTGGGGGGCATCAGTCTGGATATGCAACAGCACAAAGAATCTTACGAGCAGGATACTTCTGGCCAACCATGTTCAAAGATTGCATAACGGCAGTCAGAAGTTGCCATGCTTGTCAAATCTTTGATAGCAAAACCAGACGACCACCCGCACCTTTACAGCCAATAGTTGCTGTTGGGCCCTTCGCCAAGTGGGGCATCGATTTCATGCAATGTAACCCCACCTCGACCGGGGGGCATGGGTATATTATAGTCGCTGTTGACTATTTTACCAAATGGGCCGAGGCGATGCCTACATTGGATAACACTGGTGAAACAACTGCCCTTTTCTTTTTCAATCATGTAGTCGCCAGGTTCGGCATACCACAGGCTATAGTTACAGATCATGGGTCGCATTTTCGCAATCACATGATGGTGGAATTAGCTGCCAAGCTAGGGCTATCTCACGACAGCTCTACCCCATATTATCCGCAAGCCAACGGACAAGTTGAGGCAATCAACAAGGTCCTGAAGCATATGTTGCAAAGGATGATCGGGGTTCATAAAAGAAGATGACACCTAATCTTGTACTCAGCTTTGTGGGCGTACCGGACCTCGGTAAAGAACGCAACCGGGTTCACACCTTTTCAACTGGTGTATGGCCTGGAAGCAGTCTTACCAATCCAGTGCGAAATTTCGTCGCTTAAACTCGCAACCGATCTTCTCCCCGGAACTTCAGAAGAAGAGGCTCGTTTCTTGGAATTAATCCAGTTGGATGAAACCCGTCGTGATGCCGCGTTGGCTAACGAAGCTCATAAGAAACGAGTCAAGGCTCAGTTTGACAAAAATGTCAAACCCCGTGTCTTCTCAGAAGGTGATTTGGTCTTGCTTTATGACCAAGAATCCGATAAATTGGGAGCAGGTAAATTCAACTCCTTATGGATGGGCCCCTATATTGTTAAAAGGGTGTTAGCAAAAGGAGCCTACGAGTTAATGGATTACGATGGAATTCCACTAGCGCAGCCCCGCAACGGGTTGTACCTCAAGCGTTACTATGCTTAAATAGTAACCTGCATGCTTTTGTTGTATTTTGTTTTCGCTAAAGTGTTTGTTCTGGTCGAGTGATCCACCTTTTTCCGTTGCAGATGTCGAACCTTCTGGAGACATGTGTTGGGTATGCAGACGGAGCGAGTTGTAGTTCGCGGAACCTGTCCTCCGCAGCCTGGGCCATTTTTGATCCAAGCGGCGAGTTAGTAAGTTTCAGAGGTGTATGTATTGGGCAATCAACGAATAACATCGCTGAGTATAGCGCGTTGATAGAACTACTCTCTGATGCCATCACACGTGGCATACGCCGACTAATTGTCAGGCTAGACTCACAGCTCGTAATACTACAACTCAATGGTATATATTCTGTTCGCAATCCAGCTATTTATCGCATGTTCCTAAGGGTTAAGATCTTGGAAAGACGATTTGATTCAATTCAATATCAACATATTTCAAGAAACTTAAACACATTAACTGACTCATTAGCAAACTATGTGCTAGATAGACATTTGCAACATTTATAAAAAGGGACACATCATCAAAGATTGTACATATGGATCATATAAGTCAACCAGAATAAAACCCGAAAATCAAAATACATATAAGCTGTTTATATAAGTTCATACATAATGTTCTGTAACCAAGACAAAATTGGTCATATGACCTAAAAACTCAAAAAGATGCTAGGGGGCACCCTAGCCTAGTGGTGCTCATGATAGTACGTCACGGCCTGTGCAATCATGCGCAAGAGACGGGTCCATCGTCTAGGCACACCAATGGTATGCCGCTGCATCTGTAAAGGTAACTCGTCAATCTGTACATCCGGAAGGCCACGAGTAAGGCTCTCAACCTGCTCCTGCACAGCTGTAAGGGTCTCAGTGTCGTCAAGATCGCAAATAACAACTCTCCTAGCAGGCTCCCCTGCCAGGGCAGCCGCTGGCGATCTCGGACGAACTGCTGGACGAACAGGACCAATATCTGCATGCACCCAAGAGTACAATTAAAAGTCTTGATAGAATAAAGCACAGCAACATTATAAGTAAGAACAATAAACAGTAATATGGTCAAAAAGTTTACCAATGGCACCCCACTGCTCGCCGTCCGGTAGCACCAAATCCGGATCACCTCGGAAATCCATACCCACATATGGATACTCAGAAAACGCCATCTCCTGGCGCTCGAACCACCTAAAGAAGGCCTCAGTAAAAGTAATCTGAGGTTGACCTGCATGCCTAGACATGTGGTCAACCCACCTCTGCATGCGTGGCTCGGTCGGAGAAGGCAAGTCAAGTATGATGTACTGAGGTTGCATCAGTGGGATTTTCTCCAAGGCAAAGGCAGTCAGAATAGAACCAAATCCAAAGTTCTTCAGCTTCCCGTCCTTTACCTTGGTCAATTGACTTTTCATCTGAACAAGTACTGCATCACACCAGTTGAATACTTTCGGTTGGATACACTCCAAGGCGTGCTGCATATAAGACCTGTTGGCAACATGTAGAGCTGCGCTGCCGGCCATCCTACCAATAGTGAACAGAATGGACCTGAAAGCCCGATCATTAATCTCACGGATAACAATCTTGCCGTCTCTGCTCGGCTGAGAACCTTCCCTGCAATACTGGCGGACATAATCTCTGGTGGAATCAGTCCCCCGGGCCGTACCTGATAAGGAAATGGGGGCACCTCGTCTTGACAATCCAGTCAAGAAGTACATGTCCTCTATGGTCAAGGGGATGGTCTTCCCCCTAATCTGGAACACTTGGTTAACAGGATCCCAAGCATCAAGCATATACTGCAGTAAAGAAATCTGTGCTCTCATGCTAGAGATACGGAAGAACTTCAGCAGGCCACAGTTCCGCAGCGCGTTCACCGTGACCGGGTCATGGAGGGCAATCATGTCCTCCTCTTCATGTTCTCGTTCTCGCCATGTAAGGGACATTTTGTTCAAGATTCCCTGCAAAGCAAACAAGAGAAAGAGTGAATTCCTGATTTGATGAAAAACTGGCGAAAAAATCATCAAAAATAACCTTAAAACTCAGTCTTTTTGAGCCCAGCGCAGGCAAGAAGTCTCCCACTTGCGCTGAGGGTCAGGCTGCCTTAAGGCAGCTTGACCTTCAGCGCAGGTTTCGAAAGGGAAACCTGCGCTGATCCTAGGGCGCCCTGGCAAAACCCCAGGGGTTCAGAAAGACCGGAAAACAGGCAAAAAACAGGAAAAGGAAACCATGAAAAGAAAGAGCTAGGGTTTAGCTCCTACCTGGTCCAGACGGCACCGAAAATCGTCCGCAGAATCTCCCGGAATCAGCTGGTGAAAATCAAGGGGGAAGAGGCACCTCCAGAGCTCCAACAAACCAAATGCAAATGAAATGGTAAATGAGAGGTAAAAACACCTTTTAATGGCTTTTTACGCAGTTTAAAGTAAAATATTAGGGTTATAATCTCATTTTCATGCAAATATTATTCATTTCTAACAAAGTTTGTTGCAGCAATTGAAAAAGCAGTACTATATTTGAAAAGAGAAAAGCTAGTAATGGTAAAAAATCAAAATTTGACCATGTGATTCGAGCAGTTTTACCGCGGAATTTATGCTCGTTAAAAAATAGAAAAGCGAGATCCGAGCAGTTTTAGCGTCATAGTTCATGCTCGTTAAAAAATAAACATAAGCTTTTGAGCAGTGTTTTGGCGCATTCAAGCTCATTAAAAAATGAACCCATCTCGGTAAATAACCATTGTGATCGTAAATTTATTAGCCATAAAAGCCTTGGTCGTGTTTGCACCTGCCACCTCCATTCCATTTGGCCAATCGTTCACCTCCATATGATTGTTTACCCATTTTGAGGAACAGCTGCGAAGAGTGATTTCACTTAGCCATCCTTGTGACACTGCCGTGATTGGAAAATTCCAACCTGTACCTGGAATCTGCTGCTATCCCTGTTTATCACTCGTTCCTCCAAAGACGAGTCTTCTTTGAGCTCTTTTCTCTTGACTCGTAAAATATGAAAAGTTTGCCGAGTTTTGGCCTTCCAGCTCGTTAAAATGACCGGAAGAGCTATCCCTCCTCTAGATTTTAATCTTTTTGGACCTGAGGGATTATTGCACAAAAAGGTCGAGCGCTTGTTTTATTCGGCTCGTTAAAATTATCGAAAACTCATCCCTTCTGTATTGTTTTATACTTTTTCGGACTTAAGGGATTAGATGACGAAAAAGGAATTTTGGAGTTAACTTTCTGTACCTTTTTAGACTCTCTAAAAATGAAAAGGACCGAGTTTTCTTTGTCGTTAGACTCGTTAAAATGATTAAATAGCGACAAACTTGTCTTTAGACGAGAACGAGTTTCCCTATCGCTAGGCTCGTTAAAACATAGCGATGGGCTTGCCCGAAGGGCAGGTTATAGAACAAGCATATGTTATCCTCCTCAAGCTTGACAAAAATAAAGAGGTACTGGTCAGAAATGACTGGGGAAAAATTGGGAGAACCTCGAAGCTTTAATGGTAGCAAGTCGCTCTTGAACATGACACTTTGTCCTCCGTATCACATCGGGTTGGGTTGTTTCATTCACCGGTCTCATCGCCATGGTCCTCGCCAAACCATCCACATTCGGGGTAATGCTACCGATCCATCACATCAGTGTCGTTATATGTTCAAGAGATGTTGTTCAGAAAGAGTCAACCGTGTCCCATCCACTGCCATACATTATCCTTCATCCACCCATGATCGCCACCCTGAATGATATTTCACAGATTGCTTTCACCTCCACTAAAATCATTAGCTCCGTTCCGTGTCACTGATGTGGGATTCATTAAGGCCCTCCTTTGACGGATCGCTTCTTGTCGACTTCAGCTCATTATCCAAGAAGTTGATCTAGGAACACCCCCCCAGTACTTTGAAGCTTGCATGCCTCAATGGCAAGTTTCTCACTTCCGGCGACAGGTATACATCAATGACCTTCGACCAGAAGATTTTGCGTGGTGTTCGACGCCAAGTCCTTTATTCACACCACGTGAATTGTACTGCAGTACCTTGAGGGTCATTGTCATTATTGGTGATTCCTCTCGCGCTTGTTAACGGTTTACATTATTGACCGGTAATCAAGCGATGTCTTTCCATGTTCGACTTCAGCGCAATTCTCACATGGATCGACTTGTACTTAGAGTGAAGATCGAACGAGTTTGAAGACCCCGGATCTAGTTTCATCCATCCGGGCTGCGATATATATTCAGGATATAAAGACATTTGTTATGTACATCATTGCAACAGATGATCATCCTACTCAAAGGATGATAATTTCAGCAGAGAATTATCAGTCTACCACCAGACGATCGTCTGTTCTATGTACCAAAATGAATTTATAAAGCTGAGCATGGGAATGCCCGCCTCAGCTAGATCATGAAAGCAGAATGAAAAATAATGTATTGTATTGTATTTTATTACAAGGCACCTCTCAGCGATTGAATGAACTTCGGATCCTCCTGATAAAGCATTTCACCCGATAAACGACCTCATACTTTAGGGGGCAACTGTTATAGACATTTTTGTGCCTAACAGCATGAAGCATGAAATGCCAATAATCTGAGGGATCCAAAGTCCCTAAACATGTTGTTCTTACCCCTGGAGGAACAAGGTCAGCAAACCACAGCACTAAAAATCAGTTCTCCACCTGAAAACACTCAAAAACAAGCTGTTTCTGGATCATGTCAGCTGCTCCACTGAGCATCTGCGCTGAATGTCAACTGCTCCACTCTGTACATGCGCTGAAGGTCAAAACTAATGAAGGCTACCTGCGCTGGGCGAGATTGGCCAAGTGGCACAGTCATTCTGCAAGGTGTCAACTGCCCAGGAAGCTTCCAAACTGACACTTGGGTCAAGGAATTCGCCTTGTGATGAGTCAGAGGGTCTTGATCTCCAAGTGGAAGCAAGAATCTCCAAGTGGACTCAAGAACTGAAGATTAACTAAAGTGGGAGAGGACACTAGTCAGCTTCATGCCAGTCTCAAGATGACTCATCCTTTCTCCAAAACCCTATATATAGAGCTCTCTCATGAGGTCTATGGAGGCTGGAATTTTGTGCAAGTAAGGAAGTGATGTTGGTTTGTGTATAGAACTATTGGGTGATTGCTTGAAGGAGGTGAAGAGGAGATTTCTTTCTGCTGGGAGGTGTTGCTGGATTGGGCCTATTATGGTTGTAACTCTCTCAGAACTTTACTTCTTCTATTAATAAAGTATTTGAGGTTCTTCTATATGCATGTGTCTTTATGGTGAATTGATGCTTGTATATTTGATTTATGCTAATCCCTGAATCGATTATGGATGTATGCTTCTTGTAGTTTCCTTTTCTTGTGCTTTTACATGATCTTTGTGTAGCTGGGCCGGTAAAAGAGCAAGGAGCTAGGAGCAAGCAGCAAGGAGTGAAGATCGGATCAACCATTAGCGCAAGATAACGGTTAGTGGATCATCCTTCTCTTCTCTCTCTCATCTCATAAAGAAGTAATCTTGAATAGCTTTGCATTCAGTTGTTGCTGAGGTACTATCACCCTTAGAGTGGGATAGGGTCATTCCGTATTGGATACTTTTCCCAACAACACCAGGGCCTACCATCAAAATCAGTTGGGCATCCAGCTAGGAAGTCAATGGGATTTAAGCCAAACCCCAAAAGATTCCAAAAAAAGGGGAAGAAGAACTGACCTCCAAAGAACAATAGCGGTCGGGAAGATTCTGGTAGACTCCGGTAGGTATGCTAAGCTTACGAAGTACTACAAGCCCTCCACCAATAGTGACTCATGAAGCTCATTTCATGGAACCTAAGAGGGCTCAACGGCCCAGGAAAACTCAGAATGCTTAAAAATATGGTAAAAATGGAAAAGCCGCAAATATGCTTTTTCCAAGAGACAAAATGTAATAGTAAAACTCTAGAACTGATCCTCTCTAAAGCCTGGCCAGGATGTCAATCAGTTGCTGTAGATGCATCTGGCGCGTCTGGGGGATTAGCCATTGCATGGAACTCTCAAGCACTCACTCTGTCGGACTTTCATGCTTCACACAATCTAATACAGGATACCTTCCACATAGTTGGTACAAATATTCATGGGAATCTCTCGAATGTCTACTTCCCTCAGGAAGCTAGGGAAAAGATTGCTCTCCTCCATACCCTAGAAGCTCTTAACGCCAATAGAAGGCACCCACTCTGGATAGCTGGAGGGGATTATAACATGATAACAAAATTAGAGGAGAAGATTGGAGGCAGAAACAGGTTGGAACAGGAAAACACCCACTTCAAAAACTTCATTCAGAATGCATCCCTGATAGACTTACAGTTCTGCAATGGCACTTTTACGTGGAGCAACCGCAGAGTAGGCATACATCAAATAGCCTCCAAGCTGGATCGCTTTCTCATCTCAGATAACTCGGTCCACTTGGGGGGAGATTTCTCGGCGGCCATTCTTCCACACTCTGGATCTGATCATTGGCCGGTTGCCCTTCAATGGCAACGTCCAGGCAATAACATAAGAAGACCTTTTCGCTTTGAGGAGTTTTGGTTCACTCATCCCTCACTCAGAGACTTCGTTAACTCCACGTGGACATCATTCAGCCCTCCAGAAGGATCCAAGATGTTCCAGTTTCAACAGAAACTCAAACATCTAAAGATTAGCCTCAAGAGATGGAACAGAGAGACCTTCGGAAACATCTTCAAGGCGCAAAATGATCTTAAAAAAGCCCTGGAGGATCTGCAGAGAGAAATAAGTATAGGCGGCCATACAGAGAGAACCCTCGAACAGGAGCAGCGCATCCACAATCAGCTTGAAGAAAGAAGAAAGCAGGAGGAGATATACTGGAAACAGAAATCTAGAATCAGATGGCTGAAAGAGGGAGAAAGAAATACCAAATTCTTCCATAGAACCACAGTGCAACGCAGAATGGGCAACAATATCCCTTACATTCAAAAATCAGGAGGAGAAAGGGTGGAACAACATGAGGAAATTGAGAAGGAACTCCTCGAACACTTTAAGCAGGTCCATCAAGAGCCTGACATCAACAGACATCCTGCAATTGAAAGAATCACTCGCAATATTCCAAAATTAATCACAGCGGAGCATAATGAACTCCTCCTCAGCCCAATTCAAATTCAGGAAGTGGACAATGCAATGACTCAGCTTAAAGAAGGAAAAGCTCCCGGCCCGGATGGATTTACCACTACTTTCTTTCACAAGTTTTGGGATTTAATAAAGCTGGAAGTCTGGGAAGTGGTGGAGGAGTCGCGAGTTTCTCACTGGCTGCTTCCCTCGCTCAACACCACCTTCATAGCCCTAATTCCAAAAGAGGAGGACGCGCTCAAACCGGACAAATTCCGGCCAATCGCACTTTGCAATGTTATATACAAAGTCATCTCTAAAGTCATTGCAAACAGGCTAAAGCCCCTCTTGCCAATGCTCATCTCTCCGGAACAGTCAGGATATGTGGAGGGAAGACAGATTTTGGACGGAATCATCCACACGCATGAGATCACCCACACTCTCAAGCATTCAAAGCAGGCAGGTATGCTCCTTAAACTTGATCTTTCCAAGGCTTTTGACAAACTCAGCTGGGATTATATACAGCAAATGTTATCTGCTTTTGGATTCAGCCCCACCTGGATTCGATGGATTATGAGCCTTATCTCCTCCACCAGCTTCTCCATCCTAGTGAATGGGATCCCCTCTCGCCCCTTATCCCCCTCACGTGGTATCAGGCAAGGTGACCCCCTTTCCCTCTTCCTTTTTGTTTTAATGGCTGAGGGCCTGAGACGTCACATTAAAAACGCCCTCCACTCACACCAGCTTAAGGGTATCTCCATCCACCATCTGCCAGCTACTTCCCATCAGCAATTTGTTGATGACACGATGTTGTTTGGATATCCATCTATTCAAGAAGCCTCCATATTTAAAGCAATGTTAAATGATTTTACCGAAGCCTCTGGAACTAGCATCAACTGTGCCAAATCGCAGATCTTCTTCTTCAATACCCCCCCGGTCGTCAAGTCTGCCATAGTCCGCATTCTGGGGTTCCCCATAGCCACCCTTCCTTCTAAGTATCTCGAAGCCCCCCTCACTGCCTCGACCATCAACCATTCCTCTTGGCGCAATTTAATTGAAAAACTTGAATCACGTCTCAACCAATGGACTCACAGAACTTTGAATTTAGTCAGTCGGGCGGTACTTATAAAAGCCGTTCTTCAAGCAATGTCGATGTACCTTTTCTCCATCCTGGCAGCGCCAAAATGGGTCCTAAAAAGACTAAGGAAAATTCAGAGAGATTTCCTTTGGGGAAGCAATGCAACCAATCGCAAATGGGCTCTAGTAAAATGGAGCACAGTATGCAAACCGAAGGAAAAAAGAGGAATTGGTTTAAGAGATCCGGAGCACAGTAATGCCATCATGGGAGCCAAGATCTGGTGGCAGTGGCTCACCAACATAGGTAAGCCATGGGTCACATTATGGACAGCAAAGTATGCCAATCAGCGACCCCATGAAGAGCTTATCAGATTAGAGCCCAGCGACAAAGGATCACTAATTTGGAATGCAGCCAAAGAACATTATAAAATGATCCAGCAGCATAGTTTCTGGGAGGTAAGAAATGGCCATAACACTAGATTCTGGACGGACGCATGGAATCAAATGCCTACCCTCAGCAATGTTCTGAACCTGCCTCTAAACAACATTGCGGAGGAGACACAGCAAGTTAAGACCAGGCAATATTGGACCCAGGAAACTGAGAAAGGCTTCAGAATCTGGAAACCGGGTAACCAAATCCTCACAAATGAAAACCGCCAAGTTTCCATAGCATTGGAAACGGAACTCAGCGAAAGGAAAATCAGGTGTGACGAAAGGGGAGATATCCTAAGGTGGGGATATCAACCAAAAGGAGCATTCACCACGTCTGAAGCATACAAGATCATCTGCAACGACTCTGCTCCCCAGGATCCAATTTGGGGCCAAATATGGAACTCTGGCTCCTGGCCCAAGATCTGTCACTTTCTCTGGTTGGTAGGGCATCAGAGAATCCTAACTTGGGACAAGCTCAGAAGAAGAAATTTCCATGGTCCCTCCATCTGTTTCAACTGCAATGCCCATGAGGAAACGCTCCAACATCTGCTGGACTCTTGCCCCCTAGCCAATCAGCTATGGGAGAAGGCAAGCTTTCGATGTCAAAGAAGATGCAGACTTGAAAATGAAATTACGAATTCCATACGTCAGTGGCAAAAGGACCCGTACAAGAGCAACATCCTCAATCATCTATGGCGATTGATTCTCGGGCTAATTCTATGGAGCATATGGAAGGAGCGAAATAAGCGCATTTTTAAAATCAACGCTCTTCGCTGGACGATATTTGGAATATGATATGCAAAAATATTCAAGAGACTTTGATGCTAAGACCCTGGAAGGAGGAGGATTGGCCTACACTAACCAACGAGAAAACTATCATGGATAATTGGCAAATCAGCTGCACTATAAGCATGCACCAGCAGGACCACTCTGCAGCCAACATTGAAAATCAGGTCGCATGGAAGCCTCCGCCAAAGCACACATTCAAACTCAACTTTGATGGTGCCTCAAAATGGAATCCCGGGTTAGCAGGGTTTGGCGGAATAATAAGGGATCATGAAGGTGCTCCCATGACGCTTTACTACAGAAACATTGGCTGGGACACCAACAACTCAGCTGAATTGGAAGGGCTATGGCAGGGACTTCAACTTGCTGGGGAGCTCAACCTCCACCCTCTGGAGGTAGAAGGAGACTCCCAAATCCTCATCAACATGGCCAAAAAAATCCTAAATGGATCTCAGGCTAAAAAAATAGCCACCAGTTGGAGGCTTGAAGCAAGACTGGAAGCCATAGAACAGAAGCTTCACAGCAATAGAGCCATCACCTTCACACACACAAGGCAGGAGGGCAACAAGGTTGCGGACTTCATGGCCAATGTAGGGGTGGGGAATAATCACTCTCTGATCACAGGACAGTTGAATACTATATTAACGCATGTGGAAGCTCAAGAATGTTCTCAACTGGTCCAAAAATATGTAACTCCCCCGGATGCGGGTGATATGTGAGACGGGACAGGCGTGGGTGGCTGGACACATGCCGCCCTTCGGCCATCACGTGGCACCCACAGCAAACAGAAGGAAAGGACGAGGGCGGTTTAAGGCGAGGGGGCATGGGATAGTTAATGCCTGGAGAACTTATTCGACCCAGCGGATGGCAGCAGTAATGGCGGATGTGATCTCGAGCAGGGTAGGTGAGGAGGTTGGGAATAAAACAGGGTATGAGCAGGGAATGTTGGTAGTTATGTAGACGACTGGCCTCTCTGTCTTTGTAGAGATCCCTTCTCAGACGGACAGGTTCATCACTCGGTCGACTCTGGTAGCAGAAAGTCTGGTTCATTTCGCGGCTTGTTGGAATTCTCGTCCCTCAATGGTGAGACCTCGAAAACGTTTGCTCAGTCGTCGAGGCACTTCCAGAGGAGGGGTCTCACGCAGGCATGAAGGGGATAGTGTTGGCCGTTGCTGCCACTGCAATCTTGCTAGCTCTATTGGAGCCAACCCCCTACATTCCAGTCAATTCATGGATGCAGGGGCTTCAGGCTCGGCTACCTGGCCAGCCTTTGGCTCCACCATCTTCAATTTTACCAGCTCCACAAATAACCCAAGGATCAGCGCGCATGTTTCTATACTGTTTATTGAGAATGCTCAAGACGATGACGACTCCATGGATGAACAAGGGCAACGGATGAATGTCAACCCAGGGCAAGCAGTGCAGGCTCCGGAAGCTGATAAGGAGCAGGAGGCAAAGGTACCGGCTACAGACTCAGAAAATGCTAAGCATACTCAGAATGTTCAATAGGCGGAAACTGGGGAAGAGGCAGCGACTTTTCCAACTGATGCTGAACGAGAAACCTATGGGTGGTGTCGAATTGAGGAAGAGCAATTGGACGAATGAAGGCGCCCGCGCTCAAGGTTCTCTTGGCTTTTCGCCTGGTCTACTGGTCTTATCGGCAATTTGTCTTTGGTTCTTTTATGGTCTTTGGCGTTTTCTGTTTTGTCATTTCTGTTTTGGAATTTTTGCTAATGAATTGGGCAAGAACAGTCTCCCCTGCGAGGGAGGAAATGGATGGCGCCCCTGTAGGGGCCGGCTCTGGTGGTTAATCTCCTTTTTGTCTGATGCCCCTGCGTGGGCTTGCACCTATGGTCAGCCTTGGTTTTTAGTTTGTTGCCCCTGCGAGGGCTTGCAGCTGTGGTCAGTCTCGGTCTTAGTCTGGTGCCCCTGCGTGGGCGAGAGCTTGCTTTTGCGTTTGGTGCATTATCGGCTCTCGGGTGTGATGCCCAAAGCCTGTCTCACACTGGTTTCGCCATGATGTATTTTCGACCTCTGTACATATTTTAATAGAATAGTTTTTTACCGAGAAAAAAAAATTAATTAATAATAATTCATAATAGAAATAATAAATAATAATAAATAAATCACTTAATAATAAATAATAAAAATAATAAATCATAAATGTTAAATAATAAATGATATTAAAAATATATACAAAGAAAATAAATAAAAATAAAAAATAGTAATAACCATACTAAAACTCTAAATAAGAATAAATATAAATAAAACAAGAAAACTATCAAAAAGAAGGAAATAAAACAAGAAAAGCTAAAAATCAAAAGAAAAGTAAAGAAATAAAACAAGAAAGCTAAAAATCAAAAGAAAGTTGCATGTAGACACATGGAATGTGTGCATGTGGTTCCCCTTCCAATGTTGTTCTATTTAATAGATGGTGAGGAAGATGAGAGGCATTCTTGCATTCCATCTTTCCGAGATTCTGTCTTCATTCTCTTGGGAGAATGGTATACTAAGACCTAGGAGTCACTGACAGTAGTATGTTGATTGAGGGCTCGGGGGTGGCCAGTTGTAGCAAGACGTTGCACAATTGAGCCTATGGTTGGGTGGAGAGTCGTCCCCAAATGCTTGTTGCGGTAAGCCTACTTCGACCACAGGTAAACAGGTAAGCACTATTCCTTCAATTTGAATTTAGTTAATGTTAATAAGTTAATTAGATATTTATTTTGGGCTATTACAAAATAGGAGACCGAGTGGAGGCATCCACTCATGCAGAGACCTCTAGTAGGGGGAAAGTTCGATCCAGGTGGGCAGAGGGAGCACATGCAGCCATACCTCCAGGTGAGAGGTGGGGCGGTATGAAGTGATAGTCCCAAGAGGGCAGAAATTGCCCTGGGTCCATTGAGAGGTTTTATCTCTTTGACCATACCTTGCTACGAGAGCCCAAAGTGCATGTAGCAGGATAGATCACTGGCGGTTGATGCAGTCAGAGATCAGAGTGGCAGAGGCTAGAGTAGTTAGATACTAGAGAACATAGAGAAGAGTTGACAACAATGTTGAAAGACAAAGTCAGCAGAAGCACAGATTTTTTAGTCGGCAGAGGCAGAGCTAGTAGCAGTGAGAGACTTTGATGAAAGATGCATCATACTTATTCAGATTGGATGATTTTTTCAATTTCAGGAGTTGTTGTAGCAACAACACTAGAGAGAAGTGTTGCATGCAGAACATTTCAAAGGTTTAGGATCAGGTTAGAGTTGAATCCCTTTCTTGTTAAGAGGGAGTGTTGAAAATAGCAACAAGAAATGTTAAAAATAGAATCCATAAATTCCAATTTAATTTGTCCTTGAATTAAATTGTGAATTAAAATTGTAATTATTTTCTCATAGCAACTTGTAATAGTTAACTAAGTTAATTTGACTTAGTTAACTGAAGAATTTCGATTTGGAAGTCTATCTAAAGTCATGTAAGTGTGATCCCTAAGTTTTATGGGTCAAGATTGAGTTTATTTGAGTTGTAATTAGATAACTCAATTTACTAAGTTATAGACAGTTAAATTAGTTCTAATTGTTTGTTTAACTAGTAGAGGATTAGTAGTGAGTTGGTGCACTGGTGCATCCACAGGTGCTACTCCAGTTAACTGAAGATTCTCTCATCAAAAACTCATGCATTTCAGTTCTGGGAAAGACCTAGTTGAGACTAGAGTGCAAGGACAGTGTACTATCAGTTGTATGATTTACTGAGTTGTAAATATCATGCATGCGATTAGGAAGATGTTCTAATTAGGATTGCGCAGTTTTGGAAACATGAATTCTCTTTAAATACGGGTTATTTATCCTAGGAATTGTGCAAGGAAATAGGGGCTTGGAGAGCAGCAAAATAGGCTAAGGATTTGGCTTGAGCTAGCTTGTGAGCGGAGAGTTGATTATACTTGTGCATGGATTGTTCTTGTGAGAACAAACATTGTATTTTCTATTCAAATTTATGATTAATGCAATATAGATAATAGGGTTTTTGAATTGTGGCTTTCCCCGAATAAACATTGTGTTATGTGCAATTGATTATCTTCCTCTTGTCGATTATTGTTTTCATTGACCTTTATAGGCTTCCGTTGTAAAGAGTAGAGTAGATTCTTGTATTGTATTTTAGGAAATTACATGAGCTATGAATCTACGGGAAATTCTACACTTTGTTATATAGTGGGTCTCAAGTTAATCTAATTTTGGAGGAAGTGGTTAAGCATATGAGATTGAAAACTAAATTGCATCATAAACCTTACTAAATTGGATGAGAAAAAAATCATAAATTGCGAGTAACTAAGCAATGTGTTTTAAAATTTGTAATCACATCTCAATTTCTAGATGAGGTAACATGTGATGTAGTGCCCCTAGATGTATGTGGGATTGTCTTAGGTAGCCCTTATTTGTATGACCACAATTTTCTACAAGGAACAAAATCAATTTCATTATTAAAAAAAAAATCAAATATATTATGCATTCTCATCCTATTAAGGAAAACAGGGCTCTTCTAGCAATGGAACAGTTCAAGAATGTGACTTATGCAAGCAAGAATGTCACACTTATGTTTGTACCACATAAAGCACTTAAGCATAGGACAGTTAAGATGAATTCTAATCATGAAGATGTGCTTAAGAAATTTGAAATTACAACATCAGGTGTTATTGCATGATAAGTCGGGTCTTGTTCCAGTTATGAAAGATAAGCAAGGTATGGCTTCATTTATATCAATATATTCAGTGTTGTTAATCAACTTGTTACTGTTTAGCAGTGTCTGGGTGTTAGCAGTAGGGATGAATGTAGATTTGCATGGAAAATGGATCAGTATACTTTGCAATTTTTGTGTTGTACTGATGGTTGTTTTGATAAGTCATATGTACAAGTTAAGAACAGGTTGGCCGAATGATACAGGACTGGTTGAGAAACATTGTCTTCACCTTAAAATAGTGTAAATAGCCTTTTAGAGGTCCAAAAGGTCATAGTGGGGAGGAATGGTTCGGGAGAATCTCAAAATGGCCAAAAAATCAAGTTCTTATATCTGAGCAAGACTCGCACCATTGCATTGAGCTCGAAGAAATAATTCTGATGCAATTTAAACGAGCTCAAACTGAATTTCTATGTGAAAATTATTGCAATTTGAAGTTTTTGGTCAACACAGGGAAAAGTCAAAGGTCAAAAGTTCACTACCACGTGGCAGTGTACCACTGACATGGCATTTGTATTGCTCACTAGATGGGTAAGTTGGCCCCTGCATGGTAGATTAACTCGACTAGGTGTGATATGGCAAATGTGTGGGCCAATCATAAGGTGTCACATGGCCCTTTGAGAGGGTACCATGTGGCCCTACAAGAATCCAATATGTGGCATTGGGTTTATCATGTGGGCCTACAAGAAGTCAATACGTGGCATTGGGTTTATTGTTTAAAAGTTAAGGAAAGGTTACAACGAGATTGGAACCCAAGACCTATTGCATACAAATAACCTGCCTTTTGAATTTGGAAATGGTAAAGAAGGGCTCGCAAAACCCCCAAATATAACGGCCTCACCAAATCTGCAATATCAATAAACCTTTGCCACATTTAGTTATGGTATCTACCCACCATATATTATTCCCATCGTTGGAAACTAATGACATATGATTGTTATAATTATATACTAAATATTAAGTGTGTTATTATCTCTATCACAGGCTAGGGTATAACATATTCAAAAATACGTTGACCCTTCAATTAATTTCTTGTAGACCAAAAATTTATAAATGATATGTAAAATAGATATTAGAACATACAAAAAAAATTCAATTATTAAAATAAATTTATTTAATTTTTTATCCATGCAGGGAAAAATAACTCTTATTTAGTAATCATAATTTGAAATTTGGCATTAAATAATCACAAGTCATTCCATGCTCTCTCACGCGCCGTACTCCATGGGGGGCAAACCAACGGCGATTCCTATTTCCACCACAGTTTTTTAATTAATGCCCCCTAACATGCGGGGGCAATAGGGAAATATAAGGGAAAGTGGAATAAGAAAGTAGCACGAATAAACGGCGAGCCTTATATTTCCCTATCGCCCCCGCATGTCAAGGGGCATTAATTAAAAAACTGTGGTGGAAATAGGAATCACCGCAGACCAACTACATTATATTCTCAAACTAAATGACGGGAGAATGAAACAAATAGTTTTATTTTTTCAATTAAAATAATTGCTTTAATGCACATCTGGTGCTCCGTGCATTATCTAAGATGCATGTCAAATTTGATAACGTCGCCACCTATTTAACATTGCAATTGCTTTAATAACATCTCACATCTAGTTGAATAGTCTTAAAGACATTGTACCCAAGTGGATCCCAACATAGATTTTCATCTTGGATTATCTCTTATTATTCTCAAAATTTTAGAGAATGAATTTTCAAGAAATTATATTAATTTCTAAGGTCTTGGGGTCACTGTTTCTTAGATATTGCTTTGGGAATATTTTCGGTGGCATTTGTTCCTAGAATATTTATTAAATTTTCCATAAAAAATTTGAATATATAGATATATATAATTTAAAAAGTAAAACATTATGTTATTATTTTGAATTTTTTGGTTCATTCATGTAAGTACGAGTTTTTTTAAGTTGTCTAAGTGTTGTCTATTCTTATTTGGTCATTGAAAATGTGGTATCATTGCAAGATATATTGCAATTATAATTACAAAAATGTTTTGCATTCTTGAAGTTGTGAATTCTATGTGACTTTTAACATAAGTAATGAGCAATCTTATTAAATAAACAATTTAATAACAAAAGCATCTGACCAATAAAAATATTTAATTAAAATTAAGTATCGAGTAACTTTAGGTAAGAATTAATCACCTTGCCACACCACTAATACTACTTGATCTACATCTATGGCACTACACCACATATTCTTTGGCAAAATGGGTCAATTTCACACCATAATAGTCAATCTACTTGATCCAATCATACTCAATAAATTCAATAATACAATCAACTACACAACATATTCTATGGGTAAAATATGCCAATTTTGTGCACAATAGTTAACGACTTTGTCTTAATTGAGCTATATTTAAACTAAATGGCAAGGATTAGCTACTATGTGGCTAAATTTATATAATTTAAAGTAAATTAGAATAATTAAACCTTATATATATATTTTTAAAATTATCTTAAATTAATTTTAAAAGTAAAGGAAGTTTGAAAAAAAAATCATGTTTAATATAATTATTTTTGTGTAGTTTAAAAGGCCTGGAAAATATTGGCTTTTCCATCTTGTTTGCAAGGCTTGTCTCCAAGGTTGGTCTCAATGTCCAAACAATTATTGTGTTATCAATTTTTAGACATAATATATTGTGGTAGTTGAAGTAGGCTTGGTCTTTCTTGGGATATTGGTGAAAACAATTTTGAAATTGCTAGATTTATTATTCTAAGTTGCTAAATGTCTATATTGTACCAATTATTGGTTAACTTGGTTAACTTCACTTGTGCTAATAATGTATTGTTAAGTGAAAAAAACATAACCTGGAATCTTTTTATTGGTTAACTTCATATGTGGTAATAATGTATTTTTAAGTGAAAAAAACATAACTTGAAATCTTTTTAAAATATAAAAGATGACTTCTTTTCCACAATACGATGTGGAAGGCAATATTTTGAGATTGTTACATTTGTTTGTTTCTTTCATGCCTAGTACTGGGAGCATAGACACACAAGTATAGCTTGAAGACTTGAATCTTCTCTCAAGCCTTAATTGTTTTTTTTATTATTTTAAAGTGATATTCTGCATTCTTAGTCATAGCATTCTTGTATATTGTATTGTTCTTATAATGATGTGAATTGTGAAGGGGTTTCTCCGATTGTCCAATCAAAATAGTTCGGTGCACTTTGTTTAGTCGTTGTAACTTGCGAAAATGTACTAGTGATTTTTTCCAAAAACCAATCATATTAAAGTGTATGTATGTAGTACAATATATCACAAACAAAATTTCACTAATCAAAATTCATTAATTAAACTAAGCAACAGGGAGCGTTAGCTATGCGGCCTTGTTTAATATTGTTGGTTATGTATGGTATATAACCATATATTATGGAGTAAACATATAAATGGACCAACGAATATGTATTAAATACATTGAACCATCATTATTGGTATTGCATATTAATTCGACCCCACGTGGGTTAGTTATAATATATGGTTGTGAACCATATAATAAGGGATTTGTATATTTAATAAATGGGAAAAGAAAGGAGAAGCGGTTTTGAATCATCGACCTCCTAAATTTTGTTATAAAATATTACCAATGTGACAAGGTGGTAGAGTTGAAATTCGATGCAAAGCCAGTGATTTTGTAGGATCATTAAGCCTGCGACCAAGAAAAAATTTGGAGGCCATTATTGGGAATTATACTTAGCCTTTTTCAGTGTCATATTTTGCAACAAGGTCTTGGAGCCAAGCAAAAGTTATTGGAGCCAACAAGGGGTAGTTTTGATGTATTTTTGAAGGTTTTTATTGATCTAACAAAGCATTGCTTTCTTAGCATCTTATTAAAAGGCTTGGAGACGTAGGATTTTGAGTTTGAAGCCAAAGTCTATTATCAAATTTTTCGGTGTCTTATTTCTTATGGTTTGTTCTCATTTTATGTTTTCTGCAAATTTCTCCTTAAAAAATGCATGTTTTTTTTTATTAATACTCTAAATTGGTGAAATTATTCCATGCAAAAATACTTAACAATTTATTGAACCAACATCAGTTTTTGAGAATTCTTGGATCAAGGGAAAATTTTCTAGCCCTGACTCAAGCATGACGATATGACGATGTCAATCCCAATGAACCAATGACAGCAAACCTAAAGGATGGATATGAAACCAAGGGAATGGTGAGGAGTGGTAAGTATGGAGTGGTTATGGACATTATTTCAATCCAAGTTTCCCAATTAGTGCCCCTCCTATAACCTTAAGGCCTCAAAGGAAGTCCCATTGGACTGAGGTAAAAAACAGACCCCCCTGGTAAGGTAAGAGAACAAGTTAATAGTCAAGATCGGTCAATCATCTAGATCACTCCCTTATCCATGTTAGAATGCCCAAAATGTTAAGTAAAGGCGCATGATTGCAAAATGGTTAAACTACATGCGGAATGATGGTCCACCTTCCTTCAAGAGGAATGCCGGATGGTGATGTTATAACCTAATTTGTATTTTACATTTTATTTGTTGAAAATATATATATATATATATATAAGAAAAAGAAAAGGGATATAAAAATATACAAAAAATTAATAAAAATAATAAAAATAAAAATAAAAATCATGTGCAAAAGGCGTGCTAATCTAAATTTTGCTACATATATAATTAATTAGTTTAAAAATTAATTAGCAACTGATTAAATCATTTTATAAAGTCTGATTTGACATTTTTTTTCATTTATTGTAATAATCGTTTTATTACGAACCATTGGGATGTTCCCTGCCCAGATCAACGGCTGGGGGAACATTTCAGACCCCCCCCCCGCCCACGCTTCCGACATTTAACTAAGAGGAGGGGTATAATAAAGCGCCACTCCACTTCGCCCTCTGACCAACTGCCATTCGTCGATTGATTAGCCGTATATATATATATATATATATATATATATATGATCATTTCACCACGACTGTTGTCTTCCTGCAATAAAAACCTTGCTCTTGTCAACGACTATCCCTCCAAATGGTTTAATCCTCATGCATAGGTCCAGTACAACTATTATTACTTTTATTTCTTTTACTTATTTCATCAAGCAACTACATGCATAGGTCCAGTGCAACCAGCGTCGGAAACACAACATTTGTCATTGCATCAATCAGCTAATCACCTGGTAAAACGACAATCCTTACCTAATTATATCTTTAGCATGTCTTCCTCTAAAGGAAAATCTAAAATGGTTGAAGAAAATCCAATGATGTCCCCTGTCTTAGACTTAGATAAGTTACCCTTAGTTGACCAGCGTTACAATATTTCTGAAACCCAATGTGCTTTTGATCTCTATGAACTACACAATTGGGCCAAACAGAAATTCTTTGATGCTAGCGATGAATTGAGCATGTGGGACTCCTTTCTGCCTCAATTCATCTTCCCTCAAACTCATTTCTTTCCAGAATTTCTTACTTGGTGTCATTTTAGGTACATTCCAAGTCAAAGAGCTATTATTGCTCAAAACAATGATATTCTATTCATAGTATCCCCTGAGTCTATATGTCAAATGCTTCAAGTTAAACCTTCAGCCCCTCTGCACCCTTTTTTTGTAGATTCCCTCATGGAAATCTATAAAAAAACTCACTTTCCCTCAAAGAGCTAAGATCTTCGAGATATTTTTACCTGAAAATGTAGAATTACCAAGAACAAATCCTCCATACCCTTCCTCAATGTTTCCAGAGATGACTAGACAGGTTGTCTCAATGGTTTCTTGTCTATTAGGTTATCCAACTGATCAGTGGGTTGATGAAATTATTCTAGGATTTTTATCAGTGTTTTCAACAGGTGAAAAACCCTCAATTATCTTCAATTACAGTGAATTTCTGTCAAAAGCTATACATGATCAATTCTTGAAGTTTCTACTGAAGGAGCATTTAAATACCAGTCAGTTCTTGTATACCTGTTCTTGTTTCATCAAGTAGATAAATTTCAGTTTCAATTACAGAAGTTAGATGAACAAGGTAATCCTCAATCTGTAATTCATTGGACTTCCTTGGTAAGGAAGAACACCAATGAATTTTCCTTCAGTGATTACACCAATCAGTTCCTATATATGGTTTCATGCTTGGTCAATAATAATGGTGTTCCTAGGATTTCACTTGAAATCAAGATAATTCTCCACCTCAGCGAACAGACAAAGATTGGTACTTGTATTAAAACTACACAAAGATCAGAGTATATGATGTGAGCTTCCTCCATATAAGTTGCCCAAGTTTGTGCCAATAAGGATTTTTACATTTGAGTATATTAGGCGAATGTTGAAGATGGATGAGCTGTACTTTGTGTCAGCTAAGAAGAAGTCTCAATTTAAGTTAAAAGCTTAGATTGGACCTTTCATTTGCAACACCAGAGCAGCAGCGAAGGAGAAAGATCTTCTTTTGAAATTAAGTTTTACTTGGTCTTATGATCCCTTGGGGATTATTTCTAAGCTAAGGGTAGAACAGAAAACTACTCCTTATGCACACACTCCCAGACCAGAAATTGAACAGTACATGAATCAAGAGGAGTGGCAGGAGAATACATTGCAAGAGGTAGAAGAGCAAGTCTTCATTTCAACAACATCATAGACTCTAATTCCACAGAGAAACATGCTAAGAGGACAAGGGAAAGTGTTTCCCCTTCAGTTTCAGAAGTTCCAGACAAAGTTCATAATGTACAAAAAGAAGAAGAAGAAGAATCCTCTTGAAGAGCCATTTCAGGAAGAGATTTCACAGGAACATACCACATTGGTTCTCACAGGTCCCCATGCTGCAACTTTTCCAAGGATTGAGGAAATTTTCTCAAGCTCTCCTGTATCTTCAATCTCTCAAGACCCATTAGAAATAGCTCAGACAGGAGAGCTAACTCATAGTGCAACAGAACCAAGTATCTTTGCTAGATACAAGGAAATCAAGAAGAAAAATGAAGCACTAAAAGCCACCACTTATTCTGAATTCTGGAAGCAAACTTCAGCTTCCTAGCACAAGCTTCTCTCTGCACTGGAGTCTAAAGTGCCCTTCCCTAGGACTGCAGAAGACTACAAAAAGTTTGTTTTTTCTTTTGATACTAAACAAATTCATCCTATTGACCAGATTGATTTACATAAGCAAGCTGGAGAAATGATTTACTCCACTTTGACTAGTTCAGCAATGGCAGCATCTAAGTTGCAGGTTTCATTAAACAATATTCAGTCACAGTTAAAGTTAGAAAATATATCATCCCTAGCCAAGGATACCAAGATAAAATCCTTAGAAGATATGGTAATTAAATTGGGATATGATCCCAGTAATGTTAAAGTTGCCGAAGAAATGATCAAGAGTAAAAATGTTGATATCCTAGCATTAAGAAAACAACTAAAACTCCCTACCACAGAAGATCCACAGACCAAAGAAGTTGGTGAGTTAGAGAAGGAGAAAGAAAGCATGTTTAAGATTATTGTTGAACAGAATTTACAGAGACAAAATACTCTTCCTATTGCAACAGCTTCTATTGCAGGTACTTCAACAGCAGGGACTTCAACAACCATAACAGTGGAAACACAGTCCACAAATTCATCAGCCAATTTAGCTAAAGCAATGGGATATTTATCTATAAAAGGTCAAGAAATTGAAAAGCTAGAGGCTCAACTCAGCAATATTCAGGATCATAAAATCGAAACTGATAATGCTTACTTGGCAGAGCTTCAAAAAAGCCATAGGTTATCTCAAAGAATAGAGACCCTTGAAAATGAGACTATTATTGCTCAAACCATTGCACAAGTCAAAGAGAATATATGGTTGGATATCAATGAGTCAATAACTAATTTATGCCCATCAATTGAAATCATCTTTGAGCAAGAAGAATTATTGGAGAGGTCAAATGAGGTGATAGCAAAAGTGAAGAAAGACATGGGTCATAAACCAAGAGATGCAACAGCATTGATTAAGATTTTGAATTCAAAGACGGGAGAAGAGTTGGAAGACTATCACATTGAGGACAAAACTAAAACCATTTTGGAATTCAAAAGGGTATTTACTAAAAAGAATTTAATGCTGCAAATAGAAAATAAGTGTCATAATTTAGAAGTTAATATTCAGAAGTTTCATAAAAATTAATGTGCTTCATCAAAAAGGACTTCCAGGTTTGAGAGGAATGGGAGACAAACTAGTTCCCCTTGAAGAATACCAGCATAGATTGCATTCTATAGCTGTGGACAAATCAAAATTTGCTAAAATCAAGGGAACCATTACAGGGAAGGCTTTTATTGAAGGTTTGAGCTTTGATTTGTTAATCCAACATGAAATCAAACATTTGTTCATCGTCAAACACACCTTTCATAAATACACTAAAGCGAATGAGACTTACAGAAAATTAATAAAATATTCCATTCCTCATGAATAAATATGGGAAAAGATATGACAACTCATTGACTGAACAAACCATAGGTTTCTAGCAGCAGACAACAGGTTTTCAGCAACAGGGTTTTAGGAGCAAAAGGACAAATGATTAGGAAAGACAACAGAACAACAGCTTTTTCAGCCTCAGTCATCACTAGAAGCCTCGAATTATGTGCAAAGATGTCCAAGCAGTTTTATTTTCCTATTTTGTAATTCTATTTTTGTAATTAGTTTTAAAGATATTTGTAAATAAATCTTGATCTTTAAATCAAGATATTTTGGAGAAAGTTGTATAAATACTTTGTAGCTCGAAGTATGAAGGGTTGAACCCTTGTGATAAACTATTAAGAAGATTTGTAATCCTCTAAAGTTATTTTCTGAGATTAATAGAAAGATTCTGGATTCATTTTGAAACAACTTGTGTTCCTATTATTGGGTGTGGAGCCTGATTATCTTCTGTATTCAAAAGCATCGCCGCATTGGACCCCAATTCGTAATGGGGCAGCGTAAAATATTTGCTGCAGGGGGGTCCAGGGGGGGCGCCCCCGAAGCTAAAAATAGACGTAAAATTTCCTTGTAAAATGTTGTAATTTCGTAGTCAATCTAGGTCGTTCATTAGGCAGAAATATGATGGTAGAAGTTATGTTTAATTTAGGGTTTTTTGCCCTAGAAGACAACCCCTTGCTATATATGAGGGAATTGTATTGCGTCTATGTATATCTGTATTCTGAGTGAGGAAGAGAGAGGAGATTGAGAGAGAAAAGGGAATTACAGTAGATTTGATGTAGATTGTATTTCTTCATTTTGTTGGATAATATAAAAGGAAGGACTAGATATTTCTCCGTGGTCATAGCCCAAACTAGGTGAACCACGTATATCTGTGTCTCTCTTGTTTTATGTGTTTCTTTGTTTATATTTCTGCAATATTTTATGTGTTCCATTGATCTGTAATATATAATTTTCTAACAACTCGCATCAAAGCCGAAGGTCTATTTGGCTGATAAACTCGCAGGAGAGAAGGGTCCTTGGTTCGAGTGGGAGCAATGGCAGAAGATGGTAGGTTTAGGGTCGAAAAATTTAACAACCAAAACTACCCATTGTGGAAGATGCAGATGGAAGATTATCTGTATCAGAGAGATCTGTACCAACCATTGAACGGAAAGGCAAAGAAGCCAACGAGTATGAAAGACACAGAATGGGATATTCTCGACAGAAAGGCACTTGGAACAACACGGTTGTGCCTAACAGCGTCGGTAGCGTTTAATATTTCAAAGGAAACGATAACAGAGGGCTTAATGTCGACATTGGCCAAACTATATGAAAAACCCTCGGCCTCAAATAATGTATTTCTTATGAAGCGTTCATTTAATATGAAAATGTTAGAAGGTGGATCTGTCGCTAATCATTTAAATGAATTTAATACAGTTACCAGTCAGTTAAATTCTATAGGGGTAACTTTTGATGATGAAGTTAGGGCTTTGTTATTTCTGTGTTCACTGCCAGAAAGTTGGAATGGTTTAGTTATGTCCATTAGTAACTATGTCTCTGGATCTAGTACTCTTTAAAGTTTGATGATGTTGTCGGTGCAATCCTTAGTGAGGAAATGCAATGGAAAAGCTCCAGTGAGACATCAGGTAATGCTTGACTGCAGAGACTAGGGGAAGAAAAATGGAAAGAGGAAAGAGCCCAGGATGAAGTGAGTCAAGGAATCTAGATCGGGGATAGTGTGCTGGAAATGCGGGAAAAAATGACACCTGAAGAAAAACTGCAAGTCTCGAAAGGGAAAAGAAGGAAACGCACAACAAGAAAATAATCATGAAGCAAATGTAACAGATGATGTATTGCAAAATGCTTTGATTCTTTCTTTAGAAAATATTATTGATATCTGGGTGGTAAATTCAGGGGCCTCATTCCATGCCACCCTTGATATGAAACATTTTCATGATTATGTTCAAGGAGATTTTGGAGAGGTTCAATTGGGTGATGATAAACCCTGTAAAATCATTAGAATGGGTGCAGTTTTCATAAAATAGCAGAATGGAAATCAATGGCTATTGAAGGAGGTAAGGCATGTTCCAGATCTAAAGAAAAATCTTATTTCAATAGGGCAGTTGGGTGGTGAAGACTGTGTGACTATTTTTACAGATAAAACCTAGAAGGTCACTAAATGATCCATGGTAATAGCAAAAGGAGAAAAAGTTGGTACATTGTATTTATGCAATGGTATTTCTAATTCTGTTAATGCTTTAACCTCTACAGGAGAAGATACGGCATTGTGACATCATCAGCTCTGGCACATGAGTGAGAAAGGGATGCAGATTCTTCACTCAAGAAATTTGTTGCCAAGTTTGAAGCACGTTGATTTAAAATTCTGTGAAAATTGTGTTTATGGAAAACAGAGGAGAGTCAGATTCCTCAGAGTTGGGAAAAAAATAAGAGCGAAAAATTAGAGCTTGTGCATACAGATGTATGGGGACCTACTCAGGTATCATCTCTTGGTGGCTCTCGTTATTATGTTACTTTTATTGATGATGAAACCAGAAAAACCTGGATTTATTGTATTCGAAATAAATCTGATGTATTTGATAATTTCAAAAAATGGAAAGCTTTGGTTGGAAATGAGACAAGAAAAAGGTTGAAGTGTCTCAAATCAAACAATGGAGGTGAATATTGCAGCAAAGAGTTTGATAGGTACTATTCAGATAATGAAATTCGCAAAGAGAAGACAGTTCTAGGAACACCACAAGAAAATAATGTCAAAAATGATGAACAGGACAATCATGGAGCGTGCAAGGTGCATGACATTACATGCAGGATTGTCTTTACAATTTTGGGCAGATGTTGTAGATACTATTGTTTATCTAATAAACAAAAAGCCTTCAAGTTCCTTGGATGGTGGTATTTCAGAGGAGGCATGGACAGGTAAAAAGGTAAACTACTCATTTTTTAAAACTTTTGGTTGTGAAACCTTTGTCCACATTAATAAAGAAAATAGAACAAAGCTTGAGGCAAAATCAAAGAAATGTACTCTTATTGGATATGGTGTTAATGATTTTGGTTATCACTTTTATGATTATGAAAAACACAAAATCATTAGGAGCAGAGATGTCATATTCAATGAAAAAATAAGGATCAGCTGCAGGAAAAGAAACAGGAAAAAGAAAACAAAGAATACACAGTGCTTGACGAGATCACAGAAAAAGTGATGGTGCCTAAAAATCATAATGATCAACATCCGAAACAACAACCACAACAGCAACAAGCACCCCAAACACCTGAAAGTGGTGTTAGAAGATTTACCAAGATAAGTAGACCCCCTGAACGATGCTCTCCTTCATTATATTATGTATTGTTGACTGATTTTGGTAACCATAATGTTATGAAGAAGTAGTACAGGTAGAAACCAGGAAGAAGTGGGAGCAAGCCATAAAAAAGGAGATGTACTCCTTAGCGCATAACCAGAATTGGGACTTAGTCAGATTGCCTGCAGATAAAACAACATTGCAGAATAAATGGGTTACAAGTTGAAGGAAGAAGATGGAGGTAGAAAAAGGTATAAATCTGGAATTGTGATGAAAGGGTTTGCACAGAAAAATGGTATAAAATTTGATGAGATATTTTCTCCTGTTGTTGAAATAACTTCAATCAGAACTATTTAAGTCTAGTAGCAGCTGAAGATTTGCATCTTGAGCAGTGAGATGTAAAGATAGCCTTTCTCCATGGGGATTTGGAGGAAGAGATATATATTAGCAGCTACAAGGATATGAGGTAAAAGGGAAGGAGAAACTAGTGTGCAGGTTGAAGAAGAGCTTGTATGGCGTAAAATCCAAGGCAATGATATCTAAAATTTGACAAGTTTATGTCTGAACAAGGTTATACTAGATGTCACTCTGATCATTGTGTTTATCTCAAAAGACAAAATGATGGCAGTTATATTATATTGTTATTGTATGTAGATGACATGCTTGTTGTAGGTTCTAACATGCAGGAAATAAATGTGTTCAAAAGAAAATTGGCGAACTCATTTGCAATGAAGGATTTAGGTGCTGCAAACAAATCCTTGGTATGAGAATAACTAGAGACAGGAAGAATCGTAAATAATCATTGTCTCAAAGTGAGTACATAGAAAAGGTGTTGAAAAGGTTTAATATACAGAATGCAAAACCAGTTAGTATACCTTTGGCTAGCCATTTCAAATTAAGTAAGGAGGCGTGTCCCAAGACTCAGGAAGAAATCGTTCATATGTGTAAATTTCCATATGCATCAGCAGTTGGAAGCTTAATGTATGCAATGGTCTGCACAAGACCTGGTATTGCACATGCAGTGGGAGTTGTAAGCAGGTACATGAATAATCCAAGAAAAGAACATTGGATGGTGGTGAAGAGGATTCTCAGGTATTTGAGAGGTACCACAAATCAAGCATTATGCTTTGGCGATTCAAACATTGCTCTACAGGGATATGTTGATGCAGATATGGTCGGTGATAGAAATAACAGGAGGAGCACAATAGGGTATGTGTTTACTGTAGGTGGAACAGCTGACAGTTGGGTCTCAAAACTGTAAAGTGTTGTTGCACTCTCAACAACGAACGCAGTGTATGTTGCTGCTACAGACGCTAGTAAAGAAATGATTTGGTTACAAAGGTTTCGGATGAACTGGGTAAGAAGCAAGAGTTGGGCAAGTTATACAGTGACAGCCAAAGTGCCATACATCTTGCAAAGAACTCTGCATTTCATTCCAGGACTAAACATATACAGCTCAAGTACCATTTCATACGGTCAGCATTGGAAGATGGACAGTTGAAGCTGGAAAAGATACACACTAGCCAGAATCCTGCAGATATATTAACAAAAGTTGTAACCAGGGAGAAACTGAGAATCTGCTCAGTTTCAATTGGTCTTCAAGTATGACGAAGAAGATAAAAAATAGCCAGGTCCAAAGTGGAGTCATTGTCCAGCAAATGAAGCAGCGATGGAGTTGCTATAATCAGTCTCCAAGTGAGAGATTGTTGGGTGTGGAGCCTAATTATCTTCTGTATTCAAAGGTATCGCCGCATTGGACCTCAGTTTGTAATAGGGCGGCATTGCGCTGCAGGGGGGATCCAGGGGGGGTGGTTGCGACCTTTGAGAGCCCCCCCCCCCCCTTGGCGGGGGGATCAGGGGCAGCGCCCCCGAAGCTAAGAATAGATGTAAAATTGCCTTGTAAAATGTTGTAATTTCGTAGTCAATCTGAGCCGTTCATTAGGCGGAGATCTGACAGTAAAATTTATGTATACTTTAGGGTTTTTTGCCCTAGAAGGAAACCCCTCGCTATATATGAGGGAATTGTATTGCGTCTATGTAGATCTGTATTCTGAGTGAGGAAGAAAGAGGAGATTGAGAGTGAAGAGGGAATTACAGCAGATCTGCTGTAGGTTGTATTTCTTCAGTTTGCTGGATAATATAAAAGGAAGGACTGACTATTTCTCCGTGGACGTAGCCCAAACTGGGTGAACCACGTAGATTTATGTCTCTCTTGTTTTATGTGTTTTCATGTTTATATTTCTGCAATATTTTGTGTGTTCCATTGCTCTATAATATATAACTTTCTAACTCCTGTGAGTACTTTTATGTTTTCATTTTGTTTAAATCTACATATGTTTAAAGTTAATGGGAAATCTGGATAAGATAAGACTGAATATCAATCTGTCTAAAAACTCCTGGGAAATTATAGTCAATTACATAGATTAGTTAACTAGAACTTTATGTTTTAATTAATTACTTTACATCTTTTAATTGTCACTTTATTTTGAGCTTTAAATGTATTTTGTTTGGCTGTAAAAGCATTTTACACGCATCACCTATATATGATTAGTCAAATACTATGTTTGAGGGTTTAATAGATCATATATCTTCTTAAGTTCAACCTTCGCATCTCTTTCAAAGCTAAATTATGTTAAAGGTGAAGAATCGTCCCTTCTAATATATCGTAAATAATTAAGAGTCTGCACCTGTTTAACAGTTTAGAGCATTGGTCATCCAAAAATCAAAAACAAAACATTTTAGATGCTCTCGCATAATTCCTTAACCTAGAATTGTCTACAGAGGTACAACAGGTGAGTTGTTTGGCCAATGCAAATGGAGACGTAATATGGAATATCATCACATATAGAGTAAATATAGGGCTCCTAAGGCCATCCAAAGTAAGAGAACAATTTTTTCCTATGTGGTTACCCACTTTTGGTGGGTAACATGGCCAAAAGCCCAATTGGAAAGGTTTTGATAAGAATGTGACCAAATGTCAAATTAGAAATGTTCTGATAAAAATGTGGCCAAAGGTCAAGATTAGACTTGCACTGATACCAAATGTGATAACCAATTTGGCTCACCAATTAAATACCCTAAATATTTGGAATATAAATAAATTTATTTAGGACAAATAATAATTATTGAATAAAATATAGGAAAAATGATATGATGATATCATTTGCAATGAGGCTCTTGTTATAAATTACCTACAAGGATGTCATCTCATTAAAAGTTGCATCCTTTCATTAGATTGTATATTTTCACTAATTATCATTTGTATGCATATAAGAACCTGCAACACAAAGTTCCACACAACTCAAGGATATTAGGCTTTAGCAACCACTACATCCATGCAAATCTCTCGAGGAAAACTGTAGCCAATCTCACATGCAAGCTCTTTATCAAGCCCTAAACCTCCACTTTTCTATTATCCAATGCGTAGACATCCTAATATGGTAGTCACATGTAAACCCAAATTTTCCATGACTCCAAAAAACATGATATTGTGTATAGATTTAGAGTCCAACGTGAAATTACGTAAAACCAAATCCCTAGTGATAAAAGAAATACAGAAAGGTTGGTCTTTGTAATTTTCCCACCAAAAAATGTGAAGGTTTTATAAAATTCATCACTAACGCTCAACTCACCCCACTTTTCCAATTAAGTGGGTATAAGAAGCTTATTTTGCTCCAACACCTTTGCTATCCCAGCAAGTGGCATAGGAATCTTTGCCTTTGCTACCTAATTAATCAAATTAAAAGCCATTATAGGTCAACTCAATGTTTTCCCTAAATCACAAAAAACACAAGGGGTCTGTCCTGACTATTAGAAAATCGGAAAGTCGGAAAGATTTTATTATATTGATAATTACTTGTGATATTCTTATGTTCCTTGTTATGTTCTTTTATCTTTTCATCAAGAAATCATCAAAGTAAAAACATAAATATCAGGGACACCAGAAATAGGCACTCAACCAGGGCTAAAACCCCTTGTAGGGGAAAACCTAGTCAAAACTCTCCTTTCAGTAGATTCAAAATCAAGATGAAATAGACCAAGACCCTAAACCAACATACGTTCCTCCTCCACCAAGTCAGCCTTTCAATATAATTAAGCAACCTTCAATAATCTCTTCTTGTCCAACAATTATGACCCAGCAACAACCCAAAATTTCAGCCCCCCCATCAAATTAGAATTTCAACGCAGCTTCAGCACTGTAGTTTCCGCCCCTTCAGCAGCTCAGCAACTTCACACCTATGAGAGAGAGAGAGAGAGAATGTCAATTTCTTGTGCTTGATAGAGACCTCCTCCTTCTTCGCTAGCCCTTTCCTCTTATTCCCTTGAATTTCTCACTTTTTATGGCCCCAAAAGTTGTTGATCGAACTTGCTAAGTGAGTACTCCAAATGAGGTCATGTTGTTGCCTTTATATAGTAGTTCCTGCGCCTCAATTAGGCCAGCTTGTCCAGTTTGAGTTTGACTTAGTGGAGGAAGCCTAGAATACCTAAGTTAGATTAAAATAAATAAATTTCTTGACAAATGGAGCCCAAGAAGGGTTTCTTACAATATGACATGGAAAAGGACACTTAACATAAACCCTAGAAGCCTAAAATGGAAGCTTCGACTTATAAACAATTGACCCAAGCATGAAACCCATGTTTTAATAAGTCGTTTTCTTTACTAATAATTTTTATTTTTTCTTTTGGCAAATACATTACATCATGACTCAAATATAATTATGAAGACCAATATTAGTTATATTCTTCAACACTCCCTCTTAACTAGGGAGGTATTCATAATTACATAGATATATAAGTGCATGAAAGATATCAAATGATATGAACTACGAAGAGTTCTAACACACTCTATGCTACATACTAGATACTTGACCAGGATATTCTATCAGGGTGGGACTAAGGGGACTCAAGCTTTAGCCAATCTAGGTACCATCAAGCTTTTAAGCTCTACCACCAAGCTCAGGATCTAAGTGTGTATCCAAGGTTGGAGCTCAATGACCAATGCAACCCTCCCTCTTCAGGATCTAGACATCAACACATAGGAAAACCAGATGTCCTCCCAAACATTTTTCCATTAGATGCTTCGTCTCTCCTTAATAAACTAAATCAGATATATCCATTTGTCCAAGCATGCTTCCCAAGTGTTCATCCTTCTTATGGAGAGATTTACATGTACAAACACAACCCCAATCAATAATAAACTTTCAAATATACATACAAGTAAACACAAACTTTTGGGGTCCTCATTCATTTTGATGTTGCTTATATCATCATCAAGTTATCCAAATATATCTTGTCAGAAGCTTTCTTCTTTTACTTCTTCAGCAACAACAAATATAGCCTCAATGCTTCTCAATTCTTTTGATTTCAACTTCATGAATCACAGACATTCATCTATAGTACTTGTGCTTACTTCAAGGTGTTCATTGTCATAATATGCCCTCCCCCTCAACTGGGGAGATATACCCTGTCTTTTATCTAGTCTTCGTCTCAACTTAGGGAGATCAACTACTTTCTTCTTTTATAACATCAGAGAAACTTTCACAACTCCATTCTTTTTTATGGCACCAAGATCATCTTGATCATCATCATTCATATAACTAACTTCATCATGCTTATTATTATCATGCAAACATCTTCATCATCTTAAAGATTATATACCTACAAAACTTTAATAGCAAGTACAACAAAGTACAAATATACAGAAGCATGAAGTTAACTAAATCATATTACTATAACAGAAGCATTCAAACATTCAAACTTTAGACACCAAATACCTAACCCAAGTCAAGTTCATAATCAATAAGAGGCACATCTTTTACATACTAGACTTCAACTTCTAGCTAGGGTTTTGTCACAAACCCCTAGATTTTATCATCGAGACATAAAACCTTGGATATTGGCAATTCAATCAAATTGCAATCCAATCATAATACTATACATCTAAGGCTTTGATATTACTTTCAGAATTGTATGACAGACTCAACAAATTCATATCAACAATTGAAAACAATATCATTATCTCCTAGAATATCAATCTCTACGAGGGTTTTGTACAAACTCTAGATTTTACAAATCAAAACATGAGTATCAACAATTAAGTTAGCATACTCACATATATCTAGGATTTCATAACCATGCACTAGCATCTCACAACAATATCTACTAGGTAAACCCAATACACAAACATTAATACATCAAAGTTAGATATACAACAATTTTGACCAGACTAGGGTTTCAATTAGACAGACGAATATACACATAGGGTTTCATTCCTAGGATCTTACAATAAATATTACAGGGGTTTTGTTCATAAACCCTAAAGATCTAGGGTTTTAATACATAACTTAGAAATTAATAGCAAACCCTGAAGAATTAGGGTTTTTATCATAACAATAACAAGACCCTAAACATCAAAAGTATAGGATTTCTAGATTTTATCAACAATCCTAAGAGGACAAGGGTTTTAACAATATATACACACCCTTAGTATTAAGAAGCTAGGGCTTTATAGTGAACCCTCAAGGTTAGGGTTTCACAAGAATGATCAAAATGAAAGTATGATGAGGGTAGATTCAATCTAATGATTAATCACCCTAACAAGAATCTTTAAGGTTCAAAGCCCTAGACATAACAATGTCAGTAATGTAAAGAAAATTTCAAAAGAAAATGAACATGCCTTTTCTATGAAGAGAACCTTGTAGCAAAATTTGTAATATAAGACACACCTTGAGTTCTTTAACAAACCTTATAGGACTTTAATTCTTGAAGGGCTTCCTTTGCAACAGAACTTCTTCCATGCTTCAAGTCTATCCTTTGAAGTCTCCTCCATAACCTTTGTGCATTTTGCAAGCTTTCCTACCCAAGGAAATATATATAAAGAAAAGTTATTAGCATACAAAACAAACAAATCTTAATGTGAGGAGGAAACCAAACATGAAAAGATGAAACAATGAACAAAATACTTATCTTTTGGTAAAATGGTGAAGGCTCCCTCTTAATCCAATCTTTTGAGGGACACCTACAACTTATCAAAATAATTCAAAAATGTTCTAACAAGACATATTAGACCTATAAACTCTAGAAATCAAAACATAAAGGAAAACAATTCAAAACTTAAAAATAGAACACTGAGAGGGATATGTGAGAGGACTTAGTACTATAAGTCCTTGACTTCTAATTCTTCAGTCTTGTTTTTCTTAGGTGGAGCTTCATCGGTAACATTTGCTTGATCCATATCTCTCTTCTTATTCCTTGGATTCTTTGGACATTGAATTTTGTAATGAGCCATCTTAGGACAGTTGTAACATTCAATCTTGGATAGGTCTACTTTCTTCTTTGGTCCTTTGAATTTCTTGAAAGTTCCTTTCTTCTTGTGATGAGCAGACTAAGCATTAGAGGTGTTTTCTTCTTCATCCTTCTTCTTGTTGATTACTAATGATATTCGAGCTTCTTCTTGACTGCATGCATTCCACATTTGTCCGAATGTTGGAGTATCCTTCAAATTGTTAAGTCTTGACGCAAAAGCACTCCAAGACTTTAGTAGTCCTAGAAGAGCAGTAATTACGAGCTCTTTTTTTGGGACAACTTCATCTATTGCTTGGAGTTCATCTTTGATTCTAGATATCCTTATAAAGTAGGATGATACAATATCGTCTTTTGTTATCTTAATAGTTCTTAATTCATTCTTGAGGTTTGCTATCTGACCAATGTTCTTGATGGTGAATAATTTTGAAAGAGCCTCACACAATTCTTGAGCAGAATATATGTTGGATATATATGTTATTAGGTTGTCTTTTACTCTGTCCACTATTAGATCTTCGGTTTCTCTGAACTTTACTTTCTCTACTTCATATATATGCTTCTTGACTTTTCCTTGAAAAAGATCCAAAACTTTGTTCTTTTCGAGGATGATACCTATCCTCTTTTTCCATGCCTTGTAGTTGGAGGCTCATTCTAGCTTGTTTTCTCCCTTCATTGAGTTTGTCATATTGATATCTTCTATTCCTTGTGACCTTCCTTGAAACCACTTTATATCGCTCTTTTCAATAGATCTTCAGTCTGCCTTTTTCCTTATTTTTCACCTTAGCTCTAATACCATGTTAGAAAATTGGAAAGGCAGAAAGATTTGCTTATATTGATAATTACTTGTAATATACTTACATTCTTTATTATGTTCTTCTTTTATCTTTTCATCAAGCAATCATCAAAGTAAGAACATGAAGATTTGGGACACCAAAAGTAGGCACTCAGCCCGGGCTAAAACCCCTTATAGGGGAAAACCCAATTAGAACTCTTCCTTCAGTGGATTCAAAATCAGGATGAGATTGACCAAGACCTTAGACAAACAGACCTTCCTCCTCTACCAAGTCAGCCTTTCAATATAATTTAGCAACCTTGAATAGTCTCTTCTTGTCCAACAGCTATGACCTAGCAACAACCTAGAATTTCGGCCCAGCTTCATCACTGCAGTTTCCGCCCCTCCAGTAGCTTAGCAACTTCACATGTGAGAGAGAGAGAGAGAGAGAGAGAATTTCGACTTCTTGTGCTCGATAGAGACCTCCTTCTCCTTCGCTAGTCCTTTCCTCTTCTTCCCTTGAATTCACACTTTTTTTGGCCCCAGAAATTGCAAATCGAACTTAATGAGTGGGTGCTCCAAATGAGGTCAATTTGTTGCCTTTATATAGGAGTTCCTACCCCTCAATTAGGTCGACTTGTCCAGTTTGAGGCCGACTTGGTGGAGGAGGCCTAGAATACCTAATTTACATTAAAATAAATTTCTCTCTTGACAAATAGAGCCCAAGAAGGGGCTATTACGATATGACATGGACAATGACACTTGAAAAAAACCCTAGAAACCTACAATGGAGGCTTTGACCTATAAACAATTGACCCAAGCATGAAACCCATGCTTTAACAATAAAAAATTGTTTTCTTTCTTTTGACAAATACATTACATCATGACTCAAATACAATTATGAAGACCAATACTAGTTACATACTTCAACACTGACATCTACTAATTATGCGATACACGTAGGTTTTGGGAAATGATCCACCTAGTTCACTAAGAAGCGAAGTGATTTCAACAATGCGAAGCAAATTATTTACAATTTCAATTTTGATCATCTCTTTCTTTAGTGATGCCATATGGTAACCTCAAAGAGGAAGAATGGGTTTTCGTTGCTTTATCTAAATCAAAACCTGAGAGTGATCATCAGAAAGATACCCTCCTAATAATCTTCTTCTTTCACCCAAAATACTCTCTCCTTATCGTTTATTGTCATTACACCCTTTCACCCAATTCTCAAAATTTTCGCATCCAACTTTATGTGCAAACTTACAAGGCCTGCATCACATCCTTTGGGTGTGCTCAACAAATTCTTAAAAGAAGCTGGATTGGGATCCTCATGAGAAGCACATTTTTTTGTGGCTGGAATGCTGGTTCAGCACATATGAGTTGTGATAACTTTTTGAGACTAGACAAATTCATTACTGAGGCTCTGTATATTGGAACTCGTAGCCAGTATTTGCTCAACAAGATTACCAATCTTCTCATCATAACTTGAATGGCTTGGTTGAGAAGGTTTGCCCCTTTTGTACTGTTAATTTTGGACCTCACATTTGGATTGATCTAAAGCAACAGACTTGCCCACTACCAAGAAATTCTTCTCCAAAGCCAAAGCTTCTCTGAATATTGGTGCCACACCATTTGGGTTTTTATCTCTGAGCATGAAATTGATATTATCATAAAAGGATCCCACGTACTTAACAACAGAAAGTCTATCATTAGGCCTAGCACTAATAGGAATTTTCATGTAGACCTTTTCAAATCTTACATTGAACTCACGGGTAGACTCGACTCAGTTAACTCAATAAACAGAAAACAAACACCTTTATTCTCAGCCCAATAAGAAAGAAAGGTAGATTTAAAAATTTTCCAACTATTCATGGCAATTGGGGCCATACTTTTCAACCAACACATACCCTCAATTTCCAGAGATATCTGGTTGAGACTCATTTTCACAGCTTCATGTGTGATACATTAACTAGTGATGAAAATTTCAAACTGCTCCAAATGTTCTTCTGCCAATATGATATTGCCCATGATAAACTTGTGCAGGTGCTTACACAATGATTTGTGAAGCATATCCAACTGAAGTCTCAGGGTGTGCAACCATCTGAACCACAAGGGAAACATTTGCACTAGACTGAAATGGGTGAAGTGCTTGATGCAAAAACTGCATGCCTTGAAGGAGCTGAAGAAACAAAAGAAATTACACTCTTACCAACTGTAGAAACTTATTGATTAGATGTGATCCATCAATGTCAAAACAACAGTTTTGAATTGTCAATGAGTGGCAAGAGTAACTGGTCATGATCAGCGTGTGTGGATCTCCTGGGTGACCTTGGTGGAATTGCTACAAGAATACTTTGTCAATGTCATTATAGCCTCTAAGCTATGAATCAGAGAGAGATTGAGTCTTCTCCCCAGCGATGACACCATAGACTGTAGAGATCAAGATTGTCCGCAACGACCTGCCAAAAATGACCATAGAAAACTCAAATGTAACAACTAAAAGGGAAACCCACACTGTCACTTTGATTGGCTTCTTCTCACTTTGGGCTAGTTCTTGCTAGCTCCAGGGAGGGGGGTGTCCTTAAGGGATCTAAGGCTCAGAATGCAAAATGACTTCAGGACTTAGATGAATGAATAAGCTTGCTCGTGCATTCAGAAATGCATGCCCAGGTCAATAGTCAAAAGTTTCAGAGCAGATAAACACAGATGGATGTGATAACACAGTTCTGGTGTGGATCAGCTGTAAACAAAGGCCAAATCTGCAATGATAAATTGCAGATCTGATCTGCATATGTTTGAAACATACAAAAGGAAATCAGGACAGTGAAAATCAGCTGTAAAGAAATGCTAAATGTGCGCTGATAAATTGTAGATCTGATATGCATATGCTTGAAATCTACAAAAGGAATAGGGATAGTGAAAAACACTTCCCTAGATTGAATGTTACCTTGGTCTGTCAGGTGGATGGAGGAGGAAACAAGGAAAGGTTCTGCAAAATAGATGTGTATATATCCCACCTTTACAGTTTAAAGAAGATAGATATCATAAGAAATCAGAAAATTAGAGCATCATTGTACAGACCATACTCCACATCAAAAGTATTTGATTCCTCGAATAAAAGAGATTTGCATTATAAACTTTCAAAAATAGATTCACAAGATAGTGATCCTCAGATCAGGCTCTCAAACAGATCAAAGTACTCTTCTATGCTGCTACAGAATTCTCACAATAATATGAAGGCAAGAAAAGAAGAAGCAAATGAAGAATGTAGGAGAGACAAAAGAACAGACTATCCCTCACCCTTCACCCTCCTCTAGCTCTTATAGAAATAAGACAAAGGTTAAATTAAATGCCTCTTGGCTAAGGATAGGATAAGATAAGAATAGAAAAGGCATATTTCTTATTCGGGCACACTTTTCTAGACAATTGTAAATTCCCCAATGAATGATGAATGTGTACTCCTCTTTGCTAAGAATAACCAGTGATGGAGCACCCCTCATGTATGAAAAAGATGCTGCTGATAGATAACTGAAATAGTTCTGGAATAGAGCTAAATAATTCACCCAGAACAGCTACGTAGCCTCTTTGAGATGGGTGTCTTTATTGTTATCATGATTGTCAGGAATATTTGCTATGAAAGGCACCTTGCCATGCTGTTACATATGTCAAAAATGTTACTTTTCCATTGAAACCAGCGCCCAGCACATTATTAACCTAGCATATTGCAGATCTACTGAATAAATGTACAACTAGGTTCTTAACACATTTAGCAGAAGCAAAATTACACCAATCTCAATCACAAGTGATACAAATAGATTCTTCCCAATCAACAATTCTTCATTAATAACTCAGAACTCACTTGGGTTCTCGTCCTGGGATAATGGTCTAACTGAAGAAAATACAATTACAACATACCCTGGATCTGATTTAGCAAATCAGGCCCTAGATCTGCCCTCAATCTCATTGGCTGATTTGGAGCTCCTATCCTACAATTCTGCACTTTCATCAGACCTGGTACACTCGAGTCTCACACTCCTCACTTGAGAAAATCCCTCTCTTAATGGCTTGTGCCGTTGTATGGTGTCTTTCTCATCTCTTTAGCCTTGTTTTTATAAACTTACATTGAGATAAATCCCTAACCCTAATCTCCAAAGTGACTGACAGCCGAGATTAGATCTTGCCTCACTTGAAATCAACAATTGATATTAAAACATAATCACTAAAGTAAATTACTTTAATTTTTCTAAGTTTCTTTAGCTCAATAGCCAACATAATTAATTATGTGATTTTCCTAAAAGCTACATTAGCAACTTGCTCACACTTGTGTCCTAAGGAGACTTTGGGTGACTTCTTGCATGGCTAAACACTTAGGCTTGAGCAGAAGCACTTGCTTGAGCTACAAATATCAACACTCCCTCTTAGCGAAAAAGGTACTTCTACCCCCTAGAGCTGGCTATGATCCTGGAACTACATTCGCTGCAAGGGCTTCTCCGTCTAAACTAGAAGCCTTCCCAACCACATGGCTCAGAATTATCCTCAAAGACCTGCTCCCCTTGGACTTGCTCATAGAAGCCTCCTGCTCTTGAACATCCTATAAGGTCATATCACACCAAGAGACCTTCTTGTCCACCTGAACCTAAAGGTTGGCTCCCTTTGAACTGCTCAACATTCAAAGCTACCTGCTCCTTATTTTCTATCATTACTCTGCTTCTTGCCATTGCTTGAATAGGTTGGCCCTTTAGCCTATACAGGTTGTTCTCTCTAACTCCAATGATGTGGCCCTCATCAGAGCTAGATCCCATGGGTCTAATCAATTCTTGTTTGTCTTGGAACACCACACAGAAGCCCTTCTTCTCTATCATAGATATTGAGAGCAAAGTCCACCTCAGTTTTGGCACCCATAACATGTCCTTCACTCCCAACCTACCTCCTAAATCGAGCTAGAATATCACTATTCTATCCCCCTTCACTGCATGTTTGGTATCAACACCAAACTCCACTTGCAATTCTTAGTCCCACTCTATCAAGTTGTTAAATAGCTCTCGTGCCCCCGTCATATGCTGTGTGGCTCCACTATTGAGTAGCCATGCACCAACTAAGAAGGAGCCCAAAGAAAGGTAGGAAACAAGTGTGAACTCAGTTTCAAAATTATGGGTAAACTCTTCAGTAAATGCAACTACAGTGGATCGCTTACCCTTTTTACCCTTCTTCCTCTCTAGACACTCTGAAGCATATTGTCCCATCCTATGACAAGAAAAATGCTTGACCTTAGTCAAGTTCTTCTTCTTGTTCAGTTGTGAGATTGACTCCGCACGCATGTTGTTTGAACCTTTTCCTTTTCTCCTCAATGCTTGACTAGGAAGAGAAAGATTCTCGTCATTATCTTTGTGTTGGCCTCTTGATAGAGATTCCTCCCTAATCTCTTCGTAAATGAAATCATCCCACAATCTATCTCAATTAGGAATTTTCTCTCATGCCACAATGTCCTTCATGCAAGGAACACATGGCTTGTTGAAGCCATTTAGGGCCATCTTTACCATATATCCATATCTGTCACTTTCTCCCCAACTACAACCAACTCATCAAGAACTTGTGTGATCATGGTGAGATAAGTAGTCATTGTATCTGATTTGGTCATCTCGGTGTTCCTGAGATTTTCTCTCAATATCATCACTCTTAACTAACTTCGTTAGAGCCTCTTGTTACTGCGCAAACTAGCAGGCGTCCTAGGAGGGGATCCTAAAGAGAAACTACTAGGTCAAGGGGCAACAATAGAGCGATAGCCCACTGTCACCTCAGTTAAAGCTCCCTTCTCTTTACAGACTTTCACCAATGGGAGGAGTGACAGTATAAGAGGAATCACAAGAAAGGATGGATCAATGATAAGATATGGCGATTCCTAAAGCCTATTCACAAGAGAGACTCAATTAAATAGCTTACTTGCTTGAGAAGCAAGGCGATAGGCTCTCTAAGAAGGGCTAAGAGGACACTTGAGCCTAGGTTTGGAGGATATGCCTTGACAAGGGGCTTCCTAGACCTAAGGATCCTTGTGGAGAAATGGATTCTATGTAATCCTTGTGGAATTTGAGTTGTAGAGTTGCGGGACCACAAAGAACCCAAGTGGACCTAGACTAGGTCAAGGGTATGGAGTTGATCAACCAAGGAGGGGCTTGACCTAGTTAGGGGAGAGAATAGGATCAAAGATTTAATCTTCTTTTGAAATTTGAATGCAATGATCCAAATGAGGACACTAACCCAAATCAACCTAGGGTGAGAAATGGTCCTCGAGCAAGGGCTTATGATATATCGGGATTCCATTGTTGGATTGTGCTTAGATTTGGAAGACCCCTTAAGAAGACTCCAACGCAGTTGTGGACCAATTTTCAAGGTGTTTGGATGGCTACAAAAAAAATCGCTTGATGCCCTAGGTGACCCTCTAAGATTAGGCCTAGAATTTGGAAAAGTGAAGAAAAGAGAGGAAATTTTGATCACCAAAGGGATACGAGGATTAGTGCCTTATTGATTGGCCTTAATGGATTCAAGATACACATATCGAGATTTTTCATGAGCTAAGGAGCCTTAATTGATCTTTGTTAGCCTCTCCAAAGGCAACAACTAGGCCAATAGGGATTTATACTTCACATTTGCGAAAGAGATGAAGTTTTGAGGCTTAAAACCTATTAGGTGCCTTTAGGAACATTCACCCACTCTCTTCAAGCCACGCCTGCATTTAAATCATTTATTCAAGGTTCCTAGAAGAATTTCGCATTTACATTAAGCCATACATGAATAATGATAACAATAACATGCAGTAAACCAGTGAAATAACAAGAATAGCATCAAAATTCAAATTACATGAGAGAGAGAGTATATCCATTCATAAACTTTGCATTAGAAAGAAGCTCTAAAGACAATAGCGAAAATCCAAACATCATAGTGCATCAAGAAAGCTCCAAAAAATTTACCCAACAAAAAGTGCGAAAATCTCTCATGAGATGCTAATCCAATCCAAGTGATGATGATGAAAATGAATCATCTCACTTCTATTTATACAATCCTCTAAGGGATTCGAATGGCCTGATTTGGACTAATAATGCCCCTAAAATAAAATAATGTGCATAATAACAATAGATTTGGTGACAAGCCAGAATAAGCCTCTGAAGAGGGCATAATGATCAATAAAGTGAGTCGTTGGGCCTTTGAGGAGGCCTAATGAAGTCCAAGGGGTGCCATGATGTAAAACTGGACTCGAAAAATAGTGGACAAGGGGTTAGCCCCTTGTTTTCCAAGCAAGAACCTATGGTGCTCCCAAGTGGGTGCGGAGCCACAAGGACATCTTCATGGATCTCCAAGTGGATCAAAAATACCTATAGGCCATCTGTAAGGGCTAGGATGATGACATAAGCCCTCCCTCTACAGCGGGAGGCATCTTATGGACCCTGGAACATCTACTAAGTGTATGTTGCATGTGTGGAGTCGATTGGGCATGGTGAACCAGGTGCATCATCCTCATCCAAAAGGTGGAACACAAGCAATCAACGAGTGTTGTTGAGGATCCATGAAGTACTCTCTGCTATGGTGGAGGCCCATGGCTCTCAACGCTCACCCTACAAGTGCCAATGTGACCCTCTGGAGAGCTAGGACCCCGTATAGGGAGACCAAGGCCCAAATGGAGACCCACCTGCAATCTTGCATAAGATCCAATGTGTCCCCTTGCCCTCCAATACAACATCATTAGGATTATCAAGTAAAAAAGCTTACAAGTCATGGAATCAATGGGGCACTTCACGGTGGCATGCCCTTCCATAGTGGGATTTGGCATGTACAAGTGTCTCCAAGCTCAATATAGGGTTAATCAAGGACCCTATTAGGCGGTTTTAACATTTAAAAGGGGGCAACATGTCCATTGTACATCCCTCAAGTGGTAGGTGGCAAATGATATGTTGGACATTGGATAAACTAGCGCTCCCTGTGTGTTTCATGACATATGCTTAACTGCCTCTCATGGATCTGTTAACTCTGGTGATGATTCCATTTACTAACATTTGCGGGTTTTGGTGTAATGGCAATCGTGATTCCAACAAGAGGTATCAGAGCCAAAGGTCTCAAGTTCAAATCACACCCGACTCGCGCTGGGGGCGATTGTTGGACATTGGATAAACCAGTGCTCCCCATGTGTTTCGTGACATGTGCTTAACTGCCTCTCGTGGATCCTTTAACTTTGGCGATGCGTCCATTTACTAACACCTGCCGGTATTGGTGTAACATCAATCGTGATTCCAACAAGTGTTGGAAATACTAGGATGGGGGGGTGAATCAGTGTGTCTTTTCAATTGTTATTTTTACCAGTTAGATCACTTATAATTAGAACACAAAATGAACAATGATAGAATAATCATTTTATTAATCAGATATATTGAGGACTCCAATCCTCTTTTTAAAATAAATCAAGTACAATAAAAATTAGTGCTCCAACCTTGTCATTTTGAGGCACCAACCTCTAGGGCTCCAACCCTATCTCTAGTACAAGCTCCAACCTGGTCTTCTTGAGGACTCCTATCCTCTAGGGCTCCAACTCACAACTTCAGTTCGTCAAGATAAGTTTAATGATTCTTCACGGCTCCCAATATCTTCTGCAACAAGCCCTGACAATATCTTCACCTTCAGCACTGCTTTCAATCGATCTTCAAAGCACTTACCTCATCAATGACAACTTTGTCTTCATAGAAGGCGTCACCACAACTCTTCATGGTACCCAAATAAACTTCTCCAAGGTCGCCTCATGATGACTTCAGCAATGCATCATGGTCTCCAAGGATCTCCATGAATCTTCAATATGTTGCTTCACCAAGTTCTTCAAAGCTCCAATTATCTAACTTGCTTTAAAGGACTGCCAACCACTGTCCTCAATAGATCTTCCCTCCAAACTTCAAGGGATCTTCAACAATGCTTTGGTAATGCTTCTCTTCAAGATGTGTTAAGCAAAACCCAAACTGTCCTCAAAATTTCTTCAATTGGTTGTTCCAAGGATGTCTTCAATAGGTCTGCTTCAACACTGTCTTCAAGATCTTCAATCCTTCAATCCTTCAAGGGTCCTCCAATAAGATATCTTCAAACTTCAGCACAACTGCTTTAAATTCATTCAAGATTTTCTCCAACTCTTCAAGATTTGCTACCTTTAATCCTCTTCAATGCCTGCTCAAACAACGCCCCAAGTCTACTACAATAGTTATGCAAGTATTTGTTTAGGAGTGTTATACCAGTATGCCAAGGAATGTGCCAAGTTTATTGACAAGAAACCGAGTATATCCCTATAGCTCCACAAGTCTGAGAATGCTAAGTTCGATCCCTGAAGCTATCACAGGTATTTGAGCCTTGAAGCTATCATAGGTATCCGAGCCTTCATAGATAACTTTCCATAGATGACAATCTTTCTCCACATATGTAATAACTGAGCCTTTACAAAAGTATATTTGAACCTCCACATGCGATTTGTTATCACAGGTCTGGGGTGTTATTCTACCAAGGCTCCAAGGTATAATTCACAGGTTTGAGCCTTTCACAGGGCTATAACCCAAGTCTACACAGTAAGTTGTCCAAACAAAATTCGAGTGACTGTCTTCTACATTGCAAGTCTGAGATATGTATGTGTATAATCCTTTCGTAGATGACTTGTCCGAGCTGTAGTGATGAGCCAATAGAAATTAACCCAACCAATAAATTTTTGTCCTCTTGGCCTCCTTATTTCACGAGATGTGAACTCTTCTTGTTGTTCTGTGTTCCTGTGATTGTCTTCACCAAATTGAATGATCTGAAATGATGAATTTAACCTTATATATATACATGATTTGACATTTGACAAAGAGACACGTCACTTGGATGGAAGGCCGACTTGCATAAGTTGGCGCATGTTGGCTTAGCATAGAAAATATATTATTCCAACTAGTAAAATTGGTTTCTCTCGATCTAAGAGGAGTTAGAAGGCGAGTAATAGCTCCTTAGAAAGGGAAAAATGTCCTCTACAATCTCATGCCAATTCCATCCTTAAATGTAGTCATTTTACCATCAAGAATATTAAATTTGTGAACTGTCATCATTATTTTATTCATGGCAGCCTTTGGTATTTTATGTCTAGGGCTCCTTCTTCATAGACTTGGGCCTTAAAGACTAGAGTACATGAGCATCAATTAAGAAGGCTAGGGCTTCATCTTATTTGCCATCCAACAATTATCCATGCATCATTATTTCATAACATCAAATGTTAGGGTTTCATCAATGTATATGGTTAATGCTATGGAATTTTCACCTAGGCTAGAACATCATATAGCAAGCATTAGTTCTAAGACTTGCATAAAGAATTTAGGACTAGGGCCTTATGATCAATAATCAAGAGCTATCCAGAGCTAGGGTTTCATGGGCATCTAGGTCATCACGAAGCTAGGGCTTTAGGGCTTTATCATGAGCTAGGGAATTTGACTTGTGCATCATCTTCATGCTTAGGGTTTTCTTCTAGGGTTTGCATGAGGATAGGGCAACATCACAAAAGGGTAATTCATGCATCACAAGAATATTTTCCATCTCCAATAATGCCATATTAACATCAATGACAACTCTGACCAACATGATGTAGTAATGGAACGGAGTGGGGATCAAGTGATTCATACAGACCACATGTCATGGTACAAGGGTAGCTATAATAAGGGAAGCCCACGCCTAGGTATATGAGTGTAGGAGGGAGAAAATCGTGGCGCATGAGTTACCTCGACCTTTGTTTTTCCACCCTTCTTCATATGCCTTTTTCCTTTGATTGATTTTTCTTCATAACTACTTGGGGCTCCAGGGAATGAAAGCATGTTGTGTAATATATAGCAGAGGATACCCCCTTAAGGTGGGGCAGTTCATCGCCAACCAACTATTGGGACAATCATGGCTTCCTTAATGATGGAGGGGGATCATCTAGGGCCCATAGGAACCAGGGTGATGGACACGGATAAGGGGTAGAGCTCATGTTTGGCTTTTGCCAACGTGCTAAATTTGTATGTCCCATCCATCTTTTGCATTTTGTGGTACATTTCCTGTTGAGAGTGACCAAATTATTCTTTTTCTTTTCTTTTTAGTTGCATCAACCTCCGACGCATCGTTCCAAGCCCGACCCAAGGTGTGGACAAGCGGAGGGGGAGGTTAACCTTATGTGGACCAAGTGGAAACATGTGGACCCAGATGGGAAAAGAGATGAATATGGCTAAAATAAGTGGAAGGGGGTGATGTATGTGGTGCCAGGAAGCGGTACCACATAACCAAAGTCGGGATTTTCCATGTAGTGCCAACCCTAAAGCTAATGGCCAGTAAAGGAGATCCCACAAGACTAGGATGCAAGGCTAACCACGGAATCGGGTAGTGGAGACAAGAGTACAGACCTAACCCACTCTTTCCGTCGAATCCCCCCACCAATCCATGCCAAAAGTTCCCATGACAAGTAAGGAAATTTACTCAACTATACTAGTGAAAAGCCATACCTTCAGGGTCGGCAGGCCCACCTTCAAACATACAATCATAACAAGTGGGTGAGGGACCACATGGTTGGCTCAAGTGGTGGAGAGAATGGCACATCGAGCTATCTGGTGGCTACAAGGAGTTGTTGGTTGGCTGTTGAGGACCATCTAGGAGAAAAAAAAAATCTCCTATATACACTACCCACAGGTGGTGGGTAACATCTGGCTCCAACTGGGACATGAGCTCTCAGAGAGGTGCATGAAGCTACTCAAACGAGAGGTCATGAGAACACCAGCAATCTCTTGGTACCATAGACCTGTTACCTACACATATCAAGGACCAAGCGCAGGGGACAACATGTTTTAGTAGTGTCTTACGATCAAACATGCTTAGTATTAGGCCACTAAAAGTCAACTAGTAAATAATTTTAAACAAAATTTCAAATGCAATCTTAATCTAAATGCAGTTAATCTAGCATGATAATATCATATGATGTTAGTTCTAATGAGAAAATCAGCTTGCAATGCATCCTACCCTAACATGCATGTTACATCACCAAGATACTAAGTATAATCATAGATCCAATGCAACCAACATATCATCCAGTCAATATGAAAACAACTACCCTTTTTCTTACTCATGCAACAGATCCATAGGAAAGGGTAGGAATGACAACATGGAAGGTCACAAGGGCAGGAGGCGGGAAAATGAAGTAACCACTCATGGAGTATCATGGGGGAAGAGAGAGGAAAGGGATGTAATCTATTACACAGGATCCTTTCTTCCAACCAAAAGATAGAGATATCAACAATCAAGCTCATAAACTTCCGATGGATGGAAACCTCAGGCATATCATCCCCATCATGGTCCTTATCATTAATATCATGCTTCATGGCCACCATAAGGTCATGATTGGGAAAAAAGGGAGATTGATGAGATGGGATGACAGAAGAGGCAGGTTGCTTTTGATGATCATATTTACAATCTTGAAAGCATGAGGGGGGAGGAAAGGTACATCTAATAGATAGCTCCTCCTCAGCATCATGCCTAGGAGAGGGAAAAGGATCATCAACAGTTGTGACAATGTGAGAATGGCCAAGGCGAGGATTTGTTGATAATGTAGCTACGCCATCGGGATCTTGGAAAAGGTATGGAAAAACAAGGCCTTTGTCAGTGTCATCATTGGTGTCATAAATGGGGCCTGCCATTTCCAATAGACCTTCTTCATGTGAGGGAAAACCACAATCCTCCCTTTCGATGGTGTGAGTAGGGATATCATTATGAATAATGCCCTGGAGAAAAGGAGAATCAATTTCAACCTCATTTTCCGTGTCTATGTCATTTTATTTGCACAAGAAATGAGAAATGTCATCTTCACAATAAGCTACACTACTCATATTCTCAAACCCCTTTTCTTGAATCTAAGCCTCCATTTCATCGTGTTCATCCTTATGATCTTCAATGGGGCTCTCACTCATGTCATGCACATTCTCAATCCTTAGGTGTGCATCTTGAAGGTCCTTTGTGGCATTATGGCTATCATGATCTTCTTTAGATGGATCCCCTTCTTCCGTATGTTCCTTACCTTCATGATGGTCCCTTGCACTTGAACTTTCTTTAATGTCACCTTGATCATCCAATTGATTATATTGTGTGGGGCCTTGCGACTGATTATAATATTTTTCATTGATTAGGTCAGTTAGAATACTAAAAGCACAGGCGAGCAAAGTCAAAGAGACGACTAGGATCCTTCTCACAAGCACACATCATTATGTAGAGTTGCTTTTGTGTTGACCCATGAAACCTAAGCATGAATTCCTTATCCATGTTCTCCAATAAATCTTCATAAAACTCAGCATATTTGTCCACATTATTTTGTAGTTCTTGAAGATCTTGATCATTGAGTGTTGCAAATGGAGAGCCAAGGGTAATTTTTCTTCGACCATAATCCATTTTTCATGATTTTTCATAATCAAAATGGAGTCGTCAGGGTGAATTAAAGAAATGCCTTGATAAATGCTTGCTTCACCCTACAAGCATTAACTTTGAAGTTCAATGAAGAACTAGGGCTTTGTTCTTCCAATGGAGTCGCCAATGATGATATGTCAATATGTTGTATAGGGAACAAAACACACATCCTGCGTCCCCAGCGATGGTGCCAAAATGTTACCGCTCAAACTAGCAGGAGTCCTAGGAGGGGATCCTATAAAGCAACTACTAGGTCAAGGGGCAACAATAGAGCGATAGCCCACTGTCACCTCAACTAAGGCTCCTTGCTCTTTACGGACTTTCACCAATGGGAGGAGCCCCGGTACAAGAGGAATCACAAGAAAGGATGGATCAATAATAAGATATGGTGATTCCTAAAGCCTATTCACAAGAGAGACTCCATTAAATAGCTTACTTGCTTGAGAAACAAGGCGATAGGCCCTCTAAGAAGGGATAGGAGGACACTTGAGCCTAGGTTTGGAGGATATGCCTTGACAAGGGGCTTCCTAGACCTAAGGATCCTTGTGGAGAAATGGATTCTATGTAATCCTTGTGGAATTTGAGTTGTAGATTTGCAAGACCACAAAGAACCCAAGTGGACCCAGACTAGGTCAAGGGTATCGAGTTGATCAAACAAGGAGGGGCTTGACCTAGTTAAGGGAGAGAATAGGATCAAAGGGTTAATCTTCTTTTGAAGTTTGAATGCAATGATCCAAATGAGGACACTAACCCAAATCAACCTAGGGAGAGAAATGGTCCTCAAGCTAGGGCTTGCGATATCTTGAGATTCCACGTCGGATTGTGCTCAAATTTGGAGGACCCCTTGAGAAGACCCCAACATAGTTGTGGACCAATTTTCAAGGTGTTTGGATGGCTACAAAAAAAATCGCTTGATGCCCTAGGTGACCCTCTAGGGTTAGGCCTAGAATTTGGAAAAGTGAAGAAAAGAGAGGAAAATTTGACCACCAAAGGTACACAAGGATCACTGCCTTATTGCTTGGGTTTAATGGAGTCAAGATACACATAGATCGAGATTTTTCGTGAGCTAAGGAGCCCTAATTGATCTTTGCTAGCCTCTCCAAGGGCAACAACTAGGTCAATAGGGATTTATACTTCACATTTTGCCAAAGAGATGAAGTTTTGAGGCTTAAAACCTATTAGGTGCCTCTAGGAACATTTACCCACTCTCTTCAAGTACCACGCATGCATTAAATCACTTATTCAAGGTTCCCAAAAGAATTTCGCATTTACTTTAACCCACACATGAATAATGATAACAATAACATGCAGTAAACCAGTAAAATAACAAGAATAGCATCAAAATTCGACTTACATGAGAGAAAGAGTATATCCATTCATCAACTTTGCATTAGAAAGAAGTTCCAAAAACAATAGCCAAAATCCCAACATCATACTACATCAAGAAAGCTCCAAAAATTTACCCAGCAAAAAGTGCAAAAATCTCTCTTGAGATGCTAATCCAATCCAAGTGATGATGATGAAAATGAATAATCTCACTTCTATTTATACAATCCTCTAAGGGATTCGAATGGCCTGATTTGGACTAATAACGCCCCTAAAATAAAATAATGTGCACAATAACAATACTTTTGGTGATAAGCCCACCAAAATAGCTCAATAAAACAAGAATAAGCCTCTCAAGAGGGCATAATGATCAATATAGTGAGTCGTTGGGCCTTTGAGGAGGCTTAATGAAGTCGAAGGGGTGCCATGATGTAAAATTAGACTCCAAACATAGTGGACAAGGGGTTGGCCCCTTGTTTTCCAAGCAAGAACATGTGGTGCTCTCGAGTGGGTTCGGGGGCACAAGGACATCCTCATGGGTCTCCAAGTGGATTGAAAATACCTGTAGACCATCTGTAAGGGCTAGGATGATGACATAAGCCCTCCCTCTGCAGCGGGAGACATCCTATAGACCCTAGAATATCTGCCAAGTGTATGGTGCATGTGTGGAGCTAGTTGGTCATGGTAAACCAGGTGCATCATCCTCATCCAAAAGGTGGAACATAAGCAATCAACGAGTGGTGTTGGGGATCCATGAAGTACTCTCTGGTATGGTGGAGGCCCATGGCTCTCAATGCTCACCGTACAAGTGCTAATGTGACCCTCTAGAGGGCTAGGACCCCGTATAGGGAGACCAAGCCCCAAATGGAGACCCACCTGCAATCTTGCATAAGATCCAATGCATCCCCTTGCCCTCCAATACAAAAAATCGTTAGGATAATCAAGTAAATGAGCTTACAAATCATGGAATCAATGGGGCACTTCATGGTGGCATGCCCTTCCATAGTGGGCTTTGGCATGTACAAGTGTTTCCAAGCTCAATAAGGAGCTAATCAAAGACCCAATTAGGTGGTTTCAACAGTTAAAGGGGGGTGACATGTCCCTTGTATATCCCTCAAGTGGTAGGTGGCAAATGATGTAGTAATGGAACAAAGTGGGGATCAATGGATTCATCTAAACCACATGTCACGGTACAAGGGTAGCTATAATAAGGGAAGCCCACAACTAGGTATATGAGTGTAGGAGGGAGCAAATCGTGGTGCATGAATTACCCCGACCTTTGTTTTTCCACCCTTCTTCATATGCCTTTTTCCTTTGATTGAGTTTTCTTCATAACTACTCGAGGCTCCAGGGAATGAGAACATGTTGTGTAATATATAGTAGTGGATACCCCCTTAAGGTGGGGCAGTTAATTGCCCACTAGGGATTGGGACAATCATGGGTTCCTTAATGATGGAGGAGGCTCATCTAAGGCCCATAGGAACCAAGGTGATGGCCATGGATAAGGGGTAGAGCTCATGTTTGGCCTTTTCCCACGTGCTAAATTTGTATGTCCCAGCCATGTTTTGCATTTTCTGGTACATTCACTGTTGAGAGTGGCCAAATTATGCTTTTTCTTTTCATTTTAGCTACATCAACCTCCGAGGCATCGTTCCAGGCCTGACCCAAGGTGTGGACAAGGGGAGGGATGTTGAAGAATCTAGGACAAAGTAGTATAGTGTGATTCTTCGTTACTTGATAACAAATTGTGGAGTCTTTTTACATTTCTTGTTAGCTTATTCTTCTTCTTCTTTTTATTACTGCATATGTGTGTACTTCATCAAACTGCTACCAAACATAAAAACAAGAACACAAGATGTTGGCTCTCTGCCAGGGCCAAAACCTCTCTTCTCTTGAGAGGAAAACCCTTTAATGAATTTCTCTTATTGAAGCTTGTATTGATCAATGCCAAACCCTAGACCCCTGACTAAGAGATCCTCCAAGTACAAGTTAAGTCTCCTCTCCTTTTTGCACCATAGACCCCGACACTTCTTCCGACACTTCTTCTAGCACTTCGTTTCCCTACACTTTGTCTTCCTACTTCTGGCACTTCATTCTTCTTACAACTTGTTAGTAACCTTGTATTCCTTGCTTTAGAGAAGATAATTTTGATGAGACCCTTCTCCTTATGATGGTTCCTTTCACCAATCAACTAACTTTGGATGATTGTTATGTAGGGTTGTTGTGACCGCAAAAAGAGATCTGATTCTCGCACATGTCGTTGTTTTCTACCCTAGAAAACAGTGCCTTTAACTTCGGTCTTGTTCCTTCTTCCTTCATTGGTGAGGGCTTCTCCTTCGCTCTTGGATGGAGGCCTTGTAGACCTTAGTTTCTAACCCAAACAGTGATAAGGATTGAACTGTTGTATTACTGTTGTTACAGCCATAGAGAGATCTCCTTCCTTCGCACGTGTGGTTGTGTATGACCCTAAGAACAGTCTCTTAACCTTCGTTGTTTCTCCTCCTTTCTTTGCTGCCCTAACAGACCTTTTACCACGGCTTCTCGTCTCCTCTTTTCTTGCGGATTTCAGAGCTTGAGTTTATGAATTATCTTTGAAGTGGACAGCCTCTATAAATAGAGGATTGTCCCTCCATTTAAGCCGACTTGTTGGCCGACTTGACTAGCTGCTTGTAGGCCAACTTTGAGAGTTGTTTGTAGGGCGACTTGTTGAGCAGTCTTCAGATATTTTCCATGGTGGTGTAGCATGCTTGAAGGAGCTTCTTGATGGTGCCATTGCTTGGAGGAGACTTATGACTTTGCTTGGAGATATTCTCTTGACCATAATACATATAAATACAAGGTATAACATTGCCTTTAATGTCTTCAACTTATTCTTTTGACTATTTGACTCACCTATAGCACTTTAAATAGTGTTGGACCTATTTCAATGAGCAAGAAACTCATTGACATATATTATAAAAATAATATTTCTTTTTCTTGAATAAATACAAATATCAAAAGTACATTTATGAAGACCGAACCTAGTTACCTTTCCTTCAACACTGCCTCTTAACTAGGGAGGTATTCATCCAATATTACAAGGTGTTTGGCTATTATCAATCTTGGAATTCACATAAGAGAAACCGGATTAGAAATCCATTTGTTATAGCATCATATCCATCAGCATTGTCATAGTACAAGGCCTTAACTAACAGCTCCATCTCTTTACGAGACCATGAGCTACAATGTTAGCGAGACCAATGATTACCTTCATCATTGTCTCTCAAGGTATATACCCACCCGAGTGTTCTCCGAGTATGACCTTCTAGAACTATTCTTATCTTGGGTTCCCAGCCCTCAAACAATATCGGTCCTCTTGCCTACTCTTGTCTTGGATGCCCTACACATCCTCAAAGAATATCGAATGTCGAATGATTACCTAATCCTCCCACTCTTTCTTCCCAAGTGAAGACAAGAATGTTGTGTTTATCTTGTGTCTACATTTCCATTCATGGCCTTCATCTAGACTTATGGTTGTTAGTCCTGGTCTAGTGCATGACCCATGAAATGGAAAACACAATTGTCACTCCTTTGTAATCAGGGGTGATCCAAAACTCCCTCTTGATCAGGGACCTGTCAGAGCTCCCTCTTAACTAGGGACTCTTTCCTTCATCAGCAGCTTCTTCTTCGTGGGTTCTTCAGCTGCTTGATCTCCTTCCTTTCTTGATGTCATGAAGTCTTTGTTCGAACTTCTTCTAGGTAGGGCACCATCCATCGATCACTTTCCTTCTTGGTTTTTCATGTCATTGCTTCGTGGAAAGTGACTATCAGGTTTTCTTGTCATCTTGGCTACTCCTTTGTCATCTTGTCCATGCTTCGGAATACTCTTCTCATGGATGCTTCATAGTACTTTCTAGGTTACATGCTTTGACCTAGTAGCCCATCATGACTTCATCCTGATATTGCTTCAACATTGCCTTTTCTTTTGTTGGATGGCTTCTTCATCACGACATCTCTGTAGAATAGAATCAGTTATCTGCAGCTTTTATATCTTCAAGGCCTTCATAGGTGTCAAGGGTCCTTTCTTCCTTTATCAGAGTTGTCCTGCCTTCTTTAGGGAGATATCTTTCAAGGCATTTTGTCAGATAGTGATTCTTATTGATCATGGTGTTCTTCACATGCTTGATCTCTTTCTTCATTAGCTTCTTCTTAGATAGATAGGTCAACCATCTAATGCTTCTTGTGAGAGAACTCCTTCATTGCTTGCTTTCTGGACTTGTCAGCATTTCTTGTTGCTTCTTAGTCAGCGATCTTATGCTCCTTATGTGAGCATATTCTTTTGTTGACCTTCATTGCATTGTGGTACATGCCTTCAAGGATGTTCTTGGTGAAAGAGATTCTTTCATGCTTCATCATGTTATAGAACTATACCCATGACTCAATAATATATAGATTATACCATGATTTAAACTTTGATGCATACATACCTCATCTTGATTATGCTTTGATCATCCTTTGGTGCGGCCCTTCTTGCTTCATCTTAGCTTGTCTGCATATCATTCTTTTCTAGAAACCCATGAATGGGATTTCCAATGAGACATCTACTTTGGTCCATGAACCTTCTTTTGAGGAACCATCATAAGATATTAAAGATCCTTGCCTTGCAAATGTTTCCTTTCTTTGGATGATGTAGGTCTTCTAAGATTCTTATCATGATCAATTTTCCTTTCATCATGTATGAGGTCCTATACTAGGTATACTTCTTCTATACAAACATCTTGAGCTATATCTGCCATGCTCTTATATTCTAGAAGATATTTCTACTTATGCATTTTTGTTCTTATCATAGATGCTACATCTACATGAGTATAGAACTCTATGTACATCATGTTGCTAGATTCTAGAGGATGTTTCTAGCCATGCAATTTTAATTTATTCCTACATGCTCCTATTCTACTCAAAACTTTGAAAGAAGTCTAGAAGTAAAGAGTTTGACCTAGCCATAGCAGATATCCAGAGGATCTTCCTGCTTTTGCTTCCTTCCTTCTTCTTTCATATCTTGAGTCAAGTGAGCTTCTTCCCTCTTTCTTTTGTTGTTGTTGTCCTTCTAAAGTTTAGGGCAATTTCTTTTGTAATGTCCATATTCTTGGCATCCAAAACATTGGATCTTGGACATGTATTTGTTGTTTGTTTGTCGTGGACCAAACTTGCCAAATTCACCCTTTCTTTTGGCCATGGAAGAAAATGCTTGCTCCTTTGATCCCACGTCTTTTTTTTCCTTAAGTCTGGTTTCCTTTGTTATGCATAGAGACCACATTTCACTGAGAGTGGTTGCTTCCTTCTTGGCATATATGCTAGATGTGAAGTTTCCCACCTCCTCAAGTAGAGCATTGAGTACTATAGTTGTCATCTCTCTGTCAGACATGACTTCCCCAAGCTTTTGAAGTTGATCTCTCATTTCAGAGATTTTCATGAAGTAGGGAGCTATTCCTTCCTTTGTTATCTTCATCTTGTATAATTCATTCCTCAAAGATATTACTTCTCCGGTTGTGGATACCGAAAATAGCTCTACTAGCTTCTCATAAATTTCTTTTGATGTCTCAAACTTGGAGACATAAGGAATGAGAGAGTCTTTGATTGATTCTATCAGAATCCTTTGAGGTCTTGTCTCATCCTTATTGTACTTGGCTAATGCTTGAGTCTGTTCCTGACCAGGGATAGCGATATTCCCTTTGACATGCTCTTGGAGTTCATTCTCCTTGAGTAGTAGATCAGTCCTCTTCTTCCATGCAAGAAAGTTATTGGTACCTACCAGTTTATTGCTTTCCTTGCAAAAAGACATTTAAGTATATTCAGAAGGGGACATGTAATTGATAGATTTTGAGATGTAATGGATTTGCTTCCTCCTTGAAGGCTTGATGGCTTGTCTTCCCTGGATCTTGATGTTCTTCAAGTTGCCTTCTCCAAGTGGACTTGCTTGGTGATGAGGTTTGCTTGAAGACTTGTACCTTGATGTAGGTCATGCTTCAATCTGCTCTTCTTTGTAGGTGCCTTTATATAAGGCTCTTCTTCTAGTTTTGTTGACCTTCTTGATGAGTGATGGATTGTATACCCTTCTTGACCTTGAAGTGATTGAGACTTATAGGCTTGATGCTTCAACTTTGTAGATGCTTTCCCTTGATGAGTGTTCTTGAGTTGCCATATCCTTGATGTGTCACCTTCGCTTTGATACCATGTTGAAGAATCTAGGGCAAAGTAGTTTAGTGTGATTCTTCGTTACTTGATAACAATTTGTGGAGTCTTTTTACTTTTTTGTTAGCTTATTCTTCTTCTTATTATTATTAGTGCATATGTGTGTACTTCATCAACTACTAACAAACATAAAAACAAGAACAGAAGATGTTGGCTCTCTGCCAGGGCCAAAACCTCTGTTCTCTTGAGAGGAAAACCCTTTAGTGAATTTCTCTTATTGAAGCTTCTATTGATCAATGTCAAACCCTAGACCCCTGACTAAGAGATCCTCCAAGCACAAGTCAAGTCTCCACTCCTTTCTGCACCATATACCTCAGCACTTCTTCCAACGCTTTGTTTCCCTGCACTTCATCTTCCTACTTCCAGCACTTCGTTCTTCTTGCAACTTGTTAGTAACCTTGTAGTCCTTGCTCTAGAGAAGATACTTTTGATGAGACCCTTCTCCTTATGATGGTTCCTTTCACCAATCAACTAACTTTGGATGACTGTAATGTAGGGTTGTTGTGACTGCAGAAAGAGATCTGATTCTCACATGTGTGACTGTTTTCTACCCTAGAAAACAGTCCCTTTAACTTCGGTCTTGTTCCTTCTTCCTTCGTTGGTGAGGGCTTCTCCTTTGCTCTTGGATGGAGGCCTTGTAGACCTTAGTTTCTAACCCAAACAGTGATAAGGATTGAGTTGTTGTATTACTATTGTTATAGCCGCAGAGAGACCTCCTTCCTTCGCACGTGTGGCTGTGTATGACCCTAAGAACAGTCTCTTAACCTTCGTTGTTTCTCCTCCTTTCTTCGCTGCCCTAACAGAGCTTTTACCACGGCTTCTTGTCTCCTCTTTTCTTGTGGATTTCAGAGCTTGAGTTATGCGTTATCTTTGGAGTGGACAACCTCTATAAATTGAGGATTGTCCCTCCATTTAGGCCAACTTGACTGGCTGCTTGTACGCCGACTTTGAGGGTTGTTTGTAGGCCAACTTGTTGAGCAGTCTTCAGATATTTTCCACGGTGTTGTAGTATGCTTGAAGGAGCTTCTTGATGGTGCCATTTCTTGGAGGAGACTTGTGACTTTGCTTGGAGATATTCTCTTGACCATAATACATATACGTACAAGGTATAGCATTGCCCTTAATGTCTTCAACTTATTCTTTTGACTATTTGACTCACCTGTAGCACTTTAAATAGTGTTGGACCTATTTCAATGAGCAAGAAACTCATTGACATATATTATAAAAATAATATTTCTTTTTCTTGCATAAATACAAATATCAAAAGTACATTTATGAAGACCGAACCTAGTTACCTTTCCTTCAAGAAGGGGGAGGCTAACCCTATGTGGACCCAACGGACACATGTGGACCCGGATGGGAAGAGATGAATAGGGCTAAAATAACTGGAAGCGGGTGAGGTATGTGGTGTTGGGAAGCAGTACCACACAACCAAAGTCGGGATTTTCCAAGTAGTGTCAACCCTAAAGCTAGTGGCCAATAAAGGAGATCCCATGGGACTAGGATACAAGGCTAACCATGGAATCGGGCAATGGAGACAAGAGTACAGACCTAGCTGAATCCCCCCAACAATCCATGCCCAAAAGTGCCGATGAAATGTACGGAAAATTACTTAACTATACCAGTGAAAAGCCATACCTTCAAGTTCGAGAGGCCACCTTCAAAAATACAATCATAACAAGTGGGCAAGGGACCACATGGCCAGCTCAGGTGACAGAGATAATGGCACATCGAGCTATCTGGTGGCTGCAAGGGGTTGTTGGTTGCAAGTTGAGGACCATTTAGGAGAAAAAAAAATTCTCCTATATACACTACCCACAGGTGGTGGGTAACACCTCCCACATCTCCCTTCTTTTATTATTCTCGGACAGGTGAGGAATCACATGATCCTTCAGGTGACAGAGATAATGGCACATCGAGCTATCTGGTGGCTGCAAGGGGTTGTTGGTTGCTGGCTGAGGACCATTTAGGAGAAAAAAAAAATTCTCCTATATACACTACCCACAGGTGGTGGGTAACACCTCCCACATCTCCCTTCTTGTATTATTCTCGGACAGGTGAGGAATCACATGATCCTTCACCGCATACAAGATAGTTCTTCTAGCTTTCAGATCCTTTTGATTGTGGATGGCCATGTTGCCGCAAAATCTAGCAGGCCTTGGAGAGGGCCGCAAAATTTATCAGGCCTCGGGGAGGGGCATCCTACAATGCTAAAACTAGACCTAGTGACAACAGTCAAGTAATGGCCCACTATCACCACAGCCAAAACCCCCTGCTCTTTATGGATTTTCATCGATGGGAGGAGTCTTGGTATGTAAGAAGACCACCGAATGGATATTCTAGGGTTAGGGTACAAGTTGACACAATGAGGCTTTCTACAAAAAATGCAAAATTTAGGTTCAAAGTTCCAATAGGGGGCAATTCACTTTCTTGATAGAGGCCTATAAAATGAGGCACAAGACCTAGGGCTTGACTAATAAGTTGAGTGTTGGGATGGACAAAGATCAAGGCAAGTAGAAAGGGTCTCAAACAATGAATATCGACAAGATCAAGGCTCATGAAACCCTAAAACACACCCCTAAGTTGAGGCAAGAATAGACTGGAGTTTTACCTTACGGCAAACAACCAGGGAAAAGAAATTTCTGGAAAAGATTGAAGTGGATGCCCACCAAAAGGAGAGATTTTGAAGAAAATACCCTCCTCTTGATGTTTAGGCTCTCCAATCCCACAAATGTACCTTTCCTAGGGATTCACACCAAACCCTAGTTACCAATATTGGCCTTAAAGGCGCTGAATTAGACAAGAAAGAATTTATGGATAAAAGTCAAGTTTGATCACCAATAAAATAAACCAGTCCCTTGTTCCTTGGGAGTATGGAGTCTATGATTTGATAAGTCAACCAAATGGCTTCTAAGGAGGTCGAAATCTTGATGCCCTAGCACCAAAACTCAAGTAATTATCTATGCAATGGATAATGGAATTTTCATGGGGCGGCTAGTTAAAGTGCATAACTAGGACATTCATTCACATGTTATGTATGAGTAATGCATGCAATAGATCATCTAGATAGCATTCAATAAATTTTCAATAAATTAGGGCACAATAGCAAGACCTAGATTCAACATTATTCCATACATTAGACATGTAAAAAGATGATATTCAACAATAGGTACACTTACAAGATAACATGCAAAAGATTCCATCCATTGATCCAAAGAATAGCTCCAAAGACAACAATTTAGCTCCAAATGTCAAAATGCATTCATAGATCCCAAATTCTCCACAAGAAAAGAAGTCGAATTGCTCAAGAAGGTTGAAATTCCAAGTGATGTGATGATGATTTACAAGAATGAATGATTCCTCTACTTATATGAGGAATTCAAGTTCTAATTTTAGCCTAATGCCTCTCAAAAATAATAAAGTAATGTGCTACTAACAAACTAGGTCACAAGCCCACCTAGTAGCACATAAGAAAACATAACTCTAGCCCACACGTGTGAGCATCAGAGAGTGAAAGGATGATGTCATGCATGCATGAACCCTTCTAGGGCTAGCGTTGAGGCCTCTTGGTGCCAAGGTGTGAGTATAAGCCCTCTAAATTCACCTCCTAAGCATTGGCCCTTAGGTCTCTGTCAATGCTCCTCTGTGGACCCCAACTTTCATCTTGGGGCATTGTTGCCGCAAAATCTAGCAAGCCTTGGAGAGGGAAACCCTACAATGTACTAGACCTATAAGCAATAATGGGGTAGTGGCCCACTGTCACCACAGCCAAAACCCCTAGCTCTTTACAGACTTTCAAAGTTTCACCAATGGGAGGAGTCTCGCTAGGAAAGAGATCACTAATAATAGGTGCTCTATGGTTAAAGTGTGAAATAATCTCACCAGGGAAATCTTCAATAAAGGCACAATTTAGGTTCAAGGCTTCATAAGGAGGCGATTTGCTTTATATGAAGAGTCCTAAAAATAAGGGCACAAGACCTAGGGTTTGATAGATTTGACGAGCGTTGGAGCAACTCAAGGTCAAGGCAAAGACAAAAGGTTTCTTGAATGTATATTAGCTAAGCCAAGGCTCATGAAACCTTCAATGAAGTCCTTAAGTTGAGGGATGAAATCTAGGGTTTCCCTCTTAGGGCAAACACCTAGGGCAAGAGAATTTATGAATAAAATTGGAGTGGATGCCCACCAAATTGACAAGTTTGTGGCAAACCCTACCTTCTTGATGTTTAAGCTCTCTAACCACCAAAATCCTTCCTCAGAAATTTGCATCGAACGATAGTTTTCAACTGTAGCTTTGAAAGAACCGAAAAAGGGAGAAGGAAAATATGGATAAAAGATAAGATTGATCACCAACCAATTAGACCAGTTCCTTGTTCCATGGGAGAATGGATTTTAGGATTATTAGGTTAGCTAAACTTGTTTCCAAGGAGGCCGAAATTTGATGCCCTAGCAAGCAAATTTCAAGCATTTACCCACTCAATGAAAAATGGATTTTTATGGGAGAGCTTCAATGAGTTCACCACTAGGACTATTCATCACATGTTATACATGAGTAATGTATGCAATATTCATCTAGATAGTAATTCAATTAATCTTCAACAAATTAGGGCACAATTTTACCATGACCTAGAATCAATAATTCCATACATTAGACATAGAAAAATAGATATTCAACAATAAAGTGTAGTTACGGGACAACATGTAAGAATGTCTTCCATTATCCAAAGAATAGCTCCAAGAAATATCCAAGAATCAACTCCAAACATCAAAATGCATCCAATAGATCCAAAACATCCACAAGAGAACAAGTGTGATTCCTCTAGAGAGGCTAAATTCCTTAATGAGGTCGAATTTCCAAGTGTGATGATGATGAGAGATCACAAATGAATGATCTCTAATATATACCAATGTCTAATTATGCCTAGAAGTCCTCAAGCATTAAAATAATGGGCAAGAACTAGTCAAGATCATAAGCCGACCTTGTAGCCAATGTAAAACGTAATAAATCTCCAACAAGAGGGCCGAAATGTTGATGTCATGTTGTGGTAGGTTGTTCTAGGGCTTGCGTTGAGATCCTATAGTGCCATGACAAGTGTAGAGGGTTCCTAGAATCAAGGTTTAAGGGTTAGCCCCTAGATATCTTTGAAAATCAACCTGTAGCCCCCAACTGTGGTTTTGGGGCTGAAAATTGGATCTCATGGGTCTCCAAGTGATGAATAATCATGATTCTTCTCCAATGGCACTGAAAATGGTGCTATCCCTCACATGTCTCAAGGCATGAGACAAACCTCATCTGGGCCCTAGATCAACTGCCACACCATGTAACTACTGCTAAGCCAGTTGGGGGCATGTTGGTTCAGGTGCATCATCCCATGAATAATAAAGCAAATGCAGGAGTGTCGTGGGTGTTGGAGGTGTCCATGGCTATGAATGATGTTATATAATTGTTTGAAGTCCCATGGTTATCAATGCATCATTTGTGGGTGTCAATATATCCCTCTAGAGAACCTGGATGTTGATTTTTAATGTACCTTAGACAAGTGGTTTCCCATGGGTTAGTCTTTACATAGGGAAAAGTGTCCAAAATAATTCTTTTCCTAAGTGTGACTTTATAAAGTGAAAGTGACTTTATAAGTGGTAAAGTCAATGTTAAATTATAAAGTGAAAAGTGACTTTAGACATAAAGTACAATGTGGGTACTTTATTTAATGGGTGACTTAAAAAATAGAAAGTGAGAATTAAATGCACATTTATTCTCATCCCTTGATCTAAATGAATCTAAGCCATTAGATCTTAGGGTTGCCCAAAAGTCATTTAGGAAAACAAAATGGGGAAAGAGAAAAGACAGATTGCATTCATTCTTCATAAGTAGATTGGAAAAGGAGGCTGAGCGCTGGAGAAAAGTTCTTAAGGAGATATTTGTTGCAGCAAGCTAAAGGAGTGATTTATGGGCAAAGTTGGGCACGGAAATCAAGGCATAGAAGACAGCAGAAGGTATAGTACGAACAACATTGAATGTTCTGAGTTGCACATCATTCGAAAGAAGTTTTTGAGAAAAAAATTGAAAAAAATCTGTACAGTCTGTACAGCAGTATGGAAATCCGTATAGTCGTATTCGTACAGTACATATTTTTAGCTTCAAGTGGGCACAGAATCAAGACAGAGGGCACGGTTTTCAAGGAGTTTTGGGCTAAAGAGATAAGTCGTATTTTGTTGTTTTGTTTTGTCCGCAAATGTATTTTTCCTGAAATTGAAAGATAAATAAATTTGAAGAGCTCTTTAACAGGTTTTCCCCGGAGAAGGTTGAAGGGGTTTTGCCTGGGTCTAAGTTGACCAAAAATCTATGTATTTTTATGTGTGTTGCTGGTCTATTTATGTCCATATTTATTTTCAGCATGTGTTGACAGTCCCATGTGTTTTAATCTGAAAATTTCATTTCCAAAATTCTATATGTTGAATGTATGTTTATGGGAAATGGAATTTAACTGAATGGGAGTGATAAGGTGAAATTAAAACCGGGTTGAGATTGCAGAAAGCATTTTAGTCATCAAACTTCAACATGCTATCAGAGCTACAAGCTGAAAATTGCAGTTTGAACAACAGATAGTAATTTGGGACAGCAAACAATGGTTTGGACAACAAACTGAATTTTTGGACAACAAACTGATATTTTGGGACAGCAAGGTGAAATTTCACACATGCTAAACTTTTGGGACAGCAAGGTGTGTTGGAAAGTTTATTTCTCCATTTTCTTGGTTTTGTAAATTTTGGACAGCAGTCATGGCCATGTTCTGACTGGATGGGATATCCAACTACGCTGTTTGGAAGGACAGAATTCAGATAGTGTTTGAGGAGGCAACAGTTTGGGATATAGTGCGGCAAGTGGTTCTACCTCCTACTGTTGCAGATGAACTTGCTGAATTCACAAAAAATAATGCAAAGGCAAAAAGGATTTTGATGGACAGTGTGAAGGATCATGTGGTTCCTCAAGTGAGAGGAAATACATATGCATATCATATGTGGACAGCTCTAACCACTCTCTATCAGAGTACCAATGAGAGCAGGAAGATGGTACTCAAAGAACAATTGAATAACATTAGGATGACAAAGGCTAAAAGCCTAGTTCATTATCTTGGCAGGGTCAAACAAGTAAGTGATGATTTCACTGTTATTGGTGAGGCAGTTGCACCCACAAAGTTTGTCAGGATAGTTGTAGAGGGACTTCCTAAGTCTTGGGAGGTCTTTGGAGATGTCATTACCTCTAGGGAGAATCTTCCCAATTAGGATAGATTCTGGGATGATTGTGTGCAGCGTGAGATAAGGAAGATCGGCAATGGTGGGTTGAAGATAGCAGATGAGGAGGATGTAGCCTTGACAGCCAGGGGGAAGAACAAAGGGAAGGCCAAGAAAGGGGCCTCATCAGATGGGGCTAAGGGAAAGGAGGAGAAGAAGAAGAAAGATACTGATATGTCCAAAGTCAAATGTTGGGCATGTCAGAAGATGGGACACTATGTTACTACGTGTCCTGAAAGGAAGAACAAGGGGAAGAAGGGTATTGCAGCTTCAGCAAAAGGTGGAGCAATTTGCTTCACAATTTGACTAGGACTTTGCATTTATTACTTCTACATCTAGTAGGAGTACATCATCCGATGTGTGGTACATAGACAGCGGGGCTTCCCGCCATATGGCAGGTGCACGAGAGTTCTTTTCAAAGCTTGGAGAGAGGGCACTTGATATCAAGATTGTACTAGGAGATGACCGCACTGTGAGAGTTGTTGGTGTGGGGACTATGACCTTTGAGAGGTCGTATTTGCCTCCTTTGAAGGTCATGGATGTTTTGTATGTTCCAAGGATGAAGAAGAACTTGATTTCTATGTCTGTTATGGAGGAGAAGGGATTTGATGTCACTTTCTCAAGATGGCAGGTATTGATGCATCCCAAGAGAGCTTCCATCACTTCGGCCAAAGTGATTGGAGTCCGCTCTATGAAATTATACAGGTTCAATTTTCAGTCAGCAGGAGCATTGGTGAGTAGCACATCTGGTAGCACTCACACTAGTACCACCAGCAGTAGAGACTTGTGCGAGTTATGGCACTGAAGGATGGCACATATGCATCATGGAGCTTTGAGAGTACCGAGGGAAATCACTACTGGAGTTCCTGATTTCAGTGTCGAGCATTATGAGGTCTGCAAAGCGTGTGCTTTGGGAAAGTACACCAAGTTACCATTACCAGCGAGCAACAGCAGATCTACAGGTATACTAGACTTGATTCATACTAATGTTAGTGGTCATATGTCTCATGTGTCTTTGGGTGTTTACGAGTATTATGTTATATTCATTGATGACTACTCTAGGAGGACTTGGATATATTTCCTGAAAACCAAGGGTGAGGTCTTCAGTCGCTTTAAAGAGTTCAAAGCTCTTGTGGAAAAGCAGACAGGTAGGAAGATTCAGGTCTTGAGGTCAGATAATGGTGGTGAGTACACCAATGGTGGGTTTTCTGATTTATGTGCACAAGAGGGCATTAGGACAAAGTTCAGGGTTCCTTACAACCCCCAGCAAAATGGGGTGTCTGAAAGGAAGAACAAAGCTATTGTTGGGGCTGCTAGAGCAATGATGCATGATCAGGGGTTGCCTTTATTTTTGTGGGTTGAGACCTGCAATACTGATGTTTATCTTCAAAATAGGAGTCCTCACAGAGTATTGGGGAATATGACTCCAAAGGAGACTTTCACTGGAGAGAAGCCTCATGTGGGACATCTTTGTATCTTTGGATGTCTCACATATTCTTATATCCCCAAGGAGAAGAGGACAAAGCTGGAACCCATGGCAGAGAAGGGTATCTTTATGGGTTACAGCAAGACTTAGAAGGCCTATCAGATCTTCATTCCTTCTAAACGGAGAGTGGTGATTAGGAGAGATGTGAAGTTCGAGGAGGAGAGGGCCTATCGGAGATCAAGGGAGTATGATGAGAGAGAGTCACAGACTACTCCTCAGCAGGGAGGTCAGGTACAGGGAGGACCTCAGGGTTCTGGATCGACTGGTATAGGAGGTACTTTAGTGTCAGTGACATCTAGGGCACCAGTGGCGAGTTCACCGAGCACTTCTTTAGGGAGTCCACTAGTACAAAATTCACATGGCACTTCAGCTGACACAAGCACAAGTGCTAGTACAAGTTCTTTGAGGACAGGTGTTGGTACAGGCACACCAGGGTCAGTTGGCAGACCTTCAGCTTCACCAGACTGGGGGGCAAAGGATGAGGTTCCCTATGGAGAAGCTTCTTCGGGGAAGAGGAGGCCCAAGTGGCTTCAAGACACCTTGAAGGAAGCAGAGTCCGTTGGTCCTCCGAAGAGGGTGAACAGGGAGAGTGTGCCACCTAAGCGGTTTTTCAATTATGTAGCCAAGGCTACCAACATTGTTGACTCTAAGCCTACTAGCTATGAGGAGGCTGTCAGCCAGGAGGTATGGAGAGAGGCTATGGTGGAGGAGTATTCCTCTATCATTAAGAACAATGTCTGGGAAGTGGTGCCTAGGCCTGAGGGCAAGTCAGTTGTGACTTCCAGGTGGCTCTACAAGATCAAGCATGTTGCGGATGGCAGCATTGAGAAGTTCAAGGCGAGGTTTGTGGCTAGAGGGTTCTCACAGATAGAGGGAGTTGACTATGATGAGACCTTCGCTCCCATAGCTCAGTACACTTCTATCCGGTCCCTTATTTCTATTGTTGCAGAAATGGGTTGGCAGATCCATCAGATGGATGTGAAGACCGCATTTCTGAACGAAGTTATAGAGGAGGAGGTGTATGTTGAGCAGCCACAAGGCTTTGAGGTAGTTGGGTAGGAGACCCATGTATGCCAGTTAAGGTGAGCACTCTACGAACTTAAGCAAGCTTCGGGAGCTTGGTATTTGAGGATTGATACTTACTTGCAACAAATGGGTTTCACGAAGAGTGATGCAAATCCGAACCTATACTACATTGTTGTAGGGGATGATCCACTAATTCTTGTGTTGTATGTTGATGACTTGTTCATTACAGGGGCAAAGGGACTGATTAGTGGTTATAGGGAGGATCTTGCTATGGAGTTCGAGATGAAGGACATTGGGCTGATGCATTACTTTTTGGGGCTTGAGGTGTCGCAGGAGGAGGGGCATAACGTTTTGGGGCAGGGGCAATATGTTGTGGATGTGTTGAGCAGATTTCACATGGCAGACTGTAGACCCATGTCTACACCTATGATCACCAACTAGAAGAAGCTTCATGCTTCAAATTCTAGTTTGGTGGATCCCACATTGTATAGGCAGCTTATTGGGTCTTTGATGTATGTGGTCAACACTAGGCCAGATATATGCTTTGCAGTGAAAACACTTAGCCAGTTCATGGTTGAGCCCCGGAGGGTGCACTGGGTAGCTGCAAAGCACATTCTTCGCTATGTACAGGGGATTGTTGATTATGGTCTAGACTATAGGCGAGGAGATGGGGTGAGGTTATCAGGTTACACAGATTCATATTGGGCAGGGTGTGCTTCTGACAAGAAAAGCACTTCAGGGTGTTGCTTTAGATTAGGTTCGGTATTTGTGTCGTGGTTCAGTCGAAAGCAAATGTCAGTTGCTTTGAGCTCTTCTAAGGCTGAGTATATGGCTGCTAGCCAGGCTAGTTGTGAGGCCATTTAGCTTCGCCTGTTGTTCTATGACCTATTTAATCAGGAGTTGAGACCGACAGTTATTCACTATGATAATCAGTGTTGCATTAAACTCACGGAGAATCCAGTGTTTCATGACTGGTCAAAACACATTGACATCAGATATCATTTCATCAGGGACTGTGTTCAGAATGGGGCAGTGAAGCTAGAGTATATATCAATAGATGAGCAGGCAGCTGATGTTCTCACGAAGTCCTTGCCAAGAGGCACGCATGTCCATTTCAAGGACAAGATGGGTGTGGTGAGAAACACTTTCCTCGGTAAGAGGGAGTGTTGATTTTTAATGTACCTTGGACAAGTGGTTTCCCATGGGTTAGTCTCTACCTAGGGAAAAGTGTCCAAAATAATTTTTTTCCTAAGAGTGACTTTATAAAGTGAAAGTGACGTTATAAGTGGTAAAGTCAATGTTAAATTATAAAGTGAAAAGTGATATTAGACATAAAGTACAATGTGGGTACTTTATTCAATGGGTGAGTTAAAAAATAGAGTGAGAATTAAATGCACATTTATTCTCATCCCTTGATCTAAATGAATCTGAGTGATTAGATCTTAGGGTTGCCCAAAAGTCATTTAGGGGAACAAAAGGGGGAAAAGAAAAGAGAGCCTGCATTCATTCTTCATGCACAGATTGGAGAAAGGAGGCTGGGAGTTGGAGAAAAGTTCTGAAGGAGAAATTTGTTGCAATAAGCTGAAGGAGTGATTTTTGGGCAAAGCTAGGCACGGAAATCGAGGCATAGAAAACAACAGAAGGTACAATACGAACAACATTGAATGCTGTGAGTTGCACGTCGTTCGAGAGAAGTTTTTGAAAAAAAATCTGTAGTCCATATAGCGGTACGGAAATCTGTACAGCCCGTATGGAATCCGTACAGTACAGTATGTACAATCGTATATGTACAGTACATATTTTCAGCTTCTAGTGGGCACGGAAATCGAGGCAAAGTGGGCACGATTTTCAAGGAGTTTTGGGCTGAAGAGATAAATTGTATTTTGTTGTTTTGTTTTGTCTACAAATATATTTTTCCTGAACTTGAAAGATAAATAAATTTGAAGAGCTCTCTAATAGGTTTTCCCCTGAGAATATTGAAGGGGTTTGCCTGGGTCTAAGTTGACCAAAATCTGTGTGTAATTTTGTGTGTTTCTGGTCTGTTTATGTCCATATTTATTTTCAGCATACGTTGACACTCCCGTGTGTTTTACTCTGAAAATTTAATTTCCAAAATTCTATATGTTGAATGTATGTTTATGGGAAAGGGCATTTAACTGAATGGGAGTGATAAGGTGAAAGTAAAATCGAGTTGGGATTGTCGGAAACATTTTAGTGATCAAATTTCAACACTGGACTCTAGTTAAGTTGCCCAGACTTATAGATGGAACCACCTACCAATTACACACAATATCCAGTGCTACAACTTTCACCATCAAGTACATTAATCATTATTGCATCTAAGTGAACCAAGCTTGAAAGAAATGGACAAAAAAACACTTCATATGAGGCTTCTCTTCCAAAATTGGGGCCTTAGTCACATAATAGTGTTACCTCCCTAGGTAGGAGTGGCTAATGGACAACTCTATTAGGTGTTCCCAACCCTCAAAGAGAAGTGACGTGTCCTTGGTCCACCGGACAACCCTATAAGGTGTTCCCAACCCTCAAAGGGAAGTGACATGTCCTTGGTCCACCCTTCAATCAATAGGTGCCATGTGAATAATGATGGAATGGAGGAACCTCCTAGGGTGCATTTCTAGGCCCTACCCAGGTATAAGGATGTGTGGATGCCAAATCTCAATGAACCAATGGTCAGTTGAACCAGAAGAAGGGAAGTGGAATAGGGGCTCATAATTTAAGATGGAAAGTGGTAAGTATGGAAATAGGGGGAGATGGGGCTACACTATCTCAATCATGGCTTCCCAAGTAGTTCCCCTTCCTAAAGCCATGGGTCATTAAGGGAGGTGCCACTAGAATAGGATTAAAGATTAACCCCCTATTTAAGGTGAAGGAACAAGATCATGGCCAAGACCCTTCTTTCTTCTAAGTTACCCCATAATCCATGTCAGAATGCCCACATACAAACAAGCATAAGCACCTGATTGCAAAACGAATAAAGTACCTTCCGATCAGAAACCCACCTTCCAACATGTGCTCTTAACAAATGGGCGAGAAGACATATAACTGATGAGGTGGCAGAGATATGAATGGCACGTCACATCAGCTACAAAGTGGCTTTCAAGGGCTACTGGTTGTCGGCTAGAAGAGATGAATAGGAAAAAAAATCCTCCTAGGGATCACCCACTTTTAGTGGGTAACAGGCACAAAAGTGGTCTCATGGGTCTCCAGGTGGTCAAAATGCCTATCTCTGCTCCAACATTGGGGGATTTCAAGGTGGTGCTAGCCCTCCCATGTATCAAGGTGTGAGACCATCCTGCTTTGGGCCCTAGATCAGCTGCCAACCCCTCATGAAGTGCTAAGTCGGCTGGGGGCATGCTGAGTCTAGGTGCATCATCTCATAAAATCATCAATGTAGGGAAAAGTGTTGGAACGTTGTGGGTTCTAAAGGTGCCCAAGGATATGTATGATGTTATACTGCCACTTGGAGTTACATGGCTCTCAACGCTCCACTTGTGGGTGTCAATATGATCCTCTGAAAGACTTGAGCCCTAGTTAAGTTGCCCAAGCCATGGTTGTGGAACCACCTAATAATTACACACAATATCTAGTGCTAGCAACTACATCATTAGGTACATTTAATCATTTTTGCATCTAAGTGAACCAAGCTTGAAAGTAATGGGCAATTTGACACTTCAAATAAGGCTTCCCTTCCAAAATTAAGGCTTTGAACTCACATTGGTGTTACCTCCCTAGGTAGGAGTGGGCAATAGACCCACCTATTAGGTGTTTCCAGCCCCCAAGGGGAAGTGACATGTCCTTGGTCCACCCTTCAGTCAATAGGTGTCATGTGAATAATGATGGAAGAGAGGGGAGAAGACTTCATGGTCAAATGCCATGGTCAAAGGGACCAGCTATGATGGGCTCTTCATCCTGAGTGTACAGATGTGGGGAGGGAGCAATTGTGGATGCGTGAGTTACCAACTCAGTGTTTGTTTTTCCACCCTTCTTGCATGACTTCTATGTTTTCTTGATTTTTCTTTGTATTATTGCTTGTTGCTCAAAGGGTTAGAACTTGCTTTGTATGATGTATAGTAATTACTTACCCCTTAATGGTGAGGCAGCTCATTGCCCACCAAGGGTTGGGACATGCAAGGTTTCCTTCTCATAATATGAAGAGAAATATGTGCTCAAGAATTAGGTGACGGCCATAATGCGTGAGGTAGAGCTCGTGCTCGGCTTTTGCCCACGTGCTAATGTCTATGTCCTAGCCATCTTTTGCATTTTGATGTTCTTTTCTTTTTTCTTGTGGCCATCAAATGCTTTTGCTTGTTCTTCTACTTGCATCAACCTCCCGGGCCAAGTTTTAGGCCCTGCCGAGGTATGAGAATGTATGGTGCCAAATCCTAGAAAACCAATGGTCAGTTGAACCCAAAGAAAGGAGGTAGAAATAAGGTTTGTAATGTAAGATGGAAAGTGGTAAGTATGGAATAGGGAGAGATGGGACTACGCTATCACAATCAGGGTTTCCTAAGTAGTGCCTCTCCTATACCCATTAGGCCATTAAGGGAAGTCCCACTAGACTAAGATGAAAGATTAACCCCCCATTTGGGGTGAGGGAACAAGATGATGGTCAAAACCCCTCTTCCTTCCAAGTTACCCCATAATCCATCACAAATCCCCAAAATACAAACAAGCATAAACACCCGATTGCAAAATGAATAAAGTACCTCTTAATGAAAATCCCACCTTCTAACATGTGTTCTTGCCACATGGACGAGGAAACATATGACTAATGCAGGTGGTGGAGATACAAGTGGCACATCGTTATCGGCTACTAGTGGTTGTCATCGACTACTAGCTGTCGATTGGATGAGATGATGGGAGAAAAAATTCTTCTATGGGGTCACCCGTTTTTGGTGGGTAACAGACCTTATCTGCAATGTCTATAGGCTGGGTGAGTTTGGTATTAACAAACTCGCACATGCCATTCTCCATGACAATCATTGAAACCCTTGCTTTTTGGGGAATGAAGTTAAAGGCACCCTCCAACCTGTCCTCAAACATTAGACCGATTGTTGCCATCTTCAAATCAAAAACTATATTGAATGGTTTTGCTATCACACCCTTGATTGGTATAGTCTCCCTCTTTCCCTCTGAGGGTTGACCTCCACCAATTGACCTCCACCAATCGCACTAGTTGTATCTTCAATTGGCTTGTCAAACTCTTACGGGACCTACCCACATCTCTAGCTTACTGCCCGGATCTGCAGCTATTGTTACTCCCAGCAATGTGCTCTCATTCAACTGCTTGCTCGATGGTTGCAAGCAGTCGCAACCGCAACACCAATCTCCTTGTGAGTCACTAGCTCCTTTTTATTTGTTACTTCGCTCTGACCTTGGATGACTTCCTCTACTAGTGCCTCATGCTGTCAGTGTTGAAGAATCTAGGGCGATTAGAGTTAATGTGATTCTTCTAGCATGATAACTACTTGTAAGTTATGCGTTTCGCATCTACAATATGGAATTTTCCTTTACTAATGAAAATTACGATTTTTCCAAGGGGAAAAAAGTGTGCCAAGTGGATTGGTGGGTTTTGGCTTACTTGAGCCATATGAATGGTGGAGATGGGAGGCATAAGGGGATAAGGAAGGGAAGCATAAGGAGGAAGGCAGTGTTCCACGGGGACTCGCCCCCCCCCCCCCCCTTAGGGGTCTAGTTTCCTCGCTCCCCCGCGCTCCGGGGACTTGGGGACGAGTAGGGGACGTTTCCCCACGCTCCCAAAATGGAGGAAACTCGGGGGGACGTGCCAGGGAAACGTTTCCCTTCCCTGAGGGGGCATTTCCGAAAAGGGGGACGTGGGGGGGCGTGGGGGGACGAGAGGGGACGAGGGGGGGCGAGAGGGGACGTGGGGGGACGAGGGGGGACGTGGCACACTTTTAATGCATTAAAAACCATTTTAAATTTTTAATTAACTAAACACTGAACTTAATCTTTAATTAAGAGTTAATTAACGTTTAGGGTTTTGGAAAATCGTTGTTTCATGTTATAAAACCGGCACCCTGAACCATGAACAACACACTCACAGTGGCACAGCCTTTGCAAGTTCGCTGAGCGCTCCACTCACAGCGTTGGATTTCATTGTTCGGATTCATCATTCCAGAGGGAGTTGATTTCATCTCATGTGAATATCTAACAGCCAACTAGCATACTTGAGTAAGGCCAGGTATTCATATATACATAAGAATTTTAAATTCAATTCAATTTATCTAAAATATATATTTGCACATATGATCACTTTATTCTGTTTTTCTGTGTTGAACTTGGTGCAAATATCTAACTTCTCCAAGTTAAGGTCTCGTCTGTACTGGTTGATGTTTATCGAGGCTCTTTCTGAACAGAAGATTTGCAAGGTGGAGTAAAGCCCAACTTTCATATTTTCAGATTTGCAAATTTGCAGGTGTTTCAGAGATATAATATAATTCTGCATAAAAGCTGACCATATTTTGTTTGTGCAGTCTATCTCTCTCTCTCCAGGTGAAGTGAGGGCCCATTATTAGGTTGCCTTCATGAAAAGAGATCCATAATATATCATGTTGCATTTCATTTCTTGCCGGAAATAAAAATCATATGCTTATTTCTCTCTCTCCAGGTGAAGCGAGGGTCCTTATTTGGTTGGCTTCATGAAAAGAGATCCATAGTATATCATGTTACTTTTCATTTCATGCTGGAAATAAAATCATATGCTTATTTCTCTCTCCAGGTGAAGTGAGGGCCCATATTAGGTTGGCTTCATGAAAATATATCCATAATATATTATGTTACTTTTCATTTCTTGCCGGAAATAAAAATCATATGTTTATTCTGAGTGAATCATTTCACATCGACAATGGTCTGAGTGGACAAACCAAGGATCCACAATGGGGGAAGCACTGTACAAGTATTGTAAATACTAAAAAAGCTATGTTACAGTTCAGAACATCTCAGGCTCCCTAGAAGGTTTTATGGTGCAGTCAGGCTATATTCGAACAAGATAATTATAATAAATTGGAGATTTATATGTTTTATGCTTTTAGTTTTAATCATGTCCATATTTATCTACTACTAACTATTTGTCTTGTGATGCTGTTAAAGATTGAAGTTTATATTGCATGAAACATATCATTGCAGTTAGATACACTTATACCTATTGGAAGCTCAGTGTAATGTTCATTTCAAATTAAAGAAAGTTTCTACAGCTGCAAAATGTGGCTTTTTCAGGGTAATTTCAGTCGTGCCTAATAATATAAAATTGTTTTCTATAAAAATTTAGAGCATATGGGAGCCTTTAGCATTTGGCATTTTTTGCCAATGATGACTCTTGATGTATCAGACTTGACCTTAATCTTTTATAAATTTGGATAATGTCAAATGATATTCATATCAATGATCATGCTTTGTAGCTTTTCAATTCAAACCAAATTGTCATAGTGGACTCAATTAATAAATTATATTTTATATTTATAAATTTTTAAGACCCTGACGCTCCCCAGGTATCCTAAAAAATGGTAGGGAGCTTTTGCATAGGCCGCTCCCGCGTCCCCTCACTCCCTCGCCCCCTCGTCCCGGAACCTTGGTGGAACATTGGAAAAAACTACATGTAAGTTGTGAGGTATTTTAATCTTTCTTCATAGCACAACCTTCACTTGTTATTATTAGAGTTTGTCTTCTTATATTCATCAAATAGTTATCAAAAACAAAGAGATCAGAACACACGATGTTGGCTTTCTACCAGGGCCAAAATCTCTCCCTCTTGGAGAGGAAAACCAGCACAAAATTCTTCTTATAGAGATTCCAATTGACGAATACCAATACCATGACCCTTGACCTACTATGCCACTCCAAGACCAAGACACCAATCCTCTTCTTTGTCACTGTTGAGATCATCATCATCGTTGCACCATAGCTGCTCCTTCACTTAGATCATTGTTGCACTCTTACTTGAGATCTTCACCATGTCAACAAGGTTTCTATATTGTGTGGGAGCTACACCGAGATCATGATCTTGTCCTCATTATGACCAAGATCATGAATGCTACATTACTGAAATCATGACTGTGTTTAGTATGAGAATGCATCACTGTGGGATCACCGAGCTTCTTCTTATCACAACCATATGGAGACTGTAACTTGTTTAGAGAGCATGTTGAGTGTATCACTGAGATCCTCATTATCATAACTATGCCAAGAACGTGACTGTGATTCTCTTCCTGCACTGAGAACTTCATAGTCGAGAGTGCTACCACCGAGAAGATCACATTGTAATTACTTACTATAATTATACCCGAAGTTTGCAGAGACTTGTGTTCTTGCACCTCATTCGAGACCCTATACCACTGTGCTTGACCGAGACTTCAAAGATGTATGCGAAGATATCTCTACTCCTCATCCGAAGTTGCAAGATGTTTGAAATATCAGAGATGTCCAAATTTTGTTGCTCTCTTCTGCGAAGTTCAACGGGATATATATAGTGGTTATGCCTCCATAAATAAGCCAACATAAGTGTGAACCGTTGTGTCTTTAATTAAGCCGACATGACTGTCCTTTTAATTCATTTGTAGGCCGACATGACTGAGATTTACATCGTTTAGCTTGTTGATGTCTTCAGGAGGATTGTGCTTGTCTTGGAGGGTTGTTCTAGACTTGTATACATTACACATGACATTGACTCTTTGACATCCTAATGCTCTCAATGGGAGCCACTAAATAAATAGACCTCTTGCTCATGAAACCCATGTAGCAAGGAATAATAAATTCATTTTACAAAAATCATAATTACAATGTCATGAAGACCGAACCTAGTTACACTTTCTTCAACACTCCCTCTTAACTAGGGAGGTATTCATGATGGTACTTGGTCATTCTCAATTTGAAGAATTTCTCATAAGAAGAATCGGATTGGTAACCCATCTGTATAGCATCATAGTAACCAACATTGTTTCCACAACAAGGCCTTGACTAACAGCTCTATCTCTCATTAGATGAGAGCACAATGTTGGCGAGACCAATGAATATAGACACCATCATTGTCTATCAAGGTACATACCCACCTGGGTATTCACTGAGTATGACCTTCTAGGACTATTCTTATCTTGGGTTCCCAACCCTCAAAGAATATCGATCCTCTTGCCTACTCTTATCTTGGATGCCTTACACATCCTCAAAGAGCATCGGATGCCAGATGATTACCCAATCCTCCCATTCTTTCTTCCCAGGTGAAGACAAGAATGTTGTGTCTATCTCTCCCTCTTAACTAGGGAGGATATGCCCATTCCTATAAAGGAATGTACCCAAGTTCCCTCTAACCAGGAACTTGCCCAAGCTCCCTCTCAATTAGGGACTTGTCAGAGCTCCCTCTTAACTAGGGACTCTCTTTTTCATCAGAACAACTTCTTCTTCGTGGGTCCTTCAGCTGCTTGATCAATTTCCTTCATGTCATGAAATTCAGTTGAGCTTCTTCCTTGTAGGGCATTAGCCATCGATCACTTTCCTTCTTGGTTTGTCATGTCATTCATTTCTTCATGGAAAGTGGCCTTCTTGATACATATCTGGAACCTTCGTTATATGGCTACTTCTTCCTTATCATGTTTCTTTCAAGAATTTCCATCCTCCACATGAATGATATTTTTACTTGTACTTACAAATCAAAACATAACATTAAATCAAATTGTACCTTTCGAGATGGCTCTTCATCATGACATCTTTCTGTAGGTATCAACATCCTGCATACATGTTGACACATCTCCCAAAGATATCCATAGTCAAGGGTCTCCATCTTTTTTAGACTTCCATCAGAGTCTTCATATCTTTCCGGGAGATTTCCTAGTCAAATCTTCTTAGTCTTTTGGATGTTGATCGCCTTCATCAGGGTTGCATATCTCACGATCTCTTCCTTCCTCACACATTCCATTCCCAAGAGCTTTCAATCAGAGTTTCTTCATTGTGGTCAACCACCTCATACTTCATATGAGGACATATTATGTTGATTTCATCTAGTGTGACTTATGCCTTCCTGCATCCTTTCAGAGGAGGAGATCCTTTTTCTCTTGATCATGCTTCTCAAGATAGACGTAATGATCCATGTTATCTACAACCATACGACATGACATTATAATATTAAACACAAGCATACATACCTCACTTTACCTTTAGGTCATCCAAGCTTCTTCCAGCGGCTTCCTTGATTGAAAAGATCTTCAATCCCTTGATCTGCTTCATTTCTCATGTCATCACACAATCATCTCATGAATTCCATAAGTTGGATTTCCTGACAAAACACTTGCTTCCTCTCTAGATCAATGAACCCTCCAATGAGGATTCCTTCAGAGAATCTGGAGGATCTTATATATCCCCATTTGGCAGATGTTTCCTTTTTGTATGATGAGCTTGTCCTAGATGACTTCATCCTTTTCTTCAATGCCCAATGAGGCTCCCAAGAGCTCTATCCTTTATGTTTGTCTGTCATGGATTTTGTCCTTCATGATTCCCATTGTGATGTCCCGAGCTCTTGTTTCTGATGCTTCCATGATGCCACAATGCATCTTATTATCATGGTCATATCTGTAACTAAAGATTTAGGAGCTTATGATAGGACCTTTTCGTAAGGGATACCATCTCAATCATAGTAGAGCTTTGTTACTCCCTCTTTCCTTTGTCCCTTTCTTTAGCTTCCTCCATATTTCCGGTGATATGAGCTTTCTTTATAATCTTTCCATAGTGTTGTTCTGTCTTGTTTGAGGACCCTTAACCTTCAACACTTTTGCCATCAACTTGTCTTTCTCTATCTAGCATAGAGACCATAAATTGTTGAATCAGGTAACCTTCTTGTTCATGGACATTTATTACCTTGCCTATTAGTTAGAAGTAGAACAATGATGATTTCCTTCCTATATTTTGTAGGTGACAGCTTCTGGAGATATCCTACATCCTTTGATACCTTTACTTTCAAATAGAACAGATTTTATGTGAACTTCTTCATTGCACCTTCAAAGAATGAGTTTATATGAGTTTATCATATACATTTCTTTGATGTCTCCAATGTTACTATATGAGGGGATCTTTCATAAGTATCCCTTTCCATGAATTCAGAGGAGACCTTTTGATATGTTCAATGACTTCAGCTGCTTAATGTCCATCCTCCTTCATGCAAGATATCTTGATGACCCATCCAACCTATAGATCTTCTTCCAATCATGAATTCATTTAACCAAACTTGATTATAGAATGATAAGATACTTACTTGTCATGTAAAGATGAAATCTTCACCTTGATTGCTTTGATGATGGTTGAAGAAGATATATTAGCGCTTATTCTTGGATGACCTTCTTACAAATGAGAGAGCCTTTCCTCAATAGAAAATGTTTCTCCTTTTGATTTGTTGCTTCCTCAGATGATCTTCTTCTAGGGCAAGGAGATGATCCTTTGAAGATGTTCATGCCTTATTGCCTTCAATTTGCCTTCTTTAATAGTTTAGATCAAGACTGCTTCTAGGACTTCGACCTTCTTCGAGATGATGTAGTCTTTGATTTTGAGGTCCCTTGAGCTTCATTGCTTTGTAGACATCTTGATGAGAGGCTTGGTGGTCTTTTGACGATGACTTTGGAGACAAAAGATTTTGTTGTTGTAGATTGTCTCCTTGATTGCATAGACAAAAACCCTTGCTGATGTAGACTGTTCTTGTGGACTGATCCTTCAATTTTGTCAAAACTTTTCAACTTGCTTTGATGCCCTTCTTGAATTTGATCCTTGAATGTCTCTTTTTGATGCCCTTCCTTTGACTTCAGCACCTTAGCTCTGATCCCATGTTGAAGAACCTAGGGCAATTAGAGTTAATGTGATTCTTCTAACATGATAACTACTTGTGAGGTATTTTAATTTTTCTTCTTAGCACAATCTTCACTTGTTCTTATTAGAGTGTGTCTTCTTATATTCATCAAATAGTTATCAAAAACAAAGAGACAAGAACACATGATGTTGGCTTTCTGCCAGGGCCAAAACCTCTCCCTCTTGGAGAGGAAAACCCACACAAAATTCTTCTTATAGAGATTCCAATTGACGAATACCAAGACCATGACCCTATGCCACTCCAAGACCAAGATACCAATCCTCTTCTTTGTCACTGTTGAGATCATCATCATTGTTGCACCATAGTTGTTGCTTCACTTAGATCATTGCTACACTGTTACTTGAGATCTTCACCATGTTAACAAGGTTTATATACTGTGTGGGAGTTGCACCGAGATCATGAATGCTACATTACCGAAATCATGACTATGTTTAGTATGAGAATGCATCATTGTGGGATCATCGAGCTTTTTTTTATCACAACCATATGGAGACTATAACTTGTTTAGAGAGAATGCTGAGTGTATTATTGAGATCCTCATTATCATAACTATGCCAAGAATATGACTGTGATTCTCTTCCTGCATTGAGAACTTCATAGTCGAGAGTGCTACCACTAAGAAGATCACACTGTAATTACTTACTGTAATTATACCCGAAGTTTGCAGAGACTTGTGTTCCTGCACCTCATCCGAGACCCTATACCACTGTGCTTGACCGAGACTTCAGAGATGTATGCGAAGATATCTCTGCTCCTCATCCGAAGTTGCAAGATGTCCAAAATATCAGAGATGTCCGAGTTCTGTTGCTCTCTTCTGCGAAGTTCAGCAGGGTATATATAGTGGTTATGCCTCCATAAATAAGCCGACATAAGTGTGAACCATTGTGTCTTTAATTAAGCCGACATGACAATCCTTTTAATTCATTTGTAGGCCGACATGACTGAGATTTACATCGTTTAGCTTCAGGGAAATTTTTAAGGATGGAAAATTATCTTGAAGTTTAAAAACATTGGCGAATCTCACTAGTCCCTAATATGAAAACTACAAAATGTTTATTGATATATTTATAAAAAAATCAAATTTATAATGATTTTATACCTAGCCTCTATATAATGTTGGCGAGTTTTAAGGTAAAATAATTTTATATTGTAAAATTTGGGCGAATCATTTTAAAAAAATGGAAATTGACGAATCTTTTTTTTGGAAAAATCATGGAAAATTAGCCCACCTACGAATATTAGCCCCTAAAATTTTCCATGTTTAGATTGTTGACGTTTTCAAGAGGATTATGCTTGTCTTGGAGGGTTGTTGTAGACTTGTATACATTACACATGACATTTACTCTTTGACATCCTAATGCTCTCAATGGGAGCCACTAAATAAATAGACCTCTTGCTCATGAAACCCATGCAACAAGGAATAATTAATTCATTTTACAAAATTCATAATTACAATGTCATGAAGACCGAACCTAGTTACACTTTCTTCAACAGTCAGTCGATCCCCACCTAACTACCTATAACTCACTTCTCTCCTCTACAACTTCTCTATCGATTTGTCGAACTATCTACTTTTTGCGTCCACACAACAATATGTCGACCTAATTGTGGTGGTACATGGGCCTTACTTGACTTGTCCCTTTGCCCTGTGACTTGTCTACAACTCTACCCGAGCTCTGATTTACCATGACCCCACTTCACTGCAACTGCCTCTGTTAGTCTGCTACATTCTCCTTTCACATGCAACCTCCTCCGCCTAGTCCGACAATTTCGCCTTTGCCACATTGTATACCGAACAAGTCTTGTGTTGTTGTGGTCCCCTACACACCGTACCAACTGCCAGACCCACCCGTGGCCTGTTGCCATTATGCCAACCCCTTTTTTCTGCGTGTGCGAACCCTAATTGGTTAGAACTTACAATCCCCTATCTAGTGGCTCACCTTCTTTTTCCTTTTTTCTTTTTTTAAAACTTTCACTTTCAATTTCTATGTTGTACGTCATATGGCCTTCTTGGCCTAGACAAAGAACTTTTACACCTCGTGCAATCAAGGTTTAACTTAGCTCTGGTGAGCCCTATACAAACCTGGCTTCCTATGTGATTTGGAGATCATTTTTTAGAGTTTAAGCTTTAATACCATATTAATTTTCTATTGAACCTAACACTTGACATATTATTAACATAACATATTATAGATTTATTGAACAAATGCACAATTGAGTTCTTAGCATTGTTTATTTCGGGTAGCATTGGATGTGCTCTAGCGACGAAAATTGGTCGAGAGGTTAAGGCACATGAAATCTTCAATACCCATAAAGGGTTTGGGCAAATTCTAAACAGTTTGGGAGATATTAAAATAATTAATATTTTTAATGGAGTCCCTAAGTCTAAACCCTAAGTCTAAACTTAGGGAAAATAAAATATTAATGTGTATTAATATAAAACTGTGTTAGAATGGTCCAAAAGTCATGGATCAAGCTAGATCTAATCTTAGCCGTTGATTAGGGACTTAATCTCGGCCGTTGATTTGTCAACGAGAAAAGTATAAGAGGAGGCTTGAGGGTCACTTGGAGAACACACTAAGGAAGACCAGTCAGTTCAAATTTTGGAGCGGGGTTAGCTGAGAATTGAACCAGTGGTCTAGTAAGCAATCAAGAGGGCAGAGGCCAGAACTGTCGAGAACAGTCGGGAAAGCTGACACAGAGGGCAGAGGCCAGAACTGTCGGGAACAGTCGGGAAAGCTGACACAGAGGGCAGAAGCTGAAACTGTCGTGAACAATCGGAACTTCCGAGAACAGTCAGAACAACCGGGAACGTTGACGCAGAGGGCAGAAGCCGGAACTGCCAGGAACAGCCAGAGCTGCTGGGAACTGCCAAAACAGTCTAGAAAGCTAACGCAGAGGGCAGAAGCTGGAACAGTCGGGAACTGCCAGAACTGCCGAAAAAGCTGACGCAGAGGGCAGAAGAGGTGACGCAGAAATAGCCGGGGTTAGCCAGTCTTGTGCCGGATCAGCCGAAATTCTGCCGGCTGAAGTGAGGTAAAACTCACTCATATTTTCCGCCAGTATTTTCCAAGGAAAATTTTAAGGATGGGAAATTCTCTTGAAGTTTAAAAACATTGGTGAATCTCACGAGTCCCTAATATGCAAACTATAAAATGTTTATTGATGTGTTTGTAAAATTATTCAAATTTATAATGATTTTATATATACTCTCTATATAAGGTTGGCGATTTTTAAGGTAAAATAGTTTTATATTGTAAAATTTTGGCTAGTCATTTTTATAAAAAATGGAAATTGGCGAACCTTTTTTTGGCAAAATCATGGAAAATTAGCCCACCTGCGAATATTAGCCCCTAAAATTTTCCATGGTATTTTCTCTATAAAGGATTGCTAGATGAGCATCCTAGATTTGTATTCATATATTTCTCCTACATAATAATAAAATCCTCCCATGCTGCACCGGTTTTCCCACATTGGGTTTTTCTGGGGACTATTGTCCCAAATATCTGTGTCAAAGTGTTGATTCTTGTGCATATGTTTGTTTCTATATTACAGTGTGATATTTGCAGCAGTATTTATTTGAATGTTTACTGGAGTAATTTCATAAATAACTTATTGAGGAATAAGTAGGAAAAGTAAATCAGTTGTTGCAGTGATAGAATTTTCACATGGTATCAGAGCGAGTAATCAAAGACAGGAAGGGAAAATCAGTTATGGGTCGAGACCACGATGCAGAGGCATCCACGTCAGGGGACTCACACAGATTTTCAAAAGATTGCACAAGAGAAAGAGACTTCGATTTCTCTATGTTGGCTTCCAGGTTGGAAGAAGAAGTGGCTTGTATGACTAGTTCTGCATCATCAGAAGTATGGTATATAGACAGTGGAGCTTCGTGGCATATGACGGGAATCAGGGAATGTTTCTCGGAATTTTGAGAAGAGAAGATGAACTTTCAGATCACCATGGGGAACAAGGCAAAGTGTACTCTAGTAGGGAAGGGTACCATAGTTTTTCAAACAGAATTGGGAGAACGGTTTCGCGCTATAAATGTGCTGCATGTACCAGGATTGGGGATGAACTTACTTTTCGTGTCACAACTTCAAGGCAAGGGCTATGACATCTACTTCATCAAGGATAAGGTATAAGTCAAACACCCGAGCTGGAAAAAGAAAGCGCAGATCAGGATCAAAAATAATAGGTTGTATAGATTACAACTAGAATCACCAATGGCACTAATAGGCAGTCATGGAGACAAGGACTTGAATGAAGTATGGCACAGAAGAATGGGTCACTTGCACCATGGAGCTCTGAGAATTCTCAAGAGCATTGTAACAGGAGTTCTAGATCTGAATACGAAACGAGATGATGTATGCAGGGGATGCGCTCTAGGAAAGTATGCCAAGGCAGTATTTAGTAGGAGCAAACACAGGGCCAAGAGTGTACTAGGATTGATACACTCAAATATCTGCGGACCTATGTCCATCAAAGCTCTCAGTGGTGCCGCCTATTTCCTTACCTTCATTGATAAACACTCAAGGAAAACTTGGATTTATTTTCTGAAAACCAAAGACAAGTTTTTCTGTCAATTCAAGGAGTTCAAGGCTCTGGTGGATAATCTGACTGGGAAGAAAATAAAAGTTTTGCACTCAGATAATGGTGGAGAGTATGTCGATAAGGACTTCACTGATTTTTGGGCTTCAGAAGAGAGTGGACATCTCCATAAAATCCGGAGCAGAATGGGGTAGCAGAAAGAAAGAATAGGACTATTGTAGAAGCAGTTAGGGCCATGATGTATGATCATGATATGCCAAGTTCAGAACAGGACTCCTCATCGGGCAATGGGCAAGATTACTCCAGAGAAAGTTTTCACAAGGAAGACACTTGAAGTTAGTCATTTCAGGATATTTGGGAGTCTAGCATATTGTCGCATACCTGAAGAAAAGAGGAAGAAGCTGGATCAGACTACGGAAAAAGGATATCTGGTATCATATAGCAAGAACGCTAAGGCATACAAAATCTATCTTCCAAGGAGCAGGAAGGTAGTAGTACGACGAGATGTAAAGTTCATGGAGGACAGGGCTTTCAGAAGATCTCGCGAGATGGGTTCCGAGGAGCAGTCAAAAGAGGAGTTGTTGGTTAAGCCTCTTCAACCAACAGAGATAAAGAATTCTTCCTCAAGACCGGAAGATTCTCAAGATGAGGAGGAGGAGCAAACAGAAGCACCTACTGGCGGAGGAAGAACTAGCAGGGAACTCCGTTAGATTCTACGAGATGCAGAGGACTTCATCGGTGCACCAAGAAACAATAAGAGGGAGCGAAAACAGCCAGATAGATATCAGGCATTAGTAGCTTAGGATGGAGAGCCTGCTAGTTTCAAGGAGGCAACTCAACATCAGGTTTGGCTAGATGCGATGGTAGAGGAATACAACTCCATAATGGTAAATGATGTCTGGGAGGTTATGCCAAGACCTCAAGACAGATCAGTGGTAGGTTCAAGATGGATCTACAAGATCAAATACGCTGCAGACTGCAGTGTTGAGAAATACAAGGCCAAGTTTGTGGCTAAAGGGTATGCTCAAAAGGAAGGGATTGACTATGAGGAGACCTTTGCCCTGATAGCCAGGTATACATCTATTAGGACCATGATATCTCTTGCAGCCCAGATGGGATGGGGAATCCATCAGATGGATGTCAAAACGAAATTTATGAACGGGGTAATAGAAGAAGAGGTATACATTGAACAACCAGAGGGCTTTGAAACTCATGAGAAGAAGTCTCATGTATGCAGATTGAAGAAAGCCTTGTATGGGTTGAAACAAGCACCGAGAGCATGGTATGGTCGAATAGATGGCTACTTGCAAAAGATGGGGTTTGTCAAGAGAGACGCGGATCCAAATCTCTACTATCTGGTTGTAGAGAATGAGCCGCTAATCTTAGTATTGTATGTGGATGATCTCTTTTTGACTAGATCATTCAGACTCATTGGGGACTACAAGAAGAATCTAGCCACATAATTCGATATGAAAGATTTGGGACAAATGAACTACTTCCTAAGGTTGGAAATTTGGCAGCAAAAGGGAGAAATCTTCCTTGGGCAAGAAAGGTATGCTATAGAAATCCTAAAAAGTTTCGGGATGGAGGATTGTAGACCTATGGCTACACCAATGATCACCAACTGGAAGAAGATTGATGCATCAGAAGACAAGGATGTCGATCCCACCTTATACAGGCAGCTCATAGGGTCCCCGATGTATTTGGTCAAAACCAAGCCAGACATTTGCTACTCTGTCAACACCCTCAGTCAGTACATGGTGGAACCGAAGAGGGCGCATTGGGCAACAGCCAAACATGTTCTTAGGTATTTACAGGGAACAGTCAATTATGGACTCTTGTACACCAGGAGTAAGGATATCAAATTGAGTGGATTTACTGATGCAGATTGGGCAGGAAGTTCAATGGATCAGAAAAGTACCTTTGAGTATTGTTTCAACATTGGATCAGGAATGACCTCCTGGTGCAGTAGGAAACAGAAGTATGTGGCTCTGAGCTCGTCTGAGGCAAAACATATGGCGGCAAGCACAGCTTCGTGTGAGGCCATATGGCTTAGAAAATTGCTTGTGAACCTATTCAGCAGGAATATGGAGGCGACCAAGATCATGTGTGATAATCAGAGTTGCATCAAGCTCTCTGAGAATCCAGTGTTTCATCATAGGTCGAAGCATATTGATATCCGGTGTCACTTTGTCAGGGATTGTGTCCAATGAGGAGTTGTACAGTTGAGCTACACTCCTACAGGAGAACAGGTAGCGGAGATCCTCACCAAGGCCCTTGGAAGGACAAAATTTGACTACTTCAAGGAAAAGATGGGGATGGTAAAGAACCTGTTTTAGTAGCAGAAATGGGAGTGATAACTACAAGGATGCAGAGGCAGTTGCGATGCAGATGCAGTGTTGGGAGAAAGGACCAGCAGCAGCACGGATGCAGAGGGAGTTGTCGTACAGATGCAGTAGTGTCAGTAGCAGAGCCATGGTACTCTACAGGATGCAGCAGTGCAAAGGATGTTGGGCAGGGAGGCTTAGCATTAGCACAGGGACCGATGCCGAATGATCAGGGTGATACTCAGTGAGGAGTATTACTAGAGCACAGTCCTCGCTAAGAGGGAGTGTTAATTTGGGGTAGCATCGGATGTGCTCTAGCCACGATAATTGTTGGAGAGGCTAAGGCACATGAGATCTCCAATACCCAGAAACGGTTTGGGCAGATTCTAAACAGTTTGGGAGATATTAAAATAATTAATATTTTTAATGGAGTCCCTAAGTCAAAACTTAGGAAAAATAAAATGTTAATGTGTATTATTATAAAACTATGTTAGAATGGTCCAAAAGTCATGGATCAAGCTAGATCTAATCTTAGCCGTTGATTAGGGACATAATCTCGGCCGTGGATTTGTCAACGAGAAAAGTATAAGAGGAGGCTTGAGGGTCACTTGGAGAACGCACTGAGGGAGACCAATCAGTTCAATTTCTGGAGCAGAGTTAGCTGAGAAATTGAACCAGTGGTCTGGTGAGCTGTCAAGAGGGCAGAAGTCAGAACTGTCGGGAACAACCGGAACTGCCGGGAACAGCCGGGAACACTGACACAGAGGGCAGAAGCCGGAACTGTCGGAACTGCTAGGAACTGCCAAAACAGCCAGGAAAGCTAACACAGAGGGCAGAAGCCGGAACTGCCGGGAACAGCCGGAACTGCCAGGAACTGCCGGAACAACAGGGAAAGCTGACGCAAAGGGCAGAAGCCAGGGCCCAAAACTGTCGGGAACCGCCGGAACTGTCGGGAACAGCCGAAACTTCCGAGAACTGCCGGAACTACCAGGAAAGCTGACACAGAGGGCGAAAGAGGTGACACAGAAATAGCCGGGGTTAGCCAGTCTTGTGTCAGATCAGCCAGAATTCTGCAGGGTGAAGTGAGGTAAAACTCACTCAGATTTTCTGCCAGTATTTTCTCCGTAAAGGATTGCTAGATTAGCATCCTAGATTTGTATTCATATATTTCTCCTGCATAATAATAAAATCCTCCCTTGCTACACTAGTTTTCCCAAATTGGGTTTTTCCGGGGACTGTTGTCCAAAATATCCGTGTCAATGTGTTGATTCTTGTGCATATGTTTGTTTCTGTGTTACGGTGTGATATCTGCAGCGATATTTATTTTAATGTTTACTAGAGTAATTTCATAGATAACTTACTGAGGAATAAGTAGGAAAAGTAAATCAGTTTCTGCAGTGATAGAATTTTCACAAGCACAATTATCAAAAGCAAAATTACACTAATCTCAATCACTAGTGACAAATAGATTCTACCCAATCAACAGTTATTCATTAATGTTAAAATTGGCAACTAGGGCCAAACTCCATGTGGGTCATCTTATTAATGGAAGCTGATATTTTTCTTCGATCCCTCTCATCGAGAGGTGTAGGATTGATCTAAAGATCATCCGATTTCGATAAGTATTCATGGAGATATGAATTTATTTGTGTTATGGGACAATTCATCAAGGTCGGCCAACAACCAAATAAACCCCACTTGTGCTCAACGTTTTAGTATAAATAGAGGTGGCCTTCAAGTCAGTTTCAACACCCTTGGGATCTCTTCCTCTCTACTTGTCTTTGGGTTTTAGTAGGAGGAGAGTTCCTAAGGGATAACACTGCCCTAATCTAGAGGGCAGAAGCCGGAACTGTCGGGCACTGCCAGAACTATCGGGAATAGCCGGAATTGCCGAAACTACCGGGAAAAGCCAAAACTATCAGGAATAGCCGGAATTGCCGAAACTATCGGGAACTGCCGGAACTGCCAGGAATAACTGGAATTGTCGGAACTGCCAAGAATTGTCGAACTACCGGGAATAGCCAGAATTGTCGGAACTGCCAAAACTGTCGGGAATAGCCGGAACTGCCGAGAATTGCAGGAATTGCTAGAACTGTCGGAACTGTCGGGAATAGTAGGAACTGCCGGGAATAGCAGGAACTGTCGGGAACAGCCGAAACTACCAAGAACTGCCGGGAACAACCGAAACTACCAAGAACTGCAGGAACAACCGAGAAAGCTGACACAAGGGCAGAAGCCGAAACTGCCGGAACAACCGAGAAAGCTGACGCAAGGGCAGAAGCCGGAACTGCCGAGAAAAGCCAGAACTGTCGAAGCTACCGAGAACAGCTAGAATAGCCGAAACTATTGGGACTGCTGGGAACTACCGGAACAGGCGGGAAAGCTGATGCAGAGGGCAGAAGCCGAAATCGTCAGAACCGTCGGAACTGTCGGAACTGCCGGAACTGTCGGAATTGCCGGAACTGCCAAGAATTGTCGAAACTATAGGGAACTGCTGAAACAGCCAGAGCATCTGTCTCCGAAGGAGAGAAGCATGCAAGGGTCAACTAACTAACATTGGGACAGTTCTATGGTACTTAGCAGCAAATACACCAAGCATGCAATGTTACAGCTAGCATGCAAGGGACAGCTAGCATGCAACAGCAAGCATGCAAAGGACAACAAGCAAGCAAGATGCAGCCAGCACATAGGTCAGTATGGCAACATGGTGCAGCAATGGCACATAATGCAGTACAGTGATGGATACAGTCATGATTAATGAAGCATGATGAGATGCAACATAGTGATGATGGGTGTAGCATGGTGCAGCATGATGACGAAATACAGCACAACGATAGGTGAAGGAGTCACCTTGGAGAATCAGTTGAAGCTGCATGTCTTCAACTGATCTCATGTATCATCTTCTTAGAGATGATCTATGCTCTTATCTAGATAAGTCAAAGTGTTGACTTCTATTGTAAACGGGCTCTCTCTCTCTTTGCTGAACTATTGAAGAACATATAAGAAGAATTGATCAAGGGTTTCCCCACATTGGAGTTTGTCCCTAGCTAGCGCCACATCTTGTGTCCTCTTGTCTTGGCTTGTCTTCTACGATTTATGTTTATGTTCTATCTGCAGTTTACTTTAATGCTGATGTGATTGCTAATCTGGAAAAGATATTGAGCTAACTGTGAAAATTGAAATAAATTGCTCTAAGCATAGAACATACCTAAAATTTAACATGGTATCAGAGCTGAGGTGAAGACAATGCCCAAGCAAGAGTGAAAGAGCAATCACCGAAGACAGTTGGGAAAGGACAAAAGGATCAGTGGATTCCTCATCCCTCTTTAAATTCAGCAAGGGTGAAGTCGAAGCAAAGAATATTATCAAAATGGCGCAGCAGAAGTTTTTGATGGCCTACCTAAAGATCACTTCATTGGGAAGTCCGGATCTAAGGGTGGAAGGAAATGCAGATGCCTTGGTTGCAATAAGTTCGGCCATTATGCAAAGGAGTGTCCGAATGGCAAAGACACATCTCTTGATGAAGATAACAATCATTCCAGGGACATCTTCAATGATCAAAGGAATGACAGGTAATGCAGGTCAAAGAAATGGCCAACTCTTCAAAGAAAGCAAGGAACCCCAGGTATGAAGAATCAAATGTTGTTTTTGATAAGATAAAGAAGCGTTATCTTGTATTGGCCCTCTCCTTCAGATTCTTTGGGAATCTGGCTTATTGATTGTAGTGCTTCAAGGCACTTCATCAGATAGTAGGGTGCACTCTCTAATTTGGTAGAAATGGAAACAATCGTGGGATTATACTTGGAGCCGATGCCACCTATCCCGGAAAGGGTGTAGGGAATGTTACCCCTCAATTGAATGAGGGTAACTCGATTCATTTACAGAATCTCCTTTATGTACCTAATCGCAAGAATAACCTGGTGTCCATTTCGGCAATGGAAGTCAAAGGTTACAGGGTGGCTCTCATCAATGGAAAGGTACGTGTTTGAAAATAGAATTTTAAAGATGTTTTTGAGTTCAGGGTTATATCAAGTTGTAGGAAGTCCACTGGAGACCATGTCCGTTGACACATAGCACCAGAGGTCTGTGAGTCAGATGGTGATAAGGATGCCTGAATTCAAAAAGAGCATGAAATTACACGTCTGAGATGTACCGAAGGAAAATCTTACAAGGGAACCATTCCCCTCATGTAGTAGGTCCACAGGTTTGGAACAACCCGAGGGGTTTGAGATTCATGATCAGGAATCTCACGTATGCAGGTAGAAGAAAAGCCCTCTATGGCTTGAAGCAAAATTCCTCAGGCGTAGTATGAGACGATTGATAGTTGTCAGATGAAGCTGAGATTCACTAAGAGTGAAGCCGATCCAAACCATTGTTTGAAGGTTGTGGATGATAGACCTCTCATACCAGCACCTTCTGAGGACGACCTATTTCAAATAGGTGCAGACCCTCTCACTTGCAGAAGTAAGAGGGAGTTGGATTCCGGATGTGGAATGGTAAACTACAAGCTCGTGACTACCTCGAGGATCTTAACTTTCAAAAGTTATATGGTGATGATGCCGGACCAGATTTGGGAAATGCCTCTAAGTTCCATAAACTCATTTGCATTGATGTTCTTGGTGAACTTCCGTCCGGACATATGTTTTGCAGTTAGCATGGTGAGCTCATATTTGGTTGAGCCTCACTGGATTGGTGCTAAGAATCTCTCATGGATTGAGATGCACTACCAGAAATATGAAGCTGCATGATTATTTGAATGCTCACTGGGCAGGCAGTGTGGAGGATCACTAGAGCACTTCTCAAAATTTCTCTTTGGGTTCTGCTTCGATATCATGGATAAGGAGGAAGCAGAAGTCGGTTGCTATAAGCACCACCGAGACCGAATACATAGCTACGAGTATGATCTCATATGAAGCTGCCTAGTTGTGGAAGCTCTTCAGTGAGCTATTTGTACACATGATGAATACCATTGTGATTCTTTATGACAACCAGAGGGGGCATTCTATTACTGAGGAATCTCGTATTCGATGATTGCTCCAGCAGATAGACATCAAATACTGCCTTATCTAGGATATGTTAAGTCGATGAGCGAGGAGGCTCCATCACATTGAGACTGATGTACAGGGCGCAGACATTTTGTCAAAGCCCGGGGGAAAGGTCAAATCTGTGAATTTCCCAAACGACTTGGAGTCGTTGAGAGACCTTCTTATAAGGGTCCTGCATTTTGCTTGCATTGAGCTCTGGGAGCTCTGGGGGGCTTGGGGTACTTACTGGAGCAACATACAGCCACAGGGCGACTCACCCTCCCCTAGTGGTGCACTATGTACAGGATGACAAGTTCAACCTTCCCCTGTGATACCCCGTGGAAACTGTGGAACAGGATGATTAGTTCTCCTGTGGGTCGGGATGATTAGTTCTCCCGTGGCCACTGTGAAACAGGATGATTAGTTCTCCTGTGGGTCAGGATGATTAGTTCTCCCGTGGCAACTGTGAAACAGGATGATTAGTTCTCCTATGGGCCAGGATGATTAGTTCTCCCATGGCGACTTTGGGGCAGGATGATTCGTTCTCCTGTGGACAGGTTGATTAGTTCTCCTATCGAGGCATCCTACCCATGCAGTCTGGGACTCATGGGAAGTACCTCTCATCTTATCAATGAGTAGGGAAATGGGGTTAGGGACCATAATAGTACTATCGATGGACGCATCGATGTATCTACCGTACTCCCTATGCTAGGATGACCTCCATTGATCTGGGATCAGTGTGAGTGGTTTGAGACACTCTCCTGTGATATTGATCTGGGATCAATAAAACTGAGTTCGGGCCAGTAAAAGCGATGTGACACACTCTCTTTAGATGAAACTGACTTCGGGTCAGTAGAGAATGGTATGAGACATTCTCGATCAATTCTTCGTCTTCATGGTTCAATAGTGCAGGGCACTGATGGCAAAGATAGTACAGTCGGACATATGGATCAGTGGATGGAGTTCTCCCCAGTTGAGAGGGAGTGTTAAAATTGGCAACTAGGGCCAAACTCCATGTGGGTCATCTTATTAATGGAAGCTGATATTTTTCTTGGATCCCTCTCACCGAGAGGTGCAGGATTGATCTAAAGATCATCCGATTCTGATAAGTATTCATGGAGATATGAATTTATTTGTGGGACAATTCATCAAGGTCAACCAACAACGAAATAAACCCCACTTGTGCTCAACGTTTTAGTATAAATAGAGGTGGCCTTCAAGTCATTTTCAACACACTTGGGATCTCTTCCTCTCTACTTGTCTTTGGGTTTTAGTAGGAGGAGAGTTCCTAAGGAATAACACTGCCCTAATCTAGAGGGCAGAAGCCGGAATTGCCGGAACTGCCAGAACTATTAGGGAATTGACGGAAATCTCGGGAATAGTTGGAACTGCCGGGAAAAGCCGGAACTGCCGAAACTGCCGAGAATAGCCGGAATTGCCAGAACTGCCAGGAACTACCGGAACTACCAGGAATAGCCGGAATTGTCGGAACTGCCGGGAACTACTGAAACTACCGAGAATAGCCAGAATTGCCGGAACTGTCGGAACTGTCGGGAAAAGCCGAAACTGCCGGGAATTGCCAGAACTGTCGGAACTGTCGGAACTGTCGGCAATAGCAGGAACTGTCGGGAACAGCTGGAACTGCCGGAACAGCCGGGAAAGCTGACGTAGAGGGCAGAAGCCGGAACTGCCAAAACTGTCGGGAAAAGTCGGAACTGCCAGGAACAGTCGGAATAGCCGAAACTGTCAGAACTGCTGGGAACTACCAGAACAGGCGGGGAAGCTGACGCAGAGGGCAAAAGCCAGAATTGTCGGAACTGCCAGAACTACCGGAATTGTCGAAACTGTCGGAATTGCCAGGAACAGCCGGAGCTGTCGGGAACTGCCGGAATAGCCAGAGCATCTGTCTCCGAAGGAGAGAAGCATGCAAGGGACAACTAACTAACATTGGGACAGTTGTATGGTACTTAGCAGCAAATACACCAAGCATGCAATGTTACAGCTAACATGCAAGGGACAGCTATATATGCTCTTATCTAGATAAGTCAAAGCGTTGACTTCTGTTGTAAACGTACTATCTCTCTCTCTGCTGAACTATTGAAGAACATATAAGAAGAATTGATCAAGGGTTTCCCCACATTGGGGTTTGTCCCTGGCTAGCACCACATCTTGTGTCCTCTTGTCTTGGCTTGTCTTCTGCGATTTATGTTTATGTTCTATCTGCAGTTTACTTTAATGCTGATGTGATTGCTAATCTGGAAAAGATATTGAGCTAACTGTGAAAATTGAAATAAATTTCTCTAAGCATAGAACATACCTAAAATTTAACAATTAATAACTCAAAACCTACTTGGGCTCCCATCCTGGGATAATGGCCCAAATGAAGAAAATACAAATACAACATACTCTAAATCTAATCTAACAGATTAGGCCCTAGATCTGTCCTTAATCTCCTTGCTTGGTTTGGATTTCCTATGCTGCAATTTTGCACTTTCCTTGGACCCAACACACTTGAGTATCATACTCCTCACTTGAGAATATTCCTCTCTCAATGGCTTGTGTTGTTGTATGGTGTATCTTTCTCCTCTCCTTAGGTTTGATTTTATAACTTTACATTGAGCTAAGTCCTTGTTACCCACCAAAATGGGTAACCCCATAGGAGGAAATTTTTCTCCTACATGTGATAGTCAATCAATCAACCAAATAGCGAGCGGCCCTTTCCAGCCACCATTAGACAAAGATATGCCATGTGCCTTTCACCATCTAGCATTAGCAGTTGGATGAACGTGGGTTGCTATTCAAAAGGTACTTTGATCATTTTGCAATCGGTGCCTATACTTGTTTGTTTTTGGACATTTAGCATGGATAATGGAGTGATCTAGAAGATTGACTGACCTTGACCATGATCTTGTTCTCTCACTCTACCAAGGGAGTTTAATTACCCTAGTCTAGTGGGACCTCCCTTAGGGCCCTTCTGTTGATTTTTGAAGATTCTTCTATACTGATAATTTCCTTTGATTTAATTCTTTTACACATTTTTATCCATGCTTTCATCCTTAAGCAAATTACACAAAAGGCATCAACAATGTAATATTTAACACAATAGGATCATAAAGAAATAGCCACACAAGGAACACAAATTTACCCTGGGAAAACCCACATGGGAAAAAACCCGACAACCTTTTTCAATAGAGAATTCTTCAATTCAACAAAGATACATCTAAGTCAACAAGTAGGTCAAGCCTACATTATCCTCTAGTCAATTCAATCTTCCCATTGGAGTCTTTGATTAGGTATGCATCAAAGTTTGCCTTCTGCCTTCTGTAGTGAGGGTCTTTCCACAGAGATTAGGTCCCTTCAAATTTTCTACCCAACAGAGATTCATTGCTTTAGAAATCCAGCCTTCTAGCCTCAGATTTCGATGCCTTAGAAATATCTTTCTTCGCTACCTCAAACCTCTGATCTTGCCTCGGACTTTGCTCATTAGAAGATGTTAATTCGTTGCCTCAAAGTAGGCTGAATCACAGAAGATAAGAGATCGAATTGCTTGCCCAAATATGGAGGAATGCAAGGTCTTTATATAGCCTTCTTCCTTGGCCGAATGGGTGCATCTTTACTTGGAGCCAACCTAAACATTTGAGGGAAGCCAACTTGACAAGGAGGAGGTTAACATCCTTTTGGAACCAAAAAAATTGTCTTTTAAAAATTTGAATTTTTTCTTTTGAATATCCAAAAGGGAAATGACTTAAAAATATTTTTCTTTTTGTTTCTAGCATGAAGAACATGCTTACAAATACATTAATGACTCAAATATACATTATGAAGACCAACCATAGTTACAAAAATCAACACCTTTGGGTTATAGGAGGGGCACTACTTGGAAATACATGATTGAGATAGTGTGTTCATCTTATGCATATCATATTTAACACCTTCCGTGGCACATTACAATCTCCATGTCTCAGCTCCATTCTTTAGGTACAACTTGTTATTGGTTCTTGGGGATTTGGCACTCATATGTTCACATACCTTGAGTAGGGCTCGAAAACTTTGCCCTAGGAGGTTGATGCAACTAAAAGAAAAGAAAAAAACAAAGCATGGCCACAATAAGACAAAAGAAAGAAAATCAAAATGCAAAAGACAGTCGTGACATAAAATTAGCACGTGGACAAAAGCTCTGCCTACCTCATATGGAAATCATCTAGTTCCTGAACACATGATGCTCCATTACATCAAAAAAGAACCCTTGCATATCCCAAACATGATGAGCAATAAACTGACTCCTAAAGGAGTAATAAAACTGCAACATCATACAAAGCAAGCTCTAAACCTTAAGCTATAAGTGGTAATCAAGGAATAATCAAGAAGAAGTAAAAGGCATACACGAGGGGTGGAAACATCAAGGAAAAGTTGGTAACTCAAGCAACCACAAAGGCTCCCTCCTCACAACTCTACACTTAGGATGTGGACACCCCCATCAGCTGGTCCCTTTGACCATGGCACTTAACCATGAAGTCTTCTCCACTTCACTAGCATATCATCATTCACTTACCCCTATCAATTTAATGGTGGACTGGGAATTGTTACTTCCCCTTAGAGGTTGAAAGCACATAATAGGGTTGACCATTAGCCACCCCTACCTAGGGAGAAAACACCTTTGCAAGATCTTGGCATTGCATTTGGAAGGGGATCTTTGTTTGAAGTATTAAATTTCCCTTAACATTCAAGTTTGGTTCACTTAGATGCATTATTGGTCTTAGTCTCTGAAGAATGGTTTCTTTCACTATAATCCATGTTGTTCTTGTCAAGTGGTTCAGCAGCCCAAGCTTTGGTCACTCACTCCATAGGTACCGAAGACTTCCAAGGAAGTACATCGGCCTAAGCAAGTGCAATGTTGAGAGAATCGAGCCTCCTAGCAGCATTAGCATATGACACATGTCCTAGAGTACCTCCAGGACTTGAGATGTTGGTCACCTTTAACCTGGTTTTGAGGATTCTTCAGGATGACACCACTAGACCCAGCATGGCCCAACGTTGGCCTTGACACAACCTGATGGGCAAGAGCTAATTCTGAGCCTAGATGATGATGGTCTCTCATTGAGAGACTAGGGAGGGCCTATTACACCAAAGGAAGCCCTAATGCTAGAGAGAAGGAGGCCTCATTTAGTAGTTGGAGCCCACTTTATGGCACCCCAACTGGTCTTGGGATCCCATAAGAGATTTTGAGGTGAATTTGAGGCCAAACCCTCAAGTTTTGGATCTTACAGGCATCTACACCTTGGACACCTCATCACCCTTGGCCATGGCATTTGGAGCACTTATTATGGATGATGTCAGGTTTTTAGAGGTTATGGCTCACACAAGTAGGAAAATTAGGCATGTTTTGATGTTAGCTAATGTGTTGGTTTGTAACCAAAGGTTAATTTGCATTCAAACTTGTTATAGAGGCTTTGTAAAGTAAAAATAGGAGTCCTAATCCTCATATAAGTAAAGGATAGGCTCCTCTCATTTGTTCATCATCATTTCTGACATTTTCAGCCCTCTTAGAGAATTTCAGCCTAGCTTGTATCTTGTGAAGATGTGAATGTATGGTGGATTTTGGAGCTATTTCTTTGGTTTTGGACATGTCATTTTGGAGCAATAAAGGCTTCTTCATGCATTCTATCCTGTAAGTGTACCTTGGATTTGATAAGTCCTTGATTTTTGTGTCTAATTGTAATGTCCCTATTTGCTTAGGAGACATAAGAAAGGGGTTTCGCTACATAATAAGGTTCTCGTAGGCTAAAACGAGAAAAATTAATCAAGCGAACACAATTTTCCTAGGATATAGCATTACAAAAGCTAAAGTGGTGAAAAGGAGGGCATGGGTCGTAGGCAATGAAAGGTCACTTTTAAATTATAATGTGAGAAACCCCACTAAAGTGACTTTATTCAAATAAAAGGATAAAAAGGTGGCAAAAGTGGTGAATGAGTTATAAAAAGGGAAAATAAGAGTCTCTCCTCATTCTTGCATTTAGTCACTTAAAAAAATAGAATTTTGGAGAGCTCTTGAGAAAGAGTCTAGGGTTTTAGAAACCCTCATTCCTGGTTGTTGGTCCCGTGTTGAAACTATACACCCTAGCTAGTCTTGGAGTGGGATCATTCAGATTCCGACATTGTGCTTCAAGGAAAAGAAGATATTTGCAGAAGGAAGTAAGTACAAGTGTCATCAGTTGATTCTATGAGCCCATTTCTTGTATTCCATATTCTCTATGCAGGCTGGTTTCTGATCTTTATCTGGGCTGAGTTTCTCCTCTTTTAACTGGTTGAGTTCAGCCATAACACAATTGAAGAAGTCCTGCTACAAAGAAGTAGAGTTCTATTGATCAGGACGGGACCCAATTGTCCATCTTTCTGGCCGTGTTTCTTTCCAATAACCTTGTGTTTGGGGGTTGAGTTCATTGTTTTGCTGGAGCTGTGTATGGTCAAGGACAGCGTTGAGAAGAGGACTGAGATCTGTCATGAAAAGGGCCACATACACATCTGTTATTAGGGGCCACGAGCTTCATTATCTTGCTAACTGTGTGGACAGATATATAGAGTCATATCGCGGGATTTGAGTCTAGTATATCTCAGGGTCGAATTCTGGAATTGTTGGACAGAATCTATTCCAGAGGCAGTATTGTTCATGGGAGTAACGTGGTGTTGGCTGTAGCAGAGATTATGCTACTGGTGCTGTCAAAAAGGGGATTATTATTTGAAGTTTGTATTGTTGAAGCATACCAGGTTCCTCTATCATATCACCCACAGTAAACTTTATTGCAAGTTAATGAAATGACTGTTTATTCCTATATCTACGGTGTTGCAAATGTATATCAATGGAATATCCTATTTCTAAGTGCAATATGAATTTTATGTTGCTGATTTAAAGAATTTTGGCACTATGTATCTCTGTTTGGGCTTAAAAATATTAAAAGAGCACCTACAGCCATGTACATGACATATGTTTGACGAAATACCACAAAGACCATCTCAAGCAAAAGTCAAAAATTAGTGGGAATTTGAGATATTCTTAGGAGGGTATATTACACTAATGTATGGAATGGTTAATTATCTAGGGTTTTTATTGTGTTAGTTATTGTTGAAAATCATTCTATGGATTCTAGATGATAGCATTGCATGCATTACTTACTTATAGAATGTGAATGGCAATCCCATTGGTGAATCTTTCAACTAGCTCTCCCAATTGACTTTGTTCCCTCACAAAAGTGATAGCTAGGGTTTTGAAATCTAGGGTTTCATTATTCCCTTACTCCTTGCCAAGATCTAGCAAATCTTACACTCCCATAGACTCCATCACCCAAGGACTAGGCATTGGCCATGGTCATATTGTTGGTCATCCATAAAACTGCCACCTAAATCTCATTTTCTCTCCTTAAATCTAATTTTGGCCCCTCAAGGATAAGTCGGGCACGAATCTCAACTAGGGTTAAAGCCATTTGCCTTTGGGAGGATTTAACACTCGAAGAAAAGGTGATTTCCTCAAAATCAACTCCTTTTAGTGGTTAATAATTTAATCCATATATATTAGGGATAAATTTTTCTGTCCTGGGTAAATTTTGCCCTAGAAAAGCCCTAGGTTTCCCTAGGTTTCAACTTGGGGCTTACTAAAGGCTTCTTGTCCCAGAGGTTGAAAATATAAATTGTTTGGAAACTTTTTCTTCACTTTGTGATACTAGGTTGATCCTTTTACCTTGTTATTTCTCAAACCCTAGGTCACGTCGTGCCCTAGCTAGGCCTATTGGAGGATGCACATTGCCTTCTATGCTATTTGAGCCATGTTCTTAGGATGGATCACCCTTCCCTTCCTTAAGCCTATTTTGTCACCTTGTTCCCTGTACTTGATAGATCATTTAGGTGACCTACTAAAGGGAAGCCTCCCTAGTGGTGAAAGTCCACAAAAGAGCAGGAGGTAGTGGCTATGGTGACAATGGGCCACACCTCATATTGTTGTCCCTTAGTCTAGTTCTTGCCTTGTGAGCTCCCCTCACAAGACTTGCTAGATTTTGAGGCAGCAATCCCTAACCCTAATCTCCAAAGTGATCGACAGTCGAGATTAGATCTTGCCTCACTTGAGATAAGCAATTGAGATTGAAACATAATCACTAAAGTAAATTACTTCACTTTTCGTAAGTGTTTTTAGCTCAATAGTGAACATAATTAATTATGTGCTTTTCTAAGTTAGACTTAGCCTAAGTTACACTAGCAACTTGCTCACGCTTGAGCAAGTGTCCCAAGGCGACTTTGGGTGACTTCTTGCACGCCTAGACACTTAGGCCTGTGCAGAAGTACCTTCCTGAGCTACAAACATCAACAAGAAATAACTGAAATTATGTGGTCATATCTCCACCTAAAATCAGTGTGTCCAGGATCAGAGTGTAACTACCCCCTTAATGAGGGCAGACCTGCACTCTAATGATGGTGTAAAAACAGCCTTTGAGGCTGCCAGGAGGTATCAGATCTGCATTTTTTATTACTGCTACGGGACTGCCAGGAAGTGTGCCTTTATGCTGGCCATTATCTCCAAGATAGCAGGCCCTCTTCCCAAGCCCATTTATCCCTGGAGTATATTTCCCATGGCAAATCAAATTTGGTAGTGAATTAAAAATTGCTGCTCACAAACAGGGGTGATGATGGCATTTGTTTCTCATAAATAGTTTTTAAAAGCTGCCTAGCATTCTGCTGCTTCCTCAAAATCTCTGCACAAATCTGCCTTCAAATCTGCTGTGGGTGGCTGACTTTTCTTGGGAAGCATACTGAAATGAAGTGCTGATCTGAAAATGTTGAACGTGCTCCAAGAGAATGGTAAATGTATTGATCTTTCAAATATTAGGATTTCTTCTAAAACTAGGATTTGTTTGGAAATGTGAATTTGGGGTAAATAGGCATCCAAAGATTGTAGGAGGTAGAAGGAAAACCACAACCATGGTGGCTAGACTCTAGAGCAAAGCTCGAAACTCCCTCAAATCATTACACTGCTATACCACCCCATTCATTAGTTTCTACAAATAATTACAAACATTAATTTTCATTATTAGCAAAAGATCACACATGAGTAAACTACATTATTATTTTCATCATTATGTTCTTTCTTATACAATTGCTGACTCAAAATGGACCATAGACAAAACTGAAATGGTTTGACAAACAATATGCTCCTCCAACAAGGGTCAAATCATAGGGCACAAATCCATGAAGTCATAGACAACTCAGAGTTTTGATAGGGGAATAAAGAGGTGAAAGGGAAATCGACCACCCCATCTCAATCACAGCTCCAAGTTGGCATTCAACCACGAGTACAGAGACTACTGCACTCCTGTGGCCCATCAAGTGTCAAGGCTTTGGATCTAAAGGCAATTAAAAGACAGGAAGAGTGCATGGAGAAAGTGTTAGTACATCGCATGCATGCTATTGGATCATTCCATTGTATGATAACCTACGCACCCTGACTTTAACAGAATAGAGATTGACTTTCCACTGTGAAGTCTACTAGTCAACTCGTATCAAAGTGGAGCTGGAAAACTAACCAAGCATATCATGGAAGCTCAACAAACTGGGAAGCCGGGTTGCATCTTTGTCATGTGGACAAAGCTACTCAAGGACAAGAAACTGCAAGACTAGGAGGAACATCGACAATAGTATAGTCCTCGACTATATCAAAGTAAAGCTAAGGAGATATTCACTCTTGTAGTCTTTGAATTTGGACGAGGGAGTAGAAGCTCTAGCTGAGCACTTAGTAAATTATAATTTGCCTGAAAATAATCAAAAGTCGAGCAAGCCATTTCAAGTTAGACTTTTCCAAAGTCAGGTTTCTTCAAGATATATCTTTATGCCTAAACCATGTGTGTTCTAGATTTCTTACATTGAATTCTGTTTTAAGTACACAATTACGCTTTGCATTCATAACATTAAACACGGAGCAAAGAATTAAGTAATTAATACAAGACCCATGTTGGTGAGTCAAATTGGCCATTCGTTAGTTGATTTGGAGCATATTGGTATTGAAGCAATTATTTCTAAAGTTGGAAAAGGGAACTCCATAGTGAATGTTGACAAGACTAAGAATAAAAGAAGGTGGAGTGTTAGTTACAAAGAAACCTGAGGTTGGAGTAAGAAGAAAGAAACAATCTCAAGATTTTGACATCGAAGACAGATAAGGTGGCAATTAATCGAAGGCTAGACCTCTCAATCTGGAGACTTAGATGATCCAAACGTCTGTAAACATGTCTCAATGAACCACAAGCACATCAATGGTGAACAAGAGTGCCACCGCCTTCACTGCAACAATGTTATTGAAGAAGAAAAGGAGTTACTACCTAACGAGTTATGTTCAAGTTTTGAAGAAGAAGAATCTAAAAGAGAGAAGAAACCTAAGTTGGAGAATGGAAGCCCCAACAAAGTCGAACACCCTTTAGAGCTGAAGAAAAAGTAAACATAAAGCCTTATGCAAATCAGAGCAACGCCCTTGGATTAAATCAATGGGTACAACTACTAGAACTCTATTTTATTGTGCATGAAATTGGTGAAAATTAGAGGGTCTCTTTCACTTTATTGAAGTACGAAGGGAATGCATTGATCTAGTGGTAATGTTATGTCACTACTCGGACACTCAAGCCAGACAAGAAAATGAGTCCATGGGAAACATTCAAGAGCCTCATTATGTCATACTTCTACCCCATTTAATATGAGGAAGAACAAATGATGAAGTGGCACTTCCTTCAATAGAGACAAGACAACCATAAAGAATCGCTGTCCACTACCACAAATTGATTAATTGCTGAAACAATTACAGCAAGCCGAGTTCTTCACCAAGATGGACTTCAAATTAGGCTATCAACAAGTGCAAGTAAGAGAAGAAGACACTTGGGAGTAGTGTTTTTAAAACCTTCCAAACTGGAACCAAATCATCTAATTTGACCAATCTAACCATCAAGCCTTCTAGACCAATGATTGAACTGGTTCAGTACAGAACCACCTTGAACTAGACTACTTGGCCAGTTTTGTTTCGAACTAGCTTGCACATGGCCCTGTGGAGTTTCAACCCCTACGAGCACAAATTAAAATGGAAAAAAAAAACTAATTCTACCCTCTTCCACCTGTAACCCTCAAATACAGTTGATCAAGGATATTTGGTAAGCTATCGCTTGTAGCATGTTGTTTTTTGGACTATAGAGGCCATTTAGAGCCTTGTTGTTTAAGCATGTTATTTTGATATGCATTGCACCTGGTGCCATTTTGCTATATTCACCCTCGCATGGTATATACATGAGCAGAGTTTACATATTTAATCTCTAATGATTTGGAATATTGGATTTACATTGATGTACAAGTGTGTGTATGTGTATGTTAAATTTTCATATTTTATGTATGTTTTAGTAAACCAATTCCTAAACTGAGTCATCAGACAATTCTGATCTGATTACAATCCCAGTCTAGTCTGACCCTCAGCCAGTTCCGAGTCACATTCCAACTTTCAAAACAGTGCTTGAGAAACATCATTTAAAACATGATAAGGTTTATATGACTGGTTAGTTATTCCTTTCAGATTATGTAATGTAATGCGCCTACAACTTTTATGCAACTGATGAAAGATGTGTTACGACCATTATATATTCTTTTGCAATAGTTTATTTGATGACATTTTGATATTTAGCACTGCTAGAGAAGAACACAAGCCACATCTTAAACAAGTATTAGACACATTTAAGAGAAAGCAATGCTTGCTAATCTCATGAAATGAGAGTTTGGTAATAAGTCCTCAGTTTACCACAAACATATGATTGGTAAGGGAGAACTGAAGATAGATCTAACAAAGATCAAAGCCATCAACAAGTAGCTGACTCATACCAGTCTAAGATCTGTAAGAAGTTTCATGCAAGCAACACAATATTTGCCTCATTTAAGCAATCGGTACACCAATTCATGTTTTGACAACAAAAGAGGAGTTTTCATTAGGCAAAGCAGCATCAAAGGTTTCTGAATGGCATTAAGAGAAGAATCAGTCAAGCGCTAGTTTTGGCCATGCCTAATCAACAACAGTTATTCGAGATTGAGATTGATGCAAATGGGTATGCCACGGGAGAAATGCTTATGAAAGGAGGAAGCCCTGTCTGTTATCACTCTGAGATATCACATAGAATGATAGAAACCTGCTCCCTTGTACAAACAGTAAAGAAATGGAAGCATAACCTCTCAGGTAAGGATACAGTGATTCACACTAATCACCAACCACTTCAATATTTGCAAAGTCAAACTATGCTAGGCATTACAAGTAGATGGGACTTTTGAAGCAATTCTATCTAATAATCAAATACAAGAAGGGCATCATAAACAAGTTCACAGACACACTGTCAAGGCCCACATGCAGAAAACTGCAGGTATGGGAACCATAACATAGTTTACACCTTTAACCCTTGAAGCACTAGGAAAGAGTATATAACTAATGTTGATTTTGGATATGGCTTTCAAGAATTGAAAAAGAAAATAACAAATGATTAAGAGAATGAATAACATCTCCAAGATGGCCCACTTTACAAATTAGACAAAGTAAGTATTGATCAGTGAAACTCGTACTTCAGGAATTGTTGGACATTTTGGCATGAAAAAAATAATGGTGAATCTAAAGAGTTGAGTGTATTGACACAAGTTGGAAGAGAAAGTTTCCAAATACATTCAAGGTTGTGTTCTTTGTAGTGCTACTAAACCAAGTAATAAGAAACTTCGGTTGTATATGCCATTCCTGATTCCTAGCAAACCATGAGAGTGTATCTCAATGGTTTTAGTTGGATGCTTCTCAAGGACCAGGAAAGGCCATGACTACTAGTTTGTGTTAGTGGATCGTTTCAACAAAATGTGTGGGTTGATGCCTTACAAGAAGACAATCAAAAGTCACAATCCAGCTGAATTAGTTCTCTCTAATAAATAGGTACATTTTGAATCGCCTCATACGACTGTGTCAGGCAGATGCAAGACTTTTGGGTAAGTTTTGCACAACCTTATGAGAAAGAATGGATAATTTGTTATATATATATATATAACAAATAAGTGGACTACACAAAAAAATGAAACATAGAGAAAGATTCAATTTAGAAACTAAAACATTTACATGATGATGATACAAATTCAATCGCACATACAACTAGTATTACATCAATGATGCTAAATTGACAAACACACACAACATTGACAGCAAAAGAATGTTTTTTCAGCATTTGAAGCTATTGTTGCAGCCCCACTTCCAATTGATGGAACACTTGCAGACCCTGATGAAATTGAAGGAAGGGGGACATCATCAATGGGGGCATTCCTCCCCTTCCTTTTCCCTCTTTCAGCTGCCCTGATTAAGCCATGATTGATGTGATATGAAGAAAAAACAGACTATTGTAAAAAAAACAAATTGTTGTAGGAAAAACATATTGTTGTAGCAAAAATAAAAAATAAAATGGATGGCAAATCCACTTACCAGCACTTCAACTCTCCTCTAAAACTGATTACTCCCCTTTACTCGTACTCCAAATCCTCCCACAACACCAAAAACCCGACCAAATGGGTGAAAAACAGGGGTGAGAACAAGTGGACCCCTATTCGAAAATCATGGGGCGAGTCTGACACATGCAGACACGAATTTGACTCATGTCCTATGCACAAGACACGAGCCAAACTTGTCTCTGACACGTGTCAAGATCATGTCATTTCCAACACAATGGATATGAGATATAGGGGGGTAGGGACGTGTCAGGTAACTTAGATATGAGTTGAAGCATTCCACTCTACCAATGTTATCAAAACCAGACCAAACTGAACCGACCAATCCAACCGTTTTTGAGGGCAAACCAATCTGAACTGGTGCCATGAACCGAAAAGGTCGGTTCGGTATGGAACCAGCTTTTTTTCATTGAATTGATTGGTCTGTACAGAACAAGCCAGTTTTGTACAATGCTATCAAGGACCCTTTGAACGCAATTTAAAAAAAAAATAAAAAATAAAAGTCAATAATTTATGATTAGGGAAACCTAGTATTTGACCATGTTGCCCTACTATTTCTATGCAATTAATTGTAATGTTAAATTCTAATGTTAAAGTAAAAGTGGCATTTGTTGGAAAATCCATAGAGATGGCAGTCAAATGATTTCCCTTATTATGACATTAACTTGTGATGTTTTCATTATTAGTATTAGATCTTTTAATTATCTTTTCTTATCATCAAGATTAATGCCAAGCAACAAATAGAAGAGAACACAAGATGTAGGCACGCTGCCAAGGAAAAACCCCACTCTAGGGGAAAACCAGTCAAAATTCTTCCTTCAATAGATTCAAGATGAGACGACCAAGACCCTTACAATTTAGACTCGAGACTACCTCCATCAAGTCATCCTCCTTTCACTGTGTTTGCATTCAAAAATCCATGTCATTGTGATAGCATTGAATCCTTGTCACTGTGATGCACCAAGACCTCATAATAATAACGAGATCTCATCATTGTAACAACACCGAGATCTTATCACTGAGACCTCGTGAGTGTAGTTACACCATGACCCTTTCTCTGAGGTAGAATAGAGACCTTCTCACTGTGGTAACATGACACTGTAATAACAACGAAACTGTGAGACCTCCAATCCCTCCTTATTGTGGTAGCTCTGTGGTAACACCAAATCTGAAGTAGCACCGAACTATGTCTCTGAAATGCCTTGTCTGAATTCTTTGTGATCATCGAAGACCTCTCTGAAATGCAAGCACTGTTATAGCACCGAAACTTCTCTTGATTAACCCGAGCCTCTTTCCTGTAAAGATACCGAAACATGTTTCTCTGAATTCTTGTCCGAATTTTTGTGTTAGTAATGCGAAGTCCTCATCCTTATATATATATAGTTGTTTGTCTATTTAAATGCGCCGACATGATACTTTTGAAGAGTAGTGTCACTGAATTGAGCTGACATGTTGATGTATAATTTAGAGGCCAACTTGAAGATAATTCTTTTAACAGCAAGGAGACTTGACTTGATGGAGGAGTCTTTCACAAATTGAATTTGACAATAACCTAAAGCCTAAAATGGAGGTTTGACCTATACATTTGACCCAAGCATGAAACCCATGCTTTAATAAGTCAATTCAAAAATAATAAAAAATATTTTAGCTTTTCTTTTGACAAATATATTACAAGATGCCTCAAATACGTTAAATGAAGACTGAACCTAGTTACATTTTCCAACACTCCCCCTTAACTAGGGAGGTATTCATATTTACATATAATCAAAGAGGTACATGGAATATCTCAAACCACAACATCTATGAAGAAGTTTAGGCACCAGAATGCCATGGGCTAGATTCCTGACCAGGGCAATCTATCCATTGGTCTCTCAACAATTTAGGCATTGCAATGCCGGACTAGATTCCTGACCATGGCAATCTATCCGGGTGGACTAAGATGGACTCAACCTTTCAGCCTCTCTAGGTACCATCAGGCTTACTTGCTAACCATCAACCCAGAGATCCCGGTGCGTGTGAGAGCTCAATGACCAATGCCACCCTTCCAACTTCGAGACCTAGACATCGCAAAGTGTCAGTCAGATGTCCTCCCAGACAATGCTTCACTCACAAAGCCTCAGCACACCTTGATCCAACAAATCAAAGACAACAAATCTCTCTCGATCAAACTGATCGATAACTAGCATGCTATCAAAAACTTTGAGAGATTTACCTGTACAAACACAACCCCAATCAATAATATACTTTCACATGTACATAATCAAATACAAACCTCTGGGGTCTTCCAAACAACTTGATGTTGCTTCTCAACTTTTCATAGTAGGACTATCAACTGAATATTTGACAGAAGATTCCTCAATCATACACTTTCCTTTCCTACTTCATATGCAGCAACATATTCTTCAATCGGATCCTGCTTTCCTTCTTTTAGCATCACCTAAAAAATACATTCTCCAATTTCCTTCTCTCCCTCATGGCCTTCACTAAAACTTACGGTTGTTAGTCCTGGTCTAGTGCATGACACATGAAGTAGAGAATCATATCTGTCACTCCCTCTTAAACATAGAGGATATAATTATTCCTGTACAAGGAATATTCTCAACCATCCTCTTATCCTAGGGAGATTTCTTTCATTCATGCTCCCTCTTAACCTAGGTAGATTTCATCCAGACTCCCTCTTAACTTAGGGAGTTCTACTTCTTCTTTACGACATTGGAGAATCTCTCATGGCTTCCATCCTTCTTATCAGATTCATTCATATATCATGTTTATCACATCAACTTTACGTACGATCATCTTCACCAACTTGACGATAATGCGCATGCACAACTTAGACCCAACCAAACCCTTAGGATCTAGGATTTCATAACATAGCAAAGAAAACCCTAAAATACCAAAACTTTCAAAGGTTTGGGATTTCAGTCAACACCATTTCAACCCTAACAAGTTAGGGTTTTCATGATCATACCAAAACCCCAAACATGACATCATTAACAAAACTTCAAATAGTATTTCACAATAACCCTAAGTAGTTTTAAGGTTTCAGACATTAACATTAGTATACCCTTAGGTTAGGGCTTTCCAGAGAACTTGTCTAGGGTTCTTTAAAGTCAATTAAGAATATGAGGGGGGGTAGATTTATCAAGTGATGAATCACCCAAAACAAGAATCATTATGATTCAAGACAGCTAGACATAACAATGTTAGTAAAGTAATGCAAACTTTAAAAATAAGATGATCATACTTTTAAGAGAGTCTTGTAAGGTGTGTAGTTTGAGACATGCCTGGTGATGTTCCTTAGAAAACCTGGTAAGGATTCCTTGAAGTGTTAAGTCATCATCTTTTATACTTGTAGTACATACTTACAAGCACAACATGTGATACCAAGGACATAATTTAATTTCTTAAGTTATATCTTCTACATAATCATGGAGGAGGGAATCTTTCAAACATTAGTGAGACCTTTTATTTGACATCCTAGATTATATGTAAGCCCTCGAAGATAAGGATGTAAGTTATCTAGGGATTACAATGTTTATCATAGTATAACTATAAGCAAGAATTATTTAATATTAGATGAAGATACGTACCTTGTGATTACATACCTCTTATTAGACTTGTCATAGTAACAATACTTACTTGGTTCCTTGTACTCGAATCCTCAAAGAGCCCTTTCTTCAAGCTGGTTCCTTGCACTAACAATTTCATTTTACATAGGACAGACTTTGGATTCTTTATGTGAAGACACAGTTCATTAAGGTGCCTTATACTTTGGTTCTTCGATCCTATGATGACTGAATTTTTCTTCACTGTGAAAACACCGAATTAGGGGAGAATAATATCGAATGTGGAAGCATACTAGCAAACTGTGAGAGCATGGGAGCATAACACCGAACTGTGGGAGCATCTCACCAAACTGTGGAAGCATAGAGATCATCTTTACACCCTATCCAAGCTCCTTGTAATGACAACAAAATATTTGTTTTATTCAAATTTGTTATCTTTGTTATTCTTCTTCATGAGATCATATCAATTCAATGGCACCAAGTCCGAGTTCTTTGTCACTGTGGAGACATTGAGACCTTTTCTTTCTGTGGTTGCACCGAATTGAAGAGATCATCAATCAATCTGAACTCTTCCACTGTAACAGTACTGAAATGTATTCACTGAAATTGTACTAAATATGGTTACTTATTTTCTAAAGTGACTAAACTATCTCACTATGCCTTTCAAGATGCTTTTGAATTCCTTTAAACTTGATCTTTAATACAAATGTACCCAAGTAATCTTCAAACTTTCTTTTGACCATAGCTCCGATACCATGTTGGAAAATCCATAGAGGGGCAGTCAAATGATTTCCCTTATTATGACATTAACTTGTGATGTTTTCATTATTAGTATTAGATCTTTTAATTATCTTTTCTTATCATCAAGATTAGTCCCAATCAACAAATAGAAGAGAACAAAATATGTAGGCACGCTGCCAGGGCAAAACCCCACCCTAGGGGAAAACCCAGTCAAAATTCTTCCTTTAGTAGATTCAAGATGAGACGATCAAGACCCTTACAATTTAGACTCGAGACTACCTCCATCAATTCATCCTCCTTTCACTGTGTTTGCATTCAAAAATCCATGTCACTGTGATAGCATTGAATCCTTGTCACTGTGATGCACCAAGACCTCATAATAGTAACGAGATCTCATCATTGTAACAACACCAAGATCTTATCACTGAGACCTCATTACTGTAGTTACACAGTGAACCTTTCTCTGAGGTAGCATAGAGACCTTCTCACTGTGGTAACATGAAACTGTAACAACAACGAAATTGTGGGACCTCCAATCCCTCCTCGTTGTGGTAGCTCTGTGGTAACACCAAATCTGAAGTAGCACCGAACTATGTCTCTGAAATGCCTTGTCCCAATTCTTTGTGCTCACCGAATACCTCTCTGAAATGCAAGCTCTATTATAGCACCGAAGCTTCTCTTGATTAACCTAAGCCTCTTTCCCTGTAAAGATACTGAAACATGTTTCTCTGAATTCTTGTCTGAATTTCTGTGTCAGTAATGTGAAGTCCTCATCCTTATATATATAGTTGTTTGTCTATTTAAATGAGCCAACATGATACTTTTGAAGAGTAGGGTCACTGAATTGAGCCAACATGCTGATGTATAATTTTGAGGTCGACTTGAAGAGAATTCTTTCAATAGCAAGGAGACTTGACTTGATGGAGGAGTCTTTCACAAATTGACTTTGACAATAACCTAAAGCCTACAATGGAGGCTTGACCTATACATTTGACCCAAGCATGAAACCCATGCTTTAATAAGTCAATTCAAAACAAATAAAAATTCTTTTTGCTTTTCTTTTGACAAATATATTACAAGATGACTCAAATATATTAAATGAAGACCGAACCTAGTTATATTTTCCAACAACATTCTCTTTTATCTTTCATTTTTATCATTTTACTTAAATTTTTAACATTACAATTAATTGACTCTGGATGTTTAAGAGTGATTCTGACCTCATTGGATTTCACATGGAGAAAGTAGAATAGTAGATCCCACTCAAAATCCAAGAGACTTAACAATGTTTTAGGATTTCAAGATTCGAGGGATTGCAACATTTCCATTGGATTTTGTCATGTACAAGGGTATGAAACTAGCATTTAATCAAGAGCACCAACCCCTCTACATAACTGGATGTTAGTGGCAATGATTGTTGAACTCCTTTATCATCACGCTACTAAAAATGTACCCATCACTCAAACAAAATCTTGACTTGACATTATAAGTTTTCTCTATCTTATTTTAATGCTTAGACTGTGGATATTAACAACAGAGGTCCCAATATAAGCAATGATTTTGATAATATGTAGGTATTTGTTGTAGCATGATTTTTTTGGGATGCTAGAGGCCATCTAGGACCATTTTGTTGATGTATTTTCAGTTCAAAGATGGATTGCACTCGATGCTATTTTGGTTGTGCACCCTTACATGCTATATAAATGAAAACTGCTTATTTGGGTAGGTTTGGATTCATATGGATGCACATGAAAATATATATTTTTCTTTAAAATTTGAATATTTTGTGTTTTTGGTTGACTGGGTTTTTGGTTTGGAGTTTTCACCTATTCCGGTCCAATTCTGATCGATTCCCGGTTTGAGGGGCCTACCAATTCGAACAATGGTTCAGTTCTGATCACATTGCACTCTACTCCATTCTCAGATTAATGGGAAACCCAAAGTAGTTAAGAAACTTCAGTGTAGTTGTTAAGAGGCTACAATAGGTAACATTTGAAGACATGGAATGAACACCTAATTTATATTTAGCACTCTTATAATAGGGTGGTACATTCTTCCAAAAAAGAATCCCCTTTTGAGTCTTGTTATGTTTATTAGACACCTTCACCTTGTCATATTGTGTTTGGGTGATAGATGGAGAGTGAACAAAAAGCGCATGAGGATGCAAATACCATAAGTAGAGTCAACAACAAATCAAGATTCACCTGTAAAAAAAAGAGCACCTTGAGAAGAGTTAAAGGGAGTACAAATTTCGACACAACTAGCATAGAACCAATTGCAAATCATATGTTGGGGACAGTATCTAGCTCTATGTCAATGAACAACGAATGTAAGGAGTAACCAAGAAGTTGAAGTCGTGGAGATATGGACCATTTGAGATCACTACACAACCCTGTGACAACGCATTTATACAAAATCTACCTACATAAATGCAATTGTATTTAATGGTAATATGGAGAATTTGCAACTATAAGAATCATCCTTGCTAAAGAGGGAGCAAGAAGAGAATGTTCTACTTGCAATGGAAGATTTTGCACCAATTGATTGGAGGAAGATACAATGTTGTGAAAGGTCTAAGATACTTGAAGAGGACCACGTGAACCATGGCAGATTAGACTCAAAGGGAAACCACTAAGTAGGAAAAATGGTATGAGAGACACAAAGACATGAACTCATTTCCTCACCTCTCATTGGGACTTTTAGGGACCAAAAGCCTACCATTGGGGAGGTGTGATTTGAAATGAACCATCGAAAAAATCCAAATGGATTGACATATGAAAAGCTCTTCCAAACAAGGTTGAAAGATAAGGCAATAAATCCATGAAGTGACAAGCAACTTAGAGTTCCAACAAGGGAGTATAGAGGTGGAAGGGAAGTCGAACATCACTCTTGAGTAGTCACTAAACCACAACTACAAAGTCAACTACATTTTCCTAGACCATTAGGTATCTAGGCTTTGGATCTAGAGGTGATTAGGAGGCAAGATGAGTTCATGAAGCGCCAATCCATCCCACACATATTTTCAAATCATTTTGTTGACCAACAACTTATACATCTCAACTTTGGTGGTATGGAAGTCAATTTTCCATTATTAAAATTTAAGTCTATTAGTTGACTTGGACTACAAGTAACCCATAAAATCAACCAAGCATATTGTCGAAGCTTGACAAACTAGGAAATTGGATCACATGGAAGATGTGGGGCATCTTAGCCACATGGATTACTCGAGGGTAAGAGACCCCAAGACAATGGGGAACACTATTGTCCACATCAGTGCCATATGGGCATATGCAATTATAGCCTCTAGAGATTTTGTAACTGATTCTTGGGCCACTTGGCCCTCTAGGAAGGAGATAAATAAACTAGCAAACAAAAGGAAAGGGGTTCAACAGTTAATCAATAATGGATTTTTAATTAGTGGGTTTTTGGCACCTTTATTAGGGTTGTTCAACAATTCTATACAGGGGAAAGGTAGTGCCCATTGGTCAACTCAAGAGCTCATCATTTGCAAAGATAGGTTCAAAGCGGAGAGATTTTGTGGAGACCAACACCAACACCAATCTAGTTGTGAAGTAGACCAAAGCAAAGCAAGGAGGTATTTGTTATTTTTTCTTAGGACTATATTGTTCTTTGCTTCAATAATTGCATTTCTTCATTTACACATTAAATTCACCCCATAACATCATAATATTAATCAGATTTACATCATTATTCAGCAACATATGCAACTATGTAGAAAGAACATCATCATCAATGCAGCAGAACATAGAGGAACAATAGAAGAAAAGCATTCACACATAGATATTAGAGACACCATGAATGGTCGGAGACCAGGGGAAAACCCACTATGGGGAAAACCCTTTCAAATTCTTCTTCTTATTAGATTGTCCTTGAATGAATCAGCAAAAGAGTGTACAATGATCCATATCTTCATCCATACAACTATCCAGCAACTTCAACTAAACAATGTCCATAAGATGAACCCAACCAAGCTAATAACCAAACCCTGCTTCAGAAGCTTGCAATAAACTGTCACTGTCTACAGTCAACAAGCGAATAATTCGGTCAACTGGAAAATTGAAACCTCGGTCCCAACAGCAGGGAAGGCGAGTTGTGCGAGCGGCTGAGAGGCTTCAATTGCATGGAGAGGCTTTTTGTCAAATAAATGAACATTGAATCAAGGTTTTTTTTTTTCATTTTCAGATTGTTTTCTTTCATTTCCTAGTCAAAAAATGGCACCTAGAGCAAGAGATCCTGCTTGGGCATATGTTGAAATGGTTGATAGTCAAATGCAATGCAAATTTTGCCATAGGAAAATTAAGGAAGGTCCTGGGGGCATTACTAGGCTGAAACAACACTTGGCAGGGATTAGAGGCCAAATTACCCCATGTACCTCACCAGAAATTGGGGAGATTAGGAAGAATTTGTTGGCCAGCTTTGAGAAATTTAAGGAAGATAAGGCTAGGCAAAGAGACATACAGGTTGAAATTGGGAGGAAGAGGGAGATACAAAAAATGATGGCTGCCAACCCCCATTATGATTTTGAGGGTTCTTCCTCTATCCCTCAAACTGATACATCCAACCCTTTCCAATATGTTCCTCCCTCTTTTGGTTCTGTTCAAGATAAGGGAAAGGGTAGAATGTCAATGAAAAAGGGTGATGTGACTATCAAAAGTTATTTCACTCCCTCCTCTCCATCAGATGCACATGGTCCTGAAGTTAGTAAAACTCAAATGCAGCCCACTTTAGATGACCATTGGAAGAAAGAATTGAGGGAGATTGCTTGTGATTACATAGCTAGATGGTGGTATGATGCTGATATCCCCTTTAATGCTGCTCGTTCACCATATTATGAGCCTATGTTTGATGCCATACATGCTGCTGGAAAAGGCTTCAAAGGCCCTACTATGCATGAGCTAAGGGGGTTTCGTTTGCAGAAAGAAATTCAATCCATTAATGAGTATTTGCAAGAGTTCAGGGACTCATGGGCAAGAACAGGGTGTACCATCATGTCAGATGGATGGACTGATCAACGAACCGTACCATCATAAACTTTCTTGTCTTCTGCCCACAGGGAACCATGTTTTTAAAATCAGTTGATGCATTTAATAAGATAAAAGATGGCCACTTCTTGTTTCAGCCATTGGATCAGGTTGTTGAGGAGGTGGGGGTGGCTAATGTTGTTCAAATCATCACAGATAATGCCTCTAACTATGTTCTTGCTGGTAAACTGTTAGAGGAAAAACACAAGACCATCTTTTGGACCCCATGCGCTGCACATTGCATAGACCTCATGCTTGAGGATATTGGAAAATTAGATTGGGTCAAAAACACTATAGATCATGCCAAAAGCATAACAAAATTTATCTATAATCATACATTGGTTTTGAGCCTCATGAGGAAACACACTGGGGGCAAGGATATTATTAGGCCTGCCATCACTAGATTTGCTACACATTTTTTGACATTGCAATCTATGCTTTCCCAACATAGAAACTTGCAAAAGATGTTTTCCAGTGATGAATGGAATCAAAGCAATTGGTCTAACAAACCAGAAGGCAAAGAATTGAAAAGGAAAGTCTATGAAGAAACTTTTTGGAGAAAGGCAGCAGAGATTGTGAAGCTTGCTGAGCCACTAGTTAAGGTGTTGCGGTTGGTGGATGGGGAAAGGTTGGCTATGGGCTTCATTTATGAGGCTATGGATCAAGCAAAGAAGCAAATAAAGACAGTATACAAGGATAGAGTGGCAAAGTATGGGCCCATTTGGGCAATCATTGATGAAAGATGGAACAATCAACTCCATCGCCCTATACATGCAGTAGGGTATTTTTTGAACCCACTGTATCATTATAAAGCTAAGGAGTCAGTAGCTTTGAGGGGGGAGGTCAGAGATGGACTGGTTGATTGCATTGAACGCATGATCCCATTGGAGTCTGATCAGCTGGAGATACACCGACAAGCCAATATCTTCAGCAATGCAGCAGGTACTTTTGGGAAGAACCTAGCAAAGATTGCAAGAGAAGCAGATGAGCCAGGTAAACAAAAATTTCAATTTTCAAATTCTTAATAGTTTTACTTTTTTTTTAAGTTTGTTAAATCGTTTATAATTTGAAAGTTAGATATAATTTGTAATTTTGTTGAGCTAACTCATTACACTCCTATGTTTTTTGCAGCACAATGGTGGGAGGCCTTTGGTGGCCATTGTCCTGAATTGCAAAGGTTTGCAATTCGTATTTTGAGTCAAACTGGCAGTGCATCTGGGTGGGAGCGCAATTGGGCTGTCTTTGAGAGGATTCACACAAAGAAGAGAAACTGTTTGGATCAAAAACGGTTAAATGATCTAGTTTATGTCCAATACAACCTTCGGCTCAGACGAAACCATTTGCTGAACAAAAGACCTGATTCAGATCCCATTGTGTTGGAAGACATTGATCCAACATCAGATTGGGTAGTGGAGAGTTGTCCAGCAGAGTTTGATCCTGATGAGGATCTTGATTTAGATTTAGATATGGAGACATCAGTTGAACTTGAACATGTTGTTCAACTTCAGCCTGTTCAGTTGAATGCAGATTCCAATCCACCAGCCTCAATCTCACAGCCAGCAAGGACCCCAGTTGTAGGTGCTTCCTCTGCTCAGCCACGACAGAAGCGCAGCCGCATATCTACTCTATCTCAGCTTGCATCTGCTGCAGTTGCACAACCTGCTAGGGGTACCACTTCTACAGTTGCAGTTGGGGATGATGATGAGGAGGAGGAGCCATGGGGCCCCCTGTCTGACTCTGATGATGATAATCCAGAGATTGATCGACATGATCTTGGCTCCTCTGACAGTAGCTACTAGCCAGTAGTACTGTAGTACTAGTACTGGAGTCTGGTCACCGTCACAGTGTACTTTTGTTGTAGAGGCCATTTCTAGCCTCCTTGGTTATGTGTTTTTTGTTTTGAGTCTTCGATCATGTATGACAGTTGACTATGTATTGTCATTGGGTACCATTTTGATATAATGGATTGGTTCATGAGCCTACTTTGATCATATGTTGTCTTCCATCTATATTATAATGTTGTGTGTTTGGAAACATGAATGAAAATCTTTAAAATTATGTTTAAAATCTTTAAAATTATGTTTTTTTATAAAAAAAAGAAATATTTAATGTATTTTTTACAACGACCGAGTCATTGAAATCGAGCTGGTCGAATCATTACCGTTTCGGAGTCGGAGTCGGAGTCTTAAAACTATGGTCCCTGCTCATATGTTGAACATTCTCGAATCTAAAAGAAGAAGAATTTGATATTGGAAGGGGGCTTAAGCTACCACCCTATATTCATAGGGAGCCACTGCTATCACCCGGAATCACTGCCAGCGGAGAGCCCAATGCTACCACCCGGGAAACATCAGAGAGCTTATTATTAGGGAGCACACCTCAACCTAGAATCACATCGGGGAGCACATCTCAACCCAGAATCTCATGGGGGAGAATAATATCTTCAACCCCATATCGAGCAATAGGTGATATAGGGGAGCACATCTCAACCTATACTATTGTCCACTAATCTTCCCAACAATGACCCTCAAGAGTCACGTGTAGAACACCTTCATCATAATCCGAGCTTGGGTGAAATACCCGACTTACCAAAGGTAAAGATCACACACCCCCAAGCCTCCTCAACCTGTTGGCGAGATGGGGAGGGACAATCCCAACAAGCCCAACTTGTGGGTATGATGCCAACTGGAGTATACTCTGCAAAGACCAAGATAGGGGGAGATACTAGTTTTTTCAAAAAAAACAAGGATCACACACACCCTATGGGTGATAGATAGGGGAGTAACATGTATGACCCTATTATCCAGAGATCCATCAACCCTAGGAGCCCTCCATCTCAATTTCTCACCCTGGGAGCTCAGACAAGGGGGGAGTAGTTGGCTAAGTGTTCTCGATCAATCCAGCTCTTTGTAGATCAGAAACATATCATCGTGCCCATATCTAGTACCTGCTTAATCATCATGTCATAATAGCCACAGTATCATGTTCATGCAGGACATCAAATCAAATATTATATCCAAGAAATATATATACAAAAAGGATACTTTATTCATCCTCCCTCCCACGAAGGCGGCAACCACAAGCCTTTACTTGTCTCGTACCGTCGTACGACAACATTGTCTCAATATATGAAGAGATCTCAATCCCATCTATATATGGGATTCTCTGCCAATCGGATCCCACTCAATATTATCACAATGTATCCCTGTCATATCCAAAACCTGCTCAAATAGCTCTTCAAAGAGCTTCTTCAACCTGCCCCACAGCTAAGTATGCCAACAACATCATATTCAACCTCGATCGTGCTTAAAGCTATGGACTTCCCATCAAAAATATGATCGCAAATCTCATACTAAGGCAGCACCCAAACGTGCTCATCTCATCAATAACGATCCCAAAAAGCATCAATATATCCATGCAGTCACATATCACGGGAAGAATGTCTCAGTCCAAAAATCGATCATCCCATGCAAATATCTCGAAGTGTGCTTGATGACAACTCAATGTATATGAAGAGGCCCAATCATGAATTGACTCAGATTCTATGTAAAACATATGAATATACAGATGAGTGTTCACACAGATATTACATTCAACAATATTTGCACATAATTCAATCAGAGTGTCCAAGGATTTGCATTTCCATTTTCTGAAACTCTTCAATAGCTTTACAATGTAGATTTTTTTTCCAAACTTCAAAAAGTAATCTATCATGCCATGATTCTTCATTTCAAGCTTCAGAGGCCATCTCCCTCTTACTTTGATCACCAAAGGCTTATTTATCTGTCAAGAACAGACCATCAGTAAATAAAACCAAAATCAAACAAAGTCATACCTTAGACCTCTTTTGAAGTAGAGGCTTGGATCGGCACATCTTCCAAGCTTCACCAGGTAACTGTCAATGCGGATATATCTAGCTCGGGGAGCTTGTTTCATATAATGTTTTTTTACCAAATCAACACAGTGCGATCAAATCAACTAAGTCAGTTTATCAAGCCTTAGACGTCAAATCAAAACTAATATCGAAATCATAAAAGTTTTTGCCAATATGACTGTAACAAACTCTTTGGACCAAATGTCAAGTGGAGCTCATATCCAAATGCCAAGTTACAACAACCTTTTATTTACAAAGCATTATCCAATCAAGCCATCCTAAAGATTGTAGCATGAACCACTAAATATCAAGGACAAATCATATAAGTTTCATGCATATACTAAGAATGAGTCATACAAGTTCCATCCATTCATTGTGAAATTATTTCATATTGAATTACAACTGTTTATATTTCAACCATAATGCAAAATCATTATTAGTCACTGAAAGTTACCATGCTTACCTAGTATTGTCATCAAGGCAAATCATCAAGTATTAAGTCAAATCATTAGTCATCAAAACAAAACCCTAATTCATCATTTCTGTGAATTCAATCAATTTCATAAGCCAAAAACATATGAAGCATCACGTCAATGTTCATAAACATATTTATGAATTATCAAGCATCATGTCAAAACTCCAAACATTGCTCATCTATACCAATCAGTGCAATCTTGTCAAACCCTTGCACCGTTATCAAATACTATCATATACTAGTTGTATGTTTCGGTCACCTGCAAACACAAGTTTATTCAACACATTCACATCTTCTATAGTAAGTCAAATATTCAAACTTTTTTGCTCATAGAACTTTTTGATGACTCCTCCATATCTATAGCACTATCATACCGCTGGTGCCTTCCTGATTTTATGCATAAAGCTTCAGTTTTGTGACCTACAGGCATAACCGACACATAGGCTTTCTTTCATGCGGTTGAGAGGCTACAACTGCACCCCTAAGCTTGCTTCCATGTGGTTGGGGCTCAGACTAAGGGAAACCCTCTCTTTTCAAACCAGAACTTGATACAGACTAACAACATCAAATATCCAAAAATCTTACTTCAACGATAAAGAATCTTCTATACATATAATGCAAATGATAATAGGTGTAGGGATCTTATGGAGAGTTCCCCCCTCTGAATGGAAAGCCACTTCAGTCATCATTATTCAAGACATCAGCCTATCTATAATACGGTCATGCATCAATAGAAATATTAGATCATAAAATCAAAATATATCAGGTTCTAACATATATTCATCATGGTCATAACATGTCAACTTCAACTATTCCATCATCACATATAATCATGACATCAAACTTTCATCAAGGGTTAGAGTCATATGATTAGGGCAGCTGCCAAGTGCTTCATCATACTTTAAGGATCATAATCACTTTATCGCTTCTTTTTCATTTATTTAATCATCAAATCAGGGCATCCAAATTTACCATATGTCATAATTACTAAGCCAAGGTCAACAAGGAGATCTTGAGAATAAACACATTGTTACACTTCTATCATCATGGTTATCGTGCTTATCACAAACACGATCAATAGTATCAAGCTATCATATATAAGAATCAATGTGCTAACCTTCTTTATAGGATTAGGAAATCCATTATGTCAAAAATAAGAGATTCTTGCGAAATATCAAGTATACCAATATATCAAAAATCAATGATTCTAAGTAATTTTACGATGTAAGATACTTGTTCAATACTAAGTGCACCATCCCATCATAAGTATCATGAATCACACTTTCATATGCATGAGTCATTTATGAAGGTGACATTCCCATCATACCTTAGGGCTTACCTTGCCATCCAATATTGCAGTTGAAAAATAATATCAGACATACCTTGTAGTATTCAAATACATGTGTATCTTTTTATTTGGCATTGGCAACATGAGCACTTTGACAACTTCCTTGTCATAGCTCTTCTCTTCCTGCACTAGCCATCATTTCCTGCATCTCAAATGATCCTCAAGAAGGATCCACTTATCATATCTCATCAAGAGGTTAGAAGTATCCAAATGCTTAGATATTCATGCAGGAAGTATAAGTAATAATCAAAACAATAATCCCAAACAATAATAGAATCCAAAGGAGGTAACATAAATCTAAAAGGTACTTATCTTTTAACGAGAAGAGATCAGCTTCCTCTTCAACCACCCTTCAAGATTCGTGACTACCCATCATCCATGTAACAATATTTCAACCAACTTCATCAGCAACCAAGTCTAATAGGGACTATCCCATCTAGGGCTTCATCAAATTTGTTGCAAGTGCTTTGACCATCTTCACATTGATCATGCAAGGGTTTCTAGATTGCATATCTCAAAACTTTGCCATAAACCAGGGTTTCTTCCAAACCCTAACTTCATGATATCCACCAAACCCTAATAACCAAATTACCCAGAGTTTCCTTCAAACCCTAGTATTCTTTTAGGGCTCCTCCATATTCTCTTGCATCCATCAAAGGTGTCTTCATAGGGGTGATCTTCAATGACTTTCCTTCAGCCCTCTAATCCCATGTTATGTTTTCTTGAAGCTATATTGTTATTTGCTTCGATAATTGCATTTCTTCATTTACACATTAAATTCACCCCATAACATCATAGCATTATTCAGATTTACATCATTATTCAACAATATATGCAACTATATAGAAAGAACAACATCATCATCAATGCAACAAAACATAAAAGAACAATAAACGAAAAGCATTCACACATAAAGACACCAAGATTTGTCGAAGACCAAGGGAAAACCCACTATAGAGAAAACCCTTTCAAATTCTTCTTCTTATTCAGCAAAAGGGAGTACAATGATCCATATCTTCAACCATACAACTATCCAGCAATTTTAACTAAACAATATCCATAAGGTGAACCCAACCAAGCTAATAACCAAAACCCTGATTCAGATGTCTGCAATCAACTGTCACTGTCTGCGGTCAAATGCCGAACCATGCGGTCAACAAGCGAAAACTTCGGTCAACTAGAAAACTAAACCCTAGGTCCCAACTGCAAGAAGGCAAGTTGTGCGAGCGGCTGAGAGGTTTCAACCGCATGGATGAGTCGGCCTACGTGTGGTTGCCGCCGAGATTTCCCTGTAGCGTGCTTGCAACTTAGAACCAAAACCCTAGAACACACATGCGAACTTCAGACCCTGCAATTTCGGACATGTGCGAGCTAATTTCCGCAAAATTGCTTCGGACCTATGCGAGCCAAAACCAAGAAAGAGAATAGAAGAATGATCTAAGATGATGTCCAAATGAGCTTGAGGTCACCTGTATTTATAGTCTTCCAAGGGCGTCCAATTTGCTTTAGGGTTGACCTGATCAAATATGCACATGTGAGCTTTAATTCAAAAATACACTTTCCCTTGTCCAAATTGAGTGCTTCAATAGTCAAAATTTGATCCTCTCGAAAATAGGGATCACATCCCATGGTTGGAATTTGTCACTGAGCTACCAAATTAACAGTATTCATCCCTGCAGTGATTAATTTGGACAAAATAGTAGAAGCTCTAGTTGAGCCTTTGGACACTATAATTTGCCCTAAATGTAATAAAGAGCCTAGCAAGCCATTTCACGCTAGAGTTTTCCTCTATTATAAATCTCTTTGTCTACATTGTGTATGTTTGTGGATTTCTTGCATTGAGTTTTTGTGTATGTTTGTGGATTTCTTGCATTGAGTTTTATAAATCTCTTTGTCTACATTGTGTATGTTTGTGGATTTCTTGCATTGAGTTTTTGTGTATGTTTGTGGATTTCTTGCATTGAGTTTTTTGGTTTGAATAGGCAATTACAAGTATTTGCAGTGTCAAAATTAGGATCTATGTGGGTGAGTCGAATAGGTCATAAACTAACCAATTACAAATCTCGCAATTTAAGATACATAAATCTTTATGTCTACATTGTGTATGTTTGCGGATTTCTTGCATTGAGTTTTTTGGTTTGAAAAGGCAATTACAAGTATTTGCACGGTCAAAATTAGGATCTATGTGGGTGAGTCGAATAGGCCATAAACTAATGAATTACAAATCTCGCAATTTAAGATACATAATCTCGCAATTTAAGATACATCTTGGATGTCGCCATTGATTGTATCGAAAATATCCTTGTGTGAAAACTTGAGAGAGAACAAGATCCTCAAGTACTTACTAAGTGGCCAAAACAGCAAATGGCAACAAAGTTTGTGCATTTTTATTACTGGATCAAATCAAGGCCAACGAGCAAATGGAGTAAGTTCGGGCACACGTCTTAATAAAGATATATTATCATGATAATCAGGGAAATAATTTGAGTTTCCAAAAGGATTATGGCTTCATCTTAACCACTTTCAAGACCCTATCAACACCGTATCACTGGATTGCTAAGAATGGTCAAACGTTAAATTCATTTCTTCAACATTTAAATATTTCTGAAAATCCATGCCCTCATATTACAGGATCTGTTGCTGCATCTGTTCAGCCCTGTACAAGAGCAATCTTACAGATAACCAGAAGCAAAGAAAAAGCTGCATCCATTCAACCCTGTACAAGAGCAATCTTATCTGTTCAGCCCTGTACAAGAGCAATCTTACAGATAACCAGAAGCAAAGAAAAAGCTGCATCCATTCAACCCTGTACAAGAGCAATCTTACAGATAACCAGAAGCAAGGGAAAAGAGAGGGCAACATATAGAAAGAGATAAACAGACATGCATGGGATGCTTCACCCAACCTTCATGTCCGGCCTAGGGCCAAATGCCATGACTCTCACATACCCTTCGTTATCTAAAGGACAGCTGGGGAGCCGACTCCATGTCTTTTCACTTAGGCTGTAAAATACCACCTCCATCACCTTCATACATCCATTGAGGATAAAGCAGGCGCGATCTCCAACTCCTATGCAGCCCATAAATGGGCAATCCATAGAGCTGTCAATACCATACAAAGTCCTGTTAACATCCTCACACAGGGATGGAGGCATTCTGGCGACCTCTTTCCAGCATGATGATGAAGAAAAGGGGGAGTCCGCCTTCACCTTTTCAAACTCCCATATAATAGCTTCCTGCAACAGCCCCTCTCCGTCATTGACCTTCCCACCTGTAACTAGAACCCGCGACCTGCCGTCATTGACCTTCCCACCTGTAACTAGAACCCGCGACCCACAGGTGAGCAGGTGAGGGAAAATGTGTTTTTTCTTGGCCAGCTCTGGCAAGGGTGCAGAAAAGGAAGTCCCATTTCTGATGTTGAAACCCATTATGCCCCACCAGCCATTGATGATCGTCAAACAATAGAAAACACCATCACAAAAAAGCAACTCCATTCCCATATGTGCCCGCACTACCCACAAATCCTCGGGCATGTGTCCTGCAATGCGCCATGACCTGTCAGTGGAATCATAGATTTCCACTATATCGCCTTTCTGATCACGCGGTTGGCCGAGTGCCACAACTTTGTATGTCTCTCGACTGTCGTCCTCCCCTTCGATGATGCCTATGCTTCTAATTGACCATATGGATGACATTGGGGGAAGTTTTATTGACGTTCTTGTGAGAGGATTGGCAACAACAAATCTTGGGAAATTTCCCACCAAGAACAACCCTGCTGCAGACCCATGACAAGCAGTTTGTATTTCCTTTTCCTTTAGGAAGGAAAGGGAGATGGAAGAACTCAACCTCCATCTCTGGATGAAAAAACAGTAAAGCAAACAATTAGGCATTTTGGATTGGGCATTTTGCAGAACTAGCCATGGCATACTGTTGGAAGGCGCCTCTCCCCATTTCCTTATGAATTTGGCTGATGAAAGGAGAGCATTCCACTCCTTGCACACGCTGCGAAATCTACAGATGCATTCCACTGTAAGCCACACCAGTATTTTGTGTTTGAAATCGTCATGTAACTCGGGCAATTCGAAGACCTCCTCACGCTCGCCCATTAAAATTCAATTAACCCTATACAGCACAGTAGGAGATGAAGATGAAGTTGAATGGATTGTAATTGCTTCTTGAACCGAATATATAGAGAAAGATATTCTTATTTTTTAAATGAAAATGAGCCGAGCGTGTCGGGAAAAAAACGGAGTTGTCTATAATGCGACTTTTTGAAGATTCCGGTGATGGTATCCGGCGAAGAAATTGAGGTCAAATCTTGATTTCTTGCAGTTAAAATGGTTTTTTAACTGAATATTTGGATTCAGCACCCTGAAAAACCCCTGGGACGCTTTCATTGTGCAGAAACTAGCTATCAAACTTGCGATTCCAATAATTCTTGCCAGATTTCAACCGGAAAAATCCGCCAAAAAACCTTTCAAAAAGTCGCGTTATAGACAACTCCAAAAAAACCAAAACAGAGCAGTGCAGGGCCTCACTATGCGTGTCCTTGAATTCATGAATCACTATGCGTGTCCTTGAATTCATGTGATTCATGTGACAGCTCAGTAAACAGATGAATCTGAAGTAATTTCAATCTACAGTTCACAAATAACAAATATTAAACACTCTCTTCGAAAATGCATAACATTATTCTAAATAAACGGAAATGCATAACTTCTAGAATAAAAGCGAAAGTGATTTCAGATCAACATTATTATAAAATATATACTATCGGTTGAAATTAAATATATTATTATAAAATATATACCATCACAATCATAATTGGGCTGAAATCAAATATATTATTATAAAATATATATTATCGCAAGCATATAATATATACTATCGGTTGAAATTAAATATATTATTATAAAATATATACCATCACAATCATAATTGGGCTGAAATCAAATATATTATTGTAAAATATATATTATCACAATCATATTAATAAAGATGTAGTTGATATGTGTTAAAAAAAAATATATATATATATATATATATATATTTATATTTATTAAGTTGAAATTTTAGATTTTATTGAAACTTTATATCTCAGGCGGATACTCGGTACAATATACACTAATACAATTCCTTAAACTACTATCAATAATTGTAGTACAATATATACTAATACAATTTCTTGAACCATTATCAATAATTACAAATGAAAGTAACAACACAATATTTAAAAAATAAAAATAATAATATTGATTTAAATAAATCTTATTTACATATATATTATGTCATTCAACTTTATAAATTTAATAAATATTATCGAAGTTTATCTTGAAAACATAAAAATATGTATAAAATAATTAAATTAAGAAGTAATAATTATATGTTAAAATATATAACTATAAAATCGCTGGTATATATCACATCAAAGTATATAATTATAAATATAATTTAGAAAATCTCAAGAATTTTTTTGTTTTTCTTTTTTTCCGAGTGGGAAAATCTATCATAATTCAAGTTGTTAAACCAGTGGTGAGGACAATTATCTCAACCATCTCTAACTGCTAACCGCGAATGCAGCTGCTCATCCCGGTTATTCAAGGAAACCCACGCCACCTGGGTCCCGTATTCAAGAAAAAACCAGTTGAAAAACCAGTCGTTATTCAAGGAAAGCTACCCACCTCGAATAACCCACAAGGGGGCAGAGTTTCACTCTTGCCAAATACCTCTGGGTCTTGGGTTGTTAACCTGGTGAGGACAACTATCTCAACCATCTCTAACTGCTAACCACGAATGCAGCTGCTCATCGCTGTTATTCAAGGAAAACCACGCCACCTAGGAATGCAGCTGCTCATCGCGGTTATTCAAGGAAAACCACGCCACCTGGGTCCCTTATTCAAGAAAAAACCAGGTCGTTATTCAAGGAAAACTACCCACCTCGAATAACCCAAAGGGGGCAGAGTTTCACTCTTGCCAAATACCTCTGGGTCTTAGGCTGTTAACCTGTTTCCTTAGTCTAACCAAAAACAATTTTAGGATATACTCCAAAATTTATCATATATAAATTCATCTTATAAAGAAAAATAAATTATTATTAAAAATAATATATACACTATAACACAATAAATATATCATAAAAATATTATAACACATCACTTCTTTTTATTATTATGACATGTCATTTAAAAATCTTGCAGACGGATTTGATTTAGATGCATTATTTCAAGTTTAGAAAACAAACTCCATAGACTACTCTATAATTTAATATAAAAATTAATTTAAAACTTTGAATATAAAAATAGTATAAATCATTAGAATATAAAATACATAGAATAGCCTCGTGGACGTTAAAATAATTTATTTCTTTCTGTCATTATATACCTAAGTAATAAACATACATAAATTCACACACCTCAATAAAGCGTTTGAATGAATATTGTTATTTGTCACTTGTCTCTTTAAATAAACTTTTTTTCAGAAAAATGCTCCAGCGCTAAGCGAATGATTAAGTTATTTTAAATTATTTTTTATCAACTTTGACGTCATTCGACGTCATCCTAATCGATATAGTGAGGTACAACAAATCTGTACAATTTTTATAAAAAACACTTTCGACCTAATAACATTTATTAATTAAATATTTTAATAATTAAATTAATAATATATTCAGAACTCCTACCCTAAAAGGCAGGACCACGGATCTTTTGAACCGTTTTTCCAGGGGTTAGTATCGAGCTACAGTTTTCACGGATTAAAATTCCAGAAGCATGGTTTTTATAAAGTATTTAAAATTTTATATCACACCTTTTTAAAAGTTTTTAAATAGAAATTATTATTTTTAAGATAATTTAGTGGTTGGTATAATGGTATATTATTTTTTTATTGGGTTTTAAATTTAGAAAATATTTTTGGTCTTTTATAATAAGGAGTAGGCTTTTTATTCTCTTAAAGTCTTATTTCTTGCTAAAGTCTTACTTCTTGCTAAGTCATAAATTCTTGTATATTTGGTTTATGAGTTGTTGGATACATTTTTAGTGTTATAGTTATAGCCACTAAGTTTAATCTTGAACTTACCCAGATTTTTCCAACAACATATTCACTCTAACTTACGAAGATACAATTTCAAACAAGAATGTGATTTTTTGTTATTTAAAATACATTTTTGAATACATATATAGATTAAACACCTTGGAAAACTTCTAAAACATTCAAATTCTATAGATTAAATAAGTTAAACTTAATTTTTTAACAAAAAAAAATATTATGAAAAAAAATATAATTGTAAAACAACAGGAGGACAGAAGGGAGGAAATCTTAAAGGTTAGGGCAGCAAGAGATGAAGGCAAGAGAACATGGATTTATAAAGGCAAAGTTGTGATGGCGTGATTTGGACCTCCTTAACAGAGCAACAAGATGGTAATAAAGAAGAGGCAACAAACTCTTCAACGAGAAATCAGAAAGCAATGTCAGTATGGGAAAGCAAGGACAAAGACTCAAATGTGAGTCTTGCATGTCAAAACAAATAGCAATCAAGTCATACCCAGGTTTCCTTAAGATTAGTTTGTTGGAACTGCAAAGGTTACCCATGGAGACGAGGACCTGGGTTATGACCTATTGCGGAAGATAGAGACATAATTTGCCTCATAGAAACACATGAGCATGAAGGGTGCAAGACACCTATGTTTGAGGGATACTGGAAGATGGCAGTGTAGAACAAGGCAGCAGGGAATGGCAAAAGGCATGAGGGTATCATGGTTTTAGTAAGGGAAAAAAAAGGTCGTCTCATTCAATTAGAAAAAGAAGACTCAAATAAGCAATTCATTTGGTTTAAAATATCAGAAAGTGGAAACCACATGAGAATTGTAGCATGCTATTTTGCGCCGCAGGTTTCAAAAATCTACAAAAGTAGAGGGCTTGATCACAAAGATCCATTTGCAACCTTAAAAGCGAATATTGCAACATATTCACATCTAGGTGAAATCCTTAGAGTGGGTGATTTCAATGCTAGGACTGCAAGCGAGCAAGCTAACATTCTTTGTTGTAAAGATGATTGTGACGCTGATTGGCTTACAGAAGAAAGTAATCATCAATGGGAAAGAATTTCATAGGACAAGGGCTGCAATCTCTTTAGTGAACAATTTCTTACTCTATGTGGGGCCTTTGATTTAGTCATTTGTAATGGCTTGACTAGATGGGCAAAGTCCAGCCATTTCACTTGCAATACTTACAATGGAGCAAGTGTGGTAGATTATATAATTTGCTCGCATGGTTTGTGCGAGAAAATGGAGGAAGTTTTGATTGGAGATCAGTTGTGGGACTTGAAATCAGATCACAAGCCAATTTATTTATGTTTCTATTGGATTCGAAAGAAACAATTAGAGTCAAAAATTCACCATGTCAAACAAAATCTCCCACAGGGCAGAATTCTTTTGACCCCAAAAAATTGTAATACCTTCAAAATGACGCTAGAGAGGCTCTTCGAGAAGGAGAAAATTACAATTCACAGCCTTCATAGTCATGAATTAACACATTTAATTCAATGCGCACTTGCAAAGTGCAAAAGAGCAAAAATTAAGAAGTCTGAAACAAATTGCTTTCCAGTTAATGCTTGGTTTGACGAGGAATGCAAAAAGGCAAGGAGAATGTGGAAAGAGTCAAACAAGGATAACATAAAGCTCAAAGCTTACAAGCAGTTATTAAGCAAGAAAAAGGTCGATTTCATGGTTTCAAGGAGGGAAGAACTAATCTTCCTTAGGAAAAATAATCCCAAATTATTTTGGAAGGAGCTCCAACCGAAAAAGATACAAATTGGAAATAATATTATAGCTTCTAAATGGTTTGACTATGCAAGACAGCTCTATGAGCAGGTTCCCAAGGTTGACCCTCTCCCCTTCGTCAACACTGATACTGAACTCTTCTCGGTACAAGAGGTAGAGATGGGTATCAAGAAGTTGGGTGTTGGAAAAACAAAAGACTTAGCTGAACTCCAAGCAGAATATCTAAAGTGGGGCTCAAAGATTCTTGCACCTCACATTACAAAAATCTTCAACAACATCATACAACAAGGGCTCCCCACAGATTGGACAACTAGTTTGGAAATACCTCTTTTCAAGAGCGGTGACGCCAATAATCCCTCCAATTATAGGACCATCATGCTAAACCCTTTGTTTGCAAAGTTATTTGGAAGCATGCTAGAAAACAAACTTAGCAAGTGGGCAGAAGATAGAGATAAGCGTGCTAAAGGGCAAGCAGATTTTAGACCTAAACATTCCACAGTTGATCATTGCATAACTTTAAGGCACATCAGTGAAAAAGTTTGGGAGAAAAAGGAAGAAGTATTTTGTTGCTTTGTTGATTTCAGAAAAGCGTTTGACTCAATTCCTAGGGATAAGCTTTGGCTCGGAATAAAGGAACTTGGGGTTCCTAAACATTTGAGAGCAGCTGTGCATAGGCTGTACGAAGAGGTGAAAGTCAAAATTATAACTTCAGTAGACATTCCTAAAAGTTTTAGAAGCGATATTGGGGTCAAGCAAGGTTTCCCACTGTCTCCTACCCTTTTTGGTTTATATATCGACAAGCTTGAGGAGTGGTTAAATTCGCAAGGGGGTGATGGTATCTATTTGGGCAAGTTTGATATAAGGCTTCTTTTGTATGCAGATGACCTTATTCTGATTGCTAAATCAGCTCTTGGTTTGCAAGAACACTTACTATCCCTTGAGAATTTTTGTAGAAGTGTGGGAATGCAAGTCAATATTAACAAAACGAAAGTAGTGGTCTTCTCTAAGAAAATAAAACATAACCAGCATAAGTTCTACTTTGAAGGCAACATTCTGGAAGAAGTTACGGATTACAAATACCTCGCAATTGACTTCAACAAAAATCTAAGCTGGAATGGTTGTAGAAAGAAAAGAACATTGGGGGGTTGGAAAGAATTTTATGCTTTTCAAAATAGGTGTAAAGAGGCAGAGTTATGGGACTGGAAAACCACTCAAACTCTTTTTGGGCTTCTAGTGATTCCGGTGATTCTCTATCGTTGTGGACTATGGGCCAGCAGTACATCCGACATGCAGTGGAGACAAATTGAGAAAATTCAGAAGCATTTGATCACAAACAAATTTAAGATTAAAACTACAGTTCCTTATGATATCTTGTTAAGTGAAACAGAGACTGCTCCTATTGAAGCAATTGCTATGGTGCGAGTCATAAGGTATTTAAAAAAAATGAGCAAATAGAAGATGTAGATGACCTAAGGTTGTCTTTAATGATAAATTGTGCAAGAGCAAAAACTTGGATGCAGCAAAATAACAAATGGTTTAATAAATGGGGTATTTGCTTGAACGCGTGTCCCATAAACAGTAAAGAGATAAAAACTTTTGTTATGGAAAAGTTCCACAAGCGTACTTGGGATAAGGAACTAGGAAGAAAGAAAAATTACTATATTGAAGTGTTTAATCTCACTCATAGTCATCAACCAAAAGCATACATAGAGGCCAATATCTCTCGGAGAGCCAAAATTCTTATTGCTCAATTAAGGACTAATTCTCATCAACTCCGTTGTGAAACAGGGCGCTGGAAAAGGCCAAAGGAAGTGTGGGAGGAAAGAGTATGCATCTTTGTTCTTCCGAAAAAGTGGAAATAGAAAAACATTTCATTTTAGAATTGTGAGGCTTTCAAAGACAACAGGGAAAGTTATGCAGATATACTGGCAGCTAGCTCTTGGGATAATCTATTTAGCGACAGGTTTGTCGATAAGCTGGGAGCATTTATTTTGAAGCTTCACAGAAAAAATGTTGAATACATCAAGCAAATGAAAAAACAATCTGTCCCATAAACTATCTTTAGTCTAGTGAAAGTTAAAATAATTTCTTTCTTTTTTTCTTTCTAATTCATTTTAAATTTTCGTATTTTTCAATTTTTCAACTTTTATAAAATTTTAAAAGTTTTTAAAACCCAAATTAATATTAATATTTTCTTTAATTATAATATTTTTATTTTAATAAATTATAATATTTTTTATTTTAATATAATTATTAATATTAAAATAAAAGTTTATGAAAATAGGTTTTATGGGTTTAGTTCGTATTACGGTGGGTGAGAAAATACAGTGCCGAGCTTGTGTATGAGTTTATTTGCTTAAGGAAATGCAAGGGTGAAACAAAATGAGTGGAAGTGTTTTAAAGAAATTGTAAAAAAAGAAATTGGGATTAGGGTTGTTCTAATTATTGTATGTGGTTGAAAAGGTATAGAGTTTGTTATGTAAAAAAAATTGGGATTAGGGTTGTTTTAATTATTGTATGTGGTTGAAAAGGTATAGAGTTTGTTATGTAAAATATTTTATTTTTTTTAACTAAAACGAGTATTTTTATTTATGAATGGCCAAAGCCAGAGCAAGAATTACAATTCACTGTATCTCTCATTGCTTTTCTCTGCTTTTTCTAGACCTCCTAGCTCTTTTAGGGAATGATTGCCATTTTCAGTGCCCCTGCATTTATGCTGATCATACTTTTTTCAAGAGTGCATCCTGCATTTGCTAACCTGTCTGCTTCAGTGTTTAAATCTCTGAGGATATGGAAGAGCTGTGCTGATGAGAATTCCTTCATAAATCTGTTTACTCTTGTTAGCTGCTTGTTTAGGGCTGGATCTTTGAGGCCTTTCTTATTTATTAGAGACCTTATCAGCAGTTCTGAATCTCCAAAAACTATAATTTCATTTGCGTTTCCTTTTCTGGCCAGTTGACAAGCTTTTAATAGACTGAGTGCTTCTGCTTGATTGTTGGTTTTTAGCCCAAGTCCCCAACTGAATTCCTCTTTTCTCCCATTCTGAAAATAGATGACTCCCCCTGCTCCTGACTTGCCTGGATTTCCTTTCAAAGCCCCGTCGAAGAATATTGTGCATTTACCTTGTGACTTCCACCACTTCTGAAAGTTGTCCGAGTTGTCTCTAAACTGCCAGTTTTCCTTGTGGATTGGGCGGATGATGGCTGGTGTTATTGGCATGGGTGAAAAGCCTTCCAGCCAAGCCTGTTCTTCATTTCTGAGGGTGCCATCTTTGACGCTGGTTTGTCTCAGAGTTTCTAAAAGAAGATCCTTGGCCTGCTTTGCTACAACTTCTGCATTGATGTCTTTTTGATTGAAGACAGATTCATTCCTGGAAAGCCACAACTTCCAACATACATATTTCGGTGCAGTAATCCACAGCTTGTGCCAAAGAGATTTTTCATTGATGCTATGGGGGTACCGAGTTTTCCAAGACAAAAACATTTCTATGATCTGGCAGTGTGATGGGGGTCTCACATTCAACCCTGTCAAGAAGCTGTTCCAAACTTTCTGTGCGTACTCACAGTCAATAAACAGATGGACTGAGGTTTCTGGAGCGTTCTTGCAGAGGGCGCAACGATGCGGGCCTGCAATGTTTCTTTTACACAGATTGTCTCCGGTCAAGATTTTATTGTGGAATAAGGTCCAGCTGAAGAAGTTGATCTTGGGGATGCTGAAATTTTCCCAAATCTGTTTCCAAACTGATTCCGGGTGCTGTGACTCCTTTTTTCCTTGCATTTGAAGATAGCCTTGATTGACCGTGTACTCTCCTGTTTTTCCCCATCCCCATAAATCTTCCTCTTCCTTATGCACTGGTGTAAAATCTGTTATTGCCTCTAAAAGGATTTTTGATTGTTCTTTTAAGTGAGTTGGGATGATTGGCAATGACCAACGCTGCCAGTTGCCATTGAAGTCCCACTCTACTATATCCTCAATTTTCCTTGCTCCTTTAGAAATTAACCAGGCTCTTAACTCTGCGATTTCATTGATGGTTGAGAGAGGGGGATGATTCATAATTCGGTCTTTCCATAGAAGCGAATTTTTGCTGTTTCCTGGGATTTTGTATAAATGATTTCTGAAGAAATCGACCCCTCTACAGCAAAGCCTCCAGGCCTGTGTTCCTCTTGGGGAATGCGCTGGAATGAATGTTGAGATTGATTGCTTTTGCAAATATTTAAGGTTCAGCAACTGACTGGTTGGATGCGATGGCTCTGTGATTAATTGCCATAGGAGTTTGCAGCCCAAAGCCAAATTTGCATGCTGGGGTCGCGGATTTGAAGTCCGCCTTCTGCTATTGGACGCTTCACTGTTTCCCATTTGATGAGGTGGAAACGATCTCTGTTTCCTTTCCCTCTGTTCCAAAGAAAGTTTCGTATAATGCTGGTTATTTGATCGGTGATTTGTTTTGGAGCCAACAGCAACGAGGCTTGGTATGTAGGCAGGGCGGAGAGCACGGATCGGATGAGGGTGAGTTTGCCACCAGTAGTGAGCCATACTCCGCCCCATGCTATTATCTTTTTTTTATATTTGGATATCACCTCTTCCCATAATTGATTTCGATTGGATCCCCTCGTCAATGGTAAGCCGAGGTATTTAATTTTTTCCCACAGAGCATATCCTTTGAACCCCAGTACTTTGGCAATTCTGTCTGTAGCGTGCTGATCGGTGTTCCAACTGTATACTGCGCTTTTCCTTTCGCTGACTAGCGCACCGGTGATGTTACAGTACTGTTGAAGGATGGTTTTGAAAGCAGTTGCAATTCTCGTGGATGCGCCCCCCAGCAGAATTGAATCATCAGCGAATAGCGCATGATTCACCGGGGCTATTCCTTGAACAATCCTTATCCTAGGAATGGTTCCAATTTGTTTCTCTTGAGTTAGCTTACGGCTTAGAACATCAGCCATCAAAATGTAGAGAAAGGGCGAAAGAGGGCAGCCCTGCCTCAATCCCCTGGTTGCTAGAAAAAATTCAGTTGGTCTGCCATTCACCATTGGGGCGATCCAGACGTTTTCTATACATGCCTTGATGAGGTTTATGAAATCCTGTTTAAAGCCAAAAGCTGCTAGAACCCTGAACAAAAAGGAGCGATTAACACGGTCAAAGGCATTGCACATATCCAATTTAATAATCATACCTTGTTCTTTCCGAGTTAGACTGGAATGGAGAGCTTCTTGGATCTGGATGACATTGTCCAGAATTTGTCTGCCTTTTACGAATCCTCCTTGTGCCTGAGAGATGAGCTTTGGGAGAAGAGGCTTGATTCTGTTGGCCAGCAGCTTGGCCACAATCTTATAAGATGAATTGCAGAGAGAAATCGGCCTATATCTGTCAAAGGATCTTGGGTTTGTTTCCTTGGGAATTAAGGCGAGAAAGGTAGAGTTTATTCCTCCGCCCACTTTTGCCTTCCTCAGGATTCCTCTTATCATTCTGAATAGATCGTTTTTGATAATTTCCCAACAAATTCTGTAGAAGTGAACTGAGAACCCGTCGGGTCCTGGAGCTTTATCCGGTTCCATGGACCAAACTACATTAGTTATCTCCTCTTCCGTGACTGGGCTCAACAGAGAGTCGTTATCCTCCTCATTGACTAGGTTTGGGATGGTTGTGAGGAACTCCTCTGCATCCTCCTCATTTCCATTTCTTTCCGCGCTTAAAAGATTCTGAAAGTGAGTGACCGCTGCTTCTTTGATTTGTGAAAATCCTTTATACACCTGTCCGGTTGTGCTAGTTATCTCTGCTATATGATTGCGGGAAACTCGTGCCCTGCACTGTCTATGAAAGTATTTGGTGTTCCTATCTCCAGATTTGAGCCACAAACTTCTGGACTTTAGGCGCCAATATTCTTCTTCAGTTCTGAAACAACAGTATGCATTCCTTTGGGAAGATTTTTTGATGGCTAAATCTGTGGGGGAGGGATCTTTCTCCTCCAATTCGAATTGGACTCTTTCCAACTAAAGAACTGCTTCCTTCCTTTGGTTGGTTGGGGTTTGCATAGATTTTTTTATCCAGTCTTTAAGAGCTTTTTTTGTATTTTTTATTTTTTGTTCCCACACATAACTTGGGGATCCGTGAACAGCTATCCTCCATGCTGTTTGAACTGTTTCGTAGAATCCGTCTTTACCTGCCCAGAGAGGGCTGAAGCGGAATGGAAGAGGGCCGAGGTCTTCTTCTTCTTTTATACATAGTAGAATTGGCTTGTGGTCCGATGTAAGCTTGGGGAGGATCTTGGAAAAAACCATTCTGTTATCCAGCATTAATGTACTACTGATTAGAAACCTATCCAGCCTAGCTGAGATTTGATTTTCTCCTGTTCTATTATTGGACCAGGTGTATTTGCCTTTTATAGGTTTGAAATCAACTAAGTCCCACTGTAAAATCAGATTGCCCACAGTGTTGATGAAGGGGTCCCTAGAGTAAATCCCTCCTCTTTTTTCTTTGGGATCTAGGATGATGTTCAGATCACCTCCAATGACTATATTTGTTGGATTGATCTATTCTATATAATCCATGACTGTCCTCCAACACTCTCTCTTTTCTTCGTAATGGACAGGAACATACAAGTTAAAAAGAGCTAAGGAGAGATTGCTTACAGTGTGATGCAGATCTGTGTGGATCCAATGTTGGGTCTCTGTGGATCGTTCCAAAGTGAATGAGTTTTTTGACCAAAACGTGCCTATTCCACCGGCCGAACCCCTTGCACTGACAGTCTTTCCTGAGTCATATTTCCATTTCAACGTGCTGGTGTTTAGAAGGGCTTCCCCTTCTATCTTAGTCTCCTGGAGCATTAGGATGTCTGCGGTTTCCATCTTCAGTAAGTCTTTGATAGCCTCTGCCTTATTGGGATTACCCAGCCCCCTACAGTTCCAGGAGATCAACTGCATCATTTACCGCTTGATGAAGGGGGACCTCCTGGTTTGGACGCCCTTGGTCTTGTATTTCTCCCGATGGTCATTTCTATGGTGGCTTGACTGCCTAGGGTTTTCTGCCTTTCTGATTCTTCTTCCCTGGTTTCCCTGTTTGTTCTTCTACCCACTTTTTTAAGTGCCCTTTCAAGTATTTCTTCATCAGATGAACCCGCGTATTCTTGATTCTTCTTCTTTTGTTTTATGATGTCTGCATAAGAAGGAGAAGGAGTGTTGCTGGGATTCGGATTTGGAGTATTACCTGGCTCTTGGATATCCTCGTTGTTCTTCTGAGGTGGATCTTCCGGTTCGGCCTCTGGCGGATCTTCCGGTGGAGTGAGAGATTCGAAGGGATTTTTGTCTCCAGCACTGCTTTCAGCTTCTCTGCTTCCATTGTTTTGATTATTTGTGTCTTCATGCCCTGATTTGTTCCCTGTCTCTTTTGCTTTGTTTTTATTGTTTTGCCTGCTGCTCGCTGTTCTCTTTGCTTGCTTCCATTGATCGCCTTTTTCTTTTTCTGCTGTTTCCTCTATTTTTTTTTTGCAATACCTTACAAAATGCCCGTATTCGTGGCAATGTCGACATTTAAAAGGCAACTGTTCATAGTCTAGTTCTTGAATGTGCGACCAGTCTGCCACTGTTAGTTTGATGGCTTCAGGGAGCCCGACCTCTAGATCAACTTCCACGCAGATGCGGGCGCAAGAAAACTGGTCCTTCCTCGGAGCCTGATCTATATATCTGCCTAGGGCATTGCCAATGGATTTCAGCGAACTCTGACTCCAGCAATGAAGAGGGAGATGTGGGAGGCGCACCCAAACTGGTACCGCTGTGGGAACATCTTGAGCAGGATCAAAATCCGGGTGCCATTTGTTCAAGTATAACCCTCGTGGGCCCATAAAATAAGGTCCGTTTCTGAAGATCAAGCTTCGATCTTCTTCGCTGTCAAACACGAATACGAAGAACCCTTTGCCTACGAAATGACTTTTTATACCTTCCTTGACCAGCGGGATCCAGTTTCGGTTGACCCATTCATCTACTGCCTTCGGGGATGGCCATAGCCTTGTGAACTGGCCAATAAGACCCCTTTCAGCTAGATTTAACGCTGTTCTGCATGCTTCTTCTGCCGGAAGAGACACCGAGGGGATGCTGTCCAGCTTTTTCACAAACTTTTGTTGCGAGAGCGAGATCGGTCGCTTTTCAGATGCAGCAACCAGGGCTCGGAAGGCATCTAGGTCTGAAGGCAGGGGCTCACCTTCTTTCGCCATTCGGAAAGAGCTGGGATCAGGGCAGAAGCCCCATGCACCTAATCTGATCAATCCCCAATAGTCCGATTCTGAACGGATCCTGATCCACTGTCCCGATCGATCCAGCAAACGCACTGGCCGCGCCCAGTTCAGCAGGGGCCGAGTCTGACGGGAGCAAGGCAGTCTTACGTAAAAATATTGTAATTTGTTAAAAATTTATGTATTTTTTTTTTATTGTTCGGAAAAAAAAAAAGTGGCACCGTGTTTAAGGAAATTAAGGAGTGAAGTAAAATGTTTAAGGAAATTTAGGTGTAAAGTAAAATGTTTAGTTGTAGTTGGAAGCGAGAATTTGTAAAAAAGTTTTAAAATTTTGGGATTAAGGTTGTTTTTAATCATTGAATGTCTTTGAAAAGGCCTAGGGTTTCAGTTATAGCGTTTCACGGTTTCTGTCATGTAAAAAAGTAGCAATATGTTAAAAAATTATGTATTTTTTTATGGTTTGGAAAAAAAAAGTATAGATCGAGTAGGATGGAAATGTGTAAGTATGTTATGTCTTTAAAAATAATAAAAATGATTTTCTTTAATGTCAAGAAAAAAAATAGCAGTATAAATAAATAATTAAAAATCACGGGAGGCTCATTCTACGATCCGGTATGAAGGACGTGTAAGTATGTCATTGTCCTCACAAAATAATAAAAATAATTTTCTCTAATGTCAACCAAAACAAAAAACAAAAAATAACCATATAAATAAATGATTTAAAATAGAAGAGAGACACATTCTACAATCCAGTATGAGAGACATGTGTAAGTATGTCACGTCCTCAAAAAATAATAAAAACAATTTTAACTAATGTCAACCAAAACAAAAACAAAAATTAAATAACTATATAAAAAATAATTAAAAATAGAAGAGAGGTGCATTCTACAATCTAGTGTGAGGGATGTGTGTAAGTATGTCATGTCCTCAAAAAAATAATAAAAATAATTTTGCTAATGTCAACCAAAACAAAAAACAAAACAAAAAACAAAAATTAAATAACTATATAAATAAATAATTAAAAATAGAAGAGAGGTGCATTCTACAATCCAGTGTGAGGGATGTGTGTAAGTATGTCACGTCCTCAAAAAATAATAAAAATAATTTTCGCTAATATCAACCAAAACAAAAAACAAAAAAAATTAAATAGCCATATAACGGGAGGATCATTTTACAATCCTATATTTCACTTTTATTCTACTTGGTTCTTTGATATTTCACTTTCACTCTTCAAGTAATAAATAAAATATTTTCATATCAGTTGAAAATAATTAATATTATTTTGTATTAATGGAGAAATGGTTACACAAGTTGTAACGTATCTTCTTAGTTTAGGATTTGTTCCTAGAGTTTAGGAGTTTGGTTGCAACTTCTTGAGTTCTAGTAAAGTACTTAATAATGTAATTGCTCATTTGATGTGTAGTAGAGTGTACGGAGAGAGTTCTCTTTGTATGAGTGCAGCCTCCAGGTGCAGTACTCACTTGAGAGCTGTAACTCCTTCTTTTTAATTCAAATCTGATTTTTATCTTGGTATCAGAGCACAGAGTAGGGATAGTCTTAATTTTTTTTAGGATGCATCATTGATTACAGAACTGTAGTGGCGGCATTTGTAGAATCAGGGGGATTGCAATAACACCTGAAGACAGGTCTTAGATGACTGATCATCTCTGTGCGCAAGAAAGTGTTAGCGCGGTTTCGTCGCGAATAGTCGCGCCATTTTTGTGCGGAAGGAAGAACTGGCGCGATTTTTTAAGGAACAGACGTGCGAGTTGATGCGGTTTTGAGGGTGATAAGCGCGCCAGAAAGTACAATTGGCGCGGAAAATCAAGGATTAATCGCGCCAATTTCGTGAGACGCATCGATTTTGTTTCTGGCACGGGCATTTCGCTGTCGAAGGAGCGCCAACCTCTTTCTCTTTGAAAAATCTGCAATTTTTTGCAGATTGGAGTTGCCCCGTGGTGGCACTTTGAATTTCCGGCTCTGTTCGGTGGCAGCAGAGCGGAGTAGCCCGGTGGTGGCGTATTGGAGTTCCTGATCTACTCGGTGGTAGCAGATCAGACTTGCCCGGTGGTGGTGTATTGGAGTTCTGGATCTGTTCGATGGCAGCAGATCGGATTTTCTCGATGGTGGCGCATTGGAGGTTCGGATCTGTTCGGTGGCAACAGATCGGACTTGCCCGGTGGTGGCGCATTGGAGTTCTGGATCTGTTCAGTGGCAGCAGATCGGACTTGCCCGGTGATGGCGTATTGGAGTTTCGGATCTGTTCGGTGGCAGCAGATCAGACTTGCCCGGTGGTGGCTCATTGAAGATAAAAAAAAAAAATCAGCAAAACAGAGGTTCAAATCTGGTATGTGGTGATTTTTTTTTTAGTATCCTAAAAGTGTTCAGTTCGATAGACTTATTCATCAGAGGATCATAAATTTTATCAATCTAATATGAATAACAGTCTAGAATCGTATCTCCACGAGTCTAGCAAACTCGATGGATCGAATTTCAACAACTGGAAATTCAAGATGCAGACTTTACTTGAAAGTGCAAATGCGTGGTCGATCGTTACAGGAAGTGAGCTGAGATCAGGATCAGCCACACAAGAACAAGACTGGGATAAAAGGGAGACAAAAGCAAAGGTCATATTGAAGATGTCTGTGAAGGACAATGTTATCCCACATATTAGAGACTGTAAATCGACCACTGACATTTGGACGACGATAAAAAACCTATACCAGACGCAGAATACAAACCGTGTCTTGTCACTCAAAGGCAAGCTGTTTGCATTGAAGATGGAGGAGAATGAATCCACTGTTGGATTCATTGCTAGAGTCAAAGACCTGAAGGACAGATTGGGAGATATCGGAGAGAAAGTTTCTGATTCAGATTTGGTCACGATCACGTTGAACGGAATGACTGATGATTATCAGACATTCATCATAGGGCTGTCAGTAAGGGAGAAAACCCCTTCATTTGAAGAGTTGACAGGGATTCTGATACAGGAAGAAGAGCGACGACAAAATTTGAAATCACAGAGAAATGACCTTGCTCTGATGGAAAAAAGGAGACAGTTTAAAGGGAAGCAGCATCAGCAACCGCAGCAGCAGCAGCAGAGAGGAGCCAACACATTTTAGAAGAGACCGTTTAAAGGTGTGTCTGCTAATAATCTTCCCATCAAGAAATGTTTTTACTGTGGGAAACCTGGACATGAGATTAGAGATTGTTATAAGAGGCAAGCAGACGAAGGAAGAAACAAGTAGAGAAAACATAAGGGTTACTTCGTTAATGAAGAGGAGGATCATAGCCACGAACTTCAACTATTTGTAGTCGATCGTGCCCTTTCAGCTTCAAAAGGAGATGAGGACGACATATGGTATGTTGACTCGGGCGCATCCTCACATATGACTGGTAAGAAGGATTGGTTTGAATTACTTGAAGAAACTTCATGTGGGTCGAAAATCTATTTAGGATATGATAGTGGACATGAGATCAAAGGACATGGTGACATTCCTGTAAAATTACCTAGCGGTGACATTAGACACCTTAAAAATGTATTGTATGTTCCAGGAATTAAGAAAAAATTGGTCTCTATCTCAATGATTACTGATCAAGACATGCAAGTTCAATGCTTCAAGACTAACTGTGTCATTAAGGATAGCAAGATGGAAACAGTTGCAACAGGAGTGTGCGTGGGGAGCCTGTACAAACTAGATGTGAAGAGTATGTCACAGCAGGCAATGGTTGCAGCTGGATTGACAGCCGGAAATATCTAGCATCAGAGATTCGACCATCTTAATCTGCAAGACCTCATCCTACTTCAGAGAAAAGTTATGGTCGATGGACTCCCTGTTTTCCATAATGTTACGCTGGATTGTGATGGATGTGCATTAGGGAAAATGCATAGAGAAGAGTTCCCTTTGCATGTTAAAAGAAAGGAAAGAGATATTTTAGAACTGGTGCATACAGACATCTGTGGACCCATGCAAACCAGGTCATTAGGAGGAGCATATTACTTTCTCTTATTTACAGATGATTGCACTAGATTTTCATGGGTATACTTTCTGAGTAAAAAGAGTCAAGCTTTTCAGTATTTTAAAGAGTTTAAATCCATGGTAGAAAACCAGACAGGAAAAAGGATAAAAATTCTCCGCTCAGATCAAGGGGGAGAATACAAGTTGGGAGAGTTCATGGATTTCTGCAAGCATCATGGGATTGTGCAACAGTTTACAGTGCCTCACACTCCACAGCAGAATGGAGTGGCAGAACGAAAGAACAGAACTCTTGTGGAGTGCGCAAGGAGCATGCTTCAAGGTAAGGGTCTATCAAATGGTCTTTGGGTAGAAGCTATTAACACTGCTGTGTATTTAAAGAATAGGAGTCCTACTAGGTGTCTAGGCTTCAAAACTCCTTTTGAAGCATTGTTTGGATTCAAACCAGCAGTGAGTCATTTAAGAATATTTGGGTCAAAAGCTTATGCTCATATACCTAAGGTAGATAGGAAGAAGTTAGATCCTAAAGCCGTGAAATGTATATTTGTTGGATATGGCACTAAGTTCAAGGCATATAAGTTATTTAATCCTGTGACTCACAAGGTTTTTGCAAGCAGAGATGTCATATTTCATGAACAGGTTGAAGAAGGAAAGAATGACTCTAACAGTGATTGGCACATTCCATTGCTATTGGAAGAAAACAGTGAGGAAGATGAAGAGCAGGAGGAGAAACAAGAAGAAGAAGTAACAAACAATGTAATCAATGAAGATGCAAGCTCGGAAAAGGTTGAAATTGAGGTAAGTCCCCTACCAAGGAGATCAGGTAGGAAGACTCGATTATCATCTAAGTTGAAAGACTATGCATTAATGTCAAAGATTTTAAACATTGTAGAACCTGCAAATTATGAGGAAGCTAGTAAATCTGATGCATGGAGGGCTGCAATGTATGAGGAAATAGAATCAATAAACAGAAACCATACTTGGGATTTGGTTGAATTGCTTGAAGGTAAAACCCCCATAGGATGTAAATGGCTGTATAAACCAAAAATAAATGCAGATGGGAGTATAGAGAAACTTAAAGCTAGACTGGTAGCAAAGGGTTACTCACAGCAAGAGGGAATAGATTTCGATGACACCTTTGCTCCTGTAGCCAAATTAAACACCATTAGAATGCTAATTTCCTTAGCAACAAAACACAAATGGCAGCTACACCAGCTAGATGTTAAGTCTGCATTTCTGAATGGTGACTTGAAAGAAGAAATTTATTTAGTACAGCCTGAAGGTTTTGTGAAAAAGGGACAGGAACATCTTGTGTGTAAATTGAAAAAGGCACTTTATGGTTTAAAACAGGCACCCAGGTCGTGGTATGAGAAAATTGACTCATTTTTTGTTCAGCATGGCTTTCATAGAAGCTTGAATGATCCAAATCTGTATACCAAGTTTAATAAACAGAGGCAAATTATTTTGATTTCTTTGTATGTAGATGATATGATCATAACAGGGAATGTTAACAATCTGATCAAAGAAATCAAACAGCAGATGTCACAAGTGTTTGAGATGAAAGATCTCGGAAACCTTCATTATTGTTTGGGATTGGAGGTATGGAGAGACTCTGGACAAACTTTTCTTACTCAAGGGAAGTATGCTAGAAGCTTGTTGGAAAGGTTCAGAATGGAGCAGTGCAGATCAACAGCAACACCATTACAGCAGAACTTAAAGTTGAGCAGTGACGATGGTACTAAACAGGTGGATGCTACCATGTACAGATAGCTAGTTGGCAGTTTGATATATCTGACTACAACTAGACCAGATTTGGCATATTCTGTTAGTGTGTTGAGCCAGTTCATGTCAAAACCACTCGAAAGTCACTGGGTCGCAGCAAAAAGTGTGTTGAGGTATCTTAGTGGTACTAGTAATTATGGCATTTTGTACACTGACACTTCTGATGTTATTATAGCAGGTCTTTCAGATTCCGATTGGGCAGGTAATTTGGATGATCGAAGATTTATCACAGGTTACGCATTCAACATTGGATTCGGGGTCATAGCATGGAGCAGCAAAAAGCAGCACACTGTAGCTCTATCTTCATGTGAAGCTGAGTACCAAGCATTGTGTGCAGCCACATGTGAAGCTATCTGGTTGAGAAGACTTCTCAACGATGCAAGAGAAGAGCAAAAAGAATCAACTATTATCAAAACCGACAACCAGAGTACCATCAAGCTTGCATACAATCCAGTCTTTCATAAAAATACCAAGCATATCGATACTCAAGTTCATTTTGTTCGAGAGAAACAACAGTGAAAAGAGATATGTGTTGAATATTGTAAAACTTGTGATAACATGGCTGATATTTTTACTAAGCCTCTTGGGCGTGTAAAGTTTGAATTGTTTAGAGGGATGCTAGGAGTTCAGGATAATCCTTTCTCCATTAAGGGGGGGAGTTGAAAATAATTAATATTATTTTGTATTAATGGAGAAATGGTTACACAAGTTGTAACGTGTCTTCTTAGTTTAGGATTTGTTCCTAGAGTTTAGGAGTTTGGTTGCAACTTCCTCAGTTCTAGTAAAGTACTTAATGATGTAATTGCTCATTTGATGTGTAGTAGAGTGTACGGAGAGAGTTCTCTTTGTATGAGTGCAGTCTCCAGGTGGAGAGAGTTCTCTTTGTATGAGTGCAGTCTCCAGGTGGAGAGAGTTCTCTTTGTATGAGTGCAGTCTCCAGGTGCAGTACTCACCTGAGAGCTGTAACTCCTCCTTTTTAATTCAAATATGATTTTTATCTATATCTATTTTAAATAATATAATTTTATATAACTTTATAGAGATAAAGTAATTCTATTTGAGTATGAACTATCTCTCCATTATGTGTGTATTAATGTTTACCTTAGTAAAATATTTTAATGCTCGAAAGGAAAAAATAATTAAAGATAAAATAATGTAGTTACTTCCTGATAAAAGGAAAATGTGTAACTCATTCACTTTTTAATAAAAAATATTCAAAAATAGAATATAAACAATGAAAAATTACCATTATAGATCTATCTTACTCACATATTTAGCAAGCACTAGAAGGGATTAAATCTCTTGACGTGTAAATCTTTTTTCAAATTTAAAATTTGATCCCTCTAGCTTCTTGGTAGATATGTGGTTAAAATGAATCTATACTCATTTTAGTATCACATCTACATTAATCACTATTTTAGTGTCACACCTACATTATTCATGAGGAAATGGTGATGAGGACATAAAAACCTTAATCAAAGTTTGAATAACTAAAAGATCATTCACTAGCAAGAATCTTATTTTTTGAACTAGAGTAAGGTGGTGCAAAATTGCATTGAGGCATGTTGTAAATAAGGTATTTTAAAGTACATGTTGTCCTTACATCTAATACAATTCCTTAAACCATTATCAATAATTACAAATGCAAGTAATAACACAATATTTAAAAAATAATAATAATATTAATTTAAATAAAATTTATTTACATATATTATGTTATTCAACTTTATAAATTTAATAAATATTATCAAAATTCATCCTCAAAACATAAAAAATATGTATAAGATAATTAAATTAAGAAGTAATAATTACGTTCAAAATATATGACTATAAAATTACTAGTATATATCACAACAAAGTATATAACTATAAATATAATTTAGAGAATTCTAAGAATCTTTTTTCTTTTCTTCTTTTTTTTTTTTTTTTTTTCCAAATGGGAAAATCTATCATAACTCAATTTGTCAAACCAACGGTGAGGACAACTATCTCAACCATCTCTAAATGCTAACCGCGAATGCCACTGCTCATCGCGGTTATTCAAGGAAAACCACGCCACCTGGGTCCCTTATTCAAGAAAAAACCATGATGTTATTCAAGGAAAACTACCCACCTCGAATAACCCACAAGGGAGCAGAGTTTCACTCTTGCCAAATACATCTGGGTCTTGAGCTATTGCCCTATTTCCTTACGTCTAAGTAAAAACAATTTTAAGATATACTCCAAAATTTATCCTATATATAAATTTTTCATCTTATAAACAAAAAATAAATTATTATTAAAAATAATATATACACTATCAACACAATAAATACATCATAAAAATATTATAACACATCACTTCTTTTTCTTATTATGACATGTCATTCAAAAATCTTCCGAAACATATTTGATTTAGACCCATTATTTCAAGTATAGAAAACAAACTCCATAGACAACTGTATAATTTAATATAAAAATTAATTAAAAACTTTGAATATAAAAATAACATAAATCATTAAAAAATATAAAATACATTGTATACCCCAGAAATAAATATACATAAATCTGCTTATGCTTGGCTAAGAGCTCGTCTTCCTACGTAAGGAAAGGCCCAAGATACATAAATCTGCTTATGCTTGGCTAAGAGCTCGTCTTCCTACGTAAGGAAAGGCCCAAGACCCAGAGGTATCTGGCAGGAGTGAAAGCCTGCTCCCTTACAGACCACCAGCGGATTATTCCAGTGAGCGTGGTTTTCCTTGATAACAATAATGCGTCAACTCGTAAATAGTAGCTAGAAATAACTATCCTCACTATTGGTTTGACAACTGAATTTTTTTCATTTTTGAAAAAATAAAATAAATAAATAAATAAACATACATAAATTCATACACCTCAATAATGCGTTTTGAATGAATGTTGTTATTTGTCACTTGCCTCTTTAAATAAACTTTTTCTCAGAAAAATGCTCAAGCGCTAAGCGAATGATTAAGTTGTTTTAAATTATTTTTTATCAACTTTGACGTCATTCAACGTCATCCAAATCTATATAGTGAAGTACAACAAATCTGTAAATTTTTATAAAAAAACACTTTCGACCTAATAACATTTATTAATTAAATATTTTAATAATTAAATTAATAATATATTTAGAACTCCTACCCTAAAAGGCAGGACCACGGATCTCTTGAACCATTTTTCCGGGAGTTAGTATCGAGCTACAGTTTTCAAGCATTAAAATTCCATAAGCATGGTTTTTATAAAGTATTTAAAATTTTATATCACAATTTTTTAAGAGCTTTTAAATTGAAATTATTAATTTTAAGATAATTTAGTGGTTGGTATAATGGTCTTCCTCGGACGTAAGGAAACAGGTTAACGGCCCAAGACCCAGAGGCATCTGGCAGGAGTGAAAGCCTGCTCCCTTACGGACCACCAGCGGGTTATTACAGGTGGCGTGGTTTTCCTTGATAACGGTGATGAGTTAAACCGACATTCGCGGATAGCAGCCAGAGATGGCTGTCCTCACTGTTGGTTTGACACCTGAGTTTGATAGGTTTTGCCACCTTCGGAAAAAAATAATGGTATATTATTTTTTTTATTGGGTTTTAAATTTAGAGAATATTTTTGGTCTTTTATCATAAGGAGTAGGTACTTTATTCTCTTAAAGTCTTACTTCTTGCTAAGTTATAAATTCTTGTATATTTGGCTTATGAGTTGCTGGATACATTTTTAGTGTTATAGTTATAGCCACTAAGTTTGATCTTGAACTTACCCAGATTTTTCCAACCACAGATTCGCTCTTATATATATGCACTCTAACTTACTAAGATACAATTTCAAACAAGAATGTGATTTTTTGTTATTTAAAATACATTTTTGAATACAAAAATAGATTAAACACCTTGAAAAACTTCTAAAACATTCGAATTCGATAAATTAAATAAGTTAAACTCAAATTTTTAACAAAAAAAAAAAATATTATGAAAAAAGATCTAATTGTAAAACTTCTAAAACATTCAAATTCTATAGATTAAATAAGTTAAACTCAAATTTCTAACAAAAAAAAAATATTATGAAAAAAGATATAATTGTAAAACAACAGGAGAAAAGAAGGGAGGAAATTTTAAAGCTTAGGGCAGCAAGAGATGGAGGCAAGAGAACATGGATTTATAAATGCAAAGTTGTGATAACACGATTTGGACCTCCTTCCAAAATAAAGCAGCAAGATGGTAATAAAGAAGAGGCAACAAACTCTTCAACGGGAAATCAGAAAGCAAGGTCAGTATGGGAAAGCAGGGACAAAGACTCAAACGTGAGTCTTGCATGTCGAAATAAATAGCAATCAAGTCATACCCAGGTTTCCTTAAGATTAGTTTGTTGGAACTGCAGAGGTTACCCATGGAGACGAGGACCTGGGTTATGACCTATTACGGAAGATAGAGACATAATTTGCCTCATAGAAACACATGAGCATGAAGGGTGCAAGACACCTCTGTTTGAGGGATACTGGAAGATGGTAGTGTGGAACAAGGCAGTGGGGAATGGCAAAAGGCATGGGGGTATCATGGTTTTAGTAAGGGAGAAAGAAGGTCGTCTCATTCAGTTAGAAAAAGAAGACTCGAATAAGCAATTCATTTGGTTTAAAATATCAAAAAATGGAAACCACATGAGAATTGCAGCATGCTATTTTGTGCCGCAGGTTTCAAAAATCTACAAAGTAGAGGGCTTGACCACAAAGATCCATTTGCAACCTTAAAAGCAGATATTGCAACATATTCGCATCTAGGTGAAGTCCTTAGAGTGGGTGATTTCAATGCTAGGACTGCAAGTGAGCAAGCTAACATTCTTTGTTGTAAAGATGATTGTGACCCTATTTGGCTTACAGAAGAAAGTAATCATTAATGGGAAAGAATTTCAGAGGACAAGGGTTGCAATCTCTTTGGTGAACAATTGCTTACTTTATGTGGGGCCTTTGATTTAGTCATTTGTAATGGCTTGACTAGATGGACAAAGTTTAGTAATTTCACTTGCAATACTTACAATGGAGCAAGTGTGGTAGATTATATAATTTGCTCGCATGGTTTGTGTGAGAAAATGGAGGAAGTTTTGATTGGAGATCAACTATGAGACTTGAAATCAGATCACAAACCAATTTATTTATGTTTCTCTTGCATTGGAAAGAAACAATTAGAGTCTAAAATGCAGCATGTCCAACAAAATCTCCCATGGGGCAAAATTCTTTTAACCCCAAAAAATTGTAATACCTTCAAAATGACGCTAGAGAGGCTCTTCGAGAAGGAGAAAATTACAATTAATAGCCTTCATAGTCATGAATTAACACATTTAATTCAATGCGCACTTGCAAAGTGCAAAAGAGCAAAAATTAAGAAGTCTGAAACAAATTGCTTTCCGGTAAATTGGTTTGACGAGGAATGCAAAAAGGCAAGGAGAATGTGGAAAGAGTCAAACAAGGATAATATAAAGCTCAAAGCTTACAAGCAGTTATTAAGCAAGAAAAGGGTCAATTTCATGGTTTCAAGGAGGGAAGAACTAATCTTCCTTGGGAAAAATAATCCCAAATTATTTTGGAAGGAGCTCCAACCGAAAAAGATACAAATTGGAAATAATATTATAGCTTCTAAATGGTTTGACTATGCAAGACAACTCTATAAGCAGGTTCCCAAGGTTGACCCTCCCCCCTTTGTCAACACGGATACTGAACTCTTCACGGTACAAGAGGTAGAGATGGGTATCAAGAATGGGTGTTGGAAAAGCAAAAGACTTATCTGAACTCCAAGTAGAATATCTAAAGTGGGGCTCAAAGATTCTTGCACCTCACATTACAAAAATCTTCAACAACATCATACAACAAGGGCTCTCCACAGATTGGACAACTAGTTTGGAAATACCCCTTTTCAAGAGCAGTGACGCCAATAATCCCTCCAATTATAGGACCATCATGATAAACCCTTTGCTTGCAAAGTTATTTGGAAGCATGCTAGAAAACAAACTTAGCAAGTGGGCAGAAGATAGAGATAAGCGTGCTAAAGGGCAAGCAGATTTTAGACCTAAACATTCCATAGTTGATCATTGTATAACTTTAAGGCACATCATTGAAAAAGTTTGGGAGAAAAAGGAAGAAGTATTTTGTTGCTTTGTTGATTTCAGAAAAGCGTTTGACTCGGTTCTTAGGGATAAGCTTTGGCTTAGAATGAAGGAACTTGGGGTTCCTAAACATTTGAGGGCAGTTGTGCATAGGCTGTACGAAGAGGTGAAAGTCAAAATTAGAACTTCAGTAGAAATTTTTGAAAGTTTTAGAAGCGATATTGGGGTCAAGCAAGGTTGCCCACTGTCTCCTACCCTTTTTGGTTTATATATCGACAAGCTTGAGGAGTGGTTAAATTCGCACGGGGGTGATGGTATCTATTTGGGCAAGTTTGTTATAAGGCTTCTTTTATATGCAGATGACCTTATTTTGATTGCTAAATCGGCTCTTGGTTTGCAAGAACACTTACTATCCCTTAAGCATTTTTGTAGAAGTGTGGGAATGTAAGTCAATATCAGCAAAACGAAAGTAGTGGTCTTCTCTAAGAAAAGAAAACATAACCAACATAAGTTCTACTTTGAAGGCAACATTCTGGAAGAAGTTACGGATTACAAATACCTCGGAATTGACTTCAACAAAAATATAAGCTGGAATGGTTGTAAAGAAAAGAACATTAGGGGGTTGGAAAGCATTTTATGATTTTCAAAATAGGTGTGCTTCTAGTGATTCCGGTGATTCTCTATGGTTGTGAACTATGGGCCACCAGTACATCCGACATGCAGTGGAGACAAATTGATAAAATTTAGAAGCGTTTGATCACAAACAAATTTAAGATTAAAACTGCAGTTCCTTATGATATCTTGTTAAGTGAAACAGAGACTGCTCCTATTGAAGCAATTGTTATGGTGCGAGCCATAAGGTATTAAAAAAAAAAGAGCAAATAGAAGAGGGTAGAGGTTGTCTTTAATGATAGATTGTGCAAGAGCGAAAAAACTTGGATGCAACAAAATAACAAATGGTTTAGTAAATGGGGTATTTGCTTGAACGTGTGTCCCATAAACAGTAAAAAGATAAAAACTTTTGTTATGGAAAAGTTCCACAAGCCTACTTGGGATAAGGAGCTAGGAAGAAAGAAAAATTACTATATTGAAGTGTTTAATCCCACTCATAGTCATCAACCAAAAGCATACATAGAGGCCAATATCTCTTGGAGAGCCAAAATTCTTATTGCTCAGTTAAGGACTAATTCTCATCAATTCCGTTGTGAAACAGGCGCTGGAAAAGGCCAAAGGAAGTGTGGGAGGAAAGAGTATGCATTTTTTGTTCTTCCGGAAAAGTGGAAACATAAAAACGTTTCATTTTAGAATTGTGAGGCTTTCAAAGACAACAGAGAAAGTTATGCAGATATACTGGCATCTAGCTCTTGGGATAATCTATTTAGTGAGGGGTTTGTCGAGAAGCTGAGAGCATTTATTTTGAAGCTTCACAGAAAAAGGGTCGAATACATCAAGCAGATGAAGAAGCAATATGTCTCATAGGCTATCTTTAGTCTAGTGAAAATTAAAATAATTTCTTTCTTTCTTTCTAATTCATTTTAAATATTTTCATTTTTCTCACATTTTTCCATTTTTATAAAATTTTAAAAGTTTTTAAAAAACAAATTAATATTCTTTAAATTATAATATTTTTATTTTAAAAAATTATAATATTTTTTTTATTTTAATATAATTATTAATATTAAAATAAAAGTTTATGAAAATAGGTTTTATGGGTTTAGTTCGTATAATGGTGGGTAAGAAAATGCAGTGCCGAGCTTGTGTATGAGTTTATTTGCTTAAGGAAATGCAAGGGTGAAACAAAATGAGTGGAAGTGTTTTAAAGAATTTGTAAAGAAAATTGGGATTAGGGTTGTTTTAATTATTGTATGTGGTTGAAAAGGTATAGAGTTTGTTATGTAAAAATATTGTAATATGTTAAAAAGTTATGTATTTTTTTTATTGTTTTGGGAAAAAAGTGGCACCGTGTTTAAGGAAATTAACGAGTGAAGTAAAATGTTTAAGGAAATTTAGGAGTGAAGTAAAATGTTTAGTTGTAGGTGGAAGTGATTTAGAGAATTTGTAAAAAAGTTTTAATATTTTGGGATTAAGGTTGTTTTTAATCATGGTATGTCTTTGAAAAGGCATAGGGTTTCTGTCGTGTAAAAAAGTTGCAATATGTTAAAAAAGATGTATTTTTTTATTGTTTGGAAAAAAGTATTAATAATTGTTTTAGTGTCATGTCTAAATTATTGAGTCAAGAGTTAAGATCGAGTAGGATGGAAATGTGTAAGTATGTTAGGTTCTAACAAAATAATAAAAATAATTTTCTCTCATGTTAAGCAAACAAAACAAAATAAAAAATAACAGTATAAATAAATAGTTAAAAATCAGGGGAGGTTCATTCTACAATCCAGTATGAAGGATGTGTAAGTATGTCATTGTCCTAATGTCAACCAAAACAAAAAACAAAAAATAACCATTTAAATAAATAATTTAAAACAGAAGAAAGACACATTCTACAATCGAGTATGAGAGACATGTCTAAGTATGTCAGGTCCTCAAAAAATAATAAAAACAATTTTAACTAATGTCAACCAAAACAAAAACAAAAAACAAAAATTAAATAACTATATAAATAAATAATTAAAAATAGAAGAGAAGTGCATTCTACAATCGAGTGTGAGGGATGTGTGTAAGTATGTCATGTCCTCAAAAAAATAATAAAAATAATTTTGCTAATGTCAACCAAAACGAAAAAACAAAAATTAAATAACTATATAAATAAATAATTAAAAATAGAAGAGAGGTGCATTCTAGAGTCGAGTGTGAGGGATGTGTGTAAGTATGTCAAGTCCTCAAAAAATAATAAAAATAATTTTCGCTAATATCAACCAAAACAAAAATAAATAAATTAAATAACCATATAAATAAACAATTAAAAATCTACGGGAGGATCATTTTACAATCCAGTAGTTTTCTTTCATTCTACTTGGTTCTTTGGTATTTCACTTTCACTCTTCAAGTAATAAATAAAATATTTTCATGTCTATCTTAAATAATATAATTTTATATAACTTTATAGAGATAAAGTAATTAAATCAATTTCAGTATGAACTTTTTCTATTATGTGTTTATTAATTTTTATCTTAGTAAAATATTTCAATGCTCGAAAGGAAAAAATGATAAATAATGTAGTTACTTTTTAATAAGAGAAACATGTGTAACTCATTCAATTTTTATTATAAAATATTAAAAAATACAATATAAACAATGAAAAATTACCACTATAAATCTATCTTAATCACATATTTACCAAGCACTAGAAAGGATTAAATATCTTGATGTGTAAATCTTTTTTCAAGTTTGAAATTTGATCCATCTCGGCTCTTGTTCTACAATCCAGTATGAGGGACATGTGTAAGTATGTCACCTCCTCAAAAAATAATAAAAATAATTTTAACTAATGTCAACCAAAACAAAAAACAAAAAATTAAATAATTAAAAATAGAAGAGAGGTGCATTCTACAATCTAATATGAAGGAATGTGTGTAAGTATGTCATGTCTTCAAAAAAATAATAAAAATAATTTTGCTAATGTCAACCAAAACAAAACACAAAAATTAAATAACCATATAAATAAATAATTAAAAATCGCAAGAGAGACTCATTCTACAATCCAGTATAAGGGACATGTGTATGTCACGTCCTCAAAAAATAATAAAAATAATTTTAGCTAATATCAACCAAAAAAAAATAAATAACCATATAAATAAACAATTAAAAATCTATTAGAGGCTCATTTTACAATCCAGTATTTCACTTTCATTCTACTTGGTTCTTTGATATTTCACTTTCACTCTTCAAGTAATAAATAAAATATTTTCATATCTATCTTAAATAATATAATTTTATATAACTTTATAGAGATAAAGTAATTCTATTTGAGTATGAACTATCTCTCTATTATGTGTGTATTAATGTTTACCTTAGTAAAATATTTCAATGTTCGAAAGGAAAAAATAATTAAAGATAAAATAATGTAGTTACTTCCTGATAAGAGGACAATGTGTAACTCATCAAATTTTTAATTAAAAAATATTCAAAAATCCAATATAAACAATGAAAAATTACCATCATAGATCTATCTTAATCACATATTTACCAAGCACTAGAAGGGATTAAATCCCTTGACGTGTAAATCTTTTTTCAAGTTTGAAATTTGATCCCTCTGGCCTCTTGGTAGATATGTGGTTAAAATGAATCTATACTCATTTTAGTATCACATCTACATTGATCACTATTTTAGTGTCACACCTACATTATTCATGAGGAAATAGTGATGAGGACATAAATACCTTAATCAAAGTTTGAATAACTAAAAGAACATTCACTAGCAAGAATCTTAATTTTTTTTAATAATTTGCTACTCTTTTAAGTAAGTCCATAGGTGAATATTTCTAACAGGCGAGGAGAACTAGGGTTTGAAGAAGATCGGCTTCATCTGCAACATGAGTACTCACTCTGGAGAAGAACAGAGCTAGAGCGGCAGAGCTTCGCAGAAGAGGGCAGTTTCTGACCTGATAGATGGAAAACGCGGGGTCGATTGGGACCCCATCATACAAACAGATAATGATGAACAAGGAAAAGACTGCACAGGACGGAGTGAAGATATTGGGGTCTGAGAAGTCAGGTAAGGATAATCTGACCAACAAGGGGAAGAGGACTAATGATGGCAAAAATACCAAAAAACAGAAAGAAACCATTGGAAGTAACAGCACAACAAACAGAGATAATACGAATCCTTCCCAAGAACAGGTCTCACAAGGAGACAAGCTGGAGAAGGAACAAACAACAGAAGAGGAGGAGGATTTAAACCAAAATAAGGCGGAATAGGGAGGAACAGAGTCAGCAACCACTGAGAAAAAAGCCCAGGGTCCGTGCAAACCAAAAGCAACTGACACCCTAAGGGTAATAATTTCTGACCCGAAACTTCAAGCATACCGTGACCACATGGTTGAACATGCAGTGATTTATAGGTTCATGGGGTTATGGCCAATAGAAGGAGCTCTATGCATGTGGATAAAGCAGCAATGGAAACCCAAAGGGGATGTAAGACTATACTTAGGAGCTAAGGGTTTCTTTACAGTAGTTTTTTCCAATCTGGAAGACAAGGATCGAATATTTGATGGAGGACCGTATTTCTTTGCCTCTGCAGGTCTTTACATGCGACCATGGAAACCCAACTTCGCACTAGAACAGGAAACCTTCAAACAGGTACCGGTCTGGATTCGCCTTTTCTCTCTTCCGATTGACTATTGGGGATATGCAGCACTGGAACAGATAGGCAACAAGTTAGGCACCTTCATCAAGGCCTCAGAAGCGACATTACAAAAAAGATATACCTCTTGTGCTAGAATTTGTGTAGAGATGGATGTGTCCAGAGCACTTCATGAGGGCCTATGGTTGGAATACAGAGATGAAGTGTATTTTCAAGCCATAGACTATAAGCAGATCCCATTCTGATGTGGGAAGTGTCATGAGCATGGACATTTGATCAGAGAATTCCCAATGAACAAAATGGCAGAGAAAACCAAGGAAAACAAAGGAGATAAGAATAAGGAAGCCTTTGTACGACCGAATGCAAGACAGAGAGCAAATAAAAAACGATAGACTAAAGCAAGCACTTCCCTTGGAAATACAAGCAATGCTTTTGAGGTGTTAGAATCAGAGACGGAGTCAGAGGACAACATCCCAGAGCAAGAATCAACGAAAGTAAGCAAACCCACAGCCACACTAGAAATGAAAGAACCAGTGTCAAAGCCTTCAAACAACATCCCTTATGCTTAGGGACCAATGGAAGGTGTAGAACAAGATTTAGAGATGTTAACCAGCGAAATAGGGCTCGAAGATATGGAATTAAGCGACATGCTTGAGCAAGAAGGCATGGATCTACCGAATATGGTAGAAGACTAGAAAAAGAAAGGAATAGAACATACCGGAAGAGGAGGTAAACAGGATCAACAAATTATTCATAGCAAGACAACAAGTAGAACTAGAATTGCAGAGAAAGAGCCTGGGAACAACAAAAGGGCTAGGGGTAAGAGTGCAGGGACTGCAGCAAACCTCCACAAACTCCAAGCATCGGAAAAAAGGAGGAAGAAGGACCAACAATGAAGCATTTCAAGCACTGGGACAAATGCTCCTAAATTCAGGTAAGATGAAAGCCCTTGAGGAATTCTCACTAACCGCCTAAACATTGTTTATTCTGAAAGTACTTTCATGGAATGCTAGAGGGCTTAATAGCCAAAAAAATAGTGTTTGTTAAAGAAGAAGGTCCAAAAGGAACATCCAAACATAGTGTTTATCCAAGAAACTAAATGTTCTAGCAACACAATGGTCAATATCAGTAAAAAACTGGGTAAATGAATGGAATACCTAGAAACAGCAAGAAATGGTTGGGAAGGAGGCATGGCCATTTTGTGGAATCCATAGGTCATCCAGCTCATTTCCTCTGAAGTTGCCAGATCTCACTTATCAATAAAAGTCCAAATAGTATGGAATCCAGAAATGTATTTATGCACCAATGTCTATGGCCCACAGAAACTAGAGGCCAAATTGATGTTACTGAGATCTCTATCCAACTTGAAGCTAAGATATCCACAAGCAAAAGTGATATTCGGAGGTGATTTTAATATGATCACTTCGCTCACGGAAAAGAGAGGAGGTATTGGAAAGCTCAACAGGGACACCGAAGCTTTCATAGACTTCATTAAATCAGCCAAGCTGGTATATGTCTTCCCCAAGAGTGGAGCTTTCACCTAGAACAACAAAAGGGGGGGTGATAGGCAAATAGCCTCCAGAATGGACCGATTTCTAGTGACAAAAACTATTCTCCTGGAAGGGATCACTGTGGAATCGGACATACTTCCCAGTGGAGGATCGGACCACTGGCCCATAATAATGACTGCGGCCATTCAAGGCACACCCAGAAATAAGCCATTTAGATTTGAAAAGTTTTGGCTCAGTCATCCTGAGTTCATTCCGAAGATTGGTTAATGGTGGAAGGAACTGTTAGGCATAAGAGGAACCAAAATGTTTCTTCTACAGGCTAAACTTAAACACATTAGAGCCAAACTTAAAGTCTAGAATCAAGAAGTCTTTGGTAACATATTTAAGGAGAAAAAGAAAATGGAGGAGCAAATGGAACAAATTCACAAAGGATGGATCCAAGGCAACATAGACCAAGAAACTATGAACATAGAACAAAAGCTAATGCAAGACTAGTAGTTAAGATGCCAACAGGAGGAAACGCTATGGAAGTAAAAATCCAGAATTCAATGGCTTAAGGAAGGCAAACAGAACACAAATTTTTTTCATAGATCTGCCATTGATCACAAAGGGGCTAACAAAATATTAAGCATTAAAGATGATTAGGGAACTACTGTTCAGACTCACCAGGAAATCTCAAGCCTTCTCATAAACCATTTTAGTTGGATTGCTCGGGAACCGAGATTGACAGAGGGGAAGCCATTGAGGAGCTTCTAACTTCTATCCCCAAACTCATAACGGAGGATCAAAATAAATATTTAAATCGAGAAATCACTTTGGAAGAAGTGGAAGAGGTTGTAAAAGATATGCCTAATGGTAAAACACCTGGGCCAAATGGATTCACCATAGACTTTTACAAAGCGTGTTGGGAGATAGTCAAGATAGAGGTATGGGAAGTGGTGGAGGATTCCCGACATTCCTCTTCAATCCTCAAATCCCTAAATTCTACTTTCCTTGCCCTTATTCCAAAGGAGGAGGAAGCCAATACTCCATCAAAGTTTCGACCAATTGCGCTATGCAATGTCTTGTACAAGATTATTTCTAAAGTCATTGCCAATAGACTAAAACCAATTCTTCCAGGGATCATTTCAGAAGAAAAATCGGACTATGTAGAGGGAAGACAGATTTTGTACAACATCTTACTAGCACAAGAGATGATTCACACTCTCCGAACGCAGAAATAAGCAGGCATGCTAATGAAGTTGGACCTATCAAAGGCTTATGATAAGGTAAAATGGAACTATTTGAAAGCTATTTTAGAGACCTTCGGTTTTGCTAAACAATGGATAATCTGGATTCTAGCCTTGGTTAAATCCACAAGATTTTCAATCCTGGTTAATGGAGCCCCAATAGACCAGTTCACTCCATCCTGAGGTTTAAGGCAAGGGGATCCCTTATCCCCCTTTCTGTTTGTGATTCTGATGGAAGGTTTAAGCAGACTAATCAGTAGAGCAAAAGAGGAAGGAATCATTCAGGGACTCCAACCCTTGCCCACTAGCCCTGCAACAACACATCAACAGTTTGTGGATGATACAATGTTGCACGACACGCCATCGGTTAAAGAAGCTCTTGGATTCAGAAGTATTCTCAATCGCTTCTGTAAGGCCTCAGGTATGGAGCTTAATCTAACAAAATCTTCCATTTTCTTTTTCAATACGCACTTAGTAGTTTAGAAAAATCTCTCGTCCATCCTAGGCTTCAAAAGATGCAACCTCCCTTCAAAATACCTAGGCATTCCGCTGACTGACAGACCTTGGCAGAAATTACATTGGGAAAGAATTTTATCCAACCTAGAGAAAAGATGTCATCATTGGACACACAGAACCCTCAACTTTGCAGGCCGCCTTGTACTCACCAAATCTGTCCTCCAGGCCATTCCGCATTACATGCTTTCCATTCTCCTGACTCCTAAAAGGGTACTTTAGAAAATCAGACTCATCCAAAGAGCATTTCTCTGGTCAAGTAATTTAGGGAAGCGGAAATGGTCTCTAATGGCATGGGATAATATCTGCAAACCCAAACACCTGGGTGGACTAAATCTGCAGGACCCATTCACAGTTAACCGGGCTTGTGGAGCAAAGTTATGGTGGAGGTGGCTGAAGGAACCCAACTTACCATGGGCCAAACATTGGAAAGAGAAGTATGCACACAACCACAGTCTGCAGAACTTAATCAGAATGCAAGAAACCATTGAGGGCTCTCCAATTTGAAACCTGGCTAGAACTAACCAGTAAATAATTCAGGAGCAGAGTTTTTGGGAAATTCGAGACAGAAAAACTGCCCTGTTCTGGGAAGATGCGTGGCAACAACTACCCTAGCTGGAAAGCCCTGAATTCTTAAATATCCAAAGAAGAAACCAGGAGCTAGGGAGAACAACAGTGAATCATTACTGGAAAACTAATGAAAATAACCAAGCATGGAGAATGTGGCTATTCAGTGAGACAGAACTGTTGGAGGAAGAAAGCAATAGCTTAAGAGCACTGAAAACAGAGCTAGCTAAAAGAAAGATAAGGAAGGCATGGGAGACAGACCAATTATGATGGGGAAAGCTCGAGGGGGGCAACTTCACACTCAAAGAAGCAAGAATCTATATAGAAGGGACTAAACATGAAGGAAAAGTAAATTGGCACAACAAAGTGTGGGATGCGCAACTTTGGCCGAAGATTAAAACTTTCCTCTGGCTCTTGATGCACAGAAGAACGCTTACCTGGGAGAACCTAAGGAAGAAAGGGTTTATAGGCCCATCACGTTGCCCCCTATGTGGAATTGAGGAGGAAACCATGAATCACCTCCTAAATACTTGTGAATGGATAAACAACCTCTGGAATTGGATGGAAAACATTCTTAAGAGAACGAACAGGGTAAGGAATTCAATTCAGGAAACCATAGAAAATTGGAGGGGCAATTTCTCCAACACCCAAATGGTTAATACAATATGGAAACTTATACCAGGGTTTATAGCATGGTCGGTATGGAAAGAAAGAAATAGGAGATTATTTCTAAATGAAACCAGAGACATAAAATTTATTAAAGACATAATTCTGCAAAACATCAGAGAAACAGTTATCTCTAAAGGGAAAGTGGAACAGGACAAGAACATCTCGATCTTTGACTTACATATTCTGAAGGCATTTGGTATTGAGATGGAAACCATCACGGTATCAGCAAATCAGCGACAACAACAAAGCACCGACGTGAATACCTGGATTCCTCCTCCGATAGGCTTTCATAAGCTAAACTTTGACGGAGCCTCTCAGGGAAAGCCAGGGCCTGCAGGTATTGGCGGTGTTCTTCAGGACAACAATGGTGAAATTCAACATATTTACATCCAATCGCTGGGTGAAGGGACTAATAATGAAATGGAATTTGCAGCTTTAGAACAAGGATTGAGAATTCTCAAGCGCTTGAAAATAGGAGCCACCGTTGTGGAAGGGGACTCTCAACTGGCAATCATGATAGCAAGAAGAATGTATTCGAGAGCCAAACCAAGTAAGGTTACGAAGCACTGGAGGCTTGCCAAGTTCACAGAGTTCATAGCTGATCATCTCTCATGTCTTGATGGAATCATACTACATGCAGTAAGAAGAAAAGCGAATGTAGTGGCAGATCATCTGGCCAACTATGAGATTGATAATCAAGTAGCCTACCCGGACACCTATTGGCATGAGGTCACATGCACCAAACTTCGGAGCAAATGTACTCTTCTATCGAGACACGACATAAATTAACGAAAGAAGTGGGCAGGGGTACGAAGGATTTCACCTTAACAAGTGAATGAAGACAACCAAGCGGAGGAACATCAGGTGGCAGACCCGGGAGGTACAAAAGAAGGAATGGAAATTCATACACGCGAACAAAGAGCATGAACTAAGGTGTACATCCAACAAAAAAATGAGCAGCGTCGGCAACAAATCACAAAGGAGGACAGTTGGCAATCCACAAATTGGCTCAAGCGTGGTAGAGTTAATACTAAGGATACATATCATGAACATGAATTGGGAAATAGGAACAACAGTTATTATGGCAGGATATGCGCCTATCCGACTGTGAAGTGGAACTCCCCAGGCCAGACATGGCCACCCTCTACTATAACTAGTACCTTCCACCAGAAGATAAACACATAGCTCTCCTACGTCAGGCAGCATAGCAATAGTGGTGATATCGGGAGTTTCAGTGTTTCTGCACTCTGCAATAGCAGTATGGCTCGTGAGGGAAGCCAAAATCTATCAGCTAACAGAGACCTACAGAAGGCCCGGGAAGCCTATGAGACCCGGACTTCCCAAAAGGAAAAATGCAAGATCGAGGAGCTGGAAGCGGTTGTAGCAGAGGAGGAAGAATAACTGGAGGAGCAAGATTTGGAAAAAGAAGCGGAATGGATTCAAGATCCGGGATCTGCAACCACTCGAGCTACACAATTTGTTCGTACCCAGACTGAGATGTGGAGGATGAAAACTATGCTAGCTAAGGCACTTAGCATGCAGGGGGAATACATCAATCAAGCTCGTCAGGCTATCTCCCTTATTTCAACAGAGCACACGACTAAGTTGGAAGCCATAGATTTCAATCTCAGTGCACTACCTCAGGATTTTGGCATACTCTCATAGAAGATGAGTGTCCTCATCAGTCTCCTTAGGCACTCCATTCATTAAGATCCCTCTACTGCGGGGGAAGTCTCAGAGGAAGCTACCGGTACCAATCAGGGGATACGGATCATCCAGTGTGCTCCTCAGCCTGGGAAAATGACTGCTCCGGCTAGCCCGAGTGCTCCTAGCAAGGATTATGTAATCCTAAAGCTGTAATAGCTTCCCAGTTTCAGTTCGTTTTTTTCTTTTTGTTTTAACATGTTTTGCTTCTGGTTTTGGATTTACTGGTTTCTTAGGTTCTAGAAGGTCCTCTTGGCTATCCTTATTTCTTTCTATCCAGTCGCCCAAGAGGGTAAATTGTTTTTATGCAGTCTCAAGCCCGTTTTTGAGCAACCCTGCGTGGTTAGCCTTGGAGTCAAACGTTAAAGTTTTAGCGGCTCGTAGTCATTTTGATCAAGCAAGGAAGCTTTACTTTTGTTTGTGCATGCAGACCTTTTTGTAAAATATGTATTTTATGAATTAATACAAAACTGCTGATTTACAAAAAAAAATAAAAAAAATCTTATTTTTTAAACTAGAGTAAGGTGGTGCAAAATTGCATTGAGGCATGTTGTAAATAAGGTATTTTAAAGTACATGTTGTCCTTTGAAAATCTCGACCCAATTTCTACATTCAATGAAGGGTTTGATTATGACCATGGATTTGGCCTTTGGAGGGGATTTCTTATCCCCCTCAGACCCTAAAATATCTATGTTCAAGGCACTTATTTCGCCCATGGGAAAAGTAGCGAAATATCAACCATCTAGATTTGTCAAAAAAACTCAATGAAATCTTTGAAATGGTTCTTCCTTCTTCCTCACCTTGGCATAAAGCTTTAGATCTGGTTGAAAGAGTGTTGATTGGACAGTTCACTAATATATGACCTTCCCCATGAGCCATTGCAAATTAGGCACAAAAGAACTAGTAAGTTCTAATAAAAAGAAGGTTAGCCCACTACTTCAATTTGTAATTCATAATGCGTTTCTCGAAAACAATTTATTCATTTCATATAGAAAAATCCCTTGGGTAGCCTCTTATCATAATCCAAATAGCCTTTTAATGAGAAAATCTCTAAATTATGGTCCCATACCTTTTTGATTTAATCCTTTGGAACTACCAGATAAATTAGATATTGATCTAAACTTCAAAGTATGGAGTAAATGGGTAACCAACTCCCCTATTTTCATTTGGGATAAAAATCTAAAGGCAACCAAAATTTCCCTCAAGGAATGGACCAAAGGTACATACTCGCCTCCTTAGTGGGAAAAAGAGATTTGTAAGATGTAGTTGACCTTAATTCAAGAAAACGTGGAATTTGATATCATAATCAAAGAGTTGATTGAAAAGGAAAATGTGAGCTTTCAAAAATAGCATAGAGTTCTTAGGATGGAGGAGGAGATGTGGAGACTAAAATCTTGTAGCCTATGGTTAACTTTTGATGACAAAAACACCATATTTTTCATCGACAAGCAAAATCTAAGATGTAAAAAAATAATGTTAGAGAAATTATGCTTGAAGATGGTTCAATTCTCATTTAATTTGAAAAAAATGAGGAAATAGTTAGGAACCATTTTGAGGATCTCTATGTACAAAAAGAGGGGGAATATCTAGAGGACATAGATATCATGCTATAAAATATCCCTTATTTAATCAACCAAAAAGAAAATGATGATCTGATGCAAGAAATTTCGAAGGAAGAAATTCAGTTTGTAATATGGAATTGATCTCTTAAGAAAGCCCCTAGGCCAAATGACTTCACAATTAATTTCTATAAAGAATGTTGGAATATTATCAAATTTGATCTCATTAGAATGTTGCAATATATACACAGGTCATGCATGATTGCGGAAGGCACAAATTTGTCATTATTTGCACTCATTGCAAAGGAGGACAACCCATCTTTCACACCATTTTGTTGTGCAATGCATCTTTAATAATTGCTAGCAAAATAAAGTAGTATTTCCTAATGTTATATCAAAAAATCAAGTTGGATTCATGGAAAAAAGATAGATAGTTGATAACATTATAATGTTTCAAGAAGCAATCCATTCCAACCATCAAAATGGCGACAAAGGTATGCTAATCAAATGGGCATTGCAAATTCTTGATATGATTAGGAACTCTTGTTTGTTTAATATTGTTTAAAAATTTGGTTTTTGTTTAACCTTTATTCATTGGATGTTGGCTTGTATAAGAAATCTTTATATCACTCTTTGGTAAATGGGAGATCCACTTCATTTTTTTAAAGGAAGTAGAGGCCTCAGACAAGGATTCCATCTATATTCCTTGCTCTACATAATAATGGTTGAATCTCTAAGAAGCATTTTGGAGGTAGAAGGGTGTTTTAGAAACCTTTCAAGGATAAATATGGTAAGAGGAGTTAAGAGCATTGTTCATTCACAATTTATTAATAATGTGTTATTAATGGGTGGTGCCTTCCCTATCATGGAAACTAGATTTAAAAACTTCTTTAAAGTCTTTGGGGAAATATAAATCATAATAAAAGCCAAAATTATTCATGGAATGTAAACAAGGGATTGTTTCAAATCATCTCCATAATATTGACCTTTTCCCATCAAGAATTGTATATCTCCTTCATATATCTTAGCATTTCGTCTTGCTTGTCATTTGTGTCTTCTCAATCTTGGTAAAGGGTTATAAGCAAGATTAACGCTAAATTTCAGTAGAGGGGGGCATAGTGGTTGTATCCCACTAGATATTGGTTCTAATTAAATCTATATTTGCAACTCTTCGTATATGCCAATGCTTGGAAATGCTTGCTCTGATGGGTCAGGCAAAAAATTACATAATATCATATGAGATTTTCGTTGTAGGGGGAATGATTGATCAACTATTTAAGCCCCAAAGGAGCACAATAGTCTTGGGATAAAGGATCTCTCCTTGATGAATTAAGCTCTAGGTGAAAAGCTTTCATGGAGATTGTTATCTATGAATTAAGAGTGGTGGAAAAACATTCTACACAAAATATACTTCACTGGGGAGAAAAATAGGTGCATGGACTATGCATAAGAACAAAGGAGAAGTTCTTAAATTGAGAGATTAATTAACTCAACTATCTTTATTATCCAAAAAAGATTAACTTGGGTCCTAGATAGTGCTTGATCCATTGATATTTGGAAATATAGCATAATGGGAAACCCATCATTGGTTAGTGATCAGGATTCAAGAGCTTCGTCCACTTGCAGATATGTTGGCTAGTGAAAACAAGTCTTTGTTGTTTGATATTTCATCTCGGTGCAGAATAGGTCTTTGGATGGGTTAGGACTTTGGTTCTTCTCTACCTCAGTTACAATCTTTAATTTATTCTCTCCTCACTTATCTCAAAGGTTGTGTGGCTAGGAGTTTAAATGTGGTTGATAAAAGAGGATGGGATGCGATTGATTATGAGGTAAACTTGGGGTATGTCAATCGGTTGCTAGCCACCACTCTTCCTCAAATATGGAACAAGTTTTTGGCATCCAAGTGGGATGCAAAAAATTAATACAAGTTTTTTGGAATCTAGTTCATGGAAATATACTAATAGCTCAAATTTTATAAAAATAAGGGATACAAATTCCCTCGAGATGCGCACTCTATCTTGCTAAAGATGAATTGTTTTAACATTTATTTTTAGAATATTATTATACTAACTATGTTTGGAATGCAAAATTTAATGCTTAAATCACATATTGAAAACACCCAATTCTTAGAAGAGTATGTTTTTCAACGAGGAGCTTATGTAGTGGATCTTTGATGGATAAACCAATTTTCAAAAGAATTTAGATAACTTTACCCAAACACCTCTACTAGAAAGTTTGGTTAGCTCAAAACATAGCAATTCTTAAACATGGAATGGACAATCCAATGGTGGTAGCATCAAAAGCCAAAGGTTTGATGGTTGAATACTTATCTATTAACGTGCACCATCTCTTGGTTGCATAAGGATTAAGAGGAAAAACTTAGTAAATTCCATATAACTTTCCAGCCCATTAGGAGAAGAAAAGAAAAGTTCAACATCATGTCAAATGGTAGCTTCGAATGAGCAATTAAGATTTCCAACAGTGGAAATCTAATTAGCATTTCTACATGTCATTTTTATGGAGCTTTAAAAAGGAATACTAGGGTGGAAGGTATGGGAGGGGTTATCACGAGCCCCTAAGTTGTTGGAAATACTGAGAGGGGGGGTGAATCAATATTTTTTTTTCAATTGTCATTTTTACCAGTTAGATCACTTCTAATTAGAACACAAAATTAAAAATAAGAATAAATACTTTTATTAACTTCTTCTTTACAATAAATCCAATACAAAAATGTGTAGGGCTCCAACCCTAGATGAAGACACCAATCTTCAATCCCCCAGGCTCCAACTTATATTTTTCCAAGCACTAACTTGGACTTATCAAGGTTCCAACCTTGTCACTTTGAGGCACCAACCTCTAGGGCTCCAACCCTATCTTTAGTACAGGCTCAAACCTGGTCTCTTGAGGACTCCTAATCTCTAGGGCTCCAAACCTATCTTTCAAGGCACCAACCTTGTCTCTATGAGGTTCCAACCTCCTGCTTCAATTCGACAAGATAAGTTTAGTAATTTTTCATGACTCCCAATGTCTTCTTCAATGAGCCCTGTCTATCTCCAACAATGCCTCCTCAAAATCACTCCATCAATGACGTGTCTCCATAGCTCTTCATGGTGCCCAAACAAAGATCTTCAAGGTTACTCCATGAGGGCTTCAACAAAGCATCATGTCTCCAAGTGTGCCTTCAAAATGTCAGTTCCAAGGTATGTCTTCACAAAGCTTCAAATTCTCTTCCAAAATTTCTTCAAGGATGCTTCAAGGTCTTTAATAAGGTGCCCCAAGACTTCTTCAAAGTTTCTTCAATACGCTGCACCAAACCTACTCCAGAAATTGCTCCAAGGATTTCCACGATCTTCAAGGCTCCAAAATAGTCTTTTAAGATTTTTCTCCCACACACAAGATCTGTCCACTTCAAGTCTAGTATGTTGCTTCAAGATGCTCACAAATTGCTCCAAGATTTATTTTGGCAAATGCTTCTTCAAATGCTTCACTGCTTACAGATTTTTACTTCACTGTTCAGAGTTATAAGTTCATCATTGTCTCAACATCCAATCTTCACATTCATCACACAGGTCTGAGGCTGCAACAAGTAGAGGCCTAAATGTGTATACACTCCATAGGTCAAAGCTCCACTAAGACTACAATACCCAAACTCCACCGAGGTTTAATCCAACTATTGTAACTTTTGCACGAGGTCTTAACTCCAAGTGTAAAACAAGGTCTGAATGTTGAGTGCAAGATCTTGTGCCTTATCCAAGAGACTGTGTGGGAATCCGAGATTCTTTGGAAGAGTCTGAGGTTCTGTGAAGGAGTCTAAGGTTTTGTAGCTGCCTGTGGTTAAATCCAAGCCTCCATTGTAGCTGCTTCAGTTGTAAAATAATTCCAATCTGATTTAACCATTCAAAATTTGCTTCTTCTTCTCAACCTTAAGCTTCCTTTCCTCAGTACTGTAAAGTTCATGAGTTGTGAACTGTATCTTACTCTCTGTGATGGATGACTGAGATAGATGATAGAAATGAAGGTTTTCAGTTTTATTTATATACATTATGTTATGAAAATGAATGGATGTGACCCTTGGGGAGAGGGAGACATGACGTGGATGGGTATCATAGTTTTGGGTATCAGAAGCTTTAACATGACACAATGTGCAAAAATTGCGATATAGGAAAGTTCTGAAATAGCTGACACGATATTATATTAAAACGTTATGATAAAGCCAATCGGATCTGCAACCATATCAGCAATTGAAGATTAGGTCTTATTGAAGGGTCTTATCAGAGGTTCCATTTCAAAAGTTCTGATAAAGTGGTAGATGCAATTTGATAATTAAATCATTATTAAATCAAGTCGGTCCACATATCAGAAGTCGAAGCAAATCAGAGGTTATCGCATATCGGAGATCAGAGATTTTGAGTGGTGACACACAATAAAAACGCCGATATGATATTTCTGTGATAGGGTTTTATTATAATGTTGTGTTATATTATATGCGTTGGAACTTTGGTTAAAAGGTTTCTAATGTTTATTACTCTGACAATGGATTATTATTCAAAGGCAAAATTTAACTTTGGTTTAATATAAAAAGATTAAATTCACAAGATAATATATGTCATCATATCATCTCTATGTCATCATATGGTCCTCCGTCTCATCATATGGTGTCAAATCATGTCATCATATGTCATCATAAGTGTAGTCATTCATGTATGTAATATTCTTGATATGGCATCTTCATAAGAACTTGCATCACTAGGGAATTATGATCAATGGAAATCTTCATAAGAACTTTCATCATTATGATCAATGGGCATCTTAGGGAAACATCACAAATCACAATAATTTTCCATCACAAACAATGCCATATTGACATCAATGACAACCTTGACTAACAATCTCCCCCTTTGTCATTGATGGCAATATTCTTTCCCTTCCAACAATTTATCCCCTTTTGACATCAATGGAAAATTGGGGTGCCCAAAAACTCCCCCTATCAAGCTGCTTCCCTTCATCATATTTTCTTCATCAATGATAGTTCTCCATGAAATATATGTTTCTCCCCCTGTCATGGTGCTCTTCTTTAATGTACTTCCTCCCATAAGCCTTTTCATGCCTTCATGGAAAAGGATGAGGTAGATGATCAACCAACCCCCCATGCTTGCATAAACTCCTTTAGCTCTTCTTTTTTCTTTAGACAAGAAAGATTGTTGCCTTGTGATCAAGTGGAAGACATCTTCACAATTTCATGATTTTCTTCAATAGAGTTACTCCCAAGAGATGATCTATCAAGATTGTCCATGTATGAATCATCAAGGGTTTCATAGGGCTCTTCTAACTTCTGTAAGTATAATCAAGAATCACAAGCTCCCCCTAATTGTATGTGTGGTCTCCATTTTGGTAGAGTCTCATCACCAAATACTTCGAATATCACATCTTCCAAGGATGTCTTCATCAAATCAACAACATGTGTTGTTGGTCGGAGTGTTCAAGAGACTTTCAGATCCAATTTTCTTCCTTCTCCATACTTGAGTAACTTTCTTTTCTTGCTTGGTTGTCATGATTTTAGCTTGATTAGGGACCAAAGTCAAGTTACAATTATGAGCCATATGTCCAATGTTATGGCATTTGAAGCACTATGTCTTGTTCATGAATAAGGAAACATGACTTCTTTTTGCAAATTTACTTCTAGGGAGATGATGGGGACCATTGTATTTGTCCTTGTGGTATGCCCTACAATCCTTTTCCATGTGCCCAATATTTGTACAAGAATAACAATAACCAAAAAATATACTTTGGTACCTGGGAGATGGAGATTGCCTTGATCTACTTCTAAAGTCTCCTTGCCTTGGGATTCTTTAATGATATCCATTTCCTCTTGCATACTTGATACCTTCTGCAAAGTATTGCCTTGATGTACTTTTAAGGTCATTTTGCTTTAAAGACCTTTGGTCAAATTTATTACCTCTTGTATTCTTGACACCATCTGCATATCTCCCTGAATTAGGGCTTCTTCCAATGTCATCTTGACTCTTCTCTTTGCCTTTGCTGGAACTGGGGGCATTGATATTTCTTCCAGGCTTCTTCACATCCTTGTTGTTTGAAGCATTAGGGTTTGCATCATTACTATTTGAGGGTTCACCTGCATAACCAAGACCTGATTTATTGAGGAAAGATCTTTGATGACTTAGGATGTCATCTAGGGTTTGAGAGCTTTTTAGGCTCTTGTTCAAATGATCAACTTCCTTTTTAAGGATATCAATTTCTTCTTTCATTTTCTTGCATTCTTCATCCTTCTTTGATAAATTGGTCTCCATTTCTTCCTTCATCTTGGTTGCTTCACATGATTGGGCCTTAAGTGAGGTGATTTCTGATCTTAATTTGGTGATGTCATCATCCTTTTCTTCTAGTTGGCATGTCATGGTGTTTCTTTCCTTTTCTGCTTCATCAACTTGTCCTTCTATGAGTTCCAAAGCTTCCATCACCTTCTCAGCTCCTTGTGCTTGTTTCTTTGCTTCTTCTAGTTGAGATCTAAGGGAGGAGACCTCTTCCTTGTATTGACCAATTTCTTCTTCAAGTTTGTTCAAGATCTTGTGTCTTTGTTCAAGGTGGCTTGACAAAGTGTCTTCCTTTTTCTTTGCTTTATCCAATTGATTTGTCATGGATATGACTTCTTCATGATGTCTTTTCTTGTTTTGATGACAATCCTCCTTTAGCTTGGTGAGCTCCTTATCTTTTTCTTGAACCTGAAGCTTGAATAGGTCAACTGACTTCCTTGTCTTGTCAAGGTTGTGGTCACCATTTTGTAATTGCTTCATAAGTTCTTCATTTTCCCTTTTCAAGCTACCAATCTCTTATAGGGCAGCTACAAGCTTTGCCATGAGATCTTCTTCAAAGTCATGTTTATTTTCCTCATATTTTAAGTCCTCCTTGGCCTTGATGTATTCACTCTTGTTTTAGCTTCCTTAATGGGTTTTGGTTTTCCTTCTTCCTTTCCGTCACCTTCTTGACCAACAGTCATGGTCAATGCTCCTTTTGAGTGAAGATCTTAAATTTGGTCCCACATACCTTTTGTTGATGAAAATTTCTCCACTTTGGTTTTTATAGCATCTGGTAGCCCATTCAATATTGCCTTCATTGCTTTTGTATTATATTCCTTGGATTCTCCTTTAATCATGCTTTCAGTAATCACTGATTCCCAGACTTCAATGCGTTGAGCCATTAAGAAATTTCTCATTCTCATCTTCCATATATCAATTTTTCCATTGAACAATGGAACTTTCCAGTTTGATTATCTTCAGTTTTCATGGATGAGGAAGAGACATCTTTAGAAGGATTGGAGGCTTTCTTCCTTGGCTTTTCCATTTGTGTTCTAAGGATCAACCTTCAAGTTGTTAGGCTTATGAGCGAAGGTACTAGCTTTGAAACCAATTGTTGGAAATACTGGGGGGGGTGAATTAGTATTTCTTTTCAATTGTTATTTTTACCAGTTAGATCACTTATAATTAGAACAAAAAATGAAAAATAAGAATAGATACGTTCATTAACTTCTTCTTTACAATAAATCCAATACAAAAATGTGTATGGCTCCAACCCAAGATGAAGACACCCTTCTTCAATCCCCCAGGCTTCAACCTATATTTTTCCAAGCACTAACTTAGACTTCTCAAGGCTCAAACCTTGTCACTTTGAGGCACCAACCTCTAGGGCTCCAACCTGTTGAACAAAGTGTAACTAGGTTCGGTCTTCATGACATTGTAATTATGATTTTTGTAAATAAGAAAATGAATTCATTATTATCCCTTGTTGCATGGGTTTCATGAGCAAGAGGTTTATTTATTAGTATCTCCCATTGAGAGCCTTAGGATGTCAAAGGGTCAATGTCATGCTCTTCTTGAGCCTATGTGTAATGTATACAAGTCTATAGAAAGGTCTAGAAGCCCTCCAAAGACAAGCACAATCCTCTTGAAGAAGTAAGCAAGCTAAACGATGGATAACACTATCATGTCGGCCTGCAAATTAAATATAAATCATATCAGCTTGCATCAATGAACACACCTCTTCACACTATCATGTCGGCTCAATATGGAGGACGAATTACTATATATACCCAACTAAGGTATGCACAAAACAGAGATATAGAACTTGGATTTTTCTGAGATTTTCGGATGTCTGTCACATGATAATTTTCGGATGGGTACAGGGGTCTACAATCCACACTACGGGAGGACACAACTTCAGAGGTCTCTGAAACTTCGTAGGCATAATTATAGTCTTGGTGTAAACACAGTCACTAACACTGTCTTGACATAATTACAGTTTTGGCATACTCTCTAAGCACAACTATAGTCTCAACATAGTAATGAGGAAGAAGATCTAGGTGGTACCTTTGTAACAGTCTCAGCATAGTTATGATTGGAAGGGTTTTGGTGATCCAACAGTGACATAATTTGTCTGAGCTTGCATTCTGAATGCACTCATGATCTCAGAATAGAAGCAGTCATGATCATGATAAAGATGTAGTTTCAATATCTTGATCTTGATCTCGGTGCAGCTATCATATATATATAGACATATCTAAGTATAAATATTTCACTGTTTTGATGAAGATCTTAGTGAGAAACAAGTTGTGATCTCAGTGAAGGAGCATCAAAGATCTCAGTAAAGGAGCAGTAATAATCTTGGTGAAGATGCAACAATGATGAAGCTGGAATGACCTCTGTGGTGCATTAGTAATGACCTCCATGTAGCTGCAGTGATGATGATAAACTCAATAGTGACAAAGAAGAGGATTGGTGTCTTGGTCTTGGAGTGGCTTAATTAGGTCAAGGGTCATGGTCTTGGTATTCGTCAATTGGAATCTCTATAAGAAGAATTTTGAGCGGGTTTTCCTCTCCAAGAGGGAGAGGTTTTGGCCCTGGCAGAAAGCCAACATCGTGTGTTCTTGTCTCTTTTGTTTTTGATAGCTATTTGATGAACTAAGAAAGACACACTCTAATAATAAGGAAAGATTGTACTAATAAGAAAAGTCAAAAGAACCTCACAAATAGTTATCATGGTGAGAAGAATCCCATTAATCTTAATTTCCCTAGATTCTTCAACATGGTATCAGAGCTAAGGTTCAGAAGTCAAAGGAAGGGCAGAAAAGAGGCATTCAAGGATCAAGTTTCAAGCAGGGCATCAAAGCAAGCTGAAGGATATCAAGATCTACATTAAAGAATCATCTTGAACAAACCCTAGATCAAAGAAGCAGTCTACAACGACAGTAAGGGTTTTGGAGAACAATAGTCAAAAGATGAAGCATTCAGAACTCTGGTACATGGCAACAGTTTTGGTGCCTCCCACAGTTTCGGTCAATGACATATTAAAGTTGCATACTACAAGATTTGTCATCTCAAATCATTAATGATTCATACTACAAGGTTTGAAGCAATTCAATGTCATCTAAAATCATAAGGATCAAATGTATAAGTCAAGTAACTTGAAGGAAAGAAGGAAAGCTTCCTATCATCAAGAGTCTCATCTGAAGGAAGCATCAATACATTTGCTTCAACCACTTTCAACATAATCAAGGTGAAGATTCTATCTTCACATGTCAAGTAAGTATTTTCATTAATCAATTTGGTAAAATGACTTCATTGCAAGGAGATCTATAGGTTGGATGGGTCATCAAAGGTCCTCGCGTGGAATAAGGAGGATTATGATTATCATAATCCTTGTAGACAAGAGAAGTCAGTAAACATATCAAGGTCTCCTTTGAATTCATGAGAGGGAACTCTTAAGGTCCTCTCATCCCTATGTAACAAGAAAAGAGACATAAAAGAGATATATGAAATGCTAGAAGATATACTCTCTGAAATGAAGTTAAGAAGATAATATCACTTAAACCTGATTGAAGGTATCAAATAATGAAGGAATATCTTCATGAGATCTCAATTGGGATATCTGGGAAAGATGATAAGAAGATGATCATCATTGATATACTAATTGACAAGCAAGGGAACAAATGTCCATAAACAAGGAAGTTACCTCATTCAACTTGTGGTCTCTATGCTAGATAGGAAAATTCAAGTTGAAGGTCAAAGAAATGAAAATTTGCTGAAAGGAAAAAGGAAGTTTGGTCCTCAAAAAAAGACAAAACAGTGTTATAGAAAGATTATGAAAAGAAAGCTCATATCACTTGAAAGATGGAGGAAGCTTAAAAGGGCCAAGAAAAAGAGGGAATAATAGATCTATACTATGATTGAGATGGTATCCCTCAAAAAATGGTCCTATCATATTATTTTTCTATAGACATGACCATGATAATAAGATGCATCATGGCATCATGGAAGCATTAGAAACAAGTGCTCGTGACATCACCATGGGAATCATGGAGGACAAAATCTATGGCAGTCAAACATGAAAGATATAATTCTTGGGAAAGGTATTTGATAAGGTGCCCCAAGACTTTTTCAAAGCTTCTTCAATACACTACACTAAACCTTCTCCAAAAACTGCTCCAAGGATTTCCACGATCTTCAAGGCTCCAAAATAGTCTTTTAAGATTTTTCTCCCACACACAAGATCGGTCCACTTCATGTCTAGTATGTTACTTCAATATTCTCACAAATTTCTCCAATATTTATTTTGGCAAACGATTCTTCAAATGCTTCACTACTTACAAATTTTTACTTCACTGTTTAGAGTTATAAGTTCATCACTGTCTCAACATCCAATATTCACATTCATCACATAGGTTCGAGGCTGCAACAGGTAGAGGCCTAAATGTGTATACACTCCATAGGTCAAAGATCCACTGATACTGTAATACCCAAGCTCCATTGAGGTTCAATCAAACTACTATAACTTCTGCACCAAGTCTTAACTCCAAGTGTAAAACAAGGTTTGAATGTTGAGCACAAGATCTTGTGCCTTATCCAAGAGACTGTGTGGGAATCCGAGCTTCTATGGAAGAGTCTGAGGTTCTGTGAAGGAGTCAAAGGTTCTGTAGTTTCCTATGGTTAAGTCCAAGCCTCCACTGTAGTTGATTCAGTTGTCAAATAATTCCAATATGATTTATGACCCAATCAAAATTTGCTTCTTCTTCTCGGCCTTAAGCTTCCTTTCCTCGGTACTATAAAGTTCATGAGTTGTGAACTGTATCTTACTCTCTGTGATGGATAACCGAGATAGATGATAGAAATGAAGGTATGTTATTTTATTTATATACATTATGTTATGAAAATGAAGGGACGTGACCCTTGGAGGGAGTTCGACATGACGTGGATGGGTATCATAGGTTTGGGTATCGGAAGATTTATCATGACACAACATGCAAAACTTGTGATATAGGAAAGCTTTGGCATAGTGGACATGATATTACATTAAAACATTATGATAAAGCCAATCGAGTCTGCAACCATATCGAAAATCAGAGATTAGGTCTTATCGGAGGTTTCATTTCAAAAGTTCCTATAAAGTGGCGGATGTAATTTGATAATTAAATCGTTATTAAATCAAGTCGGGTCCACATATCGGAAATCAGATCAAATCAGAGGTTATCACATATAGGAGATCAGAGGTTTTTGAGTGGTGACACACAATAAATATGTCGATATGATATTTCTCTGATAGGGTTTTATTATAGCATTGTATTATATTATATGCGTTGGAACTTTGGTTATATGTGTTGGAACTTTGGTTAAAAGGTTTCCAAAGTTTATTACTCTGACAATGGATTATTATTCAAAGGCCTGATTTAAATTTAGTTTAATATAAAAAGATTAAAGTCACATGATAATATATGTCATCATATCATCTCTATGTCATCATATGGTCCTCCATCTCATCATATGGTCTCCAACCATGTCATCATATGTCATTATCAATTGTAGCCATTCATGTATGTCGTCCTCGTAAGAACTTTCATCACTAGGGCACTAAGATCAATGGGCATCTTCATAAGAACTTTCATCATTATGATCAACGGGCATCTTAGGGCAACATCACAGATCACAAGAATTTCCATCACAAGCAATGCCATATTGACATCAATGACAACCTTGACTAACATAAGCAACAACTGAAATATCTTATGCTTGGGGACTTGGTATTTTCTATTAATAACTTTGCAATAACTTATGCTCTACTAAAGGTTTGAAGATAGTTATTAATCCTTGTATCTAAACTTTGATTATGATAGAGGCCTACCCTATTCTTAATTTTAACCCTCTCATTCATCATGTCTTCTTGCCCTGGATATCTACTTCTCCAAATAAATGACAAGTTAGATGGTGAATACCTATACCTTGGCTAATTATTCAATGGCATCAATGATAGCTTGGGCAAGGTAGGAATTAAATAAAATTCCTTGTGTCAAGTTTTATCACATGTTAAAGAAGCATAATATTCTAGCTACAATTATGCAAATGGGGGATATAGTTATCAATGGTGAGGTTCATAACCAAGCCATCTGTTGGAGTAGTGTTTTGAGTATAATTTTGGAGCACCCCATAGAGGGGTCAACATGCGGGAAGGTTGGCTAAAGGTCAATGCATGAGAAGGTAGAAAATAAGGGAAGTCATTAGGTTTATTTTGTATATTTTTTCCCATGGTAATATTTACCGCCCATAGTAAAATGGGGTTTTTGGGTTAGCTTTCATATAAATGTAAAATTTTAAATAGGCTAAGGTTGCAAATGGAAAGTAGCTCCAAAATTAGGATTTGACTACAACTTAATTGAGCAGGTCATTGTATGCCTTTGTATGATCTCACACTATCATGTTGATCTATTAGGCTATTGAGTTGCAACAATTGGTATTATAATGAAGATTTTGTAGCTATAATGAAAGATCAACTTTGGGCTATGTTCTATTCTGGCACATTATGTTGAATATTTATTAATTATGGAATTACTGTGCAGAGTAAGGGTATACCTCAATTTCTTTTTATGAATAACATAAGTGATGGTATGTTGAATACTATAACACCCCCTTATCTAACCCGATGGATACTATGTTAACCCGATTCTCAAAGTGCACTTATGAGAATGGGGTATAAAAAATTTCATTCTTTTTCAAACTTCTAACTGAAACTGGTGACGTCATTGCAATCATCTCATCAAGATGATTCTGATAATATAAATCTTTACCCTATTCGGGCTCCGGGGCTGATTGTTATGTTGGTTTAAAGTTTTCTCTTCTCTACTTACATTGGTATTATGTCATGCCATGTGGACCCCATGTGGTGCCATGTGTCATACCATCTTAATGCCACATCACACTAGGACAGGCTAAGGGATATACATATACACCTTCTCCTTAGTCCATGTAACATGTCTTTATTTCATGCTCACTTAGGAGTTTACCCCTTAGTGGTTATTCCTTACCATGTTACACTCCTAGCCTTATATGAAGTGCTATGTATATATATATATATATATATATATATATATATATATATATAGATATATAGATATATATATAACCATCATGGGACCCTCACTTTCATATACAACCATAGGTATAATTACTTATAGATTGGGTCCCTTCCTCCACTTAATTACATCCTGCATGTATATGTGTGACAATCACAAGACCCTCATTTTAGTTATACATATATGTATATAAGACCTTAATATTTGTGGACCCCTCTTCACCTTTATATGAATTAATGTTGGCGAGCACGACCTGATGCACCTTCATTGTGCCTCATGAGGACATAATGTGATGGACCTCATAGTTTTTGGACCATATAATAATCCAATGGATGAGAGAAGTTATGCAATCAACGACTTCAACCTCTTTGCAGATACCCCGTTCTACCTGTGACATCACTATGGGGGTATCACATTCATAGTTCCAATGTGGGATTCCATCTATTTTATCCAACAACCAGCACTCATCCCCACTTGATCGATGGTATGTGAGGGTTCGTCCCCGCTATGGTACGGAGAAGGAGGGGGGTATTCCATTCATGGATCCAATGTGGTATTCCACCGATTCGATCTAATGGCCAACACTCATCCTCACTTAATTGATGGTATGGAGGGGCTCATCCCCGCCATGGTACGGACAAGGAGGGTGGGAATTATTAAATTTCCATGATCTTGGGTCTAAGTTAGAATATTAAAATATCTAACACTACCAAACCAATAACCTCAACAAGAACTACTTTGCACAACAGAAAATATAAAGCAGTAAATCACATATGCACAAGTATACATAATTTTTAACAAATATTGTACAACAATGTACAACCCAATATTCATTATATTAAACCAATCTGAATAATACAATATTCTATGGTATACAAGATACAATGACAAACATGTTGCATAGACTCTATGTTGTATCTTGTCCTATCAGTCCTTTGATCCCGTACTGCTCACTAGATGTCCCTTAGTCCTTCAAATGACAACACATCGAGACTCCAGGAGGGCTGCCACCTAACACTGCTACAAGTCACTTATTTTGCATGTACACAGGCTCATCCAATCTACTCTTCTAGGCTGTTCAATACCTGAGCTCCAATATACCTTGTAGTAGCCTCTTTCGTTCATCAAAGAGCTACTCATAAGGCTTCAAACTTCACCCAATATTCAACTATCTTCGTCACTTCAAGTTTTCTAGCCTAGGGCTACTTTGGGTAGCCAACACACTGACCTCCACCAGATCAATGGCACCCAATCCTTCACTGCAAGTTTTTCTCCTAGGATGGACTTTTGACCTCCATGAAAAGTCCTCCAAATGGCACCCATAGGCTCTAAACAAAACAATCCAAATCTAGTCACAAACTATGACCCAACACAAGACAATGCTGCTCCAAGTATGTTGTGTTACTTTTGTTCCTGATTGTGACTGGTTAGGGCATCCAACATACTACAACAACCCTCAACCATGTAGCCAAACAACCCTTAATGACTACGGCCTCATCAAGGAAGATTACTCCCAACGTATGTTGTTGTTTTGGGCACTTTTTAGCCCCAAAACCTCCCACGTTGTCCCTGTTTTGAAGTGGTTAGGCCTACTGCATACCACAACCATTGCTAGTACCTACAACCCACCTCAAAACATACTTCCCTTACCTATTTTCTGCCCCAAACAGACCTGTGGTAACCCTGGACTCACTAGGCCTCCTTGCAAGAGTAAACATCCCTACAAACAGTCCGGTATTGAAGTAGTCTCCCTTCTGCAACCTCAACATAAATACCCTTACTCCCTTGACTGAGTTCTTCGTCACCTCCAATGAGCTCTTATGTCACACTTTTGGATAAGTAATAATGACTCATCTTACCTCCTATATATACACATAGAAGGGGCTCGTCATAACATCTAACAAGGGCTTGTCCAACTGTCATTTGGCTTATTATCATCAAGCTGAGCTTGAAACCTATGATGCAAACCCACTCCATGACTTCAAAAATTCATATCTCCATTTGTAGAGCTTCGACTTGAGTGATCTTTGAAGTGTTGGAATCGCCATGCCAAGCTCTATCACCTCAAATTTTCCCATGCTCAAATTCTTCATGGTTTTGGCCCAAATCTTGATGGGTGCAAAACCCCAAGCTTGGGTTCCAATCCCACAAGTGACTCTTGAGGCTCTTTGCTCTCCAAACCCCAAATCCTAAGGCTTGGAGTACCTCCCAATCTACTCAAAAAATAAACAATCCCTCTTAACAAGGGAGGTACTTCCAAGACTAGTAAGTAACTCATCATCATCATCACTACTCGCAACAATTTCCCAACACTTGGCGCTCACAATTGTAGCAATTGTTGTTTTGTGAACTATGCCTCTCTCAGAAATGCGACTGTCACTAATAGTAGCACCCTGATTCTTCTTCTTTTCCTGTATCACTTTCCAATCCTTCCATGATTCCTTCTTCGTAGTCATAGGAGCACTCTTGTTCCACATTGACCACACACTCTTCTTGGGTTGCAAAGTCTCCCTCTGAACTTGCAAGCTCCCTCTCAAAATCAAATCCCTCTGATTCTCTGGAACCTGGACCTTCTTCTCGAGAACCTGTATCTACTCCTCTAAAGCCTACACCTGCACCTGCTCCACTTGTTTCTTCCCATAATCCATAGGCTTTCCCGTCAGCCTATATATAACATGCACTCTAACTCCAAGCACAATCGCATCAGAGCTAGAGCCTCTAGGTCTGAGTCATTCCTTCCCATCTTGGAATAATACCTCAAACCCATTCTTCTCGATCATCGAGATAGAAATCATGCTATATATGAGCCCTGGTACAAACAATACATCCTGGACCTGCATCAATCATCTTGTCTCCATTCTGAATGGCACAACTCTCGATCCTTGGATCTCCTTCTGACTCTTGTCGCCCAAAGCCATGTGCAACTTCAAGTCCCATTCAGCTAGAGTCTCAAAAACCTCCTGTGACCTTGTCGTATGCTTTGACGCCCCATTGTCCACGTATCATCCATCCTCATTGACGGTACCTTGCGAGAAATGAGAGATCATAGAAAATTCCTCTTCCTCCAATCTATTGGTGAGATCATCTATCTCAGCAGAAGTGGAAACATTGATGACCTGTTTCCTTTCTTCTTCTCATCATCTCCCTTCTTCTTCATCAAACATCTTGACGAAAAATGACCCATCTCGCCATAGTTGAAACACTTGACTTTGCTCAAGTCCTTTTTTTGCTTACCCTTCATTCGTGCTACCAGTGCCACATCATCATTGAAAATCTTCTTCTTTGGATGAAGATCCTCGTCTTGCAACTCTTCTTGAATGAATTCGTCCCATAGCCTATTCCATTATGGAAACTTCTCTCTTGCAACAATACCTTTGATGAAGGGCTTCCATTGCTCGGTGAACTCTTTCAAATCAATCCTCATCATATGTGAATCTGAAATAGTCACACCAACAATAGCAAGCTCATCTTTGACCTAAGATAATCTCGTCAGATATGAAGTCACTCCTTCACCCTGTACCGTCTTGTTGGAATTCAACTTATTATCCAATACCAATACTTGATTCTCATTCTTATTTTGGAACAGATTCTAAAGCTCCATCCACATCTCATGTGTAGTGTTCTTCCCGAAAAAATGAGGTATTAGGGAATCCTTCACACCATCAAGGATGATCAATATTGCCCTCGTATCTAAATCCTAGTACACTTCTAGCTCCTTTTGGTCAGTTGGCTTCTTGATGGCTTTCTCAGTGAACTTCTAGATCCTATTTACCTGCAAGACCAACTTGATCCTTTCCTTCCATGGACTATAGTTGGACAACCCCTCCAACCTAGCTTCATATCACCTGCAACTTCGACATTGTCACCTACAATGTGATTAACTCCCTCTTAAGCTTTGCTCCGTGGTGCACAACTTTGATTCACTGACTTCCAAATTAGCTCAGACATGCTCTGATACCATGTTATAATTTCAATGATCTTGGGTCTAGGATAGAATGTTAAAGTCTCTAACGCTACCAAACCAAGAACCTCAACAAGAACTACTTTGCACAACAAAAAATATAAAGTAGTAAATCATATATGCACAATTATACACAATTTTTAACAGATATTGTACAATAATGTACAACCCAATATTTGTTATATTAATCCAATCTGAATAATACAACAGTCTATGGTATATAAGATACAATGACAAACATGTTGCACAGACTCTATGTCGTGTCTTGTCCTGCCGGTCCTTTGATCCTATATTGCTCACTAGCTGCCCCTTCATCCTTCAAAGGACAACACATCGAGACTCCAGGAGGACTGCCACCTAATACTGTTGCAAGCCACTTCTGCTACATGTACACGGGTTGATCCAATATGCTCTTCTAGGCTAGCCAATACCTTAGCTCCAATCTGCTTTCTAGTAGACTCTTTCATCCATCAAAGAGCTACTCATAAGGCCTAAAACTTCACCTAATTTGCAGTTATCTTCGTCACTTCAAGACTGCTAGTCTAGGGCTACTTTGGGTAGCCAACACACTGCCCTCCACCAGATCAATGGCACCTAATCCTTCACTACAAGTTTTGCTCCTAGGATGGAATTTTGACCTCCACGAAAAGTCCTTCAAATGGAACTCACATACTACTAAACAAAACAATCAAAAATTGGTCACAAACTATGATCCAAGTATGTTGTGTTACTGATGTTCCTAACTGTGACTGGTTAGGGCATCCAACATACTACAACAACCCTCAACCATGCACCAAAACAACCCTTAATGACTGTGGCCTCATCAAGGAAGAGACCTCCCAATGTATGTTGTTGTTCTGACACCTTTCAGCCCCAAAACTTCCCACGTTGTCCCTATTTTGAAGTGGTTAGGCCCGCGGCCTACCACAGTCACTGCTGGTGCCTACAACCCACCTCAAAACATACTTCCCTTACCTCTTTTTTTCCCCAAACAGACTTGCGTTAACACTGAACTCACTCGGCCTCCTTATAAGATTAAACAACCCTAGAAACAGTCCCTAGAAGGCTCCACATAGCCTTTCCTTCCATGTTGAGGTAGTCTCCCTTATGTGGCCTCAACAGAAATACCTTTTATCCCTTGATTGAGTTCTTCTTCACCTTCAATGAGCTCTTGTATTGCACTTTTGAATAAGTAATAATGACTCATATCACCTCTTATATATACACATAAAAGGGGCTCCTCATAACGTCTAAAAAGGGCTTGTCCAACTGTCATTTGGCTTATTATCATCAAATTGACCTTGACACCTATGATGCAAACCCATTCCATGACTTCAAAAATTCATATTTCCATTTCTAGAGCTTTGATTTGAGTGATCTTCGAAGCGTTGGAATCGCCATGCCAAGCTCTATCACCTCAAATTTTCTCATACTCAAATTCTTCATTGTTTTGGCCTAAATCCCGATGGGTGCAAAACCGCAAGCTTGGGTTCCAAACCTCGAACCCTAGGGCTTGGAGTACCTCCCAAACGACTCAAAAATCAACAAGAATCACACTGGATCTCCATTATTCATCAATTAACTCAATCCACAATTCATTACTCGCACCCATTATGCCACGACACCAGTCATGTGTTGCGTGTGATTTGAAACTTTCGATGACATACCCTGCAAGCAATAAGCTCCTTCCTCTAAGGACTCCATTGTTCAACACTTTGTGACCATAGTGCTTGAACCTATGGTGGGATTTGGCGATTAGCCCATGGTCCCTACCTTTGGGTCGCATGATCTCCATGTGACCAAGGGTAACTCTCCATTGGGCTATTCTCCTAGGTGGAAGTATACTCGATTTTTCATAGGGTGGATCTAGATGAATCTTGGGCCTGTGATATAAGTTCAGTGATCATTCTTATTGGTTGAACTTGGACATATGTATATACACATATTTAAATTTGCTTAGGTGGAATGTGTGTCATATATAATACTTAGTACATGATTCAGGTACAAAAACAATGGTATACTCATAGGCCTGTAGATTATTCTCGGCATCAATTTATAATTTAATGACCAATTTTTACCCCTACAACATTGGGTACTCTCCAATAGGGTCTGTAAGGTATATTTCCATGTACATATACATTTACAAGCTCAAGATCATCATAAATGTCAGTTCCTTTTAAGCCATTAAAGTTGTCTATGTACCTGTAGGGTTCCTTCATTACTTTTCAACATGAAACGTGCTCAGATTAGTTTTCTTACATGAGTGTCAGTGATTGACGGTACACCATACATATATATAGTACCTAGTCATATACATAAATATAATTTCCACATGGTTAAGGATATAATGAGTTCAACTAGTTCCTCAAGGACTATAATACATTCCTAAGGTGCACATATAGATATTGTTAACTTGAATAATTTATAATACATTAAACACCACTTCGGAAAAATACATGTTTATGTAACAAGAGTAAGGTTATAGTGTTGTAGCATTTCTTATATCACACAAGAACCCAGTGAGGCAATTACTGAAATTACACTTGCTGTTGGAATTAGCCGGACTCACTAGTCCTGATATACAAGGTTCGTATTTTAAATGTTGAACTTAGATTACATTCTCTCTTTGTGCAAGAGCATATGCATATGTGTTTATAGTTGCAAATCGTTGTGAGTTCTTCCCAATTTAGTTGTTCTAGTTGGATTGAAATAAATTATGTAGGTGTTTCACCTATAGGGCCGAGAGTCATTTAAGGATAAGTTCTTTAGCATGACTTGCACAATATCATGTAAGTATTACAAGCATATTACTATGAATCATTGCTCAATTATATTGAAAATCATATCATACAGTGCCTTACACCTTACTAGGATTGTGCATCATATATTCCAGCCAAACATTATATATTAAATCTAGAATACCTACGAGTTATCAGACTTATCATGGGCAACATCGCACCAACCTATCTCTACCATAAATACAAAAGGTCATACTTCATGGTAATATTGACCGGAGATAAGGGAGTTTCATGCAAATGAAGGAGAACATATCACATATTCAAAAACATATTGTTAACCTAGCAAGTGGGATCTGCGGGAATCCTTTTTCTTTCATTATTTGCATCATAGGAATATGAGGAATCCATTTAGCTGCAGCAACCAAAGCATTAATACCCCTTTTATACATGAATAATGTTTGTCTATTCAAGTGATTCATTAAGAAATACAATGTTAAGAGCTAGTGCAGTTTCCAACTATATCAAACAACCATAGAAAGAGTTGTACACTACATCTTCAGGAAAAGTTAGTAACCCTGTAGCTCAACATGAAATCCCCAATCAACAAATAGGGAATTAACATCTAAAAGCCAATCTATCCATATAAGGAAAACATGCTTAAAATTCAATAAATAATACATTAGACTTTGAAAACATAACCAAAAATTCAAGGCACTTGTTAAATGGATTGAATACTTATCTTGAAGTATAGGTTGGGCAGCTGAGTCTAGGACTATGACTTTCCACCCATGTAACATGCCACCCCACATTTACCCAATTTCACCGCCCTTCCACGGGTAAACATGAGACGAAGAGTTACTATGACATGACCCAACCTCCTAGCTCCAATTAAGGAAGTGGGGCTATAATAGCCCTAGTGAAAATTCCATGTAATAAAAGCAAATAAAGGAGAAATAATAACCACGGATGATGGGACACTTATTCCAAGATGAATGTTGGGAAGAATCCTAGTGATGGGGATCACTTGTGATTGTTTATGGCTAAGTAAATTGGCAAAGGCAATGGCTAAGGCTTTGGAAAGGCAAAATGGGATTTTTGGAACATTTATTTATTAAAATAATGGAAATTAGGAGAAAAGGGAGGTGAAAGGTCACATGTTACATGTGAGGAGGAAATTGAAGGAAAATAATGGAAAATGAAGAAAATATAGGCCTCATTCATAAAAAAAGGCTTATAAGGATCAGTTGGTAACCCTTTAACAGTTTAGTTTTGGAGCTCTCTCATTATTCTCTCTCTCTCATACTCTTGGAGACTTATAGTTTTCTTGGAGAACTCTTGGAGGGTGTGGCATACTTGGATTTTTGGAGCAAGAAGGCAAAGGAAGAGCAGTAAAGCACAAGAGGGCATCGGGATCAGCAACTACATCAGATTTGCTTGCAGGTACGGAGTTGCATGTATGTTTACTTCACTAGTTTTGGTAAGCATGGCATATGTATGTGGATTTTTAGTTGTGATTTATCATTGGCATGGAGGATGACCAAGATTGACAATGGATTGTCTATCCTTTCCATTTCCTAGATAGCCATGGTGATTGTGGGTTTATTTTCATTGCTTTGTTTTGGGTTGTTCTCATGTTTCCCTAGCTTGGGTTGAGTTATTAGTTCCTGGAAGCCCTAGTTGGATAAACACTCTGGAACCCCTGTAATAACTTGGGTTGGGTTACTAGTCCTGGAAGCCTTGGTTGGACAAATGCTCTGGAATCCCTTGGTGTGTTGAGTTACTAGTCCTGGAAGCCTTGGTTGGACAAACGCTTTAGAAGCCCTGTATAAGTTGTGGGTTGAGTTACTAGTCCTGTAAGCCTTGGTTGGAACGAACACTCTGGAAGCCCTAGAAGGCTTGGATGGAGACCAATCTGATGATGGTTTTGGTGATGTCTGACTGGGTGGTTGAATCATTGTTTGATGGGTTGAGGTGGATGGCCTATGGAGGCCCTAGATGAGTTTTGATTGATCTATTCTATGAGATCCCACATTCATGCTTGGAATATGGCACCGGGGTGAATGGTTGAAGAGAGATTTGGCTCAGCCATTCTACGTCGGGTGGAATGTGGAAGTCCCATCCCGAGTGTTGGTTTGAGAGGGCTTGGACCCAAGTTCAGAGTTATCTGTGCTAACCAACGAAACCGGACACTACCGGCCCTTTCGGCAATAGTCTGCTTAGCGCAGACTGCAATCTCACCTGAGGCAATATTGGGGGATGTTAGAACCAGGTTTCTGCATCCAAAAGGCTATGTGATGTAGCAGCGAAGCGTTTCCTTAATATAGGGCTTGATTCGACCTTCGTGAACCCTTATCTTCAGAATCACAGAATTAAAGCGATTTCTACTTGATTAGATCTATGAGATTCTCCTAAGTGTTCTAACATGCATAAGTTATCACATAAAAGTAGATCTAGACCTTCACGATGCAATTAAAGCAATATCACAGAGAATTGAATCATAACTAAGCATAAACACATAAACATATGAGTATACAGAGAATTGCACAAAATTGCTTCAAATATACTTTATTACTTCAGATCTTCAATGAATACACTTCTTCTGACCCTGCGCACACAACTGCAGGGGCCCGCGCACTCAGTTGCGGACTTACCAAGGTCTCCACGCACTCAGTTGCAGGAGCCTTCCCCTTCGCCAAAATACAGAATACAAACTCAAAATCTTATACAGACACTTCATAAAGCTTTTTAATGACTCCCTTTTATATCTTTTACATTACATTACCATGGTCCGTGAACCATGGGCGGAGCTCATTGTTCACTCAAAACAACCCATCCCTTTACAAAATAATGGGCTTTGACCTTCCTTAAATCCCCTTTTACTCTTAATGGTCTACACGCTCCACTCCTCAAAATGCGGAGAGTTTATAATCTTACATCAAAATTGACTCAAAACTTAGACATAGATTATACCTAGGAGTCCCCATCCCAACATGCCCACAACACAAAGACGTGACTCATCCTGAGTCACTCTGCTGGTACATTCTTGATGCGCGCTTTAAGGTCATTGAACTCTGCCTTCAATACTTGAAGCTCTGCTATGCACTGTGCGACAGCCTGCCGAACCTCCTCGACCAACTTCTCAGTAGGTGGCCACTCTACTGCTAAGACAATAGTCCTTCGCATATGTTGCATGCCTTTTAGTTTGTCACTTTCACTTGTAGCTCTTTGAAGCCCTATTGGACCTGTGTTAGTACTGACTTGTACTGATCCTCTATATGTCCCCACATGTCCTCAGTGGCGGAGTGTATAGTGTCACCAATCTCATCGATGTCCCCCTTAGTGAGGACCATTGATTCAATGTTGGATGTCTTGTCCAACTTTTGCTTCCTATGCACACCTTCAATGGTGGGTTTCTTCCTCTTCTTTAGGATGAAAGGAGACTCAATATCTTATGTCTCCTTAAAAGGGTATGCTCCACCCTGCTTTGGTTCCTCCGTGTCTGACTCCTCTTCGTCTACGCGCTCTGGCTCCTGCACGGTATTCTTCCCAAGGTCCATAATGACCTTTTGAGGCACCTTCTTGGGGTTTTCCATAGGCATACTTGTTGTTTTGCTGGTACCTGCCTGGTCTTCTTCGGCTTCCTTGCTGGGGTCCAGCCACACACTTGACCAGTTAGAGATTACAGAAAAAATATCCTGCTCTGTGACCAAATAGGGAAACTCATACCATATTCCCTCTACATATTTCTTTGCCTGTATGTATACATTATGGAAATTTGCTTTGAAGTTTGCAACTCTGCGATATTGGGTAAATAACACCAGTGATAGTCATGGCTTTTGGTTGACCACGGTGTGCAGATCCATCTCAAACAAAACCCAAAATAATTTATTCTCTACCACCCAACATGGATCCTTCAATGCCAATAGCGTAGCGTACCTCGTAGCTTCGCACAAGTATGGGTCTACATTAGGGAACTGCAACTCATCAGGGGTTCTCCAGGTTGTCAAAGCGATCAACAACAACAACCATGCATAATGGAAGGGTTTCCCATATTTCTGGGCCTCACAACAATCATCTAGAAATTCCTGGCAGAGGTATCCTACCCAATTAAATTGTATCCGTTGGCTGCACTATGCAGCCAACTGAATTACTGGGGCTGGCACCTCGTCTTCCCTACACTTCCTCATAATTTTACTAGCTAGAATGGACACAACAAAGGCAACAAACTTATGAGAAATTGAGCTAACAATGTAGCCCCACGACTTCTTTACGACATGGAAATATTTCTTGACTTGGTCTATGAGTTGCTTTTCTTGAGACTTGTCAACAAAAGAGTTGGTAGGGTTTTCTCCTGCACATGGCAACGCGGTGATCCTCTTGATCAGCATAGTGTCAATTAGGATCCTCTCCCCATGCCATAAGTCTTCGTCATGCACCAAAGTTAACAACTAGCGCACACGAATTGTATTGATGTTATTGCACCCAAAATGAGGCACAATCAACATCTTCAGTAAACTAACGCGTTGAATCCTAGCTGCCCATGTTATTGGTTCTAATCATGTTACACCGACCTCCTCATAGTATACCATCTTCAAGTATTTTCTCAGCTCAAAATTAGGGAATTTGGCCCTGTCCGCCAAATCCCAATCTTCCATGTGCAGTTGTGGTACCTGCCCCAGCAATTCTCCTTCAAAGGGCACATATTTGGGTAGCAAAGGTATACAAATGGAAAATTTCACTGGATCAAGGTCCTTTGTCACCTTAGAAGTTGAATTTTGCGACGACATATATAGAGGTAACCGCGAAATTGGCTCAGCCTCGTCGACACTTATGTCCTCAAATCTTGTCTCAAGTTCTTCCTCCTCTAAGTCAATTGGTTCCTTTGGTTGCTTCCTTTTCTCTTTTTCCATCTTTTCCTTTCTCCTTTGCTCAACAGTCACCTTCCTAGGAAATTTCCTTATCCGTGGCTTCTGCAGTTTCTTCTGCTTCTTCATTGCTGCTGCTTCTGTTGGTTCTACCGTTGTTGTTGCCGCTCCTGCAACTGTGGGCTTCGATCTTGGTGATCTAGGAACTGTGGTGTGTGTAGGAGGGTAGTAGTCATGATGTTTGTTAATCCTCGTTCTAGAAATTCCCAATAGATGTCCTGCCAATCCTCACCAGACATGCAACACTTCTCTTGGCTTAGACTTAAGCACAAAATCTCACAAGATTTCTTCAAGAGGCAAAGTGTCCAAATGTAGAGCGGGATGCCATATTTATAGCCAAGTTTAAATTTGAATGCATTGAATTCCTTCAGATCCTCCTCATAAAATTTGGCGACAAATTTTCATAGATATGCTCCTTAAATGCACTTCCCTCGCTCCCTTTAATAACAAAATCGTGGTCAAATCAACTGTAGCTTTTCCAACGGTCACATTTTGGGTAGGCTGCACTGGATCCTTCCTTATGGCACAACTACATTGTCGTAGATTTCTGCACCTGCACCATCTCCCTAAACATCGCACAACCCTCCTTCAACATAACCATTTCTCGGTAGAGTAGTTTATAGTCTTGTGCTTCCTTTTAGCTGCCTGAAGCACTAAGAATTTCCTATTGTCATATAGTCATTGCATCCTTGTAGGGGTGGGATCATCCCTGTATATCTTCAATCTACTTCCATTAATCCTTCCAGGAAACAACTCCCCATTCATCTTTGCGAGCTGAACTGTGCCACCATCCGAAATATCCTTGATTACATAAGGTCCCAACCAATGCATCTGAAACTTCCCTAGAAACTTTGTAAACTTGCTGTCATACATTAGGACCAAATATCCATTCTTAAAAGTGTGCTTCTTAATGTGGCGATCATTCCACGCCTTTTCCCTAGCTTTCTGCGCATGCTGATGAAAACCAGCCAAAAAGTGGTCCTCTTCCAATGTAAGCAGCTGCGCTAAGCGTTCCTCCATGCATTCACGATTTTCCATCTTAGTTAATGTTGCGATCCTTAATTTGGGCACAATATACTCCATTTGCATCACTGCTTCTTGTCCATATACCAGTCAAAACAATGTTTGCCTTGTTAATTTATTACAAGTCATCCTATATGCCCATAGAACCGTCGGTATACGCACATCCCAGTCATTCCTATTAACATTGCAGGTCTTCATTAAATCATTCTCCAATATTTTGTTAAAATCTATGACAGTTCCATTCACCTGGGGATGATATGGCATAATCTTCTAATGGTGCATTTGGAACTCTTCTGACAACACCTTAATTGTTTCATTCAATAATTGCGAACCTCGGTCAGTCATCAGGATCTTTGGGCATCCAAATCGTGACATAATATACTAGAATATAAACTTTGCAGTAGTTTCCCGCTGCAATCCTTCACGGGTTGTGCCTCGGCCCATCTAGTCAATTAATCTTTCACAGTGATAATATAACATGCATCTGTCTTCTTCCCTGGTGGATTAATTGGTCCAATGAAGTCAGTTGCCTATTTATCAAATGCTTGCAGTGTGACATATGTATTTAAGGGAAACTCATCCCTTCGCTATGTCTTCTAGTCCTTTGACACACATTGCATGCCTTGTAGTACTCCTTAGAATCTTTATGTACCGTAGGCCACCATAATCCTTCTCACAAAATTTTCTACGCAACCACCTTACCTGCATAGTGTCCTCGTGCAACACCACCATGCGCTTTTGCCATAATATTGTGTTGTCAATACTCAGGTACATGTTGGCACAAAACTTCATCCAGTCCCATAATATATGTGTCTTGCAATCACTGAAAAATCTACAGTCCTGACTTTTAGTTCCTTCTTTTTGCTGCATTGTGTATCCTTCAGGAGCTATACCAATAGAAAAAATAAATAATGTCTGCAAAATTTTCATTAGCAACTCTGACAGTGAAGCGCTGCGCGTCAAGTAACCCCTCATCAATATTAGTGGGTTCTTCACCGTTTTCGATCCTAGAGAGGTGATAAGGTCCAACATTCAACCTCCCTAGCTTAACTATCACTTCAAAATCATACTCGTGGAAGAGAAGCAACCATCTAAATATCTTCTCCCCCCAACACAGACTTATCGACCAAGTATTTTAATGCAGAATGATTTGTGTACATTTTAAAGTGCACACCTAGCAAATAATGCCTGAATTTTTGTAGTGAATAGACCATGGCCAATCCTTCTCATTCTGTGGTCGAATATATTCTCTCCACCTTAGATAGTTTCCTAATTGCAAAGGAAATTAGATGGTCAATATCCCCTTCACCTGGTTGAGTTAAAACAACTCCCAACGCTATACAAGATGCTTCCACATCTACATGCACATGAAATGCTTTCTTCCAATCTAGGAATACTAGGATTGGTGCAGTAACCAAATTATCCTTAAGAACATCCAAGATATTTTGACAGTCATCATCCCAACAAAACGTAGCATCCTTCTTCAACAACCTCTCCATTGGCGCAATGATCTGCGGATACACCTTTATAAGCTTCTTGTAATACCATGTATGACCCAAAGTTGCGCGTAAATATTTTACATTCTTGGGTGGATCCAAATTGATAATTACAATGATCTTGGCAAGGTTAACCATTAATCCCTACTTTCATATGACATGCCCCAATAATATTCCATAAGGTACACAAAAAATACATTTCTTCAAATTCAAAGAAATCTCGTACTTCCTGCATGTATCCAACGTTAGGCGCAGACTAGAAACATGTTTCTTACCTAGCCCAAATATTGTCCAATCGTCGAAGTAGACCTCCAAAAACTTGTAAATAAATTCCTTGAATGCTGCAACTACCACCCTTGAAAATATTGCAGGAGCATTTTTCAGTCCGAAAGGAATAACTGTATATTGAAATGAACCCCAATCGGTAGCGAAGGTAGTCTTGCTACTATCCTCTAGTGCAATCTTAATTTGGTGATATCCTGAAAATCCATCTGTGAATGAATAAACCTCCTGCCCGCCAACGTTTTCTAGAACGTCATCTATAAAAGGCGTAGGAAAGGGGCTATGCACACATGCATCATTTAACTTCCACAGATCTACGTAGATCCTTATATCACCCTTTGTTTTCTTTTCCTGGGCCACCATCAAACTGACCCATTCTGGCTCTTCTACTGGCTCAATTATACATGTTGCGAGCATCTTATCCAACTCTTCTCTTACCTTTTCCTTGTACTTGGGGTTCAGTGGATATGGGCGCTACTTAACCAGCGTCACATCTGGCTTTAAATTGATCTTCACACACCCAAATCACCTACTATACCCTTCAATTCATAGAACTTTGTTGGGAACAACAGATCTTCAAGCATTGAAGATAGAATTCAGCGGCATGCAAGCAAAAGCTGAGGCAACGCCAGCAGAGTGACTCAGTATGGGTCACGACTTTGTGTTGGCGGCTTGTTGGGAACAACAGATCTTCAAGCATTGAAGATAGAATTCAGTGGCATGCAAGAAAAAGCTGAGGCAACGCCAGCAGGGTGACTCGGTATGGGTCACGACTTTGTGTTGGCGGCTTGTTGGGACGGGGTCCCCTAGGTCTAATTTTGTTAAGTTTTGTTAAATATTGTAAAGTCTTTGCATTTTGAGGAGCGGAGCGCGAGTAGCGCAAGTCGATAGGAGTCAAAGGGGACTTAGGAAGGTCAAATCCCCTTGGGTTTTTAGAGTCAAGATGTTTTGAGACCTGCCCATGGTTCACGGACCATGGTATTGTAATGAATAAGAATATAAAAGGAAGTCATAAAAGAGTAATAAGATAGCTCAACAAAATTAAGAATAGTGCATGAGTCAAATCTGCTTTTATATATTCTATACTTGGGTGAAGGGGAAGGCTCCTTCAGCTATGTGTGTAGAGACCTTGGTAAGTCTGTAGGTGAGTGCGTGGGCCCCTGCAGCAATGTGTGCAGAGTTGGAAGAAGTTGTATTTGAATATCTGAGCATAATTAAAGGCTTGTTTGAAGAACTATCTGTGTATCTGTATATCACTTTTTATCTCTGAATTTACTGTATTTATGATATGTTGAATTCACTTAATCATGAAAAGTTCTTAATAAATTCATGGAGACATAGATTTGTTTATTTATATGATGTTATGCATGTTTAGCACAATCAGCGAAGGACATAAATTTGTTAACTGTTAATTACTATAAATATAAGGTTTTAAGGGTTAGGGTTTGCGAAGGTCAAGATAAAGCCCTAAGTTTGGTAGAAACACATCACACAGTCCTCTAGATGCAGAAACCTAGTTCTAGCATCCACCAATACTGCCTCGGGTAAGACTGTAGCCTGTGTTACGCTAGTTTTTGCCGAAAGGGCCGATAGTGTAGGGTTTTGTTAGTTAACGTAACTAACTCTAAACTTGGGTCCAAGCCCCCTTAAGCCAACAAATTGTTCTGTTGCTGGGACTGGGATCTATCTGAGGAATGTGTGATGTGGCATAAGTGGATACCGACTAAAAAGGAAATTAAAAAGTGGATAGATCGGAAGCTGCATGAGTTTGCAACTCAAGAAAATAGGAATTTGTGCCTATCGAAAGAAGAGTGGTTGCAGAGATACATGTATACAAAGGAACACAAAGTTTTCTTCTTCTCTTTTTCGAGTGAATTATATGAATGGTTGGTTAAATTGGCAGAAGGTCAACCTACCTGGAAGTTAGATAACCCTATTGTGTGGACTCCAGAGTTAGTGAAACACCTAGAAGATAAAAAAAAAAGATTGTGAAGGCTATCGATTATTGGATCGATAGTATTCTGGGCAGATTTATTACCGATTTTGCGGTTGATACATGTACCAGTTATAGTGAAGCTGAGTGTTGGTTTTTCAAAGGACCAAGAGGTAAGTATCTGAAGTCTCTGAAAACTTGGATTAAAATGGTATTGTGTGAGAAATAGGTTAAGTCGTTAAATTTATGTTTAGAAGAGGATCGACGAGAGCTACGTGAAGTGGGAAACAATTCAGAAAAGATCTAGATACAATTGCTGAGTATAGTCCTCTATTGGGAGCATCCGACAAGGAAGAAGAAAATAGTAGTAAAAAATGACCAAAGGTGTGCCACAACCGGTAGATCAAGGAACTACGGGAATACCACATCCATCCACTCCACCTCTGCCATCACCTCCACCTCACACACCTATGCCTCCACCTCCACCTCACACACCCACGCCTCCACCTCCACCTTCGTTATTTAGTATGGCGAACACTATGAAGATGCCTATATTCTGGGGTCTAGGGACATAAGACCCCGATCAATTCTGGTTTGTTGCAGATGATGTGTGGAAGTCACAATAGATAACATGTGATGATATGAAGAAAGCATAGTTGGTCACATCAATGCAAGACGGGGCGTTGAGTTGGTATATTAAGTATAGTACGACTCATCCAACTGCATCATTGAAAGACACAAAATATGCACTAAATAATGAATTTAGAAGGCCTAAGTCTCAAGCCCAGTCTGTGACTGAGGTCAAAGAAATTAAGAAGAAGGTGAATGAATCTGCATGGGATTTTGATCAAAGGTTGAAATGTCTGCTACAATAGGCTAATCTACAGATCTTGGACGAGCAACATAAGGATTGGTATATTTCTTCATTGTTACCTCATTTGAGATTACCATTGTCACAATAGAAGCTTGGAACGTAGGCTGAAGAATTGAAAATTTCTATGAAGTTGGAGGCTTTTCCTATTTAGGATATGAATCTGGGAGTGCAGCAGATTCAGTCGTAGTTGACTAGCTTGCATATGGAGTTGCAGGATCTCAAAAAGGGGAAAGAGGTCCACAATGAGACCTATGCTGAAGTATGGTGCTTAAAGTGTAAAGGAAATGGTCATGAAAAGGATCATTGCCCAGTATATCAGAACTATCTAATTGGTGGAGGTCCTAGCCCCCTGAAGCTATAAAATACCGTTGGATTGAGTAATGGTGTAGTGCCATGGTGCACTATCTGCCAAATAACAGGAAAACACTCAACTGACAATTTCCATTTGTTTTAGAAGTTCGTGCAGACTCCCCAACAACTATTTTGTAATTTCTGTAAATTTGTAGACCATGATGAGCGAAATTGCCAAAGCTATCAGTTAATGATGGATAGAACTGTAACATATAGAGTACAAGCTGAGACTTGTCCGCAACAAGATCAAGGCACATCTGCAATGTGCGGAGGATTCCAGGGACAAGGAAGAGGATGATGGGGAGCAGCTAGAAGAGGTCACAAACAAATTATTTGTTACAATTGTGGGGAACCAAGCCACTTTGTGCAAGATTGTTAGAACCCGACACACCCATCTTGTCAGTATTGCCGATAGTTTGACCAAGTAATAGAAGATTGTCCTATGCTCATTGCAAATATGAAAGAGAAGAAGAACCAACATCCCACTCAGAACATCCAAATGATGAGGTCAGAACCACGCGAGGAGGACCCCAACGTTAATATAATTACGCGAAGCGGTATAACTACTGGGGAAGATAAAGCCGCAGGGAAAAAAACCATAAGAGAATCCTTGGGTGTGCAGGGCTGCTCACAAAGATATTGAATTTTATTTGCATAAGGTAAAAGAAACATTTATGGAGGCGAAGAAGAGATTTGGGGATTCAAGAGCTTCCACATCAAAGAATTAGAGTGCACGAATAGAGAAGTTTGAAGAAGTTATTACCATGTAGGAAATAGATCCTTTAGTCTTGACTTCCTTCTTACATACCTGCATGAAGCTCTTAAGGGACCAAAAAGTGGTGGAGGGAGTGCAAGAGTTGATAGACAATTGCGCTGGCAAGGGTAAGCCACTACCTAAACAACACACAGTGCATAAAGTAGACAAAAGTAAGAAAAGGACTGGTCGGGAGATGAGATTGAATGCACAAATCAAAGAATTTGATATGGACCAGGTGATCATAGATTTGGGATCTGATGCAAATGTTTTGCCTAAACATACTTGGGAAAGAATGGGAAATCTGATGCTACAATGGTCCCCAATTCAGCGGCGAATGATGAACCAACATAATATTATTCCTATGGGACGCTTACATGGAGTAACTGTAGACATTGAAGGGGCGTGCACTATAACTTATTTTGAGGTTATCAAAATAGTGGATGATATTAATCCCTACCCGAGGCTGCTTGGAATCGATTGGGCATTTGATATGAATTCTGTCATCAACCTAAAGAAGCGCAACATGACATTTGAGACGAAGGAATTGAGAGTCATTGTTCCACTAGATCTAGCCGAGGGTGCACGGTATAGTGAACCAGTCTGAGATTACTGTGAGGAGGACGATATTGAGAAGATCTATAAACTTACTACACGAGATGAGGATTGGATCAACCCTATGGTGAATGGAAGAATTACTTGGAAAAAGGATAGCTCCTGCAACTCAGATTCAGATGAGGAGCTCGAGCATTGGCATAATAGATTGCACGAAGTGTCAATGCTGTGATGTAACAAACTTACTAAATCACTCCGGTGTATATCCACTAAGGTACAAAATTTACCATATTATGATGTCTTAGAAGATGTAAATTTGTTTCTTGATAAATTTTAAAGGGATGTACCGGAGGAGCATCGGTTTCAGGCCTTGGACATCGCGTTGAGAGCTACGCCTGCCAGATGGTGGGGTACGCATAAAAATAGTTTTGTAGTATGGAAGGAGTATCAAAGGATGATGAAGCTATGGTTTGGATATAAAAATAATCGTAATTCTAAAAAATATATAGGGAAGGATGATCCGTGCGAGCATCTGGCTCGTTGGACGAAAGCATGGGGAGAGGAACCACAGTCTGAATGGGTACATATATTCTTCCATACCTTGGATACTATTTCGATGAATTGCTATTTAGAAACAGAGTTGCGACATGGAACCGCAGAGTGGGACGTTCTGAAGGAAAGCTTTTTTCTAAGCTTCAACTTTGAGGATGGATTCGAGTGTATTGATGAAGCATTATAGGAGATCAAGGTTGCGATATTCAAAACACATGTAGATCCGTCACATGGGTGCAACCCGACTGGAGTACACAATTGCACCATGCTTTGGAATGCTACAATGTTATCACAGAGGAAGGCGAGGAAGATCCTAGGAATATCAATATCGCTGAGTCAGAGGGACAACATGAAGTTGCTAGGCCTAAGGTAGAGGTTCCTGACATTTCAAAACCATTGAAGACCAAGCAAGTGATGTAGAAAATCTGTGATAGGTTAACTTGATAATGCAATATAAATCAAAGCAGAATACTATAACCTACTTCTACTATCAATTTGTGGAAGCTTAAAGATCGAGCTGAACAATATAACCAGAAGAAGAAGAATCAATGGCAAAATACAAATGAAAATACTTTGGGGAAAGCCTCAACTAAAAACCCCATACTATTGTATTATCATACATGGTGGAAATACATAGGAATTATACAAAGCCTTAACTCTCACAGCTAGCCAACTCTCAGTACAATCCTCACAGATGCTCACAGGAAATCTTAGCTTCTCTCCAACCTTCCTCTGTGCCCTCCAAGCTCCTATTTCCTTGCGTTGTTCCTTGTGGATGATTAGCCTTTTACCAAGTGGAAAACCAAGCCTTCAAAACTGCACAATCCTCAAGGATGAACCCTTCATTGCATGCATGAGTTTTCTCCATGAGAAAACACATGCAAGTGATAGTACACTGTCCTTGAACATTTATCTCAACTGGGTCTTTATCAAAATAGACATGTATGAGTTTCTGATGAGGGAATCTTCAGTTAACTGGAGTAGCACTAGTTGAGTGCATTAATGCATCAACTGACTGTTAACTCACTATTAGTTCCTCAAACAGTTTGGAACTAATTTAACTGGACTTAACTCAGTAAATTGAGTTAACTGATTACAACTCAAATATAACTCAATCTTATCTCCTTAATTTAAGGGATAACTCTTGCATGACTTCAGAAAGACTTCTAACTTGAATTTCTCCAACTAATTAATTTAAAATAAATAAATTAATTATTTCCAAGTACCTGTTAAGACTAAATTCGATTTTAATTCACAATTTAATTCAAGGAAAAATTAAATTGGAATATTCTTGTTGCCATATTTCAACACTCCCTCTCAACAAGAAAGGGATTATTTGCCACCCCGATCCTGTCTCTACGGAACTCGAATTTACACTTTGACAATGCCTTTGTCAAAATGTCAGCATCTTGCCCTCTCTCGAAATATACTGCAGCAACATGATCCTCTCGACCTGTGAAAAGCCACGGGAAACAAATCTTGCCCTATGCTTCTCCACACTACCATCAGCAACTTGCTTTACCTTGTAAAGCCAACGGGAAATCACAAATGACTTGTTCTTCGGTCTCGGAACCACGTCCCAAAAACTGTTACGAACTATGGAGTCATACTCCTCCACCATAGCATCAACCCAAATTGGCTATTGCACTTCTTGCTCAAAGGAAGATGGCTCGGTCTCAACACATTGCCCAGCAAGGTCCATGTATCCAGTGTACCTCTTAGGTGACCTCCTCTGACTGCGCTGAGAAGATGGTGCTCCCAGATTCTCTCTCACATCCTCCAACAATCTGTCAGCTTCTTTTGTGTGCTTCCATCCATCTCTTGAAGACTCTGCTTGAGTGGATGTCTCCACTCTTGGAACCTCTACATGCATTTGTTCCACATTAGTATGATGCTTCTCCTCCTTAGGAACCAACAATTCCTCCACAACATGTAGTTGGAGCTCCCTCTCAAGGGAAACTAGCATGGCCTTCTGCTCATCAAACTTGAGATATTTGCGAACCACTGTCCTCCGACTGGTAGGCAAGTACACCCGATAGTTGTGAGGTGTATCAGTGTACCCCACAAATATCCCCAACTCTGCTGTTAGCTCAAGCTTCTTCCGTGCATCCTTTGTCACATGGAAATATACCGATGAGCCAAATATCTTGAAGTGACCCACATCTGGTCTCTCACCGGAGAAAGCTTCCTTTGGAGTCTTCATCCCAAGTATGCGATGCGGGCTTCTATTCTGCAAATAGACCACTGTGTTGCATGCCTCAGCCCACAAGTGAAGTGGTAGGCCTTGGTCATGCAGCATTACTCGTGCTTCCCCTACAATAGTTTTGTTCTTCCTCTTGGCCACCCCATTCTGCTATGGGTTATGAGGTGTCGTCAACTCTCGTTTAATTCCTTTCACTACACAGAAGTCCTTAAACTCTTGAGAGACATATTCTACAACGTTGTCACTTATCAAGGCCTTGATCTTCTTCCTTGACTCTTTCTCGACCAAAGCTTTGAACTCACAAAACTTTGTGAAAGTTTGGTCCTTCTGCATGAAATAAATCCAACATTTACGAGAATAGTCATCAATGAAAATCACATAATAGCTTTGCTTTGTTGTGGATGTCGTCGAGAATGGTCCACACAAATCAATATGAACTCGCTCTAAGATAGCCTCTGCTCGACTGTCTCGATCATGAAAGGAAGACTTGGTGTACTTTCCCAAGGTACAACCTTTGTATGTGTCAACTTTCTCAAGTTTACCTTTGGGAAGTCCTGTAGATATCGGTTGCATTATCTTTAAAGCCCCATGATGCAAATGGCCCAACCGCCCGTGCCACAACTTGCCAATGTCTTGGCTTTGCACCAATTCTGCTTTTGTACTCAATGCTGCATAATCATCTACCTCTAGTTTATAGAGATTCTTCACCTAAATCCCTATCCTCTTGGTCTGACCCATGGCTATGTGTCTTAGGAATGCCTTTCCTTTATTGAAGACAACATTGTAGCCTTTGTCCTCCAACATCACGACTGATACCAAGTTCTTCTTCAGTCCAGGCACATACATCACATCTGTCAAGGTGAGAGGAGCTCCATGCTCCCTCTGAAAGCAACCGTGTCCACTCCTGAAACACTATACCTTCCGTCATCACTCATCTCTATGTGCATCTTGAGGTCTTTCTCCTCCAAGGCAATGAATAAATTTTTATCACCGGTCATGTGGAATGAGGCTCCATTGTCAAAATACCAGACACAACCCATCATCGATGACACCATTCATGCGATGAGGGTAAAGTCCATTTCGAACTAAGAGGCTAATGCCTCACCTTCCGATCCTTTCGATGATCCCTTCTTGGAATTCTTCGATGGGCAATTAGTCGCATAATGTCCCATCTTGTGACAATTAAACCATCTTACTTTAGACATGTCACCCTTATTCCCTCCATGAGAAGAATTCGATTTGAAATGGGAAGCCTTCCCCTTCCCTTTCCTTGCCTTACTTGCTAAGGCCAAATTTTCTTCATCATCATTCTTGGATGAAGAACCATCTCGTGTGCTCCTCCTGATCTCCTCTTGGATAAGATCTGACCACAGTCGTTCCCAATCCGACAGTTTCTCCCTTCCATTCACAGAGTCCCGGTAGCTATTCCAACACTTTGGAAGGCCAAGGAGAGTGAGTCTCACCATATCATCATCGACAGTAGTTATTCCCACACTGCCAAGATCATCTCTGCAGGTGGTGAGCTTGTTCAGATATGTGGAAATAGTATCGCCCTTCTCCATCTTGATTCTTCAAAGCTTATCCTTGAGCGCCAATTTCCTCTGGTTGCTTTGGTAGAGGTCCTTCAATGTCTTCCACATTGAAAATGGAGTATCCTTCCCATGGAGACTCGAGACAATATGGTCTCGAACTCCCTCAAGGATGATCCGTCTCACCTTCGCCACACACTTCTTCCACTCAACCATCTCTTGTGCATTAGTTGAAGATGGCTTTGGGATTTCTTGATCAATGAATTCCTTCAAGCCATTGTCTTCTAATACAACCTCCATTCTATCTTTCCATGCTATGTAATTTGAGCTACCTTACAAGGCATACTCGGGTCTCAAGCCATAGAACACCATTGGCCAACCTTGAAGTATGAAATGAATTCAATTTGCACTGCAAACCCGAACTTCAACCTTCGAATTATCTTCTCAGTATACTGTTCACAGCTCCGATACCATGTAGAAAATCTATGATAGGTTAACTCGATAATGGAATATAAATCAAAGAAGAATACTATAACCTACTTCTGCTATCAATTTGTGGAAGCTTAAAGATCGAGCTGAACAATATAACTAGAAGAAGAAGAATCAATGGCACAATACACAGGAAAATACTTTGGGGAAAGCCTCAGCTAAAAACCCCACACTATTGTATTATCATACATGGTGGAAATACATAGGAATTATACAAAGCCTTAGCTCTCACAGCTAGCCAGCTGTCAGTACAATCCTCACAGATGCTCACAGGCAATCTTGGCTTCTCTCCAACCTTCCTCTTTGCCCTCCAAGCTCCTATTTCCTTGCGCTATTCCTTGTGGATGATTAGCCTTTTACCAAGTGGAAAACCAAGCCTTCAAAATTGCACAATCCTCAAGGATGAATCATTGACTGCATGCATGAGTTTTCTCCATGAGAAGACACATGCAACTGATAGTACACTATCCTTGAACATTTATCTCAACTGGGTCTTTCTTAGAATAGACATGCATGAGTTTCTGATGAGGGAATCTTCAGTTAACTGGAGTAGCACTAGTTGAGTGCATTAATGTATCAACTGATTGTTAACTCACTATTAGTTCCTCAAACAGTTTGGAACTAATTTAACTGGACTTAACTTAGTAATCTGAGTTAACTAATTACAACTCAAATATAACTCAATCTTATCTCCTTAATTTAAGGGATAACTCTTGCATGACTTCAGAAGGACTTCTAACTTGAATTTCTCCAACTAATTAATTTAAAATAAATTAATTAATTATTTCCAAGTAGCTGTTAAGACTAAATTTGATTTTAATTCACAATTTAATTCAAGGACAAATTAAATTGGAATATTCTTGTTGCCATATTTTAACAAGTGAACATTGGGTCAGAAGCACATCTGAAGTTCACGAATATAGGCGATTACTGGGATGAGGACACAGTTGACAAGGTAGCAGAGTTATTACTTGAATATCAGGATTTGTTTCCAACAAAGTTCTCTGATTTAAAAGGGATAGTAGGTGATATGGGTGTTATGAAGATCAATTTGAAGATAGATGTGAAGCTGGTAAAAGAAAGACCATACCAATTGAATCCTAAATACAAAGAAAAGGTGCAGGAAGAACTGGATAAGATGCTCACAACAAGAATTATTGAACCTGTAGAAGAATTGAACTGGGTTAGTCCTATGGTGGTTTAGGAGAAGAAGAAAAAGGGCGAAATCATGATCTGTATAGATCTAAGGAAGTTGAACGATGCTTGTGTACATGATGCATTTCCTACGTCGTTCACAGATGAAGTCTTGGAGAACGTTGGTGGTCAAGAAGCATACTCTTTTACAGATGGATTCTCAGGATATCACTAGATGAAAATCGTGCTAGAAGATCAAAGTAAGACTACCTTCGCTACAGAATGGGGCTCTTTACAACATACAGTTATGCCCTTTGGAATTAAGATGACCCTCCAATATTTTCTAGGGTGGTAGTCACAGGCTTTAAAGAAATTATTCATAAGTTTTTAGAGGCCTAATTTTATGGTTGGACAATGTTTGGATTAGTTAAAAAGCATGTTGCAAGTCTATGCCTAATGCTGGATACTGGTAGGAAGTATCAAATCTCCCTAAATCCAAAGAAGTGTATATTTTGTGTACCATATGGGATACTTTTGGGCCATGTTGTTTGTAAGCAAGGATTGATGGTGGACCCTGCTAAATTTGCAGTGATTATCAAGTTTGAGCCTCTGAGGAATATAAAACAGTTGCATGCAACATTGGGCCATACAGGATACTATAGAAAGTTTATTAAGGCATACACGCAGATCACTGCGCTCATGGAAAAATTATTGAAGAAATATGCGACATTTTTTTGGGATGATGATTGCCAGAAATTTTAGACGTCTTGAAGGAGAAGATGGTTACAATACCTATTTGAGTATTCCTCGATTGGAAGAAAGAATTCCATGTACATGTGGATGTGTCCTACTTAGTGCTAGGAGAAGTTTTAACCTAACCAGGTGCAGGAGATATCGACTATTAGATTGCATTTGCGAGCAAAAATTTGTATAACGCAGAGAAGAATCATTCAACCATGAAGCGCGAAGGGTTGGCGATGGTATATGCGCTCCAGAAATTTAGGCATTATCTGTTGGGTGCGCACTTCAAAATGTATATAGACCATTCAACTTTGAAGTACCTAGTCAACAAGCCTGTGTTGCAGTGGGGGGGGGGGACGTGCTACGCTTGATGAGTCTGGAACTCCCGCAACCTTCTGGGGTGAAGCCGCATTTGCAGCAATTACTATTCTCAACAAGACAAATGTTCAGGTAAACAACACTCAGACTCCTCACGAACTATGGTATGGTAAGACTCCCACGGTAAAATACTTCAAAATTTTTGGGAGCAAATGCTACATCAAAAATACTGATGAAAATCTTGGCAAGTTTGACCTAGAGCAAATGAAGGCATTCTCCTTGGTTTCTCTCCCCACAACAAAGCATACAAGTGTTACAATAAAAGGCTTGGAAAAATTGTTGAAAGTATTGATGTATTGGTTGATGAAGAAGAAAGCACTCCTAGGCAGGTAAGATCTGACGACTTCGATGAGGACTATCCATCAACATCAAATCAGATTCATGATGAAGAAGAAACCCATGAGGCACCAGAAGAACAGATAAGGATAGAAGAAAAGACTCCATCCAGGTACGTTCAGAAGAATCATCCAGAATCTCAAATTTTGGGGCAAAAAGAGGCAGGTGTACAGACAAGAAGGACCATTTCAGAAGCTTCAAGCTATCTAGCATTTCTCTCCTCCACTGAACCACAAAATGTAAGAGAGGCATGCAAAGATGAATTCTGGGTAAAAGCCATGGAGGAAGAACTTGAGCAGATCGAAAAGAATAACACTTGGGAGTTGGTTCCTAGACCAAAAGATAAGAATGTCATAGGAACAAAATGGATATTCAAAAATAAGCTGAATGAAATTGGAGATGTGATTAGAAACAAGGCCAGACTTGTTTGCAAAGGGTATGCTCAACAAGAAGGCATTGACTTTGAAGAAAATATTGCACCAGTTGCTAGACTAGAGGCCATAAGGATGTTCCTTGCTCTTTCTAGCTTTCAGAAGTTCAAAGTATTTAAAATGGATGTGAAGTTTGCTTTTCTAAATGGAGACTTGGATGAAGAAGTGTATATTGAGCAACCAGATGGGTTTATCCTTGGAAATGATCCAAAGCTTGTATGCAGACTCAAAAAGGTTCTCTATGGTCTTAAACAGGCTCCAAGGGCTTGGTATTATCACTTGGATAAATATCTCCGTCAAAAAGGTTTTATAAAAGGATCAACTGATAGCAATCTTTATATAAAAATTGGTATCAGAGCCGATCCTTTGGCAGAAGCTTGATCGCTTGAAGGAGATCCATAGATCAATGGGAAAGAAGCTTAAGAAGAAAGCGCCTAAGAAGAAGAAGACATCTCAGAAGAGCTATGACAGTGGGAGAATCGATTGGGGAATATGTGGAAGAAGCACTTCAGATTTAGAATCGTATCAGAATGAAGATGAAAAAGCAAAAGAACTAGCAGGTATGAATTTGTTATACTCTGGTGATACATTTATCCATCCATTTGAAGATGATGAAAGTGATAGTGAAACAACTGAATTTGCTCTTATGGGTGAGCAAGAAAGATATCAAATAGAGGCATAATTTAAAAGGCTTACAGACAAAATTAGAGATCAACAAGATCTATTGAACAAAAGGGAATGTGACTTCAAAGAAGAAGCTACCAAACTAAAAGATCAACTAGAGGAAGGAAACAATGTAAGGAAGTTATTCAAGGACAAGGAAGATCAATGTAAAAAGTTGCAGGATGAAGTGACATCATTAAGAAATGAAGTCAATGAAAGGAGCACAACAATCAAGAAACTCAGAGATAGATCCAGTTACTATGAAAGTCTTGAAGCTATGATCCTCTCACTAAAAGAAGATCTTGAAGAATAAAAAAGGCAGAATAAAGAACTACTCCAAGCTCTTGAAAAACAAGAAAATGAAGTTCTTGAACTAAGACATCAGTTGGAAGAAGGAAGAAAAACTGAATAAAACATGAAGAAGCAGTATCATGAAAAGGAGGAGCAACATCAAGTTGAGGTAAATATTCTTAAAGATAACTTAGAAGAAAAGGATAAGCTCTTACGATTTCAAGATAGTACTAAGATCTTGGATGATATTCTTAGTAGTCAAAGGTCTCCTGCTATCAAAACGGGTCTTGGTTTTCATGAATCTGTTGAAGGAGAATCTAGTTCACAAAGTAAGACAAGGGACTCTAATGTAAAATCTGAAATGCTCAACAAGGAGATGAGAGGTCAATCCCATCAACAACCAAGGAAAGAAATTCTTCAAAGAAAATCTTTTATTCCTAACTATGGAAATAATAGTCGATCAATTCCTCAAATGAATAATGTTGAATGTTATGTATGTCATAATCTTGGACATGTTGCAGCCAGATGCAGAAGAAGAATGGTTCAAGACTATCACTCAGAAAGATCATCACGTTCCAGGTACTTTAAGGGATATTGCTTTGCTTGCAATATGTTTGGTCACAGAGCTGTTGATTGCTATAGAAGGAATATGAAACATGTAAGATGTTATGCATGTAACAAGCTTGGACATACAACAAAGGAATGCAGGAACAAAGTACGAGAACCATACCAAAAGGAGAAAACATCATCACACTTGAAGATATGGAAGAAGAAGGAAGTATAGTCAGAAAGATGTGGCACAACACAATATACAGACATAACAGACTCAGAGGGACCTGAAAGTGAAAAAATTCAATGTCCTAAATCTCATACGCAAGTTTCATAAAGGGAAGTCGCGTATATACGTGAGTTGGTTACTGCATAGTCACGTATATGTTAGTTTGAGGAAAAGCAGTTGGACGGGCCCAGGAAAAGGGGTCTGATATGATTCAGTCCATTATTTTCTCTGTTTGATAATGGTTACAATATGCTGATGATATGTGGAAATTTCTTGATACTTGTAAGATGTTTAGAAGTGTTTTGATCCTAAATTAATGATGATGATGATGCCTTGATACTTCTTGCTGATATATACATGATCAGTGAACATATGGCACAGGTTCAGGGGGAGCATATGCTTTTAATAATGCATTGTTGGCATTATGGTTAATAGTCCTTGGTAATGATGCTTATATGGCTAAATGATATATCTTGCTGTGATATGGTTATGAGTTATCCATGACAAAATCTCATATGATTCTTGGGGTTACATAGCTGATGTTCAGATCAGATTTGTGGTTGATTCTCTAATGATGCATATATGGTGCTTACATGGTGATCTTCATAAGGATAAGGAGAAGTACAAAGCTTGAATACACTTCTTCATTATTTGATGATGAGTCACTCATATGCCGCTCTCGTCATATGCATAAATATCATATAATACAGTTATGATGTAGTTATTGGCGCTCATGTGGATGAGGATTGTTGCTATTGATGATATCAAGAAGTCTTGAAAAATGATCTTGAGCTCAAGATACATAATGCTAGATACATGAATGATTAATCAAAGTTGCATGATGAGTTCTTACCTATATGATGATAGGTTGATACTTACATAGGTTGATTGATACAGTGTTCCCAAGTGATGATACTTGGATCATGCAGATCTTGATGTTGATGAGATGGCTATGGTGTTTCTCGCATATGATATAATGTGAATGATTTGATGCAGACATATCTTGTCACATGTTGATGCTATACAGGTTGCTGGTCTAGATGCTATTGACTTATGCTTATGGAGCAGATCATAGACTATGTATGATAGTTGTTGATGACTATCATGATTTTATTTAGATGTTTGGTATCTATTATAAATATCATGTATATCTTTTATTGTCAAGGTCATGTAACGACCTATTTTGGTTTCCCCACTATGCCTGGGATGAATGATGTAATGTACTTATTTGTCATGTGTAAAATTCTGGTGTATCCCCACTTGGTTGGGTAGATGAGTCAATTCTGGTATATCCCCACTTGGTTGGGAGATGGATGTATGTATGAGTCCTTGGTGGTAGGAAGGTCATTTATGATAGAGTCATGTTCTTCTTGTAGAACATCTTTTTGCAGACCTTTCTTACAGTCAGGAGGAGCATGAACAACACTCTTCAGTAGAGCAGATATTTCAGCATGTACTCAGAGGGAGCATGGACAGATTGGTATAGCTTGGCATATACAAAGGGGGAGCTCATTCAGAGATTTCAGCAGGCACTCAGGGGGAGTATGGACAGCAGAATGTTTATCAAGGAAAGAGAAGATCTTGGTCCGCCCTTTACCCTTGATGTCAAAGGGGGAGAGTGATTTGGTGTTGTTGCCATCAAGTCAAAAGGGGGAGATTGTTAGCATTATGATGCATGTGTAGTACTTGATGGCAACCCACTCGTAGAAGAACAAATCACTTATATATATCTAGATGAATCTACAGAAGAGATATTAGATGTGACAGAATACATGGGATGCAGGACAACTCAAAGGAATCAGATAACAGTTCTTAGTATGACAAGTTAGCTTTGCCATCAAGTCCAAAGGGGGAGATTGTTGGAATTATGATACAAGTGTTGTCCTTGATGGCAAGATGACAGATTATAGTGCAGCAGGTCAGTAGCAAAGAATTGATGATCAGACTACAAAAATGAAGAAAGAAGAGTATATACGCAGGTTCACTATATACCAAGTCACGTACATATGCAGGTTATACGCAGGTTCACTATGTACCAAGTTGCATATATAAGCAGATTCGCTATATACCAAGTAGGGTATACACGCAGGTTCACTATATACAAAGGCGCATATACACACGGGATCGCTGATCAAAAGTCGCGTATGCGTATGCACGCACTTTCATGTACGGAAAAGCGCGTACATGTGAGAAAGCTTATTTTTGGGTCCGTGGTATTTAGACCTATGGTTTTAGTGCTTGGTATTGCGTCCGAAGTGTTGAAACTAGGTATTGGGTCCCTAGTATTGGTTCTAAATGGTTTTGGACCATGGTATTGAGTAAGGCCTAAGACTATAAAAGGAGAAGAAGATCATTAGGCAAAGGCAATTTTTGAGAAGTGAATAATATCTGATGAAGTGTGAGATCTAGTATGCTGGTTATGGGTTTGTGATGCTGTGATTGATCTGAACCAAGGATGCACTCATGTGAATGATGATGAATGATGGATTGAGATCTTAAGGCTTGGAATGTTTTATCATTATATGGTTTGAATATTAGACTAGATATGAATTATTGATGCATGTTTTATTTTATGAATGTTATGATTTGGGTATGACTGATGTCTAGAACAGCTGCAAAGTTATGAGTAAATGTTTGCAGATCTGTACACAGGTTGGCTTTGGTGAAAGCGCGTATATACGTTGGTTTGATTCATCATAGTAGCATATACATTATGAGACATGATATTTGAAGTTGCAGTTGGATCTGGTTATTGTTGCAGAGTTCTGTTGTATGTTCTGTGTTCTGGTGATTGTGTTGTTGACATGGTTTCAGTGTTTCAGTATTGGGTGATTCAGAGATTGATGATGCAGGTGTAGTTGATGGGTGTTTTCCAGTGGTGATTGATTTTGTGCTTCAATTTTGTTGATGGGCCCAGTATGAAAATTGGATGAAACATGGCCTTCAGATTATGGTGTGGTGCTTCAGGAGTATCCAATTTGAAAATTTATGAAACGTGGTACCTGGAGGAAGAAAGAGAAGGTTGTAGCCTTCTATAGGTTGGCACCTACGTACTAGTACATCAGCTAGTACAAGAGCTAAGGGGGTGGTAGCTCCCTTCCAGTAGCAGCTGGAAAACGAGTGAAGGTTGGAGCATTCAGTAGGCCGACACCTACGTACTAGTAAATGGATCGGCTAGTACAAGAGCTAAGGGGGTTTTAGCTCCCTTCCAGGAGAGTCTGGAGAACGAGAGAAGGTTGTAGCCTTCTGCAGGTAGAAGCCTGTGTACTGGTATAAGACTGCACGAGTACAGAACTATTGTAAAAAGAAGTTTCTTATTAAAAAGAAGATTGACACGAATTGCAGCAGGTGGTTTTCACCCACATTGGGTTTCCACCTTACATCATGGTGTTCATGTGTGTGATGATTTGTTCTATTTTACTGCTCCTATTTATTGTTCATATGGTTAATAATGTTCTGATGCACTCATTGAGGATCAACTAACTGAATCATAAGTTTACTGGATATACGCTTATTGCATTACACACAGTTGCGTATACACACGGTTTGCCTTAACTGAAGTAGCGTATATGAATTTTAATATGGAAATGAAAAAGTTATATTGATTTGATAATACTGATTCACACCCATTATGATACAAGTGTTGTCCTTGATGGAAACTCACTTAGATGATAGACCATAGTTCAGCAGGTCAGTAGCAAAGAGTTGATGATCAAACTACAAAGAATGAAGAAAGAAGAGTATATACGCAGGTTCACTATATACCAAGTCGCGTACATAAGCAGGTTATACGCAGGTTCACTATGTACCAAGTCGCGTACATACGCAGGTTCGCTATATACCAAGTAGGGTATACACGCAGGTTCAATATATACAAATGCGCGTATACACGTGGGATTGCTGATCAAAAGTCGCGTATGCGTATGCACGCACTTTCATGCACGGAAAAGCACGTACATGTGGGAAAGCTTATTTTTGGGTCTGTGGTATTTAGACCTATGGTTTTGATCCTTGGTATTGCGTCCGAAGTGTTTAACCCAGGTATTGGGTCCCTAGTATTGGTTCTCAATGGTTTTGGACCATGGTATTGAGTAAGGCCTAAGACTATAAAAGGAGAAGAAGATCATTAGGCAAGGCCATGGAGAAAGTCTTGAATATCTGATGAAGTATGAGATCCAGTATGCAGGTTATGGGTTCATGATGCTTTTCTTGATCTAAGCTAAGGAGGAATCTTAGTGGTTGATGGAGAACAAGATCTAAGGATAGATCGGGATCTAATGGCTTGGAATGAATCATCTCTATACGGTTTGATCTTGTTTACTCTAGATCTGTATACTGACACATGTAATGTTCTGTCAATGTTATGATCTGGGTATAACTCAAGTATGGAATAGCTGCAAATCATGAATGAATATTTACAAACATATACGTTGGTTGACTATGATAAAAGCGCGTATATTACGCAGGTTAGATACATCTAAGTAGCGTATACCATATGAGCTATGATGTTTGAAGTTACAGGTGTTTCTGGTTGTTGATGAGTTTTGATGACTGTTTACTGGTGTCAATATTTTGCATATTCAGATTGGTTGATTATGCTTAGCTTCAGTATTGATGGATGAGATCTATAATGGATCAGGATCAGAATGAATTATTTTTATGTGATCTGATGAACAAGATCTGGTTGCTAACACACATATTATCCTTGTATATGTAATAATCTGAGTATGTCTGAAGTCAGGAAGTGCAACAAGTTATAAGTAAGTTATTGATGACATATACACTGGTTCACTTTGGTGAAGTTGCGTATACACGCTGGTTCGGCACTTCGAAGTAGCGTATGCACTTTGATGCATGATTTTTGATGATACAGTTGGTTCTGAATATTGTTGCAGAGTTCTGCTCTGTGTTCTGGTGATTGCAGTTTGTTGACTGGGTTTCAGTGATTCAGTATTGGGTGATTCAGAGATTGATGATGCTAGTGTTGATTAATTTTGTGCTTCAATGATATTGATGGGTCTAGTATGAAAATTGGATGAAACGTGGCCTTTCAGATTATGGTGTTGTGCTTCAAGAGTATCTAATCTGAAAATTTATGAAACGTGGTACCTGGAGGAAGTAAGAGAAGGTTGTAGCCTTCTATAGGTTGGCACCTACGTACTAGTACATCAGCTAGTACAAGATCTAAGGGGGTGGTAGCTCCCTTCCAGTAGCAGCTGGAAAACGAGTGAAGGTTGGAGCATTCAGTAGGCCGACACCTATGTACTAGTGAAAGGATCGGCTAGTACAAAAGCTAAGGGGGTAGTAGCTCCCTTCCAGGAGAAGCTGGAGAACGAGAGAAGGTTGTAGCCTTCTGTAGGTAGAAGCCTGTGTACTAGTATAAGACTACACCAGTACAGAAATATTGTAAAAAGAAGTTTCTTATTAAAAGAAGATAGAGATGACTTGCAGCAGGTGGTTTTCACCCACATTGGGTTTCCACCTTACATCATGGTGTTCATGTGTGCTTCTTGTGTGTGATGATCTGTTCTATTTTACTGCTCCTGTTTACTATTCATATGGTTAATAATGTTCTGATGCACTCATTAAGGATCAACTAACTGAATCATAAGTTTACTGGATATACGCTTGTTGCATTACACATAGTTGCGTATACACGCGGTTTTCCTTAACTGAAGTAGCATATATGAATCTTAATATGGAAATGAAAAAGTTTTATTGATTTAAATAATATTGATTCACCCCCCCCCCCCTCAGTATTATTTCCAACAATTGGTATCAGAGCAGGTCCTTTGGTAGAAGCTTGATCGCTTGAAGAAGATCCGTAGAACAATGCGAAAGAAGCTTAAGAAGAAAGCGCCTAAGAAGAAGAAGACATCTCAGAAGAACTATGATAGTGGGAGAATCGATTGGGGAATATGTGGAAGAAGCACTTTAGATTCAGAATCACTTCAAGATGAAGATGAACTATCAGGTATGAATTTGTTATCCTCTGGTGATACACTTATCTATCCATTTGAAGATGATGAAAGTGATAGTGAAACAACTGAATTTTCTCTTATGGGTGAGAAAGAAAGATATCAAATAGAGGAATAATTTAAAAGGCTTACAGACAAAATTAGAGATCAACAAGATCTATTGCACAAAAGGGAATGTATCTCCAAAGAAGAAGTTACCAAACTAAAAGATCAACTAGAGGAAGGAAACAAGGTAAGGAAGTTATTCAAGGACAAGGAAGATCAATGTCAAAAGTTGTAGGATGAAGTGACATCATTAAGAAATGAAGTCAATGAAAGGAGCACAACAATCAAGAAACTCAGAGACAGATCCAGTTACTATGAAAGTCTTGAAGCTACAATCCTCTCGCTAAAAGAAGATCTTGAAGAATCAAAAAGGCAGAATAAAGAACTACTCCAAGCTCTTGAAAAACAAGAAAACGAAGTTCTTGAACTAAGACATCAGTTGGAAGAAGGAAGAAAAGCTGAAGAAAACATGAAGAAGCAGTATCATGAAAAGGAGGAGCAACATCAGGTTGAGGTAAATATTCTTAAAGATAACTTAGAAGAAAAGGATAAGCTCTTACGATTTCAAGATAGTACTAAGATCTTGGATGATATTCTTAGTAGTCAAAGGTCTCCTGCTATCAAAATGGGTCTTGGTTTTCATGAATCTGTTGAAGGAGAATCTAGTTCACAAAGTAAGACAAGGGACTCTAATGTAAAATCTGAAATGCTCAACAAGGAGATGAGAGGTCAATCCCATCAACAACCAAGGAAAGAAATTCTTCAAAGAAATTCTTTTATTCCTAACTATGGAAATAATAGTTGGTCAATTCCTCAAATGAATAATGTTGAATGTTATGTATATCATAATCTTGGACATGTTGCAGCCAGATGCAGAAGAAGAATGGTTCAAGACTATCACTAAAAAAGATCACCATGTTCCAGGTAATTTAAGGGATATTTCTTTGCTTGCAATATGTTTGGTCACAGAGTTGTTGATTGCTATAAAAGGAATATGAAACATGTAAGATGTTATGCATGTAACAAGCTTGGACATACAGCAAAGGAATGCAGGAACAAAGTACGAGCACCATACCTAAAGGAGAAAACATCATCACACTTGAAGATATGGAAGAAGAAGGAAGTACAGTCAGAAAGATGTGGCACAGCACAATATACAAACATAACAGACTCAGAGGGACCTGAAAGTGCAAAACTTCAATGTCCTAAATCTCATACGCAAGTTTCATAAAGGGAAGTCGCGTATATACGCGAGTTGGTTATTGCAAAATCGCTTATATGTTAGTTTGAGGAAAAGCAGTGGGACAGGCTCAGGAAAAGGGGTCTGATATGATTCAGTCCATTATTTTCTCTGTTTCATAATGGTTACAATCTGTTGATGTTGTGTGGAAATGTCTTGATACTTGTAAGATGTTTAGGAATGATTTGATCTTAACTTGTGGATGATGATACTTCTTAATGATATATGCATGATCAGATCTAACAGTAAGTAAGATGGCATAGGTTCAGGGGGAGCATATGCTTTTGATAATACATTGTTGGCATTATGGTTAGTAGACCTTAGTTATGATGCTTATATGGCTAAATGATACATCTTGCTATGACATGGTTATGAGTTGTCCATGACAAAATCTCATATGATTCTTGGGTTTACATAGTTGGTGTTCTGATCATATTTGTGGATGCATATATGGTGCTTACATGGTGATCTTCATAAGGATAAGGAGAAGTACAAAGCTTGAATACACTTGATGATGAGTCACTCATATGCTGCTGTCGTCATATGCATAAAGATCATATAATACAATTATGATGCAGGATTCCTATAGTTCTTGGCGCTCATGTGGATGAGGATTGTTGTTGTTGATGATATCAAGAAGTCTTGACAAATGATCTCGAGCTCAAGATACATAGTGCTGGATACATGAATGACTACTCAAAGTTGCATTGTTGGAGACATGATGATGATGAGTTCTTACCTATATGATGATAGGTTGATACTTACATATGTTGATTGATGCATATGTTCCCAGAGTGATGATACTTGGATCATGCAGATCTTGATGAGACGGCTATGGTGTTTTTTCACATATGATATAATGTGAATGATTTTGTTGTTGGTCTAGATGCTGTTGACAGATGCTTATGGAACAAATCATACATTGTGTATGATAGTTGCTGATGACTATCATGGTCTTCTTTAGATGTTTGGTCTCTGTTATAAATGTCATGTAAAGGTCATATCAAGACTCATGATGTAATAGTTTGTCTCTATCTATTGTAGTCATTTGATGAATCCCTTTTGGTCATATGATGTAATTTGTACCCCCACTATGCATGGGAAAGATGATGTAATATTTCAGTCATGTATAAACAATTGGTATCTGGTATATCCCCACTTGGTTGGGTGGATGAGTCAATATTGGTATATCCCCACTTGGTTGGGAGATGGATGTATGTATGAGTCTTTGGTGATAGGAAGGTCATTTATGATAGAGTCATGTTCTTCTTGTAGAACATTTTATTACAGACCTTGCTTACAATTAGGGGGAGCATGAACAACACACTTCGGCAGAGCAGAGATTTCAGCATGTACTCAGAGGGAGCATGGACAGATTGGTACACCTTGGCATATACAAAGGGGGAGCTCATTCAGAGATTTCAGCAGGTACTCAGGGGGAGTATGGTCAGCGGAATGTTTATCAAGGAAAGAGAATATCTTGGTCCGCCCTTTGCCCTTGATGTCAAAGGGGGAGAGTGATTTGGTGTGGTTGCCATCAAGTCCAAAGGAGGAGATTGTTGGCATTATGGTGCATGTGTTGTACTTGATGGCAACCCACTCATAGAAGAAAAACTCACTTATATATAACTAGATGAATCTACAGAAGAGATATCAGATGTGACAGAATACATGGGATGCAGGATAGCTCAAAGGAATCAGATGACAGTTCTCAGTACGAAAAGTTAGCTTTGCCATCAAGTCCAAAGGGGGAGATTGTTGGCATTATGATACAAGTGTTGTCCTTGATGGCAACTCACTCAGATGACAGATCATAGTGCAGCAGGTCAGTAGCAAAGAGTTGATGATCAGACTACAAAGAATGAAGAAAGAAGAGTATATACGCAGGTTCACTATATACCAAGTCGCGTACATAAGCAGGTTATACGCAGGTTCACTATGTACCAAGTCGCGTATATACGCAGGTTCGCTATATACCAAGTAGGGTATACACGCAGGTTCACTATATACAAAGGCACGTATACACGCGGGATTGCTGATCAAAAGTCGCATATGCGTATGCACGCACTTTCATGCACAGAAAAGCGCATACATGTCGGAAAGCTTATTTTTGGGTCCGTGGTATTTAGACCTATGGTTTTGGTCCTATTGCGTCCGAAGTGTTGAACCCAGGTATTGGGTCCCTAATATTGGTTCTCAAATGGTTTTGGACCATGGTATTGAGTAAGGCCTAAGACTATAAAAGGAGAAGAAGATCATTAGGCAAGGCCTTGGAGAAAGTCTTGAATATCTGATGAAGTATGAGATCCAGTATGTAGGTTACGGGTTCACGATGCTTTGCTTGATCTAAGCTAAGGAGGAATCTTAGCGGTTGATGGAGAACAAGATCTAAGGATAGATCGGGATCTAATGTCTTGGAATGAATCATCTCTATACGGTTTGATCTTGTTTACTCTAGATCTGTATACTGACGCATGTAATGTTCTGTCAATGTTATGATCTGGGTATAACTCAAGTATGGAATAGCTGCAAATCATGAATGAATATTTACAGACATATACGCTGGTTGACTATGATAAAAGCACGTACATACGCAGGTTAGATACATCTAAGTAGCGTATACCATATGAGCTATGATGTTTGAAGTTACAGGTGTTTCTGGTTGTTGATGAGTTCTGATGACTGTTTACTGGTGTCAATATTTTGCATATTCAGATTGGTTGATTATGCTTAGCTTCAGTATTGATGGATGAGATCTATAATGGATCAGGATCATAATGACTTATCTTTATGTGATCTGATGAACTAGATCTGGTTGCTAACACACATATTATCCTTGTATATGTAATAATCTGAGTATGTCTGAAGTCAGGAAGTGCAACAAGTTATAAGTAAGTTATTGATGACATATACACTGGTTCACTTTGGTGAAGTTGCGTATACACGCTGGTTCGACACTTCGAAGTAGCGTATGCACTCTGATGCATGATTTTTGATGATATAGTTGGTTCTGAATATTGTTGCAGAGTTCTGCTCTGTGTTTTGGTGATTGCAGTTTTTTGACTGGGTTTCAGTGATTCAGTATTGGGTGATTCAGAGATTGATGATGCTAGTGTTGATTAATTTTGTGCTTCAATGATATTGATGGGTCTAGTATGAAAATTGGATGAAACGTGGCCTTTCAGATTATGGTGTTGTGCTTCAGGAGTATCTAATCTGAAAATTTATGAAACGTGGTACCTGGAGGAAGTAAGAGAAGGTTGTAGCCTTCTATAGGTTGGCACCTACGTACTAGTACATCAGCTAGTACAAGATCTAAGGGGGTGGTAGCTCCCTTCCAGTAGCAGCTGGAAAAAGAGTGAAGGTTGGAGCATTCAGTAGGCCGACACCTATGTACTAGTGAAAGGATCGGCTAGTACAAAAGTTAAGGGGGTAGTAGCTCCCTTCCAGGAGAAGCTGGAGAACGAGAGAAGGTTGTAGCCTTATGTAGGTAGAAGCCTGTGTACTGGTATAAGACTGCACTAGTACAGAAATATTGTAAAAAGAAGTTTCTTATTAAAAGAAGATAGAGATGACTTGCAGCAGGTGGTTTTCACCCACATTGGGTTTCCACCTTACATCATGGTGTTCATGTGTGCTTCTTGTGTGTGATGATCTATTCTATTTTACTGCTCCTATTTACTGTTCATATGGTTAATAATGTTCTGATGCACTCATTAAGGATCAACTAACTGAATCATAAGTTTACTGGATATACGCTTGTTGCATTACACACAGTTACGTATACATGCGGTTTGCCTTAACTGAAGTAGCGTATATGAATCTTAATATGGAAATGAAAAAGTTTTATTGATTTAAATCATACTGATTCACCCCCCCTCTTTGTTGGCATTATGACACAGGTGTGGCACTATGGCACATGTGTTGTCCTTGATGGCAACTCACTCTGGTGACAGATCATAGTTCAGGCTCTCAGAATGAAGGAAAATATATATAAGCAGGTTCACCTTTACCAAGCCGCATATACACGCGGGTTAGACGTTCCAAAGACGCGTATGCGTATACACGCACTTTCATGCAAGGAGAAGCGTGTACATGTGGGAGAACTTATTTTTTGTCTGTGGTATTTAGTCCTTGGTATTTGAACCTATGGTTTTGGACCATGGTATCTCGTCTGAAGTGTTGATCCCAAGTATTGGGTCTATGGTATTGATTTGTTATGGTTTTGGACCATGGTATGATGAAAGGCCTAAGCCTATAAAAGAGGAAGGAGATCATTTGGAAGGATAATCATCTGAATTATTGAATATCTAATGCAGAGCTAGATCCGGAATACCGGTGATTGGTTTATGGTGCATAGCTAGATCTGAATGAAGGAGGAACCTAAGCGCAAGGAGAAGTCTTGAATAAGTAGAATCTTTGAGTGATTTTTGATATGTTATATTTGGCGCAGGCCTGATCTATAAATCTGATAATCTGGGTATAACTAATGTCTGAATATTTGGAAGAGTGAATTATCTTTTATAGATCTGTACGCAGGTTCGTTTCATCAGAAGTGCATATATACGCTGGTTCATCAAATCAAAACAGCGTATACGCAGGTTCGTCTTAACACAGAAGCGTATGTACACAGGGTTCTGAATATTAAAGTAGCGTACGTCTCTTGAATTATGTTCTAGTTGCTTCTATTTATTGCTGCAGTGTTCTGGGTTCAGAATTGGTGTGTGGTTACTGTTACCGTGTACTGGGTACAGCTGTCAGAGAAGTGTCTATTTGACTCAGTGTTGATTGGTGAAAAGGAGATTGTTTGATGCAGAAATTCTTCATGTTTGATTGATGTTATTCATGGATCCATTCTGAAAATTTATGAAACATGGTCCCTAGAAGAAAGAGAAGGTTGTAGCCTTCTGTAGGTTAGCACCTACATAGTAGTACCTCAGCTAGTATAAGAGCTAAGGGGGTTGTAGCTCCCTTCCAAGAGAGGCTGGAGAACGAGAGAAGGTTGTAGCCTTCTATAGGTAGAAGCCTACGTAGTGGTATAAGTCTGCACCAGTACAGAAACATTGTTAAAAGAAGTTTCTAATTAAAAGAAGATAGAGACGAATTGCAGCAGGTGGTTTTCACCCACATTGGGTTTCCACCTTATATCTTGTGTTATTGTGTGCAATTGTCTTCTGCTCTGTTTTACTATTCCTGGTTACTGTTTATATGATTCTGATGCACAGATTAATGATCAACATATGTAGAATAAATTAAATTATAAGTCTGCATGGTATACACTGGTTTCCTTATCTGTAGTTGCGTATATACGCGGTTTTCTCAAGTAGCGTATATGATCTGGGTGTGAAATGAAAAATAATTGTCTTGATAATACTGATTCACCCCCCCTCTCAGTATTATTTCCAACAGGGTGCGCACTTCAAAATGTATATAGACCATTCAACTTTGAAGTACTAGTCAACAAGCCTGTGTTGCGAGGGGGGGGGGGGAATTTGTAGGTGGTTATTGATATTTCAAGAGTACAACTTCGAAGCAATTGTGAAGCCAGGAAGATTAAATGTTGGACCTGATCACCTTTCGCGGATTGAGAATGGTGAAGAACCTACAGGTCTTGATGAAGGATTCCCTGATGCACAACTCTTTGCTGTGCGCGTTGCAGATGAACATTTTGCGGATATCATCCAATTCCTGTCTACAGGTGTAGCCCATGAAGTGTAGAAATTCCCACTGTAGATCAACAAATTATGCAATATACTAAAGCAAAATGCAAGATATACTTCTACAACAAACTTGTGGAAGCTTAATCAAATTGAGCAAGATCAAATAGAACACATATAACTGAGAATGAGAAATCAATCACACATGAACACAAAATAATACTCTGGGGAAAGCCTCAGCTAAAAACCCCGATCTCTATATTATTATACAAGTGGAAATATGTTCAGATTACACAAAGAATCAGCTCACAAGCTATCCTGCTCTCTCTGCAATCGAACAATACATCTCACAAACTGAATAGACACAAGATATGGCTTCCCTCAGCCCTCCAAGCCTCCTATTTCCTTATGTAGTTTTTCTTGGGGTCCAATGCTGCCACTTGTGTGAATTGGCCTCATCACACACTCACCAAACCCAAAAGTAGCTGCGCAATCTACAAGGAATGAATTCCTTCTGCATGTAAGAGATATCCTCCATGGAATATTCCTGCAACTGATAGTACATTGTCCCATCATCTGACCTCAACTGGGTATCTATCTGAACTGACATGCATAAGTTATTTATGAGAGAATATTCAGTTATTTGAAGTGAAGCAGTTACATGCATGCATGCATTAAATAACTGAACTCACAATTAGTTCAACAAACTATTTGAACTAATCTAACTGGACTTAACTCAGTTAACTGAGCTAACTAATTACAACTCAAATTACAACTCATCCTTATCTCTTTAACTAAGGGATAAATTCCTCAATCAATGGGATAACTATTGCATGTCCATATATAGACTTCATGTTTGATTTTCTCCAACTAATTAACTCAAGATGAATTAATTAATTATTAATCAAACAGTTGCTAAGAACAAATTCGAATTTAACTTCTCTATTTTAGTTCAGGGACTAACTAAAATAGGAAGGTATCCCGAAATGATATTTATAGCAATGCTATTGTTAGAAAATTATATATTATGGAGCAATGGAACACATAAAATATTGCAGAAATATAAACACAGAAAACACATAAAACAAGAGAGACACAGATATACGTGGTTCACCCAGTTTGGGCTACGTCCACCCTGAACAACTAGTCCTTCCTTTCTATTATCCAACAAAATGAAGGGACACAACCTACAGCAGATCTGCTGTAATATCCTCTGTTTTCTCTCACAGTCTCACCTCTCTGTTTCTCGCTCAGAGAATACACATCTATTACACAGCCTCAAGTACAATGCCCTCATACAAAGAGAGGGGGTTGCCTTCTAGGGCAAAAAACCCTAAACTAAATATAAGTTCTACCGTCAGATCATCCACCTAATTAACGGCCCAGATTGACTAGAAATTACTATATTTTTACAAGGCAATTTTATATCTATTTTTGGCTTTGGGGGCACTGCCCTTGAGCCCCCACCGGGGGACCGCTGGCCCCCGGACCCCCCAGTCGGGGGGGATTGGCCCCCTCGGACCCCCGCGGGGGGGGACAAGTGCCCCCCGCACCCCCCCGCGTGGAGGGGTGTACAAACTTCCTGGGGTATACATCCCGCTGAAACAAAGACCTCTGAACAATCATGCTCCACACACAACAATCTCCCACTTGGAGAATGATTGTAGCAACTCCACCGCTGCTTCATTTGCTGGAAAATGACTCCTCTTTGGACCTGGTTGTTTCTCATCTTCATCGTCATCCTTGAAGGCCAATTAAAACTGAGCATATTCTCAGTTTCTCCCTGGTTACAACTTTTGTTAGCATATATGCAGGATTCTAGCTAGTGTGTATCTTTTTTAGCTTCAACTCTCCATCTTCCAACACTGATCGTATGAAATGGTACTTGAGCTGTATGTGTTTAGTCCTGGAATGAAATGCTGAGTTCTTTGCAATATGAATGGCACTTTGGCTATCACTGTATAATGTGCCCATATCATGCTCCTTATCCAATTCACCCATAAACCTTTGTAACCAAATCATTTCTTTACTAGCCTCTGTAGCAACAACATACTCTGCTTTTGTTGTTGAAAGTGCAACAACACTTTGGATTTTTGAAACCCAACTGACAGCTATTCCACCAACAGTAAATAGATATCTTGTAGTGCTTCTCCTGTTATCTTTGTCACCTACCATATCTGCATCAATATATCCCTGTAGAGAAATGTTTGAACCACCAAAGCATAATGCTTGATTTGTGGTACCTTTCAAATATCTGAGAATCCATTTCACTGCCATCCAATGTTCCTTTCTTGGATTGTTCATGTACCTGCTTACAACTCCCATTGTATGTGCAATATCAGGCCTTGTGCAGACTATTGCATACATTAAGCTTCCAACTGCTGATGCATATGGAACTTTAGACATATAATCCATGTCTTCTTGGGTCTTTGGGCACATTTCCTTACTAAGTTTGAAATGGCTAGCAAAAGGTGTACGAACTGGTTTTGCATTATGCATATTAAATCTTTTCAACACCTTTTGTATATACTCATTCTGAGACAATGTTAATTTGCGATTTTTCTTGTCTCTAGTGATTCTTATACCAAGTATTTGTTTTGCAGCTCCCAAATCCTTCATTGCAAATGAATTTTCCAATTTTCTTTTGAGCACATTTATTTCCCGCATGTTAGACCCTGCAACAAGCATGTCATCTACATACAATAAAATTATATTATAGTTGCCATCATTTTGCTTTTTCAGATAAACACAATGATCAGAGTGACATCTAGTATAACCTTGTTCAGACATAAACTTGTCAAATTTTAGATACCACTGTCTTGGAGCCTTTTTTAAGCCATACAAGCTCTTCTTCAACTTGCACACTAGTTTCTCCTTCCCTTTCACCTCATATCCTTGTGGCTGCTGCATATATATCTCTTCCTCCAAATCCCCATGGAGAAAGGCTGTCTTTACATCTAATTGCTCAAGATGCAAATCTTCAGCTGCTACTAGACTTAAAATAGTTCTGATTGAAGTCATTTTAACAATAGGAGAAAATATTTCATCAAAATCAATACCTTTCTTCTGTGCAAACCCCTTCACCACAAGTCTAGCTTTGTACCTCTGTTTTCCTCCATCTTCTTCCTTCAGCCTATAAACCCATTTATTCTGCAATGTTGTTTTACCTGCAGGCAACCTAACTAAGTCCCAAGTCTGGTTATGTGCTAAGGAGTCCATCTCTTCTTTCATGGCTTGCTCCCACTTCTTCCTGGTTTCTACCTGCACTGCTTCTTCATAACATTTGGGTTCACAAGAATCAGTCAATAATAAATAATATAATGGAGGAGAGTATCATTCAGGGGGTCTACTTATCTTGGTAGATCTTCTAACACCACTTTCAGGTGTTTGGGGTGCCTGTTGCTGTTGTGGTGGTTGCTGTTGTTGTGGTTGTTGATTATTATTGTTTTCAGGCACCTTTACTTTTTCAGTGATTTCATCAAGAACTGCATATTCATTGTTTTCTTTTTCTTGCTTCTTTTCCTGCAACTGATTCTTATACAAGACCTTTTCATTGAATATTACATCTTTGCTCCTAATGATTTTGTGATTTCATAATCATATAAGCGATAACCAAAATCATTAACACCATATCCAATAAAGGTACATTTCTTTGACTTTGCCTCAAGCTTTGTTCTATTTTCTTTATCAATATGGACAAAGGCGTCACAACCAAAAGGCTTTAAAAAGGAGTATTTTACCTTTTTACCTGTCCATGCTTCCTCTGGAACACCACCATCCAAGGAACTTGAAGGCCCTCTGTTTATTAGATAAATAGTAGTATCTACAGCATCTGCCCAAAACTGTAAAGGCAATCCTTCATGCAATCTCATGCACCTTTCACGCTCCATGATTGTTCTGTTCATCCTTTCTGGCACACCATTTTCTTGTGGTGTTCTTGGAATTGTCTTCTCTCTGCGAATTCCATGCTCTAAGCAGTACCTATCAAAATCTTTGCTACAATATTCACCTCCATTATCTAATCTGAGACACTTCAATTTCTTTCCTGTCTCAATCTCAACCAAAGCTTTCCATTTTTTGAAAGTATCAAATACATCAGATTTATTCTTAATACAATAAATCCAAGTTTTTCTAGTTACATCATCAATGAAAGTAACATAATAACGAGAGCCATCGAGAGATGATACCTGAGCAGGTCCCCATACATCTGTATGCACAAGCTCTAATTTTTTGCTCTTCTTTTCTTTCCCAACTCTGAGAAATCTGACTCTCTTTTGTTTTCCATAAATGCAATTCTCACAGAAGTCCAAATCAACATTCTTCAAACCTGGCAACAAATTCCTTGAGTGAAGAATCTTCATCCCCTTTTCACTCATGTGTCCGAGCCTATGATGCCATAATGCTGCATCTGCTCCTTTGGAAGTTAAAGCATTAACAAAGTTAGAAATACCATTGCATAAATACAATGTACCAACCTTTTCACCTTTTGCTATTACTAGGGCTCCTTTGGTGACCTTCCAAGCTTTATCTGTGAAAGTTGCCACACAACCTTCACCGCCTAACTGCCCTGTTTAAATCAGATTTTTCTTCAGATCTGGAACATGCCTTACCTCCTTTAGTAGCCATTGGTTTCCATTCTACTATTTTACAAGAACCTTACCCATTCCAAGAATTTTACATGGTTTATCATCACCCAAACGAACTTGTCCAAAATCTCCTTGAACATAGTCATGAAAGTATTTCTTATCAGGTGTGGCATGGAATGAGGCCCCTGAATCTACCACCCAGGAATCAGTAATATTTTCGAAAGAAAGAATCAAAGCATCTTGTAACACCTCACCTGTCACATTTTCTTCATGATTGTTTTCTTGCTGTGCATCTCCTTCTTTTCCCTTCCGAGATCTACAGTCTTTCTTTAGGTGTCCTTTCTTTCCGCAATTCCACACACTATCCCCGATCTGCCTTTCCTTGATTTACTGCCATATCCTGAGCTCTTTCCTCTTTCCATTTTTCTTCTCCTAGACTTTGCACTCAAAGCATTACCCGATGTCTCACCGAAGCTTTTCCGTCGCATTTCCTCACTAAGGATAGCACCGACAACATCATCAAACTTTAAAGTACTAGATCCAGAGACATAGTTACTAATGGCCATTACTAAACCATTCCAACTTTCTGGAAATGAGCACAAGAATAACAGAGCTCTAACTTCATCTTCAAAGTTTACCCCTACAGAACTTAACTGACTTGCAACTGTATTAAGATCATTTAAATGATCTGCAACAGATCCACCTTCCGACATCTTCATATTAAATAACCGTTTCATAAGAAATACCGTGTTTGAGGCCGAGGGTTTTTCATATAGTTTCAACAACGCCTGAATCAAACCCTCTATCATTGTTTCCTTCGAAATGTTGAAGGTGACTGACGCAGCAAGGCACAACCGTATTGTTCCGAGTGCCTTTCTATCGAGAAGGTTCCATTCTTCATCTGTCATAGCCGTCGGCTTCTTTGTTTTTCCGCTCAATGGTAGGTACAGATCTTTCTGATACAGATAATCTTCCATTTGCATCTTCCATAGCGAGAAGTTTTGGCCGTTAAATTTCTTGACCTTAAACTTACCATCTTCCGCTATTGCTCCCACTCGAATGAGGAACCCTTATTTCCTGTGAGTTTATCAGCCAAATAGACCTTTGGCTCTGATACTAGTTGTTAGAAAATTATATATTACGGAGAAATGGAACACATAAAGTATTGCAGAAATATAAACACAGAAAACACATAAAACAAGAGACACACAGATATACGTGGTTCACCCAGTTTGGGCTACGTCCACCCCGAACAGCCAGTCCTTCCTTTCTATTATCCAGCAAAATGAAGGGACACAACCTACAACAGATCTGCTGTAATATCCTCTGTTTTCTTTCACAGTCTCGCTTATCTGTTTCTCGCTCAAAGAATACACATCTATTACACAGCCTCAAATACAATGCCCTCATACAAAGAGAGGGGGTTGCCTTCTAGGGCAAAAAATCCTAAACTAAACATAAGTTCTACCGTCAGAGCATCCACTTAATGAACGGCCCAGATTGACTAGAAATTACTATACTTTTACAAGGCAATTTTACATCTATTTTTGGCTTCGGGGGTGCTGCCCCCGAGCCCCCGCCGGGGGACCACTAGCCCCCGGACCCCCCAGCCAGGGGGGATCGGCCCCCCCGCACCCCCCCGCGTGGAGGGGTGTACAAACTTCCTGGGGTATACATCCGGCTGAAACAAAGACCTCTAAACAATCATGCTCCACACACAACAACTATTTTTAGCATTTCCATTTTTTCATTCCTTGTTGCTATGTCCAACACTGGTACCTGAAATGCTATTTATAACAATGCTATTTTTAACATTTCTTATTGCTATTTCCAACATGAAGGATATACAACACATCATAGGAAGGAATTGGTGGTCTGGGATACATATTTATCCGTAATTGCAAGGCACTTGTATAAAATGGGCTCGGATGAAGTTTTGCACAGGTATGTACGAGATTATGAAAGACAAAGTATCCTCGTTGAAGCGCATGGAGGAGTTGTTGCAGGACATTATGTTGGAAGATCGATTGCAAAGAAGATCCTACACGCCATGTTGTGGTGACCAACTGTGCACAAAGATTCCAAGGAATATTGTAGGGCATGTGATGTCTGTCAGAGGACCGGGAAGCTGTTGCAAAGGGATGAATTGCCTCTGAACTGGCAAGTCTTATTACAAGCATTTGATAAATGGGAAATAGATTTTGTGGGAGCTATTCAGCTGCAAGGAAGGAAGACAGGAGCACGCTACATCATCACCGTGACAAAATGCTTGACCAGGTAGGCGCATCCCGTGAAGGATTGCAACGCAGCTACAACTGTGAAGTTTATATTTGAGTATATTCTGTCTAGGTTTGGTTGTCCTAAGATTTTGATGAGCGACAGGGGTTCACATTTCCTAAATGAAACGATTGCTGCTTTGCTTGAATAATTCCATATGTATCATCAGAAAAGCATGCCATACCATCCTCAAGCAAATGGAATGGTTGAAGCTTTCAATAAGATCCTGGAGAATGCTTTGACAAAGATCTGTAATGTAAATAGGAACGATTGGGATGTGCGCATACCAGCTATTCTTTGGGCATATAGAACTACCTGTAAGAAGTTGACTGGATAGACACCATTTAGGCTGGTTTATGGACAAGAATCAGTTATGCCAATGGAGTACATAGTGCCAAGTTTGAGGATTGTTGCAGTTGCAGAGATGGCAGATCAAGATATAATGGAAGAATGCCTCGCGCAGATACTTGAGTTAGAAGAATATCGCTTCTTGGAAGCCTTCCATCAGCAGGTGTAGAAGGCTTGAGAAAAGGCGTGGCATGATCAGCACATTAAGCAACGCACCTTTAAAAATAGAGATTTAGTGCTGATGTATGATAACAAGTTTACTAAGTTTCCAAGAAAGTTTTAGATGCATTGGCTGGGACCATACATTGTCACAAAGATTACGGATGGGGGTGTAGTGCAGCTCACGATGCTGAATGGGGAGCTATTTCTAGGGAAAACTAGTGGGAGCCGGTTGAAGTTGTACAGGGGCGATCCCACCCCTACGCAATGACTATATGGATATAGGACAGTCTTAGTACTTTAGGCAATTGCAAGGAAGTGCGGGACTATAAACTATGCTTCCAGTAGAAAAGTTTGGCAAAGATATTGGGCTGCGCAACAGTTAGGGGACAGGCGCAGATGGGAACTGCGACGAAGTAGATGCACTAGCAAGATGTGTCCCGCACAACCTGGCCAAAAAGTGACCGTTGAAAGCATTGTAGATGATTGGATGGCTATTTTTGCAGTAAAGGGATCCAAGGAGGAAATTGGAAAGGTTCGGTGTGAGCTGTAGTTGTAGATTTCAGAGCTTCAACTGAAGCTGTAGCCAACCACTCCTCCGAAAGTTAGAGAGCAGCGTGAGGCTATTATTAAAGTAGACATGACCACTTTGGAAGCTGCAGTCAAGGACTGTAGCCAACTGTTTGAGCAAACAATGGAGATGTGGACCTCGCTGCAAGAGGATCCACACTTGCAGATGATAGAAGTTGACATCCACGAAAAGCAGCTGCAGTTTGATGAGATCAGGGCGACAACGCGGACCTTAGCACCTGTGCAGAGGTTCACCAGGCTTCAAGAAAAGAAATTCATATAGGCCCAGATTGATGAGATGCATCGGAAGGCCTCTATTATTTCCTCAAGGAAGCAGCCATGGGTCAATGAGGTAAGCCAACTGTCACAGACCGTCCAAAGTAAGTTAAAGGATTTGCAAGAGACACATATAACCATGGGCCTTGTAGTTGAAGGTCCAATGACGGAGAAATTGGTTGAAGAAGTTGAGGATGTCGTGCAGGGAACAATAGATCTTCAAGCATTGAAGATAGAATTCAACGACGTACAAGAAAAAGTTGAGGCAACTCCAGCAGAGTGACTCGGGACGAGTCACAACTTTGTGTTGTGGGCCTGTTGGGACGGGGTCCCTTGGGTCAGATTTTGTTAAGTTTTGTTAAATATTGTAAAGTCTCAAGATTTTGAGGAGCGCAGTGCGAGTAGCGTAGGTCAATAGGACTCAAAGGGGATTTAGGAAGGTCAAATCCCCTCGGGTTTTTAGAGTCAAGTTGTTTTGAGACCCGCCCATGGTTTGCGGACCATGGTATTGTAATGAAGAAGAATAGAAAAGGAAGTCATAGAAGAGTCACAAGATATCTCAATAGAAATAAGAATAGTGCATGAGTTAAATATGATTTTATCTATTATGTACTTGGGCGAAGGGGAAGGCTCCTGTAGTTGTGTGCACGGAGACCTTGGTAAGTCCACAACTGAGTGTGTGGGCCCCTACAGTTGTGTGCACAGGGATGTAAGAAGTTGTATTTGAAGATCTGAGAAAAATAAAAGGCTTGCTTGAAGAATTATCTGTGTATCTAGATATCAATGTTTTATCTATGGATTTACTGTATTTATGATCTGCTGAATGCACTTAATGAGGAAAAGTTCTTAATAGATTCGTGAAGACATAGATCTATTTATTTATATGATGTTATGGATGTTTAGCGCATTCAGCAAAGGACATAAATTTGCTAACTATTAATTACTGTAAATTCCGGGTTTTAAGGGTTAGGCTTCACAAAGGTCAAGATAAAGTCCCAAGTTTGGTAGAAACACATCACATCATCCTCTGGATACAAAAACCTGGTTCTAGCATCCCCTAATACTTCCTCGGGTGAGACTGCAACCTGCACTATGCAGGTTGCTGCTGAAAGGGCCGGTATTGTAGGGTTTTGTTGGTTAGCGCAGCTAACTCCGAGCCTGGGTCCAAGACCCCTCAAGCCAACAATAATTCCTGATATTCATGCAGTAATTCAACAACCTTTCCTACAGTGTCTTCATCCCAATAGTCACCAATATGTGCGAACTTTGGTTCTGCTTCTGAGCCAATATTTACCTGTTTTGTCTTTACTGGCTGTGATATATTAGGGAACTTTGCATCAGGTCATGCAACTTCGTGTAGTCCCTCTGACTTAGGAATATTGATATTTCATGGATCCTCATCTCCTTCTGTAGTAACATTATAGAATTCCAAAGCATGTTGTAGCTGCCACTCTAGTCAGGCTACATCCAAGTTATAGGTTTTATTGGTGTTTGGAAGATTGTTGCCTTAATTGCCTGAAGCGCCCCCATCAATACATTCGAACATGTCTTCAAAGATAAATGTCAGCATGATACTCTCCTTCATTTCATCCCAATCAGCAGTCCCATGTCATAGTTTCGTCTCTAAATACCAGTTCATTGGTATAACGTCTAAGGTATGAATAAAGATATGTACCCACTCCAGTTGAGGTACCTCACCTCAAGCCTTAGTCCATCAAGCTAGATGTTCGCGCGGTCATCCTTACTTATGTACTTTTCACTGCGCCGCATTGTTGGAGAGCCAAATCTTAATTTGATCAGTCTATGATATTCCTTCCAATCAACAATATTATCCTTGTGGGTTTCCCACCATCTTGCAAGCGTAGCTCTTAAAGCGAAATCTAGAGCCTAGAACCTGTGTTCCTATGGTACATCTATTTCAAAATGGTCAAGAAAATTATTGACATCATCTATCCCATCATAATAAGGTAATTCACATACCTTAGTTGATATACAATGCATAGACTTTGTAAGTCGATTGCATCATAGTGTAGAGACATCATGTAGCCGATTCTACCAGTTTTCTAATTCTTCATCTGAGTCTGATTGGCACGAACTATCCTTATCCCAACTGATTCATCCATCTATAGTGGGATTAATCCAGTCTTCATCTCGTGTAGTGAGCATAGATATGTGATCAATGTCTTCGTCATCATAGTCATCACGGACTGGATCTGTGTATCTCACACCTTGATCCAGGTGGATGTTGGTGGCCACCCACCTATCCCATTTGGACCCCCACAACTGTCTCTTTCAGCTTTTTCAATTTCCTAAAATGTAGCACAATTTACTATTTTTAGCAGTTTTTCGGGTCCTGAACTTCCGGAGCCGTTTTGAGGCCCTAAACGACGTTTTTTGGGAAATCTGGGGCAACATGGGTCCATGGACCGATGTTACCTCCCAAAGTGGTAGTGCTCGGATAGATCTTTCTAACGAGCTATTGTACGCGTCAAACGGAGATCATATGCCAAAGTTACGACCCCGGGAAATTGATGTACCAATTTACCCAAACGGGGCCCACAATTTGGCGTTTCATCTTCTAGGGTTAGGTTTTGGAATGTTAAGGGTTCTCCATTGTTTCTCAACAATAAATAGGCCTTCGAGCCTCATTGTAACACAGTTCAGAGGCATGTAGCCACCACATCTCTTCGCAAAGATAAGCTACCATCGCCTTAGCTAGTTTATTTCCATTTCTGGTTGTAAGCATATTTCAGTATTTTACATTAATGAAATGAAGTATTATTTCCGCTGCATCTTTATGTATATGGTTATCTCTGTAATTTGTTGCGTTCCTGTTTAAATCCGAATCAGTGGTATCAGAGCGGTCTGCTTTTTCTCTGTTTTTCTTTGCAGGTCCCCAACGAGGTCGGGATATAAGGAGTTAGGGCTTGAACTGGTCGAACCTTTCAAGACCAGCCTCAAAAATCCCGACGGCCTCCCACGGTGGATGAGAAGAAAGACGAGGGAGCAGGAGATCCTATCAAAATCTTGCTTGAAGAAGCCCTCGAGCGACAACGGAACGTGATGATGGACAACTTTGCCCAGATCCTTCAGCGGCTGCCCAAAAGTGACGCATCGGCTTCCAGCAGCTACTCTAGAAACGTCACGCCCTTTAAGGTACAAGTTAATTTTGAAATCCCCATATTCGAGGGTAAGATAGACGCAGATGTCGTAGATAAATGGTTAAATTTGCTAGAAGGGTATTTTTCTGTTCATGAATTTTCAAGTCAGGAAAAGATTGTTTTCGCTCTTCTCAAAGCAGCCCCCCACGTCAAGGACTAGTGGGAAACCTACTACGAGCAGAAGGATGAAAGTACAGGCTCACTATTTTCAGCTGCAACCACTTGGAATGACTTTCGGGATGCCATTAAGGAGCAGTACTACCTTATCGGAAGCTATGAGGACAAATACATCAAATGGACCACACTGCGGTAGGGACGAGACCAAGATGTGCCGGAGTTCACAAACATTTTTCATACCCTTCGCACACAGTTGGGTATCAAAGATTCTGAGCTACATCTGGTACTCAAATACCGCGGCTACCTACACAGATACATCCAGGAAGAGATAGGGTTCTTGAACATCTCCTCACTCGGCACAACATACCGATACGCTGTCAAAATCGAGCAAAAGTTCAAACAGAAGAAGCGAGACTTTGAATCTGAAAATCCGAAGCCCAAAGGACAAAGCCAAGGTGAGGTGACCCAAGACAACTTGTCGAAGCCGCAAGAAAACAACAACACCATGAAGCCGAAGAAGGACACAGGAAAGTGGTGTGAGTTCCACAAGAGTCCCACTCATAACATAAGTGAGTGTCGGACCAAGCAGTCGCTGGTGGCCGAGTTGAAGGCTTCCGAATCAGATGCATGTTCTGACCCTAAGCCAGAACCTGACAAGGGGAATGGCAAAGGGAAGCAGATCATTGATGCGGATCCCATCGCCACTGTTGCCATTGCCAAGATCCAAAAGAATGAACCTGCAGATCCAGAAGAGGGGGAGCGTCTTTTCCACTCATTGATGTGGGTGAAGGGTTCGCCGCTGCAATTCATTGTCGATAGTGGCAGCCAAAAGAACCTCATTTCAGTAGAGGTCATGAAGCGGTTGGGCCTACAGACTACACCGCACCCGCAGCCGTATAGTATCAGGTGGCTTCAGGAAGGACGAGATCTGAAAGTTGGACAGCAGTGCCGCCTTCCCTACAGCATCAAACCCTTCACAGACGAGGTATTGTGTGATGTTACACCTCTGGATGTTTGTGATGTATTATTAGGCCAGCCGTACTTGTGGAGGCGACATGCTGTGTATGAGTCAAGGCCTCGTGCTGTCATTATTTCTTTGAATAATTCATTATACAGGATACCAGAGGTAGCCCCACCTACTGCCACCTCTTTGATCACTACTAAGAAAGGCAGCAAGCTCATCTCCCAGACTAGGAAATTCATCTGTCTGGTTCACTCCCAAAGTAAGGGGAAGATCATTGCTACATCCATGACCCCCGCGAAGGGTTCCTCCATCCAGAAGCAGCAGTAAAGGGATACAGTCATGACAAGACACAGGAACAACTTCTCCTCACCCATAGGGGTACCACACAAGTTTCAGGTGGGCGACAAAGTTTGGTTGCATCTGCAGAGAGAACGCCTTACTAGAACCCATCAGAAACTCAGACCACTTCGACATGGTCCTTACACCAGTACTAAGGCTACGGGTAACAATTCTTTGAAGCATAGCATTCCTCCATTCCTTCGCTTGCACCAAGTGATCAATGTGGACCGTCGTCGACCATGCTTCCCACCATTTCTGAACACATCAGAGATTGTAGAAGAGCTCACGAGGGACCAAGTTCAGTAGATGGAGGAACTCAACGCAATGGGGACCATTGCTTCCTAAGGGGGGAGGAATGATCCAGGTGGATGTTGGTGACCACCCACCTATCCCATTTAGACCCCCACAACTGTCTCTTTCAGCTTTTTCAATTTCCTAAAATGTAGCGCCGTTTACTATTTTTAGCAGTTTTCCGGGTCCTGAACTTCCAAAGCCGTTTTGAGGCCCTAAACGACGTTTTTAGGGAAATATGGGGCAACACGGGTCCTATTAGCCTCCTGATATAGCAGGTTAATCATCTTTCATGATCGACAATTTTACATGCCAAATATGTCATACTTTGCTTGCTGCAATGCTCCATATTTGCTACAGATGGCCAGAGAAGTATCCATGAGAGTGTGCTAGTCTAAATGCCACTGCTGTGTATCATTTTTGATGAGTTGATCCATTTTGATGCGTTTTCAGCTAAGGGAGGTCCAAATAACTTAATCTTGGTCTCCCTAGGTTTCAATTTCCTGTTGTAGAATATAGAGAATGAACATCTGTCCAAACAGCTTAATCTTGGCAGATTTGTAGATAGGTAGAGAAACAAGGGTGCTCAATAGCTTAATCTGAGCCCCTGGATGCAATAAGTGTAGAAGTAGATAGGAGCACAGCAAGAAGAAAGAGTGAAAAGCTGGGTATGCTAGTTCAAGTGCACCCAAACCAAAAAAGAAGAGAAAATGCTAGGTGAGTAGGTCGGGTAGCTAGCTTTGTGGTTGCAGAATCATGGCTTGTGATCCATTTCATATTGTCAAGTGTTATATCTATCATATCACAAGTTGAAGGCAGTTGTTCAATTGGAGGACTTCAAGCGAGGCATGTCTAACTTCCCCTTCTTCCTCTTTCCCCAAATCACTCATTAATTTCCCCTAAAAGAGGTCAAGATCTGCTTGATACCTCTTAATTTCATCATTCTCCATATCATTTGCCTTGGTGAAGATCTGCTTCACTCAAGGAATGTTCACACTTCTTCTATCAGTCGATTCCCCCATTGATAGCCTAAGACATCATTCTTAGCGCTCTTTCTCATCATTATCATATTAACTACTAACTTTATTATGTAACTCCCTATCTCTTTACCCCTCCCCTACTAAAACTATGTATATAACTCCCCTATATACTTATCCCCTCCCTCTGGTTGAAAAATAACCATAAGTTCGCTTGGGAATTGCTAAGTTTACCTGAAACTTAGCAAGAACCCTCATTGCCCCCCCAAACCATCTTCTAAATGCGTTTGGACTTCTTCCATTTGCATAAAAATCCTTCCTCCGATGTAAAAATCCCTTCATTAACCTTGTTGTTACCTTTTTCAAGGCAAAAACCCTCCTCCGATCGGAGAGGCTTTCCCCCAATCGCAATGTCCCTTGTCCGATTACATATACATTCTTCCGATCCCTTTGGATCCCCCTCCGAAGCGATATCGCTGTTGGGAGGTGCCCCCATCATATTTCCCTTTTATATATATATATCTCCGCATTTTTGTAAAAAACCCGCTTTATCGTATTAAACTAAAGTTTTTCATAAAACTTAGTTATAACGTAAACCCCGCTTTATCGCATATCGCATCACATTATACATATAAGGCCCCGCCCCCGGGTTTCCCCGATTGCGATATAGCGATTAAATCACTGCCGTCGGATCCGGGCCCTCCCATCCGACGGTCCTCGGCGATTTCGGACCGCCCCCGATCGCCGTCCTTTAGCGCCTGAAAAGTGTCAGAGGATGACGTAGGGCCTAAGGCGCGTGTCAATTTCTTATTGGATCGGGCAGCTTCCGACACAAACTGAGCCCGTACCAAAAGCGGTCCGATAATACCGCTTACCGCTCTCCCTTTCCGCTCCACGCCATTGCCGCATCAGCATTACGTCAGCTTCCATTCCGCCATTGTTTCGACCTGTCCGCCCCGACGCGATATCACCAACTTATCGGGAGCCGTTGGATCGGGCCCTCGGATCAACGGCCCTGATCTTGTCGCGCATTTCCATTTCGCTCTGCCCATATATGTATAAACCCTCTGCCCCGCCGATTGCCGAAACGCTGAGTTAATCGCAGCCGCCCATTCTGGGCCCCCGAATCAACGGCCCATATTTAATCGCATCGCTCCACATATGGCTTCGACCAACGGAGCCGAAATATTATAAAGGCGCGGCATAAAGGCATATCGGGTTCGATGGGTTTCGGCGTTTCTATGTGGCAACCCCATGACCTCGTCGATAGCGAATTGCCGACGTAATCTCTGCCGTCCATCGCCCTCCCAGATCAACGACCATGATTTGTTCGCGGCTCTCCCCATGTCCTACTGACGGAGCCGAAATAAATTAAAGCGCAACATATAGTATATCGGGTCCGCTTACCCATTTTTACCAAATCCGCTGATCCGCCGATCGCCGATTTAGCGCCAGCCGTTGGATCTGCATTCGCCCGATCCAACGGCCTGGATTTAATCTTTGCTACAGTGCCGCTCCCGCTCCGGATTTTTGCAATTTTTGCGTGTAAATGGGTTTTTTTGGCTGTGTAAAAGGAAAATGGCCGGTTTTCACAGGATTTCTTCCAGCGCCCACGCGTGCCCAGTCAAAGGAAAAGCATGCATTCTTAAGCCATTTTTGATCGCTCCAAGCCTAGATTTTGCTCCGGACAACGAGCACGGCCTAAGCACAATTATCTTTTTGCAAATCTCTGCCATTTTTGCAATATTTCTTCATTTTGGTTGATAGTTTGATCGGCCAGCGCCGAAACTCCTCCAAAGCCTCCAGAAGCCCGCAGACAACACAACAATAGTCAAATCTTGCCATAAGTGACCATAAAAGGGCGATTTTGATGTGGCAAAGTGTATCAGTGGTGAGAAAGAGCCCACATTCAGTAAAAGAGTATCAGTGTTGCGGCAAAGTGTATCAGTTAATGTTTTTTAGTGGAAATCTTTATTTCCAAGGCAGATGAACATTGAAAAGCCTCCATCAAAGTCAAAGAAAGTGGCAAAGGCCATTCAAAGCTCACCAGATCACAGTTAATGCGCGTTAAGGCTACCCAAGAGCAGCAAAGCCGAAAATAAAGAAGCAGAACAAGTGTTAAAGCACAATTATTATAAATTGGCCAAAGGACACCATATTTACTCATGTTGAATGCTGCTGCCTCCAGCGCAGCTTAGATAGATATTTTGTGCATTTATTTAAGTACAGATTAGGTTAGAAGCAGTTATTTCATCAGATCTGTCTGAGATCTATATATTGTAGATATTTTGCCTATATAAACCACCCTGAGCATTGTTTAATGGGTTGGTTGGTCGATAACTTCCTCTAGACTTGCATTGTATTTTTGAGAGTCTCTATAATCAAAGATCGCTGGAATGTTTGGGAGATGAACTGACTGTTGTGTTTTGATGTCTGAAGAGTGACTATGGAATCCTAACGCTTCTACATAGCCCAATAAGTGTTTCTTATCTCTGTTTACAGTTTATATGTGTTTATGCCATCATTGTTTCAGTATCTAAATAGCAGAAAGAAAGAATAGTTCAGAGCTCACTTAGTTGTATTCTGTTCTCAATTTCTGTGATTTATCTATGTTTTCCTCTGAATTAGTCCTAAATATGAATACTGATTTGCTCATATTTACACTAGTTCCTTCATATATGAATGTTGTTTAGGAATCCTTGATTTCTCCTATATAAATGTTCATTCACCTTCCCTCTGTTAGCATAATGAGAGCTACTTAGTTGCCTTTCATTCACTGACCTTTGTTCCATCTTTATTCCAGCTCGATATTGTTTTATGTGTAGCTATCCTGCTCTGTATTCCTCTTGTGACCAAGAAAACGCAACAGCAAGCCTAATCCACGACTCCATGCCCAATGGTTTGAACTTCTCACACTATGCATCCCAACTCTGTTTGAAAGAATCCTCCATCCCACCAAAATCAAAACAAAACCCAAGAAAATCATAACTAGCCTAAAATCAACCCAAAACAAAGCTAAATCATAAAGAGAGAGCCCTCTCTGATTGCAGGTAGGCTAGGACCTGTAGTCCAAAGATTGGTTTGTGGTTACCTCGGCCGTATCCTTTAAGGAGCTTTAAGGACAACCTGAGTGATAACATAATGGCGACTCCGCTGGGGACATCCTCAGATAATTTCACAAATCATGTTGGAAAGCTCCAATGGGAAAGAACCAGACCTTCAAAAGTTTCTTTCTAACCCATACATTCTTAGAAAATCCCCAAAAAACAAGCTAGAAGCTGGCTCCCAGGAAGAATTCACGCTATACAAGGTCAAATCTAGACCCAAATCCCCCAGCAGCTTTTGAAAATCCCAATATAATCCCAAGGAACCTCAGGAAGCTAGAGCGAAGAGAGGATTTTGCTGATAATAGTCCTGAAGCAGTTCACCCAAGCTGTGTTCCAACCCCTGTCAAAGTTTTATTTCGTTCAACCCCTAGTTCCCCTTGTTCTTCATCCACCTCTCAAAGCACTCCTTCCACACCTCCATTCGCTACACATACTCCCATTACCACTATTATTGCCGTTGTTCCAGTCGTTCCATTTATCCCTGTTGTTCCGCTTATACCTGTTAATATGGCTAATAGATATGCACCTTTACAGCTGCCTGCTAATCCTGGAGCTATGCCTCAGGATTACCAAACTAAAATCACATATTTTGATGGCACAAGTGCCTGCACAGCCCTTCAGCATACAAAGAAAATGCAGGATTACTTTGAAAGCTATGAGATTGACGATGATGGTGTGAGAATGAAGATTTTTGTCCAAAGTTTGATAGGCGATGTCAGGACGTGGTTTAGAGCACTCCCAACTAATTCCATAGCAGACCCAGAAGCCTTATACCAGTCATTTATCAACAGATGGGAGAAAAAGAAAGACCCCTTGCACATACTAGTTGAATACGATACAATCAAAAGAGGTCCACAAGAAACAATCTTGGACTATTGTGCAAGGTTCAATAGCGTTTATAATTCTATCCCACAAAACTTAAGGCCTCCACCTGACCTTGCCTTGTATAAATTCCCTGATGGATTCGACCCATATATGGCCTACCAGTTAAAAGAAAGGGCCCCTAACAGCCTTGCAGACATGCAAAACATGGCTGTCACTGTGGAGGCAAATTTAATTGCCAAAAGAAACAGAGCTAGAACTGAGAGAAGAACCACCTTCAAGGAAGAGCCCTCAGCCTTAGATCAAAAGCTAGATGCTATTATCAATGGCATGCACAGGCTGGGAGACAGAGTAGAGAGTGTTGAGAGGAAATCATCATGGGACGGGCAGCAAGCTAACACTGTCAGGAACCCGAATTTCAGGAAAAATCAAAATCCAAACGCTGGTAGGTCTAGCCCAGACCATGATATAAGACCTCCTTTTCAAGAAAACTATGCAGAGGCATCCACTTCTAATGAACCCATAGAAGACACTCACATGAACTTAATGGATTTGAAGGGTGAGCAACAAATTTTTCTAACCCAAGAAGACCAAGATGACCATGAGATAAATCAATTTCAGACTAACTCTGGTGAGTCTTTTGACTTTAAACAAGGTTATGATTCAGCTATTTATGAAGTCCACAAACAGTATAAGCTGAGGACAAGAACCATAGATGTGCCCGAAAAAGTTAAACCAAAGGAGGGCAAACAACCCAACCAGATTAGAGGCAAGGCTATTATAACAGAAACAGTTGATATAACTGTCCCAAACCCACACCAAGTGACTGTAGAGGACATAACAGACATACAACCTTCTGTTGATCAGCCTCTGCCACCTTCTTCCTCGAAAGAGAACTTGAACAGCGTTCCAAAAATCCCTCTTAAAACTGAAAAACCGCAAGCAATCAATTCCCATAACGTTGATATACAAGAGCAAATCGCTGATAATTCAAATGAAAAAGAAAAAACTGCCGTCATCAACACCAAGACTCCATTGGAAAGGCCATTTAATTTAGAGGCAGAGATTGGAAAACTTAAAATATCCATCCCCCTCTCAGAACTTGCCAAACATGATGTGTATAGGCAACAAATTCAAAGATCACTTCAAATGCCAGAGGTCAAGGATGATGTAAATGTTTTAGATGATACCCCTGAGCTGCTGTTCGGTCCTAAAGTTAATGGAAAATCAACATATGGATCTGTTCCACCCTTTTATGTCAGTTTGCACATTCATGACAAAGTCTTGCACAATGCTATGTTTGACTCAGGTGCCTCACACAATCTTATGCCCAAAGCTGTAATGGAGAAACTAAACCTTGATGTCACAAGACCCTACAAAGATCTATTCTCCTTTGACTCAAGTCAGGTCAAGTGTTTAGGCTTAATCAAAGACTTATGTGTCTCCTTAGTCCAATTTCCCAACAAGACAATCCTAATGGACGTGGTGGTTGTTGACATCCCACCAAAGTATGGCATGCTCTTGTCAAGATCTTGGGGGGCAAAACTCCAAGGATCTCTCGAATTATACCTCTCCTATGCCACTATTTCAGTCTTTGGGCAACCAAAGAGACTGTATAGAGAAACACTAATGAAGTATGTGGTAAGTAGTGAGGAAAAGCCCCAGAATTTCCCTATCTATTCAATCCATTCTGATATGGATTCTTTTATTTTGTTTAATTATGAAACAAGTCCTCCAACTAATCAGAGGCCTTTGCCTTTAGAACAAGAAACATGCATCAATCAAGAATCGGTTACTCATACCCAGGAAACTGTCAAAACAGTCAGCGCAACCAGCATACAAGAAGAACCACATGAAGCACACAACCTAGGTCTGCCCAATCATAAAATGACTGAAACTCTTAATGTCAACCACAAGCAAGAAATCACATGGTATTTAGAGTTTGATGGTTCTGTTAATAAGCTAGGAGCAGGGGTAGGAATATGGATTCACAATACACATAATAGCCATGTAGAGGGTCATGCTTACAGACTGAATTTCAAATGCACCAACAACATGGCTGAGTATGAGGCACTCCTCTTAGGCCTTAAGCTGCTCAAAGCTTTAGGAGCTGCCAAAGTTTCCATTCTAGGTGACTCAGACCTAGTAATCCAACAAATGAAAGGCAACTTCGTTACCAATGATAGAAGGCTAAGAGCTTATAGGACTGCTGCCACTGCAATACTTGATACCTTCACTGAATCCAAACTTGCTAAGATTTCTAGAAACAATAACATGCATGCTCACAGCCTAGCTACTTTTGCTAGCACTTGCAAGCTTCCTTTTGAGTCCAATCACCACTTTACTGCTGAGATAAAGCACAGGCCTGATGTCCCTAACAATGTTAAGGATTGGCAAGTGTTTGAGGATGATGCTCAAATCAACAATTTTCTTACCTTACAGCATGAGTTTTCAGGCCTAAACATTGATATGGATTCCATGGATGATCCACTGCAAGCAATAAACCAAATCCAGCAAACTGTAACAGCTGAAACAACTAGAAAATTGCTACAGCCAACCATCTTTGATGAAGAAAACATAGAAGAGCTGAAACAGATGCATTTGGAGGAAATAGCCAAAACAGAGGCCGAAATCATTGATCTAAAGGACAATTTTCTCCCGGTTGGCCTCACTCCACTAGAAGACATGTTTGATGCAAATGATGTGCCCAAAAAGCCAAAAATGTAGCCTATAAACACTGCCATAGAAGAATACAACATTGGGACAGCAGAGAAGCCCAAAATGATCAAACTATCTCAATCTTTGCCGCCCGATCAAAAGCCCAAATATGTTGATTTGTTCAAATAATTCCAAGATGTATTTGCTTGGAGTTATGAGGACTTGAAGTCCTATGACACCTCAATTATTCAACATACCATTCCCTTAAAGCCAAATCAAAAGCCCTTCAAACAGAAACTGAGGAGAATCAATCCTGTGCTTCTCCCTTTGATTGAGACAAAAGTGCAAAGAATGTTTGAAGCAGGTATCATAGCACCCATTAGATTTTCTGAATGGGTATCCAATCTTGTTCCCACAAGAAAGAAAACAGGTGAGATTAGGCTTTGTGTAGATTTGAGAAACTTAAACCAAGTCTCCCTTAAAGACCACTACCCATTGCCCAAAATGGACCACATCCTACAAAGAGTAGTGGGGTCATCTAGAATCTCTTTGCTAGATGGCTTTTCAGGTTTTAATCAAATACTGGTTCACCCGATTGACCAAGACAAGACAGCCTTTACCACACCGTGGGGAACATTTAAGTATGTTAAAATGCCTTTCGGCCTAAAGAACGCAGGTGCCACCTTTCAAAGGGCCATGGACATTGCATTTGCCAAGGAAATCCATCATTTCTTGGTTGTCTATCTTGATGATCTTACCCCTTTCTCCAAATCTGATCAAGAGCACCTAAGACATTTGAGACAAGTGTTCCTAACATGTAGGAAATATGGCATTTCCTTGAAGCCCAAGAAGTCTTTATTTGGCCTTGAAGAAGGCAAATTACTTGGACATATCATTTCAAAAGACGGGATTAGAATTGATCCGGAAAGGATCCAAGCCATTCTCCAAATCCCATATCCAAGAAACATAAAAGAGCTGCAAGCATTCCTAGGAAAGATCAATTTCCTAAGGAGATTTATCCCAAATCTAGCCGAGCTGATAAGACTGTTGAGCAACATGTTAAAGAAGGATGCCAAGGTAAAATGGTCCCTTGAAACCAAGTAAGCATTTGAGAGTATCAAAGTTGCCTTAACTCAAACCCCAGTCCTCACAAGTCCTCAATTTGATAGGGACTTTATCATATTTTCATTTGCATCTGATAATACCATAGCTGCTGTACTATTGCAAAGGGATGATCAAGGAAATGAAAAGCCAATTGCTTTTTTCAGCCGAGCCTTAAGAGATGCACCCCTGAAGTACCAAATCATGGAGAAGCAGGCCTATGCCCTTGTTAAAGCAATCAAAGACTTCAGAATTTACATTTTATATTCACACGTGATTGCCTATGTCCCAAATGCTATTGTAAAAGACATATTAACCCAAGAAGGATTAGAAGGAAAAAGAGGCAAGTGGATTGCTAACATTCTTGAGTATGACATAGAAATAAAACCAACCAAGCTAATAAAGGGGCAAGGTTTAGCCAAACTGATGTCCGAAACAAACTTTCAAGCCTTAGACATCAACCAACTGGACAATGAACAGGAGTTGGCGACTCCACAGATCAGTGACACCTTTTTGCAATCCCCATGGTATGCTGATATATGCTTTGTATTGTTAAACCTGTATGCTCCCCCAGGATTGTCCAGAACTAAGAAAAGATTTTTAAGAATGAAGGCTTTGAAATTTTGTGTCTTAGATGGTGCTTTACTTTGGAAGAATCATGAAGGCATATTGCTTAATTGTCTGACCATGAATGAAACTAATAATGTCATGAAAGAATTCCATGCAGGGGACTGTGGAGGACATCTATATTGGAAGTCCACTTCTGATAAAATTTTAAGGGCTGGTTTCTATTGGCCCTCTTTGTTTGCAGATGTAAAGAAGTTTGCTATCTCATGTCACAAATGCCAAATCTTTGAGCGCAAAAGAAAGTTGCTCCCCTTGCCTCTGAAACCCATTTCAACCGAGAAGCCTTTTCAACAATGGGGTCTTGACTTAATTGGAGAAATCCATCCCTCTTCCTCAGGCCAGCATAAGTGGATTCTAACTGCCACCGACTATTTCACCAAGTGGATTGAAGCCATTCCATGCAGGCAGGCCAATGACACCACCATTATCCAATTCCTTGAGTGCAATATCCTGTCTAGATTTGGCTGCCCTTAGAAGATCATCACTGACAAAGCCGCTGCTTTCAAATCCAAAAAGATGATCAATTTTTGCCATAAATTCCATATCACTTTAGGCCATTCCACAGCCTATTACCCTCAAGGTAATGGCTTAGCCGAGTCATCCAACAAAATCCTGATCAGTATTATCAAGAAGACCTTAGAAGAAAACAAGAAGAACTGGCATAAAAAGCTCACCAATGCCCTATGGGCAGACAGACTTTCAACAAAGAGATCCATTGGAATGAGCCCTTATGAGCTAGTATATGACATGGAAGCTAGATTTCCGTCTTCTTTAGGCATTCCTGTTATCAAGCTGCTGCAGGAGGTTCAAGCTGAACCAAATGATATACAAAGGAGGGTAAACCAAACAATTCATTTGCAGCAGACAAGAGAGCAGGTCTATGACAGAGCTCAAATTATGCAAGAGAAGCTCAAAAGGATGTTTGATAAGAGGACTAAGGCTGAGAATTTCTGTGTTGGCAACAAAGTTCTAAGGTGGGACTCACGAAGAGAAGACAAGGGAAAACATGCAAAATTCGATTTCCTTTGGAGAGGGCCATTTGTTATTTCTGCTGTTCATGGAAATAACACATGTTTCCTCAAATCTGTAGAGGGCACCACTGCTGAAGAAGGCCCTGTAAATGGCCGTATGCTGAAGCATTATCATGATCCCTTTTGTTGAAGATAACACAACTTTGTATATATCTCTTTGTACATTGATATTTGTATATATCAGCACTTTTGTTTTTATTTTTGTATAAACAGTCCGATTGTTAGAGGAGCAGCAACAAAGTTTGTGAAGACACAACCGATGCAAGTCCTCTATTTTTAAGCTCTGTCTCTGCAGTAATCTCAGCAAAACAGCAAGAGCAGCGCTGTCATGTCACAGTGATTTATGTTAAAGAGAAACTGTTTGCAGCTTGTAGTCTTCAAGTCAACAGTATCAAAAAGAAAGGAGGATTTTCAGTGGACTTCAACACCCATTCAAAGACAAGAAAAGAAGAGCTCCAGTTTTATTCCCTTTTTTGTGTTTATTTCACAAGGTGGTTCTCAAGCAAAAGTGTATGCAATATCAAGCACGCAGAAGAAAGCAGGCGATGCTTTATTTTTCATAGTGTTTCAGTTAAGGAGGAGTGCTGCATTCAAAAGTTAAAGTTCTAGTCATTCAGAAATTAGCACAAAAGAAATTTTCAATTAACAGCAACTACAGAGGATCAAGGCATTCTGACCTGCTGTTCTTGGCTTGTCACAAGGAAAAGCCATCCCCAAGTGGAGACACTGTTAGCCTCCTGCTACAACAGGTTAATCATCTTTCATGATCGACATTTTTACATGCCAAATATGTCATACTTTGCTTGCTGCAATGCTCCATATTTGCTACAGATGGCCAGAGAAGTATCCATGAGAGTGTGCTAGTCTAAATGCCACTGCTGTGTATCATTTTTGATGAGTTGATCCATTTTGATGAGTTTTCAGCTAAGGGAGGTCCAAACAGCTTAATCTTGGTCTCCCTAGGTTTCAATTTCCTGTTGTAGAATATAGAGAATGAACATCTATCCAAACAGCTTAATCTTAGCAGATTTGTAGATAGGTAGAGAAACAAGGGTGCTCAACAGCTTAATCTGAGCCCCTGGATGCAATAAGTGTAGAAGTAGATAGGAGCACAGCAAGAAGAAAGAGTGAAAAGCTGGGTATGCTAGTTCAAGTGCACCCAAACCAAAAAAGAAGAGAAAATGCTAGGTGAGTAGGTCAGGTAGGTAGCTTTGTGGTTGCAGAATCATGGCTTGTGATCCATTTCATATTGTCAAGTGTTATATCTATCATATCACAAGTTGAAGGCATTTGTTCAATCGGAGGACTTCAAGCGAGGCATGTCTAACTTCCCCTTCTTCCTCTTTCCCCAAATCACTCATTAATTTCCCCTAAAAGAGGTCAAGATCTGCTTGATACCTCTTAATTTCATCATTCTCCATATCATTTGCCTTGGTGAAGATCTGCTTCACTCAAGGAATGTTCACACTTCTTCTATCAGTCGTTTTCCCCCATTGATAGCCTAAGACATCATTCTTAGCGCTCTTTCTCATCATTATCATATTAACTACTAACTTTATTATGTAACTCCCTATCTCTTTACCCCTCCCCTACTAAAACTATGTATATAACTCCCCTATATACTTATCCCCTCCCTCTGGTTGAAAAATAACCATAAGTTCGCTTTGGAATTGCTAACTTTACCTGAAACTTAGCAAGAACCCTCATTGCCCCCCCAAACCATCTTCTAAATGCGTTTGGACTTCTTCCATTTGCATAAAAACCCTTCCTCCGATGTAAAAATCCCTTCATTAACCTTGTTGTTACCTTTTTCAAGGCAAAAACCCTCCTCCGATCGGAGAGGCTTTCCCCCGATCGCAATGTCCCTTGTCCGATTACATATACATTCTTCCGATCCCTTTGGATCCCCCTCCGAAGCGATATCGCTGTCGGGAGGTGCCCCCATCATATTTCCCTTTTATATATATATATCTCCGCATTTTTGTAAAAAACCCGCTTTATCGTATTAAACTAAAGTTTTTCATAAAACTTAGTTATAACGTAAACCCCGCTTTATCGCATATCGCATCGCATTATACATATAAGGCCCCGCCCCCGGGTTTCCCCGATTGCGATATAGCGATTAAATCGCTGCCGTCGGATCCGGGCCCTCCCATCCGACGGTCCTCGGCGATTTCGGACCGCCCCCGATCGCCGTCCTTTAGCGCCCGAAAAGTGTCAGAGGATGATGTAGGGCCTGAGGCGCGTGTCAATTTCTTATTGGATCGGGTGGCTTCCGACACAAACCGGGCCCGTACCAAAAGCGGTCTGATAATACCGCTTACTGCTCTCCCTTTCCGCTCCACGCCATTGCCGCATCAGCATTACGTCAGCTTCCATTCCGCCATTGTTCCGACCTATCCGCCTTGACGCGATATCGCCGACTTATCGTGAGCCATTGGATCGGGCCCTCGGATCAACGGCCCTGATCTTGTCGTGCATTTCCATTTCGCTCCGCCCATATATGTATAAATCCTCTGCCCCGCCGATTGCTGAAACGCCGAGTTAATCGCAGTCGCCCATTCTGGGCCCCCGAATCAACGACCCATATTTAATCGCATCGCTCCACATATGGCTCCGACCAGCGGAGCCAAAATATTATAAAGACACGGCATAAAGGCATATCGGGTCCGATGGGTTTCGACGTTTCTATGTGGCAACCCCATGACCCCGCCGATAGTGAATTGCCGACGTAATCTCTGCCGTCCATCGCCCTCCCAGATCAACGGCCATGATTTGTTCGCGGCTCTCCCCATGTCCTACTGACGGAGCCGAAATAAATTAAAGCGCAGCATATAGTATATCGGGTCCGCTTACCCATTTTTACCAAATCCGCCGATTCGCCGATCGCCGATTTAGCACCAGCCGTTGGATCTGCCTTCGCGCGATCCAACGGCCTGGATTTAATCTTTGCTATAGTGCCGCTCCCGCTCCGGATTTTTGCGATTTTTGGGTGTAAATGGGTTTTTTTGGCTGTGTAAAAGGAAAATGGCCGGTTTTCATAGGATTTCTTCCAGCGCCCACGCGCGCCCAGTCAAAGGAAAAGCATGCATTCTTAAGCCATTTTTGATCGCTCCAAGCCCAGATTTTGCTCCGGACAATGAGCACGGCCTAAGCACAATTATCTTTTTGCAAATCTCTGCCATTTTTGCAATATTTCTTCATTTTGGTTGATAGTTTGATCGGCCAGCGCCGAAACTCCTCCAAAGCCTCTAGAAGCCCGCAGACAGCACAACAACAGTCAAATCTTGCCATAAGTGACCATAAAAGGGCGATTTTGATGCGGCAAAGTGTATCAGCGGTGAGAAAGAGCCCACATTCAGTAAAAGAGTATCAGTGTTGCGGCAAAGTGTATCAGTTAATGTTTTTTAGTGGAAATCTTTATTTCCAAGGCAGATGAACATTGAAAAGCCTCCATCAAAGTCAAAGAAAGTGGCAAAGGCCATTCAAAGCTCACCAGATCACAGTTAATGCGCGTTAAGGCCACCCAAGAGCAGCAAAGCCGAAAATAAAGAAGCAGAACAAGTGTTAAAGCACAGTTATGATAAATTGGCCAGCGTAGAGCTCAAAGGACACCATATTTACTCATGTTGAATGCTGCTGCCTCCAGCGCAGCTTAGATAGATATTTTGTGCATTTATTTCAATACAGATTAGGTTAGAAGCAGTTATTTCATCAGATCTGTCTGAGATCTGTATATTGTAGATATTTTGCCTATATAAACCACCCTGAGCATTGTTTAAAGGGTTGGTTGGTCGATAACTTCCTCTAGACTTGCATTGTATTTTCTGAGAGTCTTTATAATCAAAGATTGCTGGAATGTTTGGGAGATGAACTGACTGTTGTGTTTTGATGTCTGAAGAGTGACTATGGAATCCTAACACTTCTACATAGCCCAATAAGTGTTTCTTATCTTTGTTTACAGTTTATATGTGTTTATGCCATCATTGTTTCAGTATCTAAATAGCAGAAAGAAAGAATAGTTCAGAGCTCACTTAGTTGTATTCTGTTCTCAATTTCTGTGATTTATCTATGTTTTCCTCTGAATTAGTCCTAAATATGAATACTGATTTGCTCATATTTACACTAGTTCCTTCATATATGAATGTTGTTTAGGAATCCTTGATTGCTCCTATATAAATGTTCATTCACCTTCCCTCTGTTAGCATAATGAGAGCTACTTAGTTGCCTTTCATTCACTGACCTTCGTTCCATCTTTATTCCAGCTCGATATTGTTTTATGTGTAGCTATCCTGCTCTGTATTCCTCTTGTGACCAAGAAAACGCAATAGCAAGCCTAGTCCACGACTCCATGCCCAATGGTTTGAACTTCTCACACTATGCATCCCAACTCTATTTGAAAGAATCCTCCATCCCACCAAAATCAAAACAAAACCCAAGAAAATCATAACTAGCCTAAAACCAACCCAAAACAAAGCTAAATCATAAAGAGAGAGCCCTCTCTGATTGTAGGTAGGCTAGGACCTGCAGTCCAAAGATTGGTTTGTGGTTACCTCGGCAGTATCCTTTAAGGAGCTTTAAGGACAACCTGAGTGATAACAGGTCCATGGACCGATGTTGCCTCCCAAAGTGGTAGTGCTCAGATAGATCTTTCTAACGAGCTATTGTACGTGTCAAACAGAGATCATATGCCAAAGTTACGACCCCGGGAAATTGATGTACCAATTTACCCAAACGGGGCCCACAATTTGGCGTTTCATCTTCTAGGGTTAGGTTTTGGAATGTTAAGGGTTTTCCATTGTTTCTCAACAATAAGTAGGCCTTCGAGCCTCATTGTAACATAGTTCAAAACAGTTCAAAGGCATGTAGCCACCACATCTCTTCTCAGAGATAAGCTACCATCGCCCTAGCTGGTTTATTTCCCTTTCTGGTTGTAAGCATATTTCAGTATTTTACATTAATGAAATGAAGTATTATTTCCGCTGCATCTTTATGTATATTGTTATCTCTTTAATTTGTTGCGTTCCTGTTTAAATCCGGATCACACCTTCAGCTGGATCCAATGGAACAACCACTATGAGGCCATTCGTTTTAAACACCATGCTTCACTTGTTCAAATTAATAATAACATTCATGTCAAAAGATCAATCAATCCCAAGAAATGCTGGGTACAGATTACTATCATCTACTATTTCAATAACTTCAAAATCTGCGAGCATGCTGGCTCCTTCAATATCTACAGCCACTCCATGTAGGCGACCCATCATAATTATCTTTTGTTGGTTTTCCATGCGCAACTAGATTGGAAACCACTACAAATTAGGTTTCCCCATACATTCCCAAGTTTGTTTTGGTAGTACATTAGCGTCAGATCCTAAGTCTAGAATTACCTGGTTCATGTCAAAATCACCAATTTGTGTTGTTAACTGCATTTCCCTACCAGTCCTCTTCTTACTTTGGTTCACTTTATTTACTATGTGTTGTTTTAGTAACGGCTTGTCCTTGCTAGCGCAATCATCTATCAGTTATTGTAGTCCTTCAATTTCCTTTTGATCCCTCAACAACTTCATGCATGTCTGTAGAAACGATTTTAGAACCGTGGGATCAGAGTTCTCTATCGCAGAACTTTCTTCATATTTCCCTTGCCATGGGACTATTGGTATTTGAGCTTTAGATGAAGAAGCACCTAGATCCATAAAACTTTTTCTTACCTCCATAAAAATCCCCTTTTCTCTTTGTAAGTCAAATTAAACATTCTTCTCACCAGCCCTGTGAACCCATGTATCTGATACCCGTTGCTTGCCTTCTAACTTGTCTTCACCAGTGGCTATGCCACTTCACATGACCATATTGACACTAGGATTGTCTTCACATAGATTAGATCTCATCATATGAATGTTCTATGTCAGCTTTTGGTTCTTCTTTTCTTGCATCTTTGTTATTAATATAGGACAATATTATATAACATGATCAAATTTCTTACAGTATTAACAAGAAGGATGGGTTACATTCTAATATTCTCCACAGCTGTAGAAAATGATCTGGCCTCGACCCCTTCCAACGCCTCCTCCTCTTCCTCTTCCCTGTCCTTAGAATCCTCCGCGAGCCGCAGGTGAGCCTTGATCGTTCTGTGCGTGGGTTTGAGCTTGCATCCTATACATTAGGTTTTGTTTATCATCAAGTCATAGATTCGACAATCTCTTTCATCCTGGTCAACTAATTTACAAAAATTGCAAAATAGTTGCTTTGGTGATTGTACAAACTTTTGCAACAAATAACAATTATTTGTCGGCTGAATTCTCGACACTTGGCAGATACTACACCAGACACTTGACTGGATGCTTGATCTAGCAGGAGACTTTAGTTTTAGTGGGTTGGGACCTCCCACAACTATATAGTCCCAGTACACAGGGCACTGATCCTTATAGTGACCTACAACCTTGCACTTCATGCACCAAACTTCACGGTGCAGTCCCAACTAAACCTCCTTTCCTTACTTCAAATCCTGCATTTCCATATGCAGGCTTGCTAACTGTGACTAGATCTATTGGACTCCTATATTCGTATCCTAGATCGGCAAAGCCTCTAGCTTCATCGTGATCTCTAATGCTTTGGCCTGAGATCTGGTCTTCTATTGAGACAAAGGCAACATAAAGTGTGGCAATAGCGAAGCTATGTACCATTCCTTCTGTTGTTCGTATGAAATCTGAAGATTAGCTTGTCTCAGTAAGCACTTCAACCTTTGATATATATCCCATGTAGACTCATTAGTCATTTGCTTGATCTCCTTTATTTCAGTAACACAATAAGCTTCTAATTTTGGCTTTCTAAATTCTACGTTCAACGCAGTCTTTGTCTCAGCTAACGTAGCATTCAGATTAGTTGTACTATATTTGATATACAATGTAAGCACTCTATCATGTAGAGTTGTAACCAATTGCGCTTTCTTCATGTCATTATCATTTATTTGTTGTGCCTTCCACATAGCTTCTGCTACGAACCAAAACTGATGAGGATCCTCTGATCCGTGACCCTTGAATACAAGCATTTTCACTATATTCGCCATACTGAAAAATGAAGGTGAAGGTGGAGGTATAGGTATATGAGGTGGTAATGAAGGTGGAGATGGGGTGGATGGATGCCGAATCCCAGAAGTGGCCTAACCTTCTATCTAAGGCTCACCTCCAAGTGTGTTAGGGTTGGTCCTTTCTTATTCACTACCTAATTTACCCAATAATGTATTGTACGCACCTTCAATATATTTGTCACAATCGGCTTTGATATTTTTCGCTTCGCATAGATCCGATCTGACCTCTTTAAACATCAATTCAAAGGCATAACACCCTTTTCACACAACAACATTTTAATCCAAGTTTTTAGCGATCTCAGGTACTTACCTCTCGAACCCTTAAAGGATCGGCGTTCATCTTTGCTATAAGATACATATGTGTCAATTACAAGTTCAGTGATGAAACTGCCCAAAATACTATCGATCCAATAGTTGGCAACGAAACCATTTGTTCACTTAAGGGGGCTTGGACCCAAGTTCAGAGTTAGCTGCGCTAATCAACAAAACCCTACACTACCGACCCTTTCGGCAACAGTCATGGACTACAGTCTCACCTGAGGCAGTATTGGGGGATGCTAGAGCCAGGTTTCTACATCCAAAAGGCTATGTGATGTAGTAGTGAAGCGTTTCCTTAATCTAGGACTCGATTCAACCTTCATGAACGGTTATCTTCAGAATCACAGACTTAAATTGATTTCTACTTAATTAGATCTATGAGCTTCGCCTAAGTTTTCTAACATTCATAAGTTATCACATAAAAGTAGATCTATACCTTCACGATGCAATTAAAGCAATATCACAAAGAATCAACTCATAACTAAGCATAAACATAGAAAAATATGAGTATACAGAGAATTACATAGAATTGCTTCAAATATACTTTATTACTTCAATTATTCAATGAATACACTTCTTCTGACCCTGCTCACATAGTTGTAGGAGCCCGCGCACTCAGTTGTGGACTTACCAAGGTCTTCATGCACTCAGCTGTAGGAGCCTTCCCCTTCTCCAGAATATAGAATTACAGACTCAAAATCTTATTCAGACACTTCATAAGTCTTTTTAATGACTCCTAGATGAATTTCTTTTATATCTTTTACATTACATTACCATGGTCCGTGAAGCTCATTGTTTACTCAAAACAACCCATCCCTTTACAAAATAAGGGGCTTTGACCTTCCTAAAGGCCCCTTTGACTCTTAACGTTATGCGTGATCTACTCCTCAAAATGCGAAGACTTTACAATCTTACATCAAAATTGACTCAAAACTTAAACAAAAATTATACCCGGGGGTCCCCATCCCAACTCCGGGTTTTGATTTCGCATCATTAATGAAAGGTTATTTCCTTGTATTTCTATGCACATTTTGATGGATTATATGTGGTCTATATGGATATACTTTCATGAGTATTTCTATTGATATATGCTAGTTATGTATGTGTTTTATGACAACATCCATATATGCCTTTCATCATGTTTTTACTTGTAATTGATGATCTATGTATTTATGACCTAACTGATGGAATGACAGTTGATGTATTGAGGCACCAATGGTTCTTAGCGATTCTCAGCTAAGTATGAGACCCATATGCTCAGAACTATTATTTACACATGTAGATTAAATATTCGTGATATGTTTGACGAAATGCCTGTCATGGCTAGTAGGTGTCCAGTCAAGGTCTTAAACAAGTATTTTCTTTAATAATGTCATTTCCATGCTATTTTACTGATTTGAAGAGATGGCTCAATTCTAGATAGTGACCTAGGCTCTAGGCTTGAAAAAGTGGCTCAAATCTTGGAGTCATTGGCATAGCACTGACAGTTTTGGTCTCTGGTCACTGGAAGGCAATCCTTTGAGTGTGACTTTGGGTTTTTGGTCGCACTCATACCAATAGCATGGGAGCGACTAAGGCTTAAGTTGTCAAAAAGTTTAGTGGGACCCCAAGGTAAATTTTATAAAGTATTGGATTGGTTCCTGAGGATAATATAGCTGATGATTAATGTTTGTATGGTGTGTTTATATTAGTTCCACTTCCTTAACATGACTTACGAGGTTGAATCATATCATAGTGGCCTCTCGTCTCATGTTTACCCCAGCTGACTGGTTTCTTGGGTAGATATGGGAGGAGGGTGTTATAGGGGCCTACAACTGACCACTGAATAACAACTCAGAACATTCCTTAGGGTTGTAGGACACTGAAGGGAGAAAAGACCATCCCAGGTGACCAAATCCTGAGATGGGGTTTCTTTTCTCACAACTTAACCCCCAACCGCATGCATGACAAAGCCCGTGTGCGGTTGAAGTCATCCAACCACACACACAACACTGCCTGAGTGCGGTTGTGACCCCAATTGTCTAGTTCGGAGGGTGTGGTCTCGAGATATGAGCCATAATTCCAAGTTACCCTCCAGAACATTGCACATAACTGTCTGAGACTTCTCATAATCATAAATGACTCAACAAAAGGGATAAACATTCAAACTTGAAGGAGAAAATTGACCTAGACTTCCTAGAACATAACAAACATTTTTTCAAACACATGGAAAACATGTAAGCTACAGGTCATGAATGCATATATGATCATAAAAGTATGAGATTCATCTAATAATCACTGAGAAGGCCCTATGGCCTCTCCACATAGTTGCAACAACATTCATCATACCATACATTCATCAACCAATCTATAGCCAAACAAGTCATGACAAGAGCCATAAAATATACTCATCATATAAAAAACATATAACAACAAAATAACTAGCATATAAATCATGGAAACGCAGCCATAATATCACCAATATAATGTTAGGTCCCTATAATACTAGTGTAGCTCCTTATTGTTATTGCTAGTGTAGCCCCTTATTGTTATTGTTGTGTCCATGTAGCCCCCATATTGTTATTGTTGTGCCCCATAGAAGCCCATTATTGTTATTGTTGTGCCCTTACATCCATACTTGTCCCCTTCCAAAATAATTCCAAAAATTCTTTATACTTTTATGCTTCTCAAACTAACATGTCACCAAATAATAACACATCATCAAAAAACAACAAATGGGTAATACACTCTAAATATCCAACCCTAATACCCACCAGGTTACCCTCTCTCTTGGTCAGATGGATTACCTTGCTTAAACTCTTGGCCATAAGAAGGAACAGGTAAGGGGAAAATGGACACCCTTGATGTAGACCCCATGTTATCTTGGAAAGAAGAGTGGATACTTTATTGATTAGGATGATAAATGAGATTGATATTGTACATCTTATAATCCAATTCAACACCTGAATGTTTAGTCCAATATGAATCAAAAGTAACCTCAAATATAACAAGAAGAGTGATCGTACTCCTTGGAAAGGTTGATTTTAAACACCATAGAAAATCGCTTCCTTTGTTTAATTGTATGTAGAGTTCACTACATGAAATATAGGGCCTTATGAATGGAGAAACCTTCTAGAAACCCAAATTGTTCTTTTGACATCACCTTTGATAAAAATGATTTCCATTTAAGAACAACCAAATCAAACAAGATCTTGTAAATATAATTGCATTATGATATTGGTTGAAATATTTCAATTGGGTTTATTGAGAATTTAGAATCAAGTCCCCTCCGGAATTTCCCACAATAGATACCGTATCTAAAACGACTCGACTCGTTAATACTACTCGAGTGATATGTGTCGATATTACGTATGTAATAACGGCATTTTGGCCATTATTCATATAAGCGAGCCGGGATGGATTACCTATTCTACAGAAATGGGCTAACAAGTGGTTGAATGTAATTGTATTGGCTTTTTGGATGATATCAATAAATTAGGTATTAAATAACCTAAGCACCTTCCAATTATGTTGGACTTTATCTTCCACTCATATAATATCATCTCCCAACACATAAAAATATCCTACATATAATTCAATTTTCCAACCATTGAGCCCTGGACTCTTGTATTTATGAAAGGAAGACATAAACACCACCAAATCTTATTTCAAAATTTCAATCAACTGTTTTGTAAACTACCATGGATATTCCAAGAGATAGTTCATTACAATAGATCTGATAAAATTGTACTTAAAAATTTGAAATCTACAATATTAGGGTTTCTTTCTCTTTAGATTATTGGATATGAAAATTATTATCTATAGTATATGTATGAAAATTATAGCTATGTAGAAAGTAGATAATAGAAAAAATAAACTAAAAACCCATGATTACCACAAGATATAACTTGGGAAACCCTTTAAATAGAAAACCCAGCTAGAAGGTGAGGCCACTATGCTCTCTTCCTCTGCATAGAAAATGATTGTGAGTACAAATAAGTAAGGCATGTTCCCTGTGGGGTACTACGATGCACAAAGCTTCTTTTTTTTCTCTCTCCCTATCCCTCTCAAATACTCTATTCATATATGGAACAAAATTCACTTGAACAGAATGGAACCCATTTTCCTCCTAGTGGCCCAATTATAACACAACTCGATAGCCTACTAGCAATTAGGTTTGACTCCTTCAAGCCTTAACTAGAGTTACAATATTGAATCTTATATATTGTTCTTAATAATTATCACATGTATATCCCAGTTTCCACTAATAATAGGGGATTATGTAGCATCCTCTCAAATTATGGCGGTTAGTTTTAATAGGTCAACTTCTAAGAGGCATAAATTTCTCATACAAGCTCTGATTGAGGCAATTCTTGCACCATTAGAAAGGTAGTGATGTTTAGATAATGGAATATAGGTCTATATGAAGGTCAAGACCAAAAATAATATATATTTAAGGCCTAAAAATGGCTCCTGAAGTTTTTGACCCAAAATATTCCAAACTAGTACCACCGGTAAAGATGGTCCTATGCATTATTTCCTCCAATTTTTCCACTATAAAAGCATTAATATGGATGAAAAATAATATAATTATCCATTATAGATAAAACCTCCCCATTTTGGGAGGATTCCCCCCCAATAGATTCTACTGAATGAGGTGAGGAAATTTTTCCTCCACCTTCTCTCACGTGTACCATTTAGGCTTGCCTAGAAGTTATCCTTGCAACCCAATCTGCTAAAGGTCACGTTGCCCGGTCTTGTAGTTCAAAACCTATTTTGTACCAATGTATATTTTGTCAACTCTTCCTGAGCATTTGGTGCCAAATCCTCTAGAGATGGTAGAGCTATTCTTCTTACATATCGAACATGGAAGGCTCATAGAGTTTCAAATTCTCTACATTCACAACTATTTAAATGTGGATGTATGGGGGTAGACTGAGTCTATAGGTGTTATCTCCCAACTTTTTTAGTATCTCAAAGGGACCAAATCACAAATCCTTGATTTTATTACCCAGAACCTGTAGCCTCTCCTTGTTCAATTGCAACCATACTTTATCTTCCACCTTGAATGGATTCTCTATTTTATGTTGATCATGCATGGCCTTATATTTTCCTATGGATTCTGCATTGTCTCCTGTACCTATATATGTATTTTCCTGATATTTTATACAAATATTTATAGTCTTAAGGCATCCCCTATAAGATCCTCCCTAACTCCTCCTTACTGCCCATATGTAATCTCTGATGAGCCTCATCATTGAGTAATTATATGGGCCTTAATTGGCCTTAATTCACCTCCTAGATTAGTCAAACCAACTATTCTCACAACTTATTGCATACTTTTGATTATATTTTGTTTATGAAATGAGTTAGAGTTGGATATTTGGCTTTGTGGTCTAATGTGCATGTAATGCAGGAATAAACGATAAAAGCAAGGAAAAATGCAGGTATAAAGGATAAAAGCAAAGAACTATGGCAAATATCTTGGTAAAGATTATCAGAAGAAAATTTCGGCATAAATCACATTTAGAAAATCATTGTCGATGCGTTTAGAACCAATCAGTGTGGTTCATCGTCAGGACGAGTTGAAGAAACAGATCCAGCTTTGCATGTTAAATAGTCTGCGCAGAGCCTCCAACGGCTAACTTTACCAACGACTAATTTTGACTTAGGGATCAAAGTCAACAAACCATTTTTATTATTATAAAAATTATAAAAATGATAAAAATGGTTTGTTGACTTTGATCCCTAAGTCAAAATTAGCCGTTGGTAAAGTTAGCCGTTGGAGGCTCTGCGCAGACTATTTAACATGCAAAGCTGGATCTGTTTCTTCAACTCGTCCTGACGATGAACCACAATGGTTGGTTCTAAACGCATCGACAATGATTTTCTGAATGTGATTTACGCCGAAATTTTCTTCTGATAATTGTTATGGATCATAGAAGCCTCAATTCAACCTCGGTAAAGACTTGAATGGGACAAGGGAGAGTAACTATAGGAGGTAAATCCTCCTCATTTACTACCCCTCCATTCAAATATTCCACCATCAGCTCGGAGTACACACAACCATCACTTTGAAGACTAAAAGATAGCCGAGCAATTGAAAGTGACACAAACTAGTTTTTCTTGAGTTAGAGGCCAAGCCTCCTTAATGGGAAGAAAGTCATTAGAGACTTCAAATGTATAAATAGAGAGGCTTAGGACCTGAGTAGGATTGGGACTTCTATGTAAAACTCTATTTTATTTTTGAGCTGCAAAGACTTGTGATAATTTTCTCTGTAATCCATGGTTTTTATAATAAGAATGAGTTCTGTTTAAGCCAACTCTAAGTTAACTTCGAGGGCTGAAGCTCTTGGGTTAGGGCCCGATCCAAGCAACCAAAGCTCCTCTTTACTGTACATGTATGCAAGCATAGTTTCATGGTTTTCGTTGTTCATTTGCTTAAATAACTTCCTGGTTCTGTTTATTTTTTTACGTAGTTTTCTGGTTATGTTCAGTTACTTAAGTAGGATTCATGGTTTTTTTGGTTATTTGCTTAGGTAGCTGCATTTTCATTACAACAGTGTAGAGTAGATTAGTTGTGCTGTAGTTTACTTCTATTTGTGCCTTCTTTCAGTTTACAGGTTAGCTAGGCGAAAAAGATCACTAGAAGGTTGTGCATAGGTGTCTCGGCCTCATCTCCTCCTTCTGGGACCATGACTTGAGGAAGAGACCCTTCAGCAGCCCCAAAAACACAGGTCTCTGGTTCTCACATGGGCTATGGAGTTCGCTATTTAATGCAGTTATTTGTTCACCCGCAATGGTTTTCTCTGTCATTTTCATTTGAAACCGCCTCCCGCACGTTCCTCATGCATATCTTCCTCACCGTCCGATCACCAAAAAACCTTCGCAATCACTGTCCAATTCACTATTTTCTCCAACTATTGCCTCGCATGGAGTCCACCACTTACTTTATGAACTTTAAGTCCCCACCGTCGATCTGCCTCGCCTGATCCGACGACTATTGCATCACCCGGTCACTTTAGGCACTTTAAACCCCCACCATCGATCTACCTTGCCTGATCTAACGCCTGTCGCTTCACCCAATCGCCAACTAGCTTGGCTGATCTCCACGGTTGATCAACCCCGCCTAATCAAATAGCTATCGTGCAATCTCATGCGGATGAGTGCACGAACTTTATCTGCCCAAGAGCACTTAAGAAAAGTGGTTATCTCGTGCTACGTGTCGTGCAGTAAGGCTAATTGTGGGAAATTTCCAAATACTACTTACAGCCTGAAGGGTGCACGAGAAACTACTTACCGCCTTAGAAAACCGCTCCCTCATTTCCGCACATTTCTTTTCCCCATGATATGATCTCTACCATCCATCTCTTGACTTCACCCGCATGATAAGATCTTAGTCGTTCATCGCTCCTATTAGCCTTGTCCGCCCATCTCTTGACTTCACCCGCACGATTAGATCTCGGCTATTCATCTCCTGTTAACCTTATTCATCCATCCATTCACTTAAGCCTTCGCGATAAGATCTCCACCGTTCATCTTGTTAGTTAACCCTGTTCGCCCATCTATCTACGTAACCTCCTACGATCCAATCTCTGCCGTTCATTTGCCTTTCACCCGACTGATCCAACGGTTCTTATGCACTGTTGCTCCCTCACGTCCTCCTTTCACTGATTTTGACCTCGGATTGCTTTTTTCGTTGAAACCCGATTTAGCCTAAATTTCTTTGTTACACCTTAGTCTAGTTTTGATGCTCTTTACTTCTGCAACTTAGATAATTAGCATTAGGTTAGTGTTAATTTAGCAATTCTGCTTAGCATAGCTGTTTAATTGGTTAGTTAGGTTATGGTGTAAGTTTAGCATTTCATGTTGTTTTCTTCATTACTGCAGTAGAGTAGCTCTCTCTTAGAATAGGTTTGCTCTCCTTCCATCAAAGAATTAAGCTTCTTCTGACCCTATAGAAGTTTGGCTTGGAACCTCTGGGGTCTCTTGCTAGACAAACAGTGACAACAGGCAGGACCTTCACTTCTACTTGTGCATATAGCACTGTCACCTCCAAGTTTGTACGAACCCCGGGTTGATAAGTAAAGCTGGTAGCCCTGGGAGTTGCAACATTATTGTTGCAATACCTAGGCTCATCAATATCCAAAGGTGAAGGTGGAAAATATCTAAAACACGTTTCAAATGGGGACATACTAGTAGAAGTGTGGATTGATTTTTTTATAAGAGTGTTGTATATGTTAGTTCCTAGATTTACCTCAAGCTGAAAAGGTAGGATCCAGGGCCAACATCAAACCACGCTCAGCCTGGTAGCTAGCCCTACCAGGTCAGGAGAGGGCTCTCTCCGGGTCAATCTCAGAAAATTATGATCGATGAGGGCTTGAGATGACTGAAATATCTTCTGATATTAGGCTAGGTATATGTGCAAGAGAGTTTGATTTGATAAAATGATGATTTTGTTGGCTCAGATGGAAAGATGGCTTTTGGGTGCGGGGATTGAGGTTCAGTCCTACAGAGATCTCAATGGGGCAAGGTAGGCAATCGTTTTGGCACTTAAATTTTAGTGAGATGGAAGGAAAAGATAGGTGAGGTGTTGAAGAGGGCAAGAGAAATCATGAATCTTCCCCAAACAGCTGAAAACATCGAACAACTAAAGAAAACTTCAAGTAGAGCATTGCACTTTCAATGAATTCTACTTACACTCTTGTTTGTTTAGTTCAGAATAAATAAGATAGATAACGCAATCACATAAACAAATTCAAAATCACAAAGAGAAGCACTGTACCAAGACAAATTGCCACATGAATTCCAAAGAGTGTTGCAAATCCTGGTCTCAATTCCTTAGCCAAAATACTGAAAATGAATGTACAATGAAATTCAAGGCTTTCTCAAGAGTCCAACCATGCTAATGACTGAAAAAAAACATAATATAGACAAAAATAGCTCATCATTATCTCTAGGCGTCGATCTCACATGTTTAGGAGCTGATCTAATTAATTTTAAACTGAGAACTAGAAACTAGGCAACATAATAGCATGCCTCTAGAAACAAGGGAACTGATTCATTCAGTGTCAAACAACCTCTAAACTGATGAATCTACCTCTACAAGTGAAAATCTAACATATTTACATCATAATCCATAAATTTTCATCAAATTACATCATAAATTTGCTTTTAGGAAAGTGGAAAAGTCAAACTAGGTGAAGCTGGGCGAAAAACAGAGCAAAACTTGGTCAAACTGGCAATTTTTCCTCTATGCGCCGCGCCTCATTCTCTATGCGTAGTGCCTGTTTGGACCTACTTGTGGAGGCCTTCCTGATGTCCAAATGAGCTCTAGGTGTGCTTGCTAGAAATGTCTACCTGTCTACTTTCCAACCCAAGTGGAAGTTTTCAATTTGGCCTCCATTGTCCCCTCCAAAAGTCCATTCTTCCAACACTACTTCTTGTGTGTCAAAATAAGGGCAGTGAGGTCATTTTTTGAGTGTTTTTGACCTTTTTGAGGGCTCAAAACTTGCCAAAATTTCTTGTTAATAGGTAGGCAAGTGCAATTTTGCATGAAAAATCCAAAAATGATGAGTTTTTGAGATTTGGAGGCCTCTAGCAAAAGCGAGCGCCATGTGGCGCGACACATAGGGCAGAAAACACTGTTTTTTGTGCAAAAAATTTGCAAAAATGAAAAAATTGCTCCAAAGTTCTTGAAATTTGGGCAGAGTCTTCTCTATCAAGTGCTATGATGGGCCAAGGAAGCCTCAACCAAGATCTGAAGTCCTTCATCCTCTTTTTGCCTCCTTGATGCTCTCTTCAACTTCGCTTTCAAATTCCCGATTCTCGCTTGGCACACCAAGTTCCGTGACAAGTAATGATATGACAAGTTTCTAAGCATATTCTTCTCATTTATTGCCTTCTCCACCTTCCTCTCCAAGTGGATATTGACTCTTTCGAGCCATGACTCCCTATCAGTATTGATCTCTTGCTCCAATGTAGTGAACTCCACCCTCCTCCTTCGGGCAACTTGGCGGTTTTGCCGAATGTTTTGCAATTCCATAACCACCTGCCGATCCTCAAGTTGCTTGTTCCTATGCTCCAATTATTGTATAGTCTATTGGGCTCTATCCAAGGCATCTTTGTCTTCCTGTTGCTCCTTAATGATCTCCCTAAGATTTTCACTTTGCGGGCCCATATCGGTATCATCATCCTCAATGAGGATGAAATCAGTCTCCCGCTCACCTAATGGTCCTTCCTCCTGTAGTGGCCTCTTTCCTCGGTCCTAAACCTGCTGTGCTGATGAAGGAAGCGAGGCCCCTTCCAACCTGGGTGGAGATAACACTCGCTTTGCTACTGCAAACAACCGTCTAGTGCCCCTCTGATAGGTGATGAACACCGGCACACTAGCGGTCTCATGGCCTTCATGCTGATAAGAAGGTCCACTTGTCTCATGCCCAGCCTCTGAAGGTCCCTGTGAAGCTCTGAAAACTCACGAGAGATGAAGTCATCCCAAGTGATGCCCTGTAGTCCAAGCTGATGAACGACCACAATTTTGATGAGAGCAAAATGATAAATACTGTTGAACTACTGCTAAGGGGTCTTGTGCTGCACAAGAGTGGTCATCTTCTCTATGTTTTAGCATATGAAGTAAGGAATGTTCATCATCTAAACCCGAGTAAAATCCATCATCAACCTGATGTGATAAGCATACAAGTGGGAGAACCGACCCTCACAAGTGAAATACTTCATGATGAGTTTCATTAAAGGAGCATAGTCATCCTTGAGGTACCGAAAAGGAAACACTCTCTTGAGCTGTCTCAAAAAACCAGGTTTGATGTATGGTTCATCGTGTTGCCGGTCAATTTTCTACCTCTTGTTCCATGGTTCTCCAATGTTTGGTATGCTGGTTGCTAATGAAATGGTTTTTGGTGTTAATGTGAAAGTGACACCAACAAGAGTGGCTTGATCACCATGTAAATGCAACACAAATAAGCGGGCCAACTCATGATGAAACTGAATATTAGCAACCTTCTCGCAAAATTCATAACATGACTGATGCTAGAAATAAAAAATGGCAAGAGGGCAGGCCTGTAATTCAGTAAGAGTGGTTGGTTCCTCTCTGATATGTCTGCCACCTCTATGAGGCCTCCTGGGTGCATGTCCCTCTATGGGTGAGTCACTTTGGGTCTCCTCTTCATAATCATATGAAGGATCAGATGCCATAGCTGCTGGTAGAAAAATTGCCATGGAGAAATAGGTGCTGACGTGTCAAACTATGTTGGACTGCTTTTTGGTGATGTGCTTGACCTCTGCCACCAAGGGAAAACAGTGAAATGAGGGAGTATAAGGGGAGGGAAAAATAGTGGGAATTTTGGGGCTATTGGGATAGATTTAGTTAGGGAAATATGGGATGTTATGGGAGTTTTTGTATAGAATTAGGGTTTGGTGTTTACATTTGGAAATTTGGGAAAGGGAAATTGGGATATGGGATTAATGAACTTAGGGTGTAGGGGAACTTAGGGGAATAATGAAATCAAGGGACAAATGGGATAAGGAAGTGATGGAGGAATGATAGATTTGGTAGCAAAATAGTTATTCAAACCCTAGGCAGCAAGTTTCTTAGAATGTCAAATGGTAGGGTTTGATATTTTTTTAAAAACAATTACCATTCTTCAACCACCATGATATAAGCACCAAACTTGGATAAAAACCAATGATGGAGGCTCTACCTGGCAAATCCGTGCGTTTTTGGGCGATTAGAGCGAGTTCTAGAAATTTTCGAGCCCTCTGGCTGTATGCGCCACGCCCTTCGTATGCGCTACACCCTTGCAAAATTACACAGGATCCTGAGGCCCAATGCGCCGCGCCTAGTGAGTGCGCCACGCCTCCTGCCCAGTGCGCCGTGCCGATCGATTTTCACCCAAACTTGTCACTCACTCACTAAAATTGTTTTTCCTTGCTTCTCTTTTCTCTTGGAGTACAAATGAACTTCAAACAATTGGAGGAATGATTTATACATGGAGCTTTTAAATTTATTTTGCCAAAACCCACTTTCATAATGTTTTGCAAATGACTTTATCTTCAAACTCTGTTTTTTGCACTTTTTTCACTTCATTTGAGTTTTGTAATGAACTAAATGACCTGAGCTTTGCTTGTCTTGTAGGTGTTGAAGCTTCTGGGGCTAAGGAAAGAAACCAGGGTGCAGATGAAGGAATTTGCAATAAGGAAAACAGATTTTCATGATTTTTGTACAATAAAAGCTAAATACTCTGGTTTTTCCTCAAAACAGAGTTTTGAGGAAAAACACATTTTCGAAAACTTGGTGAGGAAATTTATTGATGTTGAAACCTCCTCATGACCTGCTGGTAATTATTGGACATTTTGACACATTTTTTGACAAAGCCTAATGAAACACTAGACCTAATTGACCATGAAACCCTAAAGACAACCTTTGCAATTTTCAGGATAAAAAGGAGATTGTATATGCTTTTTTATGAGAAAATATGAGCCATCAGGAAGATAACATGAGGGAAAATGGAGGAATGCCACTACCGTCAGATGATCTATGCGCCTAATGGAATGAAAATGACTAGACAGGACACCTAATATGAAATGCAACAAGAGGATTTGATCTCTGACGGAGGGATGAGAATACCGACTCTAAAATTGGCTCCAATGGGGATGGTAGCTCCTTGGAGGTGCCAAGAACTACAGATCTCTGGGAAAGCAGGAAGTGCCTTCGTCCATTGGGCTATGGAGTCAATAACTTCGACAAACCAAAACCAAACTTTTGACTCAAGACTCATAGTTGAACTGACTAATCCAAAACTGAAACAAGACTCTCAAAACCTGAAACTGGACACTCAAAATTGACGAAAACAAAATATGACCCAAGACTTAACTTAAACAAGTACTTATAAAGCTTTTTAATGGCAGCAGTGAGACTTCCAATGTAACCAATCCAGCAGATGGCTACATACCGAAATTCTGCTCTCACTTGTCTCGAGCAGGCAAAACGATGTACATGTAGGCAAATCACAATAACCATTGAAACCAAGGCTTATGATAATGAACCAGGCAACATTTATCTTCTCTAATGCTTGCAAAATAATGCCAAAAGGATCTTGAAAGTCCTGAAGCACTAGCTTGACTTGAGATCCAACAGCAAAAATACAAGTACTCCCTTCATTTTGATTTGAAAAAACAACTGGTTTCCGAGTGATAGGAAGGCACAGAGAGGTATAAGATTCTGCCATCTGAGTGTTAGCTGTAAATTCCTTGACCATGAGAAATTCTTGCATATTTTCTCTCTCAAGCTCATATTCCTCAACTTCATGGTCGAGGTCATTCTTAAACAGAAAACAATCTTCAAGATTATCAAACATGACAGCCTTATCATCTTCATGAAAGAAAATATTATCTATTTGCTGATCTATAAAGCTAATTACAAGAATGTCATCATTTTCAAAAGAGGAAGAAGTTCCACCATCACCTTCTTGACCATGTGCACACTGCAGATCTGCATTAGCTTGGGCTGGAAATTGACCTTTCAGGAGTAGATCTATCTCATCTTCAGACAAAGGAGATAATACTTTTTGTTTTCTTTTGCTCAAGCAATTATTGTCTTCTTGAAATAACATTTCAAAACATGAAAAACTTGATTGGCAGTCCGGATCTTCTGAAACTTGGAAACATTGTTGATCATCTTCATATGACCTGGAAATTAAATTATCCAAATTATCATTTACGACTGAGTTATCAAAAGAAGATTTTTCACTTACTTGAACAAAGGTTTCATCTTGTTTTTCATCAAATGACTAGATTACCTCCTCATGAAGGCTTTATTCAATAACCCTGTCTTATTCATTCCAGATGATCTCAACAGCAGAGCTCTCCTTCATGGGATTCAGAACAAGGTTGTCTTGATCATCACAATCTGAATCTAGATCTAAAATAGCCGACTTGACTTTATCACATTCTGAAACTAAAACTTGACTTTCATGCATGGTGTCTTCTTCTATGGACAGATCTAAAATAAAACCTTCTCTTTCATCATTTTCCACTGTGCTAAGATCTTGATCCGGCTGCAAAGTTTCCTGAGCATCTTGATGAGTATCCTCTATGTGCTCTTTATGCTGTTGAAATGGATTTTCGTACAGAGCTTCCATGATCTCATCGTCCATGAAGTTGTCATCTTCATAAACTTTTTAATAAAAATATGACCATGTTTGCAACAGTTCTGAACCAAATTTAATGATGGATAAGATTCTTTATACCTTTCAAAGAACATGGTATGAAAATCCTTTAAACAGTAAATACAAGAAGGCGACAAACTTTCATACCAAGATCGGGCTTCACCTTCCAGAGTGGCCATGAATATCTTCATCAAGCAATCTTTAGGAAAATCAACCTTCAACTTGCGAATATGTATGTGAAATCTAACCAGATGTAAAGCAGCATCATTCCTATTATCATCTTTAAACATAGGCAAATTCCTTTGCCAATTTACCTTTGGAATTTTATTTGGAAAACCTGGAATGTGATCTCGGCTCATGGGAGCATACCGTCGAGAAAGAAAATCCATTTTGATAACAATGAATTGACCAAGGAATTCTTCAGGCTACTGATTCTTGAAGAGTAGAGTCGCCATAAAAATTTGGAACCTTGGGATTCTTCGACATTGGAGTTGCCAGGTGAATGATTTCAGCCTTCATATGTGTCTGACTATTGTCCACCATCAACAATCAGATCTGAACTTGATACATGTACTGGGGCAACTTTTAGGCTAGATGTTCCGTTTATAAGACTAGACCAGAGATTGACTAAAGCAGATTTTATCTAGTTTTGCTAATGCAAAGCAAGAGCGTTTCGAAGGCTACCTGGCTAACTTTAGGCTCCGTCTGTAGTCTATAAAGCAAGAACACTAATAAACAAATAAGATTTTCTTCCCCAGTATGGTCGCCACTATGTTAGTGCCTAGATTTACCTCAGGTTGAAAAGGTAGGATCCAGGGCCAACATCAAACCACGCTCAGCCTGGTAGCTAGCCCTACCAGGTCAGGAGAGGGCTCTCTCCGGGTCAATCTCAGCAAATTATGATCGATGAGGGCTTGAGATGGCTGAAATATCTTTTGATCTTAGGCTAGGTATATGTGCAAGAGAGTTTGATTTGATAAAATGATAATTTTGTTGCCTCAAATGGAAATATGGCTTTTGGGTGCGGGGATTGAGGCTCGGTCCTGTAGAGATCTCAATGGGGCAAGGTAGGCAATCGTTTTGGCACTTAAATTTTAGTGAGATGGAAGGAAAAGATAGGTGAGGTGTTGAAGAGGGCAAGAGCAATCATGAATCCTCCCCAAACAGCTGAAAACATCAAACAACTAAAGCAAACTTCAAGTAGAGCATTGCACTTTCAATGAATTCTACTTACACTCTTGTTTGTTTAGTTCAGAAGAAATAAGATAGATAATGAAATCACATAAATAAATTCACAATCAGAAAGAGAAGCACTGTACCAAGACAAATTTCCACATGAATCCTAAAGAGTGCTGCAAATCCTGGTCTTAATTGCTTAGCCAAAATACTGAAAATGAATGTACAATGAAACTCAAGGCTTTCTCAAGAGTCCAACCATGCTATTGACTGAAAAACAACATAATATAGACAAACATAGCTCATCCTTGCCTCTAGGGGTCGAGCTCACATGTTTAGGAGCTGATCCAACTGATTCCAAAACTGAGAACTAGAAACTAGGCAACATATCAACATGCCTTTAGAAACAAGGGAACTGATTCATTCAGTTTCAAACAACCTCTAAACTGATGAATCTACCTCTACAAGTGAAAATATAACATATTACATCATAATCCATCAATTTTCATCAAATTACATCATCAATTTTCCATTAGGAAAGTGGAAAAGTCAAACTAGGCGAAGCTGGGTGAAAAACAGAGCAAAACTTGGTCAAACTGGCAATCCTCTATGCGCCGCGCCAGATTCTCTATGCGTAGCGCCTGTTTGGACCCACTTTTGGAGGCCTTCCTGATGTCCAAATGAGCTCTAGGTGTGCTTGCTAGAAAGGTCTGCCTGTCTACTTTCCAACCCAAGTGGAATTTTTCAATTTGGCCTCCATTTTCTCCTCCAAAAGTCCATTCTCCCAACACTGCTTCCTGTGTGTCAAAATAGGGGCAGTGAGGTCATTTTTTGAGTGTTTTTGACCTTTTTGAGGGCTCAAAACCTGCCCAAATTTCTTGGCCATAGGTAGGCAAGTGTAATTTTGCATGACAAATCCAAAAATGCTGAGTTTTTGAGATTTGGAGGCCTCTAGCAAAAGTGAGCGCCACGTGGCGCAGCGCATAGGGTAGAAAAACCTGTTTTTTGTGCCAAAAATGCAAAAATTGCTCCAAATTTCTTGAAATTTGGGTTGAGTCTTCTCTATCAAGTGCTGTGATGGGCCAAGGAAGCCTCAGCCAATATCTGAAGTCCTTCATCCTCTTTTTGCCTCCTTGATGCTCTCTTCAACTTTGCTTTCAAATTCCTGATTCTCGCTTGGCACACCAAGTTCCGAGACAAGTAATGATATGAAAAGTTTCTAAGCATATTATTCTCATTTATTGCCTTCTCTAGCTTCCTCTCCAAGTGGATATTGACTCTTTCGAGCCATGACTCCCTATCGGCATTGATCTCTTGCTCCAATGAAGTGAACTCCACCCTCCTCCTTCGGGCAGCTTGGCGGTTTTGCCGAATGTTTTGCAATTCCATAACCACCTGCTGATCCTCAAGCTGCTTGTTCCTCTGCTCCAAGTACTGTATAGTCCATTAGGCTCTATCCAAGTTGGTAGACAAGGCATCAATGTCCGCTTGCTGCTCCTTAATGATCTCTCTAAGATTTGCGCTTTGCGGGCCCATATCGGTATCATCACACTCAATGAGGATGAAATCAGTCTCTCGCTCACCTGATGGTCCTTCCTCCTGTAGTGGCCTCTTGCCTCGGTCCTGAACCTGCTGTGCTGATGAAGGAAGTGAGGCTCCTTCCTCCCCGGGTGGAGATAACACTCGCTTTGCTACTACAAACAACCGTCTAGTGCCCCTCTGATAGGTGATGAACACCGGCACACTAGCGGTCTCATGGCCTTCATGCTGATAAGAAGGTCCACCTGTCTCATGCCCAGCCTATGAAGGTCCCTATGAAGCTTTGAAAAACTCACGAGAGATGAAGTCATCCCAAGTGATGCCCTGTAATCCAAGCTGATGAACGACCAAAATTTTGATGAGAGCAAAATGATAAATACTGTTGAATTGCTGCTGAGGGGTCTTATGCTGCACAAGAGTGGTCATCTTCTCTATGTTTCGGCATATGAAGTAAGGAATGTTCATCATCTGAACCCGAGTAAAATGCATCAGCAACCTGATGTGATAAGCATACAAGCGGGAGAACCGGCCCTCACAGGTGAAATACTTCATGATGAGTTTCATTAAAGGAGCATATTCATCCTTGAGGTACCGAAAAGGAAACACTCTCTTGAGCTGTCTCAAAAAACCGGGTTTGATGTATGGTTCATAGTGCTGCCGGTCAATTTTCTGCCTCTTGTTCCATGGTTCTCCAATGTTTGGTATGCCGGTTGCTAATGAAATGGTTTCTGGTGTTAATGTGAAAGTGACACCAGCAAGAGTGGCTTGATCACCATGTAAATGCAACACAAATAAGTGGGCCAACTCATGATGAAACTAAATATTAGCAACCTTCTCGCAAAATTCATAACATGACTGATGCTGGAAACAAAAAATGGCAAGAGGGCAGGCCTGTAATTCAGTAAGAGTGGTTGGTTCCTCTCTGATATGTCTGCCACCTCTATGAGGCCTCCTGGGTGCATGTCCCTCCGTGGGTGAGTCACTTTGGGTCTCCTCTTCATAATCATATGAAGGATCAGATGCCATAGCTGCTGGTAGACAAATTGCCTTGGAGAAATAGGTGTTGATGTGTCAAACTATGTTGGACTGCTTTTTGGTGATGTGCTTGACCTCTGCCAACAAGGGAAAACAATGAAATGAGGGAGTATAAGAGGAGGGAAAAATAGTGGGAATTTTGGGACTGTTGGGATAGATTTAGTTAGGGAAATATGGGATGTTATGGGAGCTTTTGTATAGGATTAGGGTTTGGGGTTTACATTTGGAAATTTGGAAAGGGAACTTGGAATAGGGGATTAATGAACTTAGGGTGTAGGGGAACTTAGGGGAATAACGAAATCAAGGGACAAATAGGATAAGGAAGTGATGAAGGAATGATAGATTTGGTAGCAAAATAGTTATTCAAACCCTAGGCAGCAAGTTTCTTAGAATGTCAAATGGTAGGGTTTGATCTTTTTTAAAAACAATTACCATTCTTCAACGACCATGATATAAGCACCAAACTTGGATAAAAACCAACGATGGAGGCTCTACCTGGCAAATCCGTGCGTTTTTGGGCAATTAGAGCGAGTTCTGGAAATTTTCGAGCCCTTTGGCTATATGCGTCGTGCATTCAGCCCAATGCGCCACGCCCTCCGTATGCACTGCGCCCTTGCAAAATTACACAGGATCTTGAGGCCCAATGCGCCGTGCCTAGTGAGTGCGCCACGCCTCCTACCCAGTGCGCCACGCCAACCGATTTTCACTGAAACTTGTCACTCACTCACCAAAATCGTTTTTTCTTGCTTCTCTTTGCTCTTGGAGTACAAATGAACTTCAAACACTTGGAGGAATGATTTGTACATGTAGCTTTCAAATTTATTTTGCCAAAACCCACTTTCATTGTAAATGACTTTACTTGTCTTGTAGGTGTTGAAGCTTTTGGGGCTAAGGAAAGAAACCAGGGTGCAGATGAAGGAATTTGCAATAAGGAAAACAAAATTTTCATGATTTTTGTACAATAAAAGATAAATACTCTGTTTTTTCCTCAAAACAGAGTTTTGAAGGAAAAACACATTTTCGAACACTTGGTGAGGAAATTTATTGATGTTGAAACCTCCTCATGACCTGCTGGTAATTATTGGACATTTTGACACATTTTTTGACGAAACCCTAATGAAACCCTAGACCTAATTGACCATGAAACCCTAAAGATAACCTTTGCAATTTTCAGGATAAAAAGGAGACTGTATATGCTTTTTTATGAGCAAATATGAGCCAGCAGGTATATAACATGAGGGAAACTAGAGGAATGCCACTACTTTCAGATGATATATGTGCCTAATGGAATGCAAATGCTTGGGCGGGACACCTAATATGAAATGCAACAAGAGGATTTGATCTCTGATGGAGGGATGAGAATACCGACTCTAACATTGGCTCCAATGGGGATGGTAGCTCCTTGGAGGTGCCAAGAACTACAGATCTCTGGGAAAGTAGGCAGTGCCTTCGTCCATTGGGCTATGGAGTCAATAACTTCGACAAACCGAAACCAAAACTTTGACTCAAGACTCATAGTTGAACTGACTAATCCAAAACTGAAACAAGACTCTCAAAAGCTGAAACTGGACACTCAAAATTGACGAAAACAAAATATGACCCAAGACTTAACTTAAAAAAGTACTTACAAAGCTTTTTAATGGTAGCAGACCATCGAGATTTGAGAGCTTCAAATCATGATGACAACCACCTGCTTACTGATGAAATATGTACAATGATGTGTAGTGAGCCTTCCAATGTAACCAATCCAGCAGATGGCTACATATCGAAATTCTGCTCTCACTTGTCCCGAGCAGGCAAAACGATGTACATGTAGGCAACTCACAATAACCACTAAAACCAAGGCTTATGATAATGAACCAGGCAACATTTATCTTCTCTAATTCTTGCAAAAGAATGCCAAAAGGACCTTGAAAGTCCTGAAGCACTAGCTTGGCTTGAGATCCAGCAACAAAAATACAAGTACTCCCTTCATTCTGATCTGAAAAAACAACTGGTTGCCGAGTGATAGGAAGGCACAGAGAGGTATAAGCTTCTGCCATCTGAGTGTTAGCTGTAAATTCCTTGACCATGAGAAATTCTGGCATATTGTCTCTCTCAAGCTCATATTCCTCAACTTCATGGTCTAGGTCATTCTTAAACAGAAAACAATCTTCAAGATTATCAAACATGACAGCCTTATCATCTTCATGAAAGAAAATATTATTTGTTTTCTGATCTATAAAGCTAATTACAAGACTGTCATCATTTTCAAAAGAGGAAGAAGTTCCACCATCACCTTCTTGACCATGTGCACACTGCAGATCTGCATTAGCTTGGGCTAGAAACTGACCTTTCAGGAGTAGATCTATCTCATCTTCAGACAAAGGAGATAATACTTTTTGTTTTATTTTGCTCAAGCAATTATTGTCTTCTTGAAATAACATTTCAAAACATGAAAAACCTGATTGGCTGTCGGGATCTTCTGAAATTTGGAAACATTGTTGATCATCTTCATATGACATGGCAATAAAATTATCCAAATTATCATTTACCACTGAGTTATCAAAAGAATATTTTTCACTTACTTGAACAAAGGTTTCATCTTGTTTTTCATCAAAAGACTGGATTACCTCCTCATGAAGGCTTTGTTCAATAATTCTGTCTTCTTCAATCCAGATGATCTCAACAGCAGAGCTCTCCTTCATGGGATTCAGAACAAGGTTGTCTTGATCATCACGATCTGAATCTAGATCTGAAATAGCCGACTTGAATTTATCACATTTTGAAACTGAAACTTGACTTTCATGCATGCTGTCTTCTTCTATGGACAGATATGAAATAAAACCTTCTCTTTCATCATTTTCCACTGTGGTAAGATCTTGATCCGGCTACAAAGTTTCCTGAGCATCTTGATGAGTATCCTCTAAGTTCTCTTTATGCTGCTGAAATGGATTTTCGTACAGAGCTTCCATGATATCATCGTCCATGAAGTTATCATCTTCATAAGATATCCACTCACATCTATCTCCACTTCGAAGGGTTATTGCAAGTTCGATAATGCCAAAACTAGTGCTTGATTAATATTCTTCTTTAGCTCCTAAAAGGCCCTATGCTAACCCTTTCCTCATTGGAAACTCTTGCCACTTGCTATTATGGGATGTATTAGTGTTGTTACTACTGAAAATGAGGCTATGAATTTCCTTAGATATTGTGCTACCCCATTGAAAATCCTAAACTCATAAATATTAGCAAGCACCAACCATTTAATGATGACCTCCATCTCGGCAGGATTATCTTCAACTCTCCTCCACCTATCACATACCCCAGATACACAAAAGACTGCTATGCAAACTCACACTTCTTGAGATTTGCTAGTAGTCACTAATTCTTTAATGCCTCCAACACCTGTGTCAAATGTGAGATGTCCTCCTCCCAGGTAACACTACATACCGGTATGTCATCCAAATAGGCATAAATAAATGAATCTATACAAGGGAGCAATATAACATTCATTAGCCTCAGAAATGTAGTTGTTGCATTGGATAGGCCTAATGGCGTGACTAACCACTCATACAAACCTTGCCTAGATTTGAAGGTGGTATTCTAGGTATATTCTTCTCCGAGTTGAACCTAGAGATATAAAGACTTTAAGTATAGTTTGGTGAAGTATTTAACTTCCTACAATTGATCTAGGAGATCATTAATTCTAGGTAGGGGGTACCTGTTCTTGAGCATAATTTTTTTCAACACCCTGTAATATATATACATTCACCAAGTCCTAGCCTCATTTGACATAATGATGATGGGTGACCCACATGGTAATGTAATCTAGTAGAAATTACAACTTTTTCTCTATCTCACTTACTTCTATAACAAACTTCCTGTATAACTAAATTTTTGGCAATGGGGAGTCCATCAATAGTTGGATCTCGTGCTCCACTTCCCTCTTGGATGGCAGGCCTTTAATCTCACAGAACACATCCTATAGGACTGTAGAAGCTTTTCCAGTTGTTCTTTTTTTTTCCTTAGTACACCCCTCCAGGGATGCCTTTTCTCTCACGGACTCTTCTACGAACCGATTTTCTCTTAAAAATAATAAAACATACTTGCTAGAACAAATTAATTTCTTAGTTTGGTTGGCACTTACTAGTGAAATTTTCGACTTGCATTTGTGCACATTGATGGTGAATTATTTTCAATCTTTGATGAGGAGGTACTAATTATCTATATGCATTAACATTTCATCCCACATATACATATAGGGACTTCCAAACACCACTCCACATACATTAAGGGGAAATACATCTAATTCTTCTTCATCAATAAATTCAACACAGTGAGAGAAAATACAATTTTGCACTTTTTGGTTACCTTTATTTCTACTTCCTTATTTACCCAACCCAATGGATATGGGATTGGATGATCATGAACTTCTAACCCAAATTTTTTTACTAGCTTTGCTATAATGAGATTTACCTATGATCCTAAGTCAAACAGAGCATCATTAATCTTGGTATTTTTAGCCTATATCTTTATATGGAAGATCTTGGTATTTTTGTTCTCTTGTTGTTTTTGAATGATACTCAGATTCACCTCCTTCTACAATAATGTACAAAATATCTTCTCATCCATGTCTGAACTGCTTGTAACCTAGTTGCTCAAATTAGTGGCCATGAGATTGTTCTTCTTGTTATCTCTCTTTTCGTTCTTTCGGTTAAGCTTCATATGCAACTTCCAACACTTCTCCTCTATATGACCATTAATGTTATAGTGGTTGAGATATTTTCACAAGTGTGTTGTGTCCATGTTGATGGTGTTGGATGCCACCAACATATAGGGGGTATCCCCGATGTGAAGTCCCAATTAGACCTCACACTATTTGGTGTAGGATACCCATCTAGATATAAGGTCTGAGCACAATTGCAAGTGATCTTAAAGGAATGACTTGGTTGCATGACACACATAAGAGATCATACACACAAATTTAGGGCAGCAAGTATGTAATATTTGTGAGGCATCAAATGTAAAGTTTAAGAGTTGCTTCCACAGGAGGGACAAGAAATGGACCTCTACTAAAAAAGTAATAGTACTATCCTAAGAGAGACACCCGAGAAAATGGAAAGATTCATTGATTAACCTACAAATTAGTTCACAAGATAACAACGATCACATTAAGGAATAACAACACCCATCCAACAAGGTTCATATCTAAAGAAACAAAATAATTCATTATATTTAGTTTAACACAAACATCTAAAGAATAGTGTTACAAAATTTATGATACATGCATGAAAGAGTGTTGGTTCAAATAGATTATGATAATTAATGAAAGATCCAAGTACATTGATACATTGATGGCACACTAGCTCCAATAGTAGAACATGAAGCTACAACTTGCTTCTCCAAAAGAATGATCTTCTTCCTTACGCACAACTAGAGAAGCCAAGGAAAAATATTTAAAAGTACAAGCCTTTTACTTGAGTTATGAGGGCTTATTTATAACAAATGACAATGACTCTTGAGTTTCCTCATGACTCTTTAACTTCGAGAACCTATGGACTTCTATGTAACTCTTTGTATTCTACATATGGATTTTCATATTCCACACGTCCCTTGGACTTATTTTACATTACATTTATTCACAAAAGGCAAAATCATATCAAAATGGTGGATATATAGGAAAAAAACCTAATAAGACAAAATACCCCTCATGGAGAAGGAAAAGACGAATCAATAGCTTGAGCATGGAGTTCATTTGTGATATAGGAGTGCCATGCTCTGAACTTTTTTGTGATAACTTTGACTCTAACTAGAAGCTCTGCAACATATCACATCTTCACCTCCAAAGCATCTAATAATATATATTTGGAGCTCGATTGTATTCTATTCCACAACCAAGACCACTTCATGTGGACTTTAGATGGCTCAACCACACACTGTAGAATAGTATTACTGGTGATGCCCAAACCTTCTTGATATGTTGTCTACTTGATTTTTTCGATGAATTCCTTTATCTCCTGCATGATGACATCCTTGCTTCTTATCTCTCCAAGTGAATCCACATAAGGTATTCTATATTTTTGGGTCAAAGACTCTAAACCACTATGCAGTAAAACATAAGCAAGTATAGTGTTGGTTTCCCATTCATTAAGCTGGGCATAGTTCAGAGTATGGAGTCTTATTTGTGCTCTATCCACCTTGATAACTATTATGTCCTTCTAGACCAACTTTTTAGGAACATTAGGATACTTGATGCCCCAATCTTGCATCCAATCTATATCTCTACTTGTAACCTTTAGAAGCTTCGAGATCTCTTTAGATTTCTTCTGAATTTGAACAAGGGGTGACACCACATCATGTAAGAGAATCATCTCATTATACGACTGCATCATGGTGTCTTCCATTGGTTAAAGTTTTTCAGATATGGCTAACTATAGATCTATGGTGCTGATACTAGTGGAAGACAACCATTGATTCTTTGTTGCAAGGTGATCAATCTGTTGTTTTTCGGTAGCTAGATCTTTCTGTAATTGTGCAACCTCACTTATAAAATATTTTGTGTTATCTTGATCTGTTTTCATAAAATCGACATTTACTATCACGACTTCTCTAGGATTTCTCCTGGTATTTGATGCTATCACCTTCTCCGTGGATATGGAAAATGGATGGACATGATCATTGGGATAGTACCTTCCCATTTCTTGTACAAACCTCTTCTTCATTTGGTTGAAGTTAAGGCTGGATACATCCATGACCCTATCATATGGTGGAGGAGAAATTCCCAATTCATTAAATGGGATATGCACGCTAGTGAGAGGAGGCTCAGACTGCATGTCTGGTTCATCTGCAAGTGGCACAATAACATCTTCCTCCTCCTCCTTCAATTTTGCATCTAACTCACGGGCCATCTGTTCTTCCTCCATAAATTATGCGACTTCTTCCCCATGTATGTTCTTCATTTACTTTTCTGGTGACCACTTTTGTAGTTCCTCTTTTGCTATTGTTGTCCTTTCCTCCTTTTCTTTCTACTTTACCAAGTCATCTTGCTTCCTCTTTTCTTCTCGTTCTTTCTATAAGCGCTCCTCCTATCTTTTGCACTCTTCTTCTAGCTGCTTCTCTATTTCTAACCTTCTCTTTTCCTCCTTTTGTCTCCTATGTTGCTATGCCTAAATCACAACTTTTCTCATGGGATCATCCTTGAACTTTCTCCTGCTCTCTACCACTAAATCATGTTTTATCTTCTTCTTGGGTGCTATAGTGTCCATTTGAGCAGTTGCTTCTTGTCGAACCTCCTCCAATTGAACATTGGGTACTTGTGGAACTTGGGAGGGATCTGCCTCATCTCCTGGCCGATTCTTTTTGAGTGCATTGTACTAATTATTAATCTTTTCATCCTATGAAGTAGTAATTGGTACATATGGCCAAGTGTATTGTATCTTATCACAGTATTTTCCACACACCTTTCTGGGATCATATATGTGAAAACTCAACATTGCAAAATGAAGGCACTTAAGTTCTTCAATTTTAGGTTCAACCACTTTAAGGCTCTTTAGCTCATAAAGTCCAGTCTGTAAAGGGAGGGTGGGCCAAGGAGCCTTTTTCCTCCCATGGTGCTATGTGTTATCACTCAGAAGTCTTCCCTAGAAGTTATCAAAAGAAGGAATAATCTGAGGTAACCACAAACCAATCTTCAGACTTAGGTTCTAGCCAACCTAAGTCTAGAGAGGGCTCTCTCTTTATAATTTAACTTTGTTTGGGTGGGATTTTAGGCTAGTTATTAGTGTTCATAAGGTTTTGATTTTGGTTGGGTGGTGGAATTCTAGGAAAAGATGAGTAGAGCTAGCTTCTTCAAGCCATTGGGCTATGGAGTCAATAAAAGGATAGCATAATTGGATTAGATCATTAAAGGGAGTGTTTACAGGGCAGGCTAGCAAAACAAAAGGCAAATCTTCAAGGGCTGATGGATGGAATGATTCTAACCAGGGTAAAAGGGCACTTAAGAATCCTTGGACTAAGATCAGAATGAGGAACAGGGGGTGATCATCAACAAAGGGAAATTAAGAATCCTTTGCTACATAGACCACAAGGAAAACTACGAAAGCTAAGGAGCAGCTAAGAATTCCCTAGCTAAGATAGTTTAGCAGAAAACATTAAGAATGTAAACAGTCAAGACAGAGTGCATTGAAGCAAATTCTGAAATATCATTCCTAGTTTAACATTCAGATTTCATAGAAACACATATGATTATTAAGAAACATAAGGAAAAACAATAATACACATGAGAGAATACTTATTTGATTTTCACTTTACACAAGAATCCTGTAAAATGTCTGAACTTTATTCCATGATCCAGCAAGCCAATCCAGTTTTTGATACAATAAGACTTTGATTTGAGTGAAAAGTCTACAGAAATGTCTTTGAATCCACCCTAAATACTTCGAAATGTGAAGTATTTATACAAAAATATTACAAAATATCTCATAACAGTTTGAGATTTAATTAAGGAAATAAAAATATCTTCAAGCATGAAGATAGAGATAGATGGAAAACTGCATCATGCTGTCCCTTTTATTGTGGTAGTGCTAGCTGTTGCAGTTGAGTTTTATCCCTTTAAGCTGGCTGATATTTGTATGCTGGAATCATCTTTATCTTTCATCTTTCACTGATACTCTTTAACCTACTACACTTTGACCCTGTTTATCTATCTCTTACCCACCTTCAGATTTATTGTGGTAATTTATAGTAAATCTGTCATCTTTTCCCACCATTCATCCTCAGGTAACTTTAATTTGAGAATTCTTCTATAGATCTCGTCTGCCTCTGTGTACTTGGAAAAATTAGGCTTGGTGACAAACAAGTGTTTCACCTCATGCTCTAGAAAGAACAGATTCTCCAAAGTATCATACAATACTTTCCCTGTTGGCAAGGCTTTGATACCTGAAGTGCTTGCTTGTTCCTTGGCCATCTTCCTTAATCTGTCCATGTAGTCCAATTGGGTCATAAGTTTGTCATGGATGACCATAGGACTGGGAAGGCCTTTATCCCTCAAAATTTGAAACTTGGCCATGAATTTGTCAATGCCCACCTGCATGTTATGGCATTTTCCCTCTAGGTTTACCATTAGGTTTCTTTTGGAAAGAACTTTTTTGACTTCTATGATGGCTTCAGTTTTGTCCTCTACACCAAGCTCATTAAGCTCATGTCTATTCTTGTTGTTCAAGAAGTGGATGAGTCGATTAGCATCCTCAGGCTGGTCTCCTAAATCTTCCCTTACTTTCTTAATAGCCTCAGTGGCCACTTTCACCAGTTTTGTTTGCTCAAATATTACTTGAATTGATGGCCAAATATCATTGACAGAGTCAATGATATTGGCCTAGAGCATCTCTTTGGTCTGTCCTAGTGGATTTTGTAGAGTTAAATCTTTTTCTAGGACCTTAATCTTCTCACCCATCCTTAGGGCTTTCTGTGTTTCTTCTCTCTGCTGAATCTGGGCAAGCTTGCAGTCAGTTTCTAAGCTTACCACTTTCTCCTTAAGATTTTTAAGTTCTGTTGCCTGGATGGACATTTCCTCCATGGCTTTCACTAACTCTGCTGTCTTTTCTATTGAAGCACCTGTTGTTGTAAACTCAGTTGTGACTGGCAGTGTTGTGGCAGGTGGGTCTGGTGGTGCCAAAGATGATGCCGGTGTTGAGGGAACTGCAGTTTTTACTGTGGGAATGGAAGTTGTAGAAGTGGTGGCCAATTCACTTTGTTTGGACTGAATCAATGTGTCCAATTATTTCTCTGTTTCTTTCAACTGGTCATTTAGCTTTAGGACCAAGTCCATAAGCTCTTCTTGTCCTTTTTGTGTCTCCAGGACTTCTGCTGTTTGTGGGTGATGCAATGGTGGAATCTTGAGTTGCTTCTTCAAAGCAGCTATGTCATCATTTTTCTTCTTTATCAACTTTTCGGTGGCCTTTACATCTTTGGGATCATGTCCCAACTCAATGATTAAGTCCTCTAAGGACTTGATTCTAGTGTCTTTGGCCTATGAAGAGGCCTTCTCCAATTGGAACTAAGCTGATATGTTATTTAGGGAATTTTGCAATTGGTGAGCTACGATGGATTTCCTTGTCAAGGTGGAGTAAATCATCTCCCCTGTCTGTTTGTGCAGCTCAATCTGGTCAATAGGATGTATGTCCTTTGCCAGCACTTCGAAATCTATATTTTTGAAGTCAGCTGTTGTTTTTGGTTGCTGAGTGGTAGGTTTCACAAATGTCATCTGCATTTTGCCTTCTTTCACATCATAGGCTGACATAAGCCTTGTCTAGTTTGTAGGTGCCATCTTTAGGTACTATGCATAAGTTTGGGCTTTTAGCCTCTCATTCCTGGCTTTTATATCCTTGTACCTTTCTCTGATGTCTTGGTCCCTGTCAGCTGGCATCCTAAATGAGGACACTTCAACACTTTGTTGCCTTTCCAACATCTGAGTATTTGATGTGGAAGGTTCTAGTGTGCCCCTAGAGGGAGTGGCAAGCCTGCTTCTTTCTCTTTCTGTGCTAGTGGCCTCAACTGTTTCTTTTGTGAATTCCTATTCAAAAATAGGATTTAACCTTTGCCTTTTGACCAAGCTGGTCTCTGCATATGTTTGTGTGGTTTCTTTGCCTGATGTAGTGGCCTCTTCCCTATTTCTTTTGAGGTTTTTCTCCTCATTTAGAGGAGTTTGCAAGGTAGGGGGAGTACTCATGTTGGGTTCTAGTATACCTATTTGATTTAGTTCCTCTGATAGGCCTAGCTATTCTGACTCTTCTTGCACCTGGGATTCTTCTTCTATATGTGATTCACTTTGTGCCTGAGATTCTCCTTGTGCCTGTGATTCTTCTTGGATTTGAGACTCTCCTTGGACTTGAGATTCTCCTGGCACCTACAAGAAAGAACCCTCATCAAGCCTTTTCTCTAGATCAATTAGAGCATTTTCAACTGCAACTTCAGTGCTATCCCTGTCTACTAAAGTATTCTCCACCCATTCCAATTGATTTGCATATTTCTCTATTTCAGGGATTCGGTGGTGAATGTAGGGAGCCATCTTGTTTTTCTGTCTTCTGTTGCAGATGAAGTCACAGGGATCATATCTCCACATGAAGCTCTGTTTTAGTTTAAGTCTCTGAAGGATTTCCTCTGCTTCTTTTCCAACTTCTTGGCTATTACATACAAAGGGGCCTAGTTGATCTTTGATTCTGAGCTGGGCCTTCTTTTTGGCCTTAACAAAATGCACCTCATCTGAATTGATTATCTGCCTATAGTACTCCAGAGCAAATAACCTCATTGGGAGGTATCTGGGAAGTTTATATGGGGCCAACTCACAGCCATAGATCCTAATTTCTGTGTGATTTTGGTACAAGTACCAATCTCCCACTTTGTGTTGTTTTGACAGCTGCAGGATCCTCCTGATATCTGAACTGATTCTTGGAGGAGGACTTCCTAGCAGCATGGTCACTATTGGATGTACAAAAAGATCTATGAAGTCTGTGTATGAATATGGGGAATCGTACATATGGATCAAAGGAGTCCAAAAAATTATTGACCTAGGATGACCTTTAGTATCAAGCTTTTGGAGAGTGAAGGGGAACTTTTTAGCTTGGTAATATAAGAAAAGGTGGTACAAAATTGAAGAATACTTAAAAACTCTCTCAGTACTCATTCTAAGGAATTTGTCATGCATTTTGTCACCTATGAACTTGGCATAATCATACATGACAACAGGGGGCTATCCTGGAGAAAAAATGGACATGAAGGCTAAGATGATTTCATCTATGTACTCACTAGTGGTATAGCCTAAAACACAAGAAATATTTGCTACTATGTCCTGACCAAATGGGGAAAATATGGTAGCCACATATGGGGGAGGGCCTTTTGGGATATGCTTTTCCTCCCTGATGAAGGTTTGTAACATCTCAGCAAATTTGGCAGTGGTAAGCTTGGGGAATCTATCTAGTAGGTTTCCAATGGAAATAGGGGCTAAGTTCTGCCCTGGTTGTAGTTGTATCATTTCATTGATTGACTCGGCAGTGAAGGTGAAAAGTATGGTTTGGTCAGGGGACATCACTACTCTTTGACTGGGAATGTAATTCGCATGACAATAATGAACAATTTCTGGAAAGATGTGCACCTCACGGAATTGATACTTAGGAAAATTAGATTCCCAAAGACCTATTTTGTTAGCATGGTTTAGGTATTGGTCTCTATATCGGCAGTATAGTTTGATAGGGGATTCAAGGACAAAGGTGTCCTTTATTTGGAAATCTTTATCAGCAAGGGGAAGGTGGTCCAGGTCTAGGTAAGGAGTGGTAATTGGTCTGTCATCCATGGTAATTGGGGCAGTTCTTGTGGATTTAAGAATAGGGACAGTAAATTTTCAGTCTTTGAGGTTATGGTGGTTCAATTCTAGGTGGGTTTTATGTTACTAAAGTTCCCTTTAATTTCAGTTAAGAAAACTTAGAGATTGGCTCAAAAATTTACAGGGATTTCAATGGATTCTAGCTTAAATACCTGGAATTTGGAGTAAACTGGGTCTGAACCAGGTAAATGGCGATTCTGAACGGTTGAAAAGGCTTCAATCAGGGTCGAAGGCAATCTGGGAGCTTTTGGCATCTTATGAGTGAAAGTGTATGTGGGTTGATGGCTTTCAACATTCACAGGTGTGTGTATGGAAAATTACAGTTAAAAAAATGATAAAACAATGACTTGGGGCTTTTTGGATTTATGCGCAAAAATTCAATTTGGCGGGTACGTGTGAACAGTGACAGTTTCTCGCGTAGTGGGGTGAATAGTGGCAATTTTGGCATGTAGCGGGCTGCCGATGAGTGGTTTATTTCACATAGCTTTTGGGTGCTTGGTGGTATTGGGGGGAGGCCACCTGATTCCATTCATGGAGCACCACTTTGCTTCGGGGGCCCAGCGAAAAACAACCCATTTCGGGTGGGTATCATTCGGATTTCGGGCCCTTCCGAAATCAACATGGGCCATCGGATGGGGAGGGGGGAGATCGCGTGGTGGTCAGGCACGAGAGTTGCACATAAGGTAATGGGGGGTCCCGACAGGTAATTAAGCGCGACAGTTTTAGCTTAATGAGGGGTTAAGGCGGGGATTAAGGTATCAGGTGGGATATGATTGGTGGATGGTTTGACTTTAATTAATTGCAGATCAATTAATTATGTCATTTGTCGTGGTTCGGATAATATAAAGTTTATATTTCAAACTTAGGGGTAGGGATATTAATATTGAAGGGGTTTAATAAATATATACGGGAAAAAATTTATTTTTCGAGAATTAACATATAAATAATATTAAAAGTTAATATGAAAATTGCGGAAGATAAATGAGAATGAATTTGCGCTAAGTATAATGTATTTAATTTTAATTGATTTGTTTTTCATATACATACATTATAACTTAGGCTTAAAGTATTTTTGAGGGTTTTTTGGAGAAAAGGGATTTACATGGAGGGTATTTACTTTTCCTTAGGAAAATGGTGTTTTAACCTTAGGAAAAGGGAATTTTTTAGGAAAAATATATGAACTAAGGGGGGTAATGAATGATTATGGGGGAATTTAGTACTTATTGCCTATAAGTCATTGAGTCGAGGGTCTGGTCCCTCCAAAAGTCAGAGAAATGCTCTAAGCCTCTTTGACCTAGGGTTTTTAAATCACTTTGATCTTTATTTTGGGAAATTAGTTAAGTAAAAGGGGAAAATGAATGAAGGGAGTTAATTAATTGACTTTGATATCCATCTGCATGCTTGAGTGCCCATTCACATTTGGAACTTTTATGCTGAAAAAGATGATGCACATGCTTTTGTCTAATCAATCATCAAAATTTTGCAACCTTTCTTCTACTTACCCATCTACTCATCCTACCATTTTTACTTCTCTTTATTAGGGTGAATTTGAGCTAGCAAACCCTTATCAAACATTTTTATTTTTCTTTACAATAGTAAACTAACTAAATCTAACCTTATTACATCTAAGGGCTCAGATTAAACAGTTGAGCTCCTTTTATTTACTCTACCTAATCTACTTATCTGCCAAGATTAAACAGTTTGGTCAAATTTTATTCTCTAACTATAGACATGAAATTGAAACATGAAATAGCCAAGTTTAAACATTTTGACCATCATGGATTGTGGCAAAGATTACAAGCTGCACACAATCATTTATTTTGCACAAAAAGTAAATAGTAGTGGCATTTTGACTTGCACACTTTCATGGTCTTTTTATTTCTTGGGGTTCATATTTTTCATCTTTTTTGACCTTTTTATTCTTTTTGTCCTTTGATTTTTCTTTTAGGACATACCCTCTTTACATTTTTTAATTTTTTGAATATGGAAAACATTTGTAGAAAGCAAAGGTATGTACATATTACAGGCTTAATCTCAGCGATTAAAAAATTATGACTCCTATTGGTATAGGAACCTAACACTATGCATACAATCCATTATTCAATTAATATGCTACCTCATGCATGACCACCTTATTGGTCACATACCTTGGCATAAGGTGATGGGTTGTATGACACCTGAAACACCTAACGTATGTGCCTTGTGGTGAAGCAAACCAATATGCAATATCATGAAGTACATCCTTCATCTAATCTATCATGCAAGGAGGATTTGTTTCAAAGTTCATCATGTATAACACTGCAAAGAAGTTCTCTACTAGTTTGTCATACACTACTTGAACACTAGCTTCTGAGAAAAATCTACAATGGAAGTAGAAGGTAGTTTCTCTTGCGGTGTCCAGTTCCATTTCATCACAGTGAACGCATAACAAGCACAAATGTTATCCAAAAAATATGAAAACATGTAAAACTATGGTGCTTTCTTATGTTGTAGAGTTGTTTTTGCGTATTGTACGTTACGTTGCAGTTCATGAGAGAGGATATCTACCCAAGTGAAAACTTTACCTCTCGAGACAACTAGGTTGAACAAGAAAATCCAATTCTCCTCAAATAATTCTGCATTGTTTCATCCATACAAACTGCAACACATCACTGTGAGACACTAGTAGACCTTTCTTAAAAATTTGGTGTGATAAACTGCATTTAGTCTTTAGCAAAATCTCGTAGGCTCTTGGCACCAAGATTTGATGACTTCCTTATTATTAATATTTTCCTAGGTTGCATAAAACTGAGTGTTTTCATATACCTTAGGCGTTACCATATTATAATAAGAATGCATGTCATGCTGATCGTAAGTGGAAATATCATTCCCACCTTCATTGTGTAGGACCAAATTTATCTTATCCATGTGCAATAAGATCCATTCGATGGCTTTTGCACAAGGCATCATCAAGAATTTTCATGCAACTCTATCTATTATGGACCTCTTGATATTTGTGTAAATGTACCTATCTTCATAGTCTTCTAGGAATTATTTCTGCATGAAAGTATATTTTATTTCCTTCCATGAGACCTTCAAAGATTTATTTATGAAGCATTGTGTATTAGAAAGAATAGTAACTATTGTCTTGATAATTTCCACTTCCTCCTCAATACTAGCTTTTGAGGTTTCTTTTGAGATAGCTTGATGGGTGGTAGGAGGCATTGTCTCAATAGATGATCAGAGAGTGATGTATGTTGTATTTGTAACACCTCCAAATGGAAATTAACTCATGGTGAACAATAATTAGTTTCAATAAATTCCCTAGCTATCACATGCAAACTATTTAAAGACAACGATCAAGGGAAGATCCAAGAAAGCTAGGAGCACATGCCTATCACAAGTGAGATTAGGTAACTTAACTAGCCACTAGAAGTGAGCACTACACGATGGAAAAGAAGAGGGAGCATGTTAGGACAACAATGGACAAACAAGGCATCACTGAGGCTTGAGAATGAACTATGCACTCATGAAGAGAGAAACAAGGATTGTTAAGGTGCAGGGCGCAATCACAAGAGACACAGAGGGGACATTGTTGCTTGATAGTGCATTGTGTGCTCTTGAAGAGCTAGTGAGGGCACAGGGCACAGGAATAGTGGCCAAGGTTTTTCTATTGTAGCTTGAAAATGCACTATGCACTCAAGAGAAGGATTTCATTCTTGTTGGGTGTATTTTCCCAAGACAGAGGGTCCTTGTTTTTTAGAAGTGCGCTATACTTCAAGATGGGCTACAAAAAACTAAATAAAGACTAGCAAAGAAACATGTGAAGAACATGTTAACGATGAAAGAGAAGGGTTGCAAGTGTTTATAGATTCCATCACAATCATGAAAAGTCATGGAATGCAAAGAGCACAAGAAATTCCACTTGCGACAACAAGATGACACTTGTACGAGGAAGTATGGATGGAAACACCACTTCCTATGTGAAAATAAATTGCAACGCCACTAAGGAAAATAAAAGCACAACTAAATACAACAAAAGTAATCAAGAATGACACTATGAAAAACTTACCGAGAATCCACACACTTGAGATGAAGATTGAAGAAAAACTCCTTGTGATGAGAGAATGTACTTAGCCTAGAGTGAACAATGATTATGAGAATGAATGATGAGGTGGGCTTGTTTAGAAGGAAAATATACATGAAAAGAAAGTTCATTCATTCTATTCACTTGTCGATTGATGAATGATTTAGTTACATGAAGTGTATAGGCCCCCTATTTTCTAGGAGTGTGCTCACCATGCAAACAAGAAGAAGCATGCAAGAGAAACAAGAGGGAATTGTAACTGATAACAGGGGGTGCACCGAAGCTGAAGACTAGAAGGGTATAGTCACTGAGAACAAAGAGTGCACTCTTTGTGCTACATTGAGTGAAGAAAGTGTGCTCATGCATAAGTGGACGTATTTTTTTGAAACAATGCATTTGTGACTACTAAGTTTGGCAAGTGTGCTTTCTCTAGGAGAAAAGAATGAACTTTATTGCTTTTGTGTAATATGCATGTCAAGTGAATAAATCTAACACTAAGTAAAAGAAATATAGTGTTTTTCCTATATTTGGAAAGGTGACACAAGTGCTTCTAAAGGTAAGAAGATGACACTTAGGAAAATTTGACCTAGGAGGAAAAGTGACACTTAGGAGAGTGGCAAGGATGGTCGACACTTAAAAAATATGAACAACAACAAAAAAAACACAAGATGTCTTGAAAATACAGTTTATGTAGGCTCCAAAATTGAATAAGGCAAACAAATTTGGAGGCTCGTTGTTGTAGCGAGAACACTTGGCAACACATTGGGAGAACCCTAAATTCTCTTTATAGGTCCTACCTTTACGCACATAGTCTATGTATGTAAAAAATTATTGATTCATTTAGTGGATTTCCTTATCTTCCCTATTCAAATTGATTAATATATACTATCCTCTATTCCATGACTCGGCCAAACACATTATAAATATTTCCATATCACAATTGTTTTGATCAAGGAGAGGGTAATATAGTGATCGTGAGTTAAAGATATTTAGAGTTTTAGTTTTCATCTCTGGTGTTGCTCCGCTACCAGTAGGCCTATTCAGTACCTCGATGGAGTCACTATATGAACACAAGAACCAAAACACTACCAACGAGTCTGTTCAGTACCCCGACGAAGTTTCTTGCTTCACCTCTTTGCGCCATAAAACTTTCTCCTCTTTCATCCCTTATTTCCTTCTATACATTCAAATATGCATTAAGCGCTTATTATTTTGTCAGGGCGGAAGAGGGATCCCGAATTATTGAGATAAATAGAGGTTGTTCCTTCAGAGAAGGGTATATATACCTCTTATATGAGTTTTATCACTATTGGTTTTCCCCTTTCCTTTCACTACTTTATTGAATCAATAAGAAAAAACCATTCAATTAACAAACTAAATCTAGGAATTTGAATCCTAAATAGATGCGGGCATTATGGTTCTGCATATGACTTTCCAGTTGAGAGGGTTGTATTTTCCATTCATACATCATCAAATTTTAAAATATATAAAGGCCCAAACAAAGAAGAAGGTAACATATTAGCCAAGGGTTGCACGCCGCTACAATTTTCCTTTCCTAAAGATTTAGCCACATCATCTCAAAGCTCATAAAACAACTTCCATGCGTATTCTTATTAAAGCAAAAAAAAGGACATGAACAAGAAAATAAAACATGACAAATGAAAATGAAAAGAAAACAGTGTGATGCAAAATAACTAAATGCAACATAACCTAACCTAAACTACATGCTAGAAGGTCAGGACCAAGTGAAATAAAGCTTCTAATGCAACCATAGAAGTTTCTCCTGAACCTTGAGTCAAAATATATCATCGAGTAAAAGAAACATAACATAAATTGCAATAAGGGAGATAAACAATCAAAACGTTTGCACCGAAACACATAAACATGGGGTGCAAGCACAATGGTGTAAGGTATCTGACTGCTCTATATAAAAAAGACACCACAACAACACTTGATTGACTCATATCCATACATAGTTTGGTTGAATGTATGAAGATACTTATTATGAGCCACAAACTTAATTGATATGACTCCTCTAACCAATCTACAACAGGGTCATAAAAACAACCATCTTGGAAACCTTGCAAATAAAAATCAACAATGGAAATATCAACATCATATGCAAGATCAAGATGAGACTGCGAGTCACATACAGATGGGAAATGGTCAGTGCTAGTGTGTGAGTGAGGATTTATGATGGATGAAGAAAAAAGGATGTTAGATCACAATATTTGACAATCATTAAGAAATCTCTTTGTTTCCAATTTCCGGATCAAAGATTCGCACGAGGAAGGATATGTCAGTTGGATTTTATGCATCTGATTATAGATTCTATCGAAAATTTTCATCCAAAGATTCCCAATCTACATCCTCATTAGAAAATTAATAACAAAGGTGAATAAATCGTTTAGGAAAACTCTTCTAGATATTTATTTGATTTCATCCTAAGCTTATCAATTTTATTACAAACATCTTGATAATAATACTTGTTGAAGACATTACAGAGCATATTAACCATTTGCTTAAATGAATGAATAGAAGCAATGGGTAAAGAATAACACCATTGCTTGGCACAATTGTCTAATGTAAGGGTGTACAACCTATTACCACTCAATCTAGCAGGGATCCTAAGAGAGGTTCCTAGAGAGAAAATAATAGGTCAAGTGGCAACAATGTAGCAATAGCCCACTGTCACCTCAACTAAAGCTCCCAACTTTTTACGGACTTTCACCAATGGGAGGAGTTCTGGTATGAGGGAAATCACTAAGAGTAATATATCAATGGTGTGGAGGTAGTGATGTCAAGAGCTTATTCAAAGGAGAGACTCTAATGATAGGGGTTTCTTTCTTTAGAAGCAAGTTATGTGGCTCTACAGAAAGGGCTAAAGAGAAACCTAGACCTAGGGTTGAGGAGTATTTCTTGATATAAAGTGACCTAGAACTAAGAATCCTAAGAGAAAATGGTTCTCTATGAAATCCTTGTTAAATTGGAGTGACAAGGTTGTGGGACCACAATGAAACCCTGGTAGGCCCTAACAAGGTCAAGGGCTTTGAGTGAAACCTCAAACAAAAGGTCTTTACCAAGTGAGAGAGAAGAAAAGGATCAATGATATTTTAATGCAATGATCCTTAATGAAGCCACTAACCAAAGGAGAACTAGGGAGAATGGTTCTTAATCTAGGGCTTGACGAAACCTGAGATTCAACTCTTGGATTGGCATCAAAATTTAAGGACCTCTCAAGGATCCACCAACACAGCTACATACCAAATTTCATCAAGTTTGGATGGCCACAATTGATTTCATGTGATGCTCTAGGAGATACTAGGGTTAGGGCTTAGGAAAAGAGGAGTGAGGTGAAAGATTTTTGTTTAGGCGATCACCAAGGATTAGACAAGTGCCTAGTCCATTGGGAGAATGGAATCAATGATATTTTGTTTAGAGTTTCTTTTACCCAATCGATGATTTCCCGGGCAACTTCGCATATCCCTAAAGGCAGTGATTAGGTCACTAGGAAAGTTTATACTTATTGATGCTACAATTGATGACTTATTAAGGTGATTATGAAGATCATATAAGCCTAGGAACATTAATACACTATACCAAGCACAAAACATATGAAAAACCCTCACAAAATCAAGATTCAAAAAATTCACATTCCAATTAGGGCAGTAACTCTAGCTTCATGAGCAAAAATTTCATACATTATCCACGTGACATGAAATAGAGAAATAAATCATGAAAATGGAACTTACAAGTATAACGAATATATCCAATCATCAAGAGAGACAAAAATCGAAGCTCCAAGACCAAGAGAAGATTTCCAAATATATCAAAATGCATTAAGTTATCCACTTCGTCCTCTAATAGCTATAGCGAAATTCTCAAGAAGAGATAAAGATCCAAATCCAATTGATGATGAGAATCAAATGACCTCTTATCAATTTATATCATCCTCTAAGGGTTCGATTTTTGTAATTAAGCCTAATGATGCCTCAACTAATAAAATAATGTGGAAAAATAACATTACTTGGTGACAAGCCCACCAATATAGCTCCATAATACAAAAATAAGCCTCTTAGGAGGGAAAAATGATAGATACAATAGTTCGAAGGGACATTGAAGAGGCCTAGTGGAGTCCAATATGTGCCAAAGTGAATATATGAGCTCCAAACATAGTGATAAATATGGTGGCCCCTTGATATACAAGCAAATTACCTATGGTGCCTCCAAGTGGATGTGGGAGCACAAAACATCCTCATGGGTCTCCCAATGGATTGGACATGCCTGTATCCCATCTATAAGGGCTAGAAGAATGATGAAAGCCCTCCCTTTGTCTCCCATGGTGAGACACATCCTCATCTAGGCCCTGGATCAAGTTTCAAGTGTGTGGTGCAAGAGTGTACCAGCTGGGCAAGGTGTTCCAAGTGCATCATCATCATCAAATAAATGGAACACAAGCAAGAAATTAGTGGAAATGAAGGATCCCATGATTTTGAAATCTGCTCTCTGTTGTAGTGGAGGCCCATGGCTCTTAATGCTGACCCTACAAATGCCAATATGACCCTATGGAGGGCTTAGATCGCATATAGGGAGACCAAACCCCAGATGAAGACCCACCTGCAATCTTGTATAAGATACAATGCATCTCCTCACCTTCGAGTACAACAAATCATTAGTGCAATTGAGTAAATCAGCTTACAAACCATGGAACCAAGTGGACACTTCATAGTGGCATGCCCTTCCATAATGGGCTTTAGAGTGTACAAAGGTCTCCAAATTCAATAATAAGGTTAACCAAGGACCCTATTAGGTGGTTTCAACCTCTAAGGGAATGATAGCTCCATGGTAAATACCTCAAGTGGTAGGTGTCATGTGATATACTGATGGAATCAAATGGGGACATTGAGGGAAGGCTCCGAGTGTTGAGATTGCAACAAGATGATGGAGCTTAGTGAAAAGAGTCGCCTTCACTAAGTGGGCCCGCAGGCTATTTTTGGCGCAAGTCTATTTTTAGACTATGTCTATTTTTAGACATATGGATCATGTCTATGGATTGCAGGTTGCTGTTTATGGATGATTGATCAAGTTGGGAAAAATAGATGGACTTCTATTTTTGATGAAAGTGTGAGTGATCACAGTGTGAGTGATCAAAGTCTATTTTTAGACTGGCTGTCAAAAATAGAAAAGTCAAATATTATTATCTCACAATAATATTTGGACTATAAACTTAATCTTATTCTCTTGGAGCACTTCAGTTTGAGCTACAGAGGTGGCACATGCAGCTGTTAGAAGGAAATACGCTTTTCTTATGAGTCAGTTGAGTTGTTGCATGCATGACTTCAGTTAGAACTCAATCAGTTGAGTTTGGTGGAGTTGATTGTGGAGTTGATGGAGTTGTGTTCAGTTTAGCTTTGTTAAACTGGTTGTATTTAGTCTAACTGGCAAATAGACTAGAGATGAGTTGGGTGAATTAGTTATTAATTAATTCACAAGTTATTAACTCATAATAAAACTAATGAATACATCAGTTAACTCAGTTGCATGTCAGTGCATGTTCAGTTCAACAGGGACAGGTGGTAGAGAATCAGATTGCTATCAGTTGTGACTATAGTTGTGCACCAGATCTTGCACAATCAAGGGATTGAGTATGCCAATGAGTTTGCTCACGTATTTGCCCACATTATAGCTTGTGCTCACGTCCAACAAAGAGTGAGTGACTATTTTGCAGGTGAAAAACGAGTTTGGTGAGCCATTCTCATTAGTTCTTGAGCAGGTATTGAGCAGTGGAGGCAGGCAAGCAGTGGAAGAGATTTGGAGATCAGATCTGAGCTGTATTGTGTGTAACAGAGGTGGAGATACTTGTGAGAAGTATTATGTTGTGTAATGTTACATGAATCAATCATTAATATACAGATAGTTGGGGTTTTTAGCGAGATGCTTTCCCCGGGATACATACTGTGTTAATGTGTGAATGCTCTTGATGTTTTATTGTTATTGATGCTGCTATATTGATGATCAACGTAGAGGAGCTTATGTATTGTGTATGTTTTCCGCAATAGTACATGATCAGGATAATCTCCATTGAATATGTGTTAAATTATTCAAAATTTCTACATGGTATCAGAGCGAGCTAGATAATTGTAGAAAAAGTTTCTACATGGTATCGGAGCTGTTGATCATCAGATCTACTATTCAGGAAGTGTCTACATTCTATTTCTTCAGGCAGAGTCTGTAATCGGGCCAGGTAGCCTCTGGATTCATCCTTCCTTTGGAAGGTGAGATATCCGGTGAATGCCCATACAGTCAATCTCTATACGAGAAATATTGTGTTCTCACGAATCTTAGATTCGAGGCGGTTGAGTTGGTTGCTGGTGGAATTCGAATTTGCAGCAGTGTTTTCTTGGTGACAACGCAGCAATGTCTTTCAACGGATTGCGATTGGAGTATGCTCTTGAGGGCAATCAAACTATATTGCATGGAAGGACAGGATGGAGGCAGTATTGGATGATAACGGGCTAAAGGAGTTCATAGATACGGATATCCCAAAGCCTACTGATGCTGCTGAGGCGGAAGTTTGGCAAAAGAAGACAACAAAATGTCGAAGGATTCTGTTGGAGGGCGTGAAGGATCACATTGTGTCCAGCCTCCATGGAAAGGCTACTCCATATTTGATGTGGAAATCATTAACAGAATTATTCCAAAGCAAGAGCGATCAGAGGAAGCTGGCGCTCAAAGATAAACTCAGAAACATCAAATGCGAGAAGGGTGACAGTATTCCCAAGTATCTCACGAAGTTCACTCAGTGTCGAGATGAGCTGGGAAGTGTGGGGGTTACTGTCGATGATGAGGACTTGGTGAGCTTGGCTCTCCTTGGTCTTCCGAAGAGTTGGCATTCCTATCAGGACTCTGTCAATGGTCGGGAGAAGTTTCCAGGATGGGAAAGACTATGGTCAGATCTTGTGCAGGAGGAGATCAGGCGGAGTACCAGGGACAGATCTTCGTCAAAGGGAGCTGATGAAGAGAATTGTGCTTTGGCTGCCAAAGCAAAGAAAGGGAAGAGCAAGAAAGCTTCTCAGTCTGGTGCGAAAGGCAAGAAGCAGGATATGTCCAAGGTGAAGTGTTTTCACTGTCACCAGCACAGACACTATGCCACAAATTGTCCGCAGAAGAAGAAGAACAAGCAAGCTGCTGGATCTGCAGGGGGAGAGGCCTTAGCTTCTCAATTTGAGCTTGATTTTTCATTGATCGCATGCTTGGTTTCAAGTGTGATGGGATCAGTGTGGTTCTTGGACAGTGGTGCGTCTTTTCACATGACGGGAGATAGAGATTTGTTCTCTGATCTGGAGGACAAAGATCTTGGAGTGCACATCGAGATGGGCGATGATGGTAGATACAATGCGACCGGTATCGGTACCATTTCCTTTGAGAGGGAGTCTGGTAAACCCTTTGTATTTAAGGAAGTCATGCATGTTCCAGGATTGAAGAAGAATCTCATCTCAGTGGCGATGTTAGAAGACAAGGGGTATGATGTTGTTTTCAGCGAGGGAAAGGCCTTCCTGCGCAGCAAGACAACTGGTGAGACCTGGAAGACAGGGGTTCGAGTGAGGAACCTTTATCAGTTGCATGTAGATGGATGCGCAGCAATGGCAGGCAAGGCAGAAGGATTGGTGAGCCGGGATGATGGCGAGTTGTGGCACAGGAGATTGGGTCACCTTCACCATGGAGCCTTGAAGATACTGCAACAGATCACTACAGGGCTTCCTAAAGGCACACTTGCGCAGTCAGATCAGTGCAAGGGGTGTACTTTGGGGAAGTTTGTGAAAGCCACCTTTCACGAGAAGGATAGTCGCGCCATGACGATCCTTGAGAGAATTCACACAGACGTGTGTGGACCTTTCTCAGTTGCTTCGACAGCAAAACACAGGTATTATGTGATTTTTGTTGATGATTTCTCTCGTAAGTGCTGGATCTTCTTCATGCAGAAGAAGAGCGAGACATATTCAAAGTTCTGTGAATTCAAAGCACTGGTCGAGAAGGAGTCGGGGAAGAAGGTGAAGGCTCTTAGGAGCGATAATGGTGGTGAATACATCTCGGACGAGTTCAAGGATTTCTGAAAGTCAGAAGGGATTCGTAGAGAGCTCATAGCTCCCCATAACCCACAGCAGAACGGGGTAGCTGAGCGGAAGAACAGAATGATTGTGGGTGCTGCACGGGCAATGTTGCATGATCAGGGCCTACCCCTTCACTTGTGGGCGGAAGCATGCAATACAGCAGTTTATGTGCAGAACCGTTGTCCTCATAGGATACTTGGCATGAGTACACCTGAGGAGACTTATTCTGGTAAGAAGCCTGATCTTTCTCATTTGAGGATTTTTGGTGCTAACGTTTACATGCATGTGACGAAGGATGCCAGGAAGAAGTTGGAGCCGACCGCAGAGGTTGGGATATTTGTGGGGTACACTGATACGCCCCACAACTATCGTGTGTATTTTCCAGACAGTGGTAAAACTGTTGTGCGACGGGATATAAAATTTCAGGAGGAGAAAGCCATGAAGTGTTCGCTTGAGAGGGAGCTACACTTGCATGCAGATGAGGAGCTATTAGTTCCTAAGGATGAGCTTCAGGACGTGGATTAGCCACAGGACGAGGTTCATGGAGTGTAAGAGACCACTCATGCAGCGCCAACCATCAGAGGGCAAAAGCGCTTGACAGAAGCTGGGCGACTGGCTCAAGATGCAGAGAAAGTTGTAGGACCACCTACAGCCCAACGTAGGCAGAGACAGTCACCTGATCGGTACACTGGATACATGGCTCTTATGAGCAAGTGTGTTGTGACTGAGCCATCCTCTTTCGAGGAAGCTGTGGAGGATCCCGCATGGGTAGACGCCATGGTGGAAGAGTATGATTCTATTGTCAGAAACAATGCATGGGAGATTGTTCCTAGACCGGAAGGGAAATCAGTGGTGGGTTCGAGATGGATCTACAAAGTTAAGCAGGCAGCTGACGGGAGTGTGGAGAAGTACAAGGCAAGATTTGTTGCCCGAGGCTTTTCACAGATTGAGGGGATCGATTATGAGGAGACCTTTGCACCTGTGGCAAGGTATTCTTCCATACGGACGATTCTTGCTCTCTCAGCGCAGATGGGATGGCACATTCATCAGATGGATGTGAGGACTGCGTTCCTCAACGGAGTTATTGAGGAGGAGGTGTACATTGAGCAACCCGAAGGCTTTGAAGTCTTCAGCAGCGAGTCGCATGTGTGCAGGCTCAAGAGAGCGCTGTATGGGTTGAAGCAAGCACCACGTGCTTGGTACACACGGATAGACAACTATTTCACAGGACTTGGATTCTCCAAGAGAGAGGCGGATCCAAACCTATACCAGATTGTGGTGGAGGGTAAGTTGCTTATCATTGTACTGTATGTTGATGATTTGATTCTAACGGGTGATGAGCTGTTGATACTGTCATGCAAGAAGGATCTTGCTACAGAGTTTGAGATGAAGGACTTGGGCCTCCTTCACTATTTCCTAGGATTGGAAATATGGCAGCGCAGTGGTGGACTGTTTGTTTCTCAGGGCAAGTATGCTCGGGAGATACTGGAGAAGTTCAACATGCATGGTTGCAAGCCTGTTGATACTCCTCTTCCTGGAGGTTGGAGGAAGGAGGATGCCACTTCGGGAGAAGAAGTGGATGCCACTGTTTATCGACAGTTGGTGGGGTCGCTGATGTATTTGGTCAATACACGACCTGATATATGCTATGTAGTTAACCAGCTTTCACAAGCTATGGTTAAGCCTACCAAGCTCTTCTGGAAGGCGGGCAAGCATGTATTGCGCTACTTGAGAGGCACATCGGGATATGGTTTGTGGTACAGACAGGAGGATGAGGTGAAGCTATGTGGCTTCACGGATGCAGATTGGGCAGGGAGCCCAACGGACAGAAAGAGCACATCAGGAGGGGTCTTCAGTATTGGATCGACAACAGTTTCTTGGTACAGCAGGAAGCAGAGATCCGCGGCACTCAGTTCAGCGGAGGCCGAGTATATGGCAGCAAGTTTGGCTGCATGCGAGGCTATATGGATGAGGAAGATCCTAGTTGGTTTGTTCGGTTCTCATTTGGATCCTACTGTGATTTACTGTGATAACCAGAGTTGCATTAAACTCTCGGCTAATCCTGTATTTCATGATAGATCTAAACATATTGACATCAGGTACCATCATATCAGAGATTGTGTGCAGCGGAGGATCATGTTACTTTCGTACATTCCAACGGAGGATCAGGATGCTGATATTCTGACGAAGGCTCTCACCAGGAGCAAATTCGAGTACCACCGAGGCAGGATAGGGGTTGCTGATAATCCATATCTTGTCGAGAGGGAGTGTTGAGATTGCAACAAGATGATGGAGCTTAGTGAAAAGAGTCGCCTTCACTAAGTGGGCCCGCACGCTATTTTTGGCGAAAGTCTATTTTTAGACTATGTCTATTTTTAGACATATGGATCATGTCTATGGATTGCAGGTTGCTATTTATGGATGATTGATCAAGTTGGGAAAAATAGATGGACTTCTATTTTTGATGAAAGTGTGAGTGATCAAAGTCTATTTTTAGACTGGCTGTCAAAAATAGAAAAGTCAAATATTATTATCTCACAATAATATTTGGACTATAAACTTAATCTTATTCTCTTGGAGCACTTCAGTTTGAGCTACAGAGGTGGCACATGCAGCTGTCAGAAGGAAATACGCTTTTCTTATGAGTCAGTTGAGTTGTTGCATGCATGACTTCAGTTAGAACTCAATCAGTTGAGTTTGGTGGAGTTGATTGTGGAGTTGATGGAGTTGTGTTCAGTTTAGCTTTGTTAAACTGGTTGTATTTAGTCTAACTGGAAAATAGACTAGAGATGAGTTGGGTGAATTAGTTATTAATTAATTCACAAGTTATTAACTCATAATACAACTAATGAATACATCAGTTAACTCAGTTGCATGTCAGTGCATGTTCAGTTCAACAGGGACAGATGGTAGAGAATCAGATTGCTATCAGTTGTGACTATAGTTGTGCACCAGATCTTGCACAATCAAGGGATTGAGTATGCCAATGAGTTTGCTCACGTATTTTCCCACATTATAGCTTGTGCTCACGTCCAACAAAGAGTGAGTGACTATTTTGCAGGTGAAAAACGAGTTTGGTGAGCCATTCTCATTAGTTCTTGAGCAGGTATTGAGCAGTGGAGGCAGGCAAGCAGTGGAAGAGATTTGGAGATCAGATCTGAGCTGTATTGTGTGTAACAGAGGTGGAGATACTTGTGAGAAGTATTATTCTGTGTAATGTTACATGACTCAATCATTAATATATAGATAGTTGGGGTTTTTAGCGAGATGCTTTCCCCGGGATACATACTGTGTTAATGTGTGAATGCTCTTGATGTTTTATTGTTATTGATGCTGCTATATTGATGATCAACGTAGAGGAGCTTATGTATTGTGTATGTTTTCCGCAATAGTACATGATCAGGATAATCTACATTGAATATGTGTTAAATTATTCAAAATTTCTACACCGAGCCATATGCCACCGTACAAGGGTAGTTATGATAAGGGAATCCCACACTTGCGTATATATATATATATATATATATATATATATATATATATATATAGGAGGGAGCAATCGTGGTACATGAGTTAACCCAACCCTTGATTTTCCACCCTTCTTCATATCTCTCTCTCTCTCTCTCTCTCTCTCTCTCTCTCTCTCTCTATATATATATATATATATATACATATATAGGAGGGAGCAATCGTGGTACATGAGTTAACCCAACCCTTGTTTTTCCACCCTTCTTCATATTTCTTTTTCCTTTTATTGATCTTTTTTATAACTGCTTAGGGCTATAGGGGATGAGAGCGTGATATAGCAGTGAATACCCCTTAAAGTTTGGGTAGTTCATCGCTCACCAGGGGTTGGGACAATCATGGATTCCTTAGTGATTTAGGGGTTTCATAAAGGGGCCCTAGGAACCAAGGTGATGACCAAGATGATATACCCTCATCATGATGACGTGATGGCTTTTGATCATGTGTTAAATTTGTAGGCCATATTTTGCTATTTATGGTAATTTTCCTATTGAGAGTGGCCAAATTATGCTTTTAACTTTTTTTTTAGCTACATAAACATTTGGGCATTGTTTGAGGCCCAACCTAAAGTGTGGACAAGGGGAGGGGGAGGTTAAATCCTTATAGACCCAATCGACAAATGTGGACCTAGATGGGAAATATGTGAAAAGGGGTTATAATGAGTGGAGAGGAGTGATGTATGTGGTGTCGGGAAGTGGTACCACACAACCAAAATAGATATTTGTTGTGTAGTGGCACTCCTAAAGCTAGTAGCCAATAAAGGAGATTCCACGGGACTAGAATACAAGTTTAACCACCAAATTGTACAACGGGAAGAAAACACAAACCAAGCCCATTATTTCCACCAAATCCCCCCACTAATAAATCTTCAAAAGTGTCCATGACAAGTAAGCAAAAAATACCCAACTACACAGTGAAAGCCATAACTTTTGGGTTGGAAGTCTCGCCTTCAAATATACGATCATAACATATGGGCGAGGAATCATAATGGCTGGCTTAGGTGGCAGAGATGATGGCACATCGAGATATCTAGGGGCTACAAGGGGCTGCTCGCTGTTGGCTAAAGACAATCTAGGAGAAAAATTTCTCTTATGGGTGTCACCCATAGGTGGTGGGTAACACAATCGAGAAAAAATATATTTAGAATAAACTCCACTTGAAAAATAGAGTTGAACAAATTCAATCACAAGGTCAAGAATGGTTGTTAGACCCTTTCCACCAAACTTGAAATGTGACAAGTTATGTATAAATTCTACGGGGATTGAAAGATCTAAAGCTTTGGAAAAACACCTTGGGATTATTATTTTTGATGAAGCCATTTTAGATAAGAGATTCAAACAGGCTTTACAAGCTAAACGTGTCATCTGACCCTCCTTCTAGTGCTAGGATGTTGACGGTGTTGGATGATGCCAACATATAGGGGGTTCCCCCAATGTGAAGTCCCAATTAGATATCACACCATTTGGTGTAGGAGCCTCATCTAGATATAAGGTTCAACCACCATTGCAAGTGATCTTAAAGGGATGCCTTGACTGCATGAGACACACAAGAGACCATACGCATGAATTTTGGGTAGGAAGTATGTAAGCTTTGTGAGACATAAAATATAAGGTGTAAGAGGAGCTTCCACGAGAGGGATGAGAAACATGCCTCTAATAGAAAATTAATAGTACTATACTAAGAGAGACACGTGAGAAAATGAATACATTTGTTTCTTAACCTGCAAATTAGTTCGCAAGATAACAACGATCACATTAACACATAACAACACCCATCCAACAAGTTACATATCTAAAACAATGTAATAATTCATTATCTTTAGTATGCATAATACAACATATACTGAAAACATCTAAAGAATATCTTACAACATTTACGATACATGCATGAAAGAGTGTTGGCTCCAAGAGCTTTTGATAATTAGTGAAATATCCAAGTACACTGTTACATTTATGACAAACTAACTCTATTAGTGGAACATGAAGCTACAACTTACTTCTCCAAAAGAATGATCTTATCCCTTATGCACAAATAGAGAATCCAAAGTCAAATCTCCAAAAGTCCAAGCCTTTTTCTTGAGTTATGAGGGCTTATTTATAAAAAATAACAATGACTCTTAAGTTTCCTCATGACTCTTTAACTTCCATAACCTCTGGGCTTCTATGTAACTCTTCATATTCTACATATGTCTTTTCATATTCCACATGTGTCCCTTGGGCTTCTTTTACATTACATTTATTCACAAAGGACAAAACTCTAATAAGACAAAATATCCCTCACGGAGAAGAAAAATTCAAGTCAGTAGCTTGAGCATGGTGTTCATTTGTGATATAGGAGTGCCATGCTTTGAACTCTGTTGCGATGACTTTGACTCTAACTGGCAGCTCTACAACATATTACATCTTCACCTCCAAAGCATACGATAATATAGATTTGGAGCTTGATTGTATGCTATTCCAAAACCATTACAAATTCATATGGACTTTAGTTGGCTCAATCGCACACTGTAGAATAGTATTATTGGTGATGTATAAACCTTCTTGATCTGTTTCCTGCTTTATTTTTTCGATGAATTCTTTTATCTCTTGCATGAGGGCATCCTTGCTTATTATCTCTCCAAGTGAACCCACATAAGGTACTATGTGTTTCTATGTTAAGGACTCTAAACCACTATGCAATCGAACATAAACAATTATAGTGTTGGTCACATGTTCACTAAGGTGGCATAGTTCTAAGTAAGGATCCTAATCAGTGCTCTATCCACCTCAAAAAATATTTTTGCCTTCTTGACCAACTTTTCAAGAACACCAAGATACTTGACACCCAAATCCTACGCCAAAATCTATAGCTTTGCTTGTAACCTTTAGAAGCTTTAGGATCTCTTGAGAGATTTCTTCTGAATTTGAACCAGGGGTGTGACCACCTCATGCAAGCGAATCATCTCATTATACAAGTGCCTCATGGTGTCTTCCATTGGTTTTAATTATTTATATATGGATGACTATAGTTTTGTCGTGTTGATACTAGTGGAAGACAACCATTGATTCTCTGCTGCAAGGTGGTGAACATGTTATTTTGCAGTAGATATATCTTTCCATAATCATGAAACCTCACTCATAATATATTTTGTTTTATCTTGAGATGCTGTCACAAAAGCCACATTTGTTGTCATGACTGCTATGAAATTTGTCTTGGTGTTTGATTCTATCACCGTCTCCGTGGATATGACAACTGGATGGGAAAAATGATTGTGAAAGTACCTTCACCTTTCTTGTACAATCATATTCTTCATTTGGTCGAAGGTAAGACTGGATACATCCATGACTCTACCATCTAGTGGAGGAGAAATTCCCATTTCACTAAATGGGTGATGACCACAGGTGAGAGGAGGCTCTGACTTCATGTCTGGTTCATTTGAAAGTGGCTCAATAACATCCTCCTCCTCCTCCAATTTTTCTTCTAACTCACGGGCTATATGTTCTTCCTCCATAACTTTTGTGGCTTCTTCCTGATGTATGTTCTTCATCTTTTATTACCGTGACTACTTATGTAGTTCCTCTTCTATTGCTCTTCTCCTTTCCTCCTCTACTTTCTGCTTTAGCAAGTCATCTTTCTTCCTCTTTTCTTCTCCTTCTTTCTATAAGTGCTCCTCTCTTTTGTGTTCTTCTTCTAGTTTCTTCTTTGTTTATAAAATTCTATTTTCCTCCTTTTGTCTCCTTTGTTTCTCTGCCTCAATCACACCTTTGTTCATAGGGTCAACCTTGAACGTTCTATTGCTCTCTGTCAACGTAAAAATGTTTCATCTTCTTCTTGGGTGCTTTAGTGTCCACTTGAGCAGTTTCTTCTTGTCAAATCTTCTCGATTTGAACATCGAGTACATGTGGAACCTGGGAGGGACTGTTGGCTACTTGAATTGTTTATTGATTAAACAGTCGAGTACCACATTAATTTGTCAACCCGAGAAAGTCCTTTTATTTCAAAGGTGACCTCGTACTGTATGTACTTAATTCTAAAAGCATTAAAAGCTGTAGTATACACAATTCTATTTTCTGTCAAACTCCTTACTCTATGTTATAACAGTTAAAGTATATTGCAGAGATAAAATGAAAGCAATTAACTAAGAATACAAATCTGCAAAGAGAAATAATGGTTGCTCTATTAGCAGAGGATCAGGACCCTATCCTCAGGGTAAGGATGTTCAGCACCTGCCCCTTTAACTAGGTTGCTAATACACACTGCAATTCCAAATCACCGGTGAAGTATTCTTTTACAATATCAAGCAATTAACAAAACAAAGTATCAGCAAAAGGAAATTATCAGAGGTAATGCTACAGAATCCAAACAGAGTACCAGCAAAAGGAAATTATCAAACACACTCACACACTAACAGGAAATAAATGGGTGAATCTTGTGAAGAAGGTGGGCCCTGTCCCTCTCACAAGATTCCCCAGAACACAAATGCTGGATTAGATGCTCAGAACAACCTTTTATTTATCTGCCAAAATGTCCAGTTACAATAAAGATTCAGACTTGCTTTTGTTTTTCAAAATTTCCCTTACAACTTGTTTCCTTTTCTCCCCCTTTCTAATGTAGATGTCTCCTCTTTATAGAGGAGACATCTATTACAATAGACCGTCATAGTTCATTTAGTTAAACCTTTTTGTCAAAAATAAGAAATCCATCCTTGTTACAGGATGTCGTTACAACAGTGTGGCGGTGTATTCTTTCTTGGGTCTCTTACTATTACACAGCTGGTAAACAAACTTCAACCGTCTTCTTGGAATCCTCGTACTATCCTTTGCTGCTTCCCCATTGTTGCTGATTTAGTAAACTCATGTTGTTCCTAGTGTTTTAGCAACTGTAACCATGTTTTACCCTTTCTGGACAGTTGTTGATCGTGCTGTGTCAACATGGAACTCTGCCGATCTTCTGATACTTGCTGTTTGTCATTTCCGGTATTCCAGTTGTTGCAAAATAACGTTTTCCCTACTTTAGATAGTTGTTGTTGCTGGTGTTGCAGCAACTGCGTAGTTGTTGTTTCTGGTGTTGCAACAACTACGTAGTTGCTGTTTCTGGTGTTGCAGCAACTACGAATTATAATTTCTGCAGACTTTAGACAGTTCAACGGTTACTTAGCAACTTGGTTAACTTCTCCAAAGATAATTATAAAGATAACATGAATATGTAATGAATAATTAAACATATAGTAATGCGGAGAGTTACTTCATACCTTGGAATGATTAGGTCATTATATAATCAAAGCTTTCAACTTATGGACTGAAGAGGGTAATATTATAGCAAAAATACAAGGTCAAAAATGGTCAATTTGGAGTCCTAACATCCCCCCCAACTGAAAGGGTTGCATGTCCTCATGCAATGCTTACTCTGAATCTGAGTCGGAGTACTGGGATGAACAATGTAAATTACTGATACAGTAGCTATGGAAAGTGTTATCAAACTTGTATCTAAACCCATAGACAGTCTCTAGTTGCCTCCATGCTACCACCTCTTCCTTTTTGGATGATCCAAACTGACCCTTGTATTGCTGACCAGATAACCATAAGAGGGGAAATTTAAATCTGTAGCCAATCCATTTTTCAGCACATTGTTCCATACATCTAACATAGTAAGGTACCCTTGAAATTGTTGCCTGTAGATTAGGGGGATTGTAGGGATGATACTCCTGCCTTTCCTTGGGACAGTTTTCCCAGAATAGGTTGTTGGCTTTAATAGCCAAAGGTGCCTTCGTTTTCACATAGTGTTGGCAATCTCGCAAGACCACTGCTTGTAGTTGCCTAATGTGATCAGTCATTCCAGGTTCACTTAACATTCTTTGGTGCTGTGCAATGAAAGTAGCTGCATTTTGAGGTTCAGCCCTAATCCAAAGGAGGCAGTTCTGTTCATTATGTTGTGCTGAGATGAAAGCGTTTTGCCAAGTGAGTTGGTTGGCTAGAAAGGAAATGAAAGCTCTGAGTTGTATGTCGCCAACAAGAGGGAGTATATTCATTTTTCTGTCTTCAGACATGGCTTCGTTGTGGAGATAAAGCTCACACAACAAATTCTAATCATTCTTGGGTGCCTCTGCAAAGGTTTCAATAAATTGTTCTGATGTAATCACCTGATGAGGTCTACCATCTCTAACTGCCTTTATCTGTAAGAATGTTAGTCGTTCCCTCAAAAATGCTGCATAGTTAAAAGATGGTTTTCTTGTAGCAAGTATTCTTTGAACCAACTCAAAAATCTGGGACAGTCTAGCTTTTAGTTCCTTAATTTCTTTGTACTGAGCTCTAGACTGCTCAAGCGCTTCCCAATTCTTATATGCATAATTGAACCATATTCCCTTTTGCTGTTGGAATGCTTTCCCTTGTGACAGCTCATATTCTCTCCACCATTTTCCTTTTAATTCTTGAAAACTAGCGGTCTCTATGCATGCATCACTGGCAGAGGGAGATTCAGTTTGTGTAAAGGCATCAACCAGAATTTTCTGCTCTGTGATAATTGGAGTAGGCTGGGGTGATTCGATGTCTTCTTTTCCATTTCCAGCCAATGTTTCTTCTTCTTGTTCCATAACAGTTTGGGTAGGCTGGGGTGATTTTATGTCTTCTTCTCCATTCCCTGCTGATTCCCGTGTAACAGCCAATGCTTCTTTTTCTTGTTCCATAACAGTTTGGGTAGGCCAGGGTGATTTTATGTCTTCTTCTCCATTCCCTGCTGATTCCTGTGAAACAGCCAATGCTTCTTTTTCTTGTTCCATAACAGTTTGGGTAGGCCGGGGTGATTTTATGTCTTCTTCTCCATTCCCTGCTGATTCCTGTGAAACAGCCAATGCTTCTTTTTCTTGTTCCATAACAGTTTGGGTAGGTCGGGGTGATTTTATGTATTCTTCTCCATTCCCTGCTGATTCCTGTGAAACAGCCAATGCTTCTTCTTCTTGTTCCATAGCTTTTACGGAGCCTGCTGGTTCTTGAGTTACAACAAGTTCTTCTACTTCTTTCTTTACACTTTTTGGAGATCCTGCTGGTTCTTGTGTTACAGCAGGTTGCTTTGTTTCCACCTGTATAGTTTTTGGAGAACTTGCTGGTTCTTGTGTTGCAGCAGGTTGCTCCGTTTGCTCCTGCACAGTTTTTGGAGAGCCTGCTGGTTCTTGTGTTGCAGCAGGTTGCTCCTCCTGCACCATTTTTGGAGAGCCTGCTGGTTCTTGTGTTGCAGCAGGTTGCTCTGTTTGCTCCTGCACCATTTTTGGAGAGCCTGCTGGTTCTTGTGTTGCAGCAGGTTGCTGTGTTTTCTCCTGCACCGTTTTTGGAGAGCTTGCTGGTTCTTGTGTTGCAGCAGGTTGCTCTGTTTGCTCCTGCACCGTTTTTGGAGAGCCTGCTGGTTCTTGTGTTGAAGCAGGTTGCTCTGTTTGCTCCTGCACCATTTTTGGAGAGCCTTCCAGTTCTTGTGTTGCAGCAGGTTGCTGTGTTTGCTCCTGCACTGTTTTTGGAGAGCCTGCTGGTTCTTGTGTTGCAGCAGGTTGCTCTGTTTCAACAGAAGGTTGTGGTGGTTCTGTTTTTGCTTTTGCAATTTGTGTAACAGCAGGTTCTTTCATTTCAACTACAACAACAGAAGGTTCTGGAATGACTCCAGTCATTGGTTCTGCAACTATCTTGTATCCTGCTTGAGTGTATATCTCACCACACTTGGCGCACATATATTCACTCTCTTTACTCTTCTCTGCTGCAGATGCTACCCGTGCTAAAATGTGCAGGTTACGTTCATTTTGATAAGCTTCTTTGACCCTTATTATTTCCTCCTGATAATCCTGAATTTGGGATTTCAGAAATTCAATTTCTTCCTGCAGGGCAGATATGGTAGGCTGAGCTTGTGGAGCGGCAGGTTCCAGTGGAGGCAGAGGTTGTGTTTTAGCATTCATTTGAACATTTATACCCCCAACAGGTGGTTCTTGTGTGTCACCTGGTGGGGTAGTGGCTGTTTCTTGTGTTGCAGCCACTTGGCCAATATTACCTTGGGTGTCGGCAGCTGGTTCTTGTGTGACAGCTGCCTCAAAAGATAATGTCACGACACTGTGAACACTCTGCATCTCAGCCCCAGAGGGTGAGGGAGGGGAGTTTCCAGGGCTGGTGGGAGTACGAGTTTTTAACATGATGGGTGGGGAGCTGGGGAGAGTGGGGCTAGGGGATTCAGCTGTTACAGACGACCGAGTCCTTTGCTTGGGTAGAGAAGCAGGGAATTCAGATATTTTTCTTTTTCGGCTAGCTTTCTTTAAAATAGGGGCAGTGGCGGAAATAACAGCTGCTTTAACCGAAGCCCTAGTTCTTCTTCTTTTCGGTGGGGTTTCATTTTTCTGCTGCATCTTTCGTTTGAGAAGGGTAATAGGGATGTTATCATCAGAGTCGTCGGTAGAAATACCAAGTATAGGAATGGATGGGTCGGTTTTATTGGGGGATGGGGTTGTTTGCATGGGTATTTCTACTGCTGATTGTACATTTTCAGCAACTTGTGGGGGAGTTTGCTGGAGGATTTCTTCGGGTATTTGCTCTGGAATATCGTCTGTTTGCTGAGGAATTTCTTCGGGTATTTGTTCTGAAATATCGTCTGTTTGCTGAGGAATTTCTTCGGGTATTTGTTCTGAAATATCGTCTGTTTGCTGAGGAATTTCTTCGGGTATTTGTTCTGAAATATCCTCTGTTTGCTGAGGGATTTCTTCATCCTGCTGAGGTATGTCCTCAACTTGGTGAGGAATTTCCTCTTCCTGATGAGGAATTTCCTGCTCTGGCTGAGGGATTTCTGCCTCTTGGTGGGGATTAATGAGGGGAGGGGGGTTATTTAAGGCAAGGCCTTTATTTATCAATAATTGAGCTAGACGGTGGTGTTTCAAGGAATGGAGCGGACGCTTTGCGTTGACAGTGTAACGTGACATATTTTTAAGACATCCCAATAGATAATATGGCATATTTATCAACTGACCATGCCTCAAGTGATTCAACAAGACGAAATCATGCTGGTAAATTACCTGGTACCGGCCTTCGCACGTCAGGTATTGATTTACAAACTCAGCAACTTTCGGCCATGGTTGAGGTAGTGATTGAAGTGCTACGCCTCTGCCCTTGGGTTCCACCTGCTCGCCTGGTTGAAGAAAATCCTGCTGCGCATTGAGGATCAGGTGCTTCCTACTGAACCATCGTGTGCCATTAGCTGGTAGCCCGGTAACTTGGGCTATGACTTCCTCTGTGACTGGAATTTGAACTCCCTGAACGACGGAAAACCCCTCTGTTAAATTGCATGCAAACTCAAGGACTTGTTGTGCGTCAAAATCTGGAAGTCTCCTAAAATAATCTAGCCATCCCGCTTGCAAGAAGATTTGATAGGCCTTGGGATAGAGCTCAAGAAGTGCTGTTGTGCCAGGTTCATATGTGATGAGATTTCCTCCCATAGCTGCTGTTTCAGTGAAAATTCTCAGTACAGAGCCGAGCTTCCGAGTTCAGTCCAGAGTAAATCGTTGCAAATGGTAACATGACATGATGAGGTGACTTTTACATATTACCGGGAGAGTTAAGGGCGGCGGCAGTTGGCGTGCTATACAATTATGACAGCGCTTTGGTAATCCCCCCCCCAAAAGATATGAGTAAGTGATACGATTGGAAGTACAATTATTCGGTAGTCCTATCAACGTCTCCACATTAACTATTATTTAATATCCATGCATAATCATGCGTACCTTTATATTTTACCTTTTTAGTTGCTGCGTCGAAAAGTCTTGTCTTGTCTTTTGCTGGATTCATAATGATTAAAGCGGGTCTAAAAGTATGAGAATACCGACGATTTTTAGTATTGACGGGAAGTAATAGTGGAGGATTGTAATCATCATAATGTATGGCTGGTTCTTTTGGTAGGAAATGGTATGTTTTATGCAAATAATAATTCATTTCTTGGGAGCTGAAGTGGAGAAACTGGTACTTTTATAAATGAGAGAAATACTGAAAAAGGCATTACGGCATCGGGAAGTGGTGTTACAACAACGGGAGTTGGTGTTGCAGCAACGGGGGTTGGTGTTGCAGCAACGGGAGTGGTGTTGCAGTAATGGGAGTTGGTGTTGCAGCAACAGGAAGTGGTGTTGCAGCAACGAGGAGTGGTGTTGCAGCAACGGGAGCTGATGTTGCAGCACCGAAGTTCCCAAGTCCGCAAAGTGATTCCTTTGAAGCTTTTGTTCTCAGCCATTTTCCAAAGCTAAGATCTGCAAAATAATGAATTGTAATATGGCAACCCTTGGCAGGGATTATTAGTTGAAAAGAATATCTAATCTAAAAAAAAAATGCATAAATGAACATAAATTTAAGTGCCTTGAGGGACAGCAAGTTCCCCTAGGGAAGCATAGTGTATATCTGCCATGCAAGTAGCTTTAAAATCTTCTTTAGAAACAGGCCGCTAATACAAACGGAGTCGATACCCATTCACTAGTAGTGGTGTTCTGCTATCATCAATCGTTAAAAGTCTGACTGTCCCATTTGGAAAAACAACATCCACTTCATAAGGCCCTAACCACCTTGTTCTTAACTTACCTTGGAAATTCTCGAAACGGGAGTCATAGAGTAGAGCCCAGTTACCTTTCTGGAACTGCTTTTGCTTGATGGTTCTGTCATGCCACCTGCTTCTTTGTTGCTGTATCATGGTTGTTTGATGGATGGCATCCAGTCTCTTTTCGTCCAATTCCTGAAGCTGCTGCAACCTGGCTGTCTGTGCATCAGTCAAGTCAAGGTTAACAGCTAAAGCAGTTCTTAAAGTTTTGATTTCAAACTCTACAGGGAAAACAACATTTTTTCCAAAAACTAATTCATAAGGTGAAAAGCCCGTAGTATTCCTCCAAGTAGTTCTATAGGCCCATAATGCCTCAGGCAATCTTTGAAACCAGCCCCTTCTATTCTCCTTTATTGTTTTTGTCAAGATGGCTTCTATGACTTTATTGGTGCTTTCTACCTGCCCATTTGCCTGGGGGTGATAAGGTGTAGTCATTTTGTGCTTAATATGATATTTCTGAAGTGTATCCTTGAAGCCATGAGAGTTGAAAGGAGGTCCTCCATCCGTGACTAGTTCTCTAGGCAATCCAAACCTAACAAAGATCTCTTCAAATAAAAATGTTAGTACTGCTTCTTCGTTAGCTTTAAGGAGTGCCTTAGCTTCTACCCATTTAGTCATATAATCTGTGCATACTAATATATACACTCTTTGATTGGATGGGGGATTAATGGGACCTATAAAATCTAATTCCCATCTCTCAAAAGGTTCAAGAATTACCTGGGGATTGAGTGGCATTTCATTCCTGTGATTAGGCTGGCCCATTCTTTGACAGCTATCATAGGCCTTCACATATTTCCTTGCATCTTTGAAGAGTGAGGGCCAATAATAACCCATTCTGAGTACCTTGTGTGCTGTTCTTTTGTCTGCAAAATGCCCTCCACAAGGGCCATCGTGACAAGCTTTTAATACATCATAAATTTCATCTTCACCAATGCATCTCCGGATTTCTTGATCGAGTCCTGTGTGGAAAAGACACCCGCTTATCCAGCTATACCTAGCACTTTGCTGGATGATCTTTCTTTTTTCCCTGTGTGATAGGTGCGACGGTAATTTTCCTGCAACTAAATAGTTGGCAATGTCTGCATACCAAGGTGAGTGAGCAGATACTGCAAATAAATATTCATCAGGAAAAGAATCATCTACTGGAATGTTTTCATCAGTTTTTAATCGAGAAAGGAAATCAGCAACTACATTTTCTTTTCCTGGCCTATCTACAATTGTGATGTCAAATTCTTGTAATAATAATAACCATCTGGTAACTCGAGCATTTGTAACTGATTTATTCATTAGATATTTAATGGCCGAGTGATCAGTATGCACAAAAGTAGTGTAGCCAGTAATATAATGTCGAAACTTATTGATAGCATAAATGACTGCTAGGAATTCCTTCTCAGTGACTGTATAATTCAGTTCAGCTGGTGTCATATTCTTACTGATAAAATAAATGGCATAGGGAAGACTATTTTCTTCTTGGCCCAAGACAGCTCCAATTGCAGTATCTGAGGCATCAGAGGATATATGAAAGGGTAGTGCCCAATCAGGTCCTCTCAAAATGGGAGCTGTAGACAACTGATGTTTAAGTTCATTAAATGCTTTTTCACAATCATCAATCCACTTAAATTCAACATTTTTTTTTAATAACACAAATAGAGGAGAAGCTATTTTGGAAAAATTCTTGATAAATCTTCTATAGTATCCAGCATGTCCTAAAAAGCTTCTTACATCAATTTGTGTTTTGGGGATAGGGAGGGTCTGAATTACCTGTATTTTGGCTGGATCGACTTGAATTCCTAGGAATGAGATGAAGTGACCCAATACAATACCTTGATTCATCATCATATGACATTTTTCAGTGCTTAAGGCAAGGTGTGCTTCTACACATCGCTTAAGTACTTTTTCAAGATTCTGCAGTGCATCCTCAAAAGTCACTCCATAAGGAGTAAAGTCATCCATAAATATTTCTAAGGAATCATTTAGCATATCAGAAAAAATCCCTATCACTGCTCTTTGAAATGTTGCTGGAGCATTACATAGCCCAAATGGAAGGACCCTGTAAGCAAAGGTCCCCCATGGGCTAGTAAACGTGGTCTTGTCCTGGTCTTGGGGTGCAATCTTAATCTGATTATATCCACTAAATCCGTCCAAAAATGAAAAGAATTTCTTACCTGCCAAATTATCTAATACCTGATCAATGAATGGTAAAGGGAAATGGTATTTCTGGGTGGCTTTATTCAGAGCTCTGTAATCCACACATACTCTCCATTTGCCATTTTTCTTGGGTACAATTACAAGTGGGGAAACCCACTCACTATTAGATATAAGGTATATAAATCCTGCATTCAACAGTTTTTGAAGTTCCTCCTTCACAATTTCCCTTAGATTGGGATTCATCCGCCGCTGGGGTTGACAGACTGGGCGGGATCCTTCTTTAATATAAATGCGGTGGGTGCATAGCTCAGGAGAAATCCCCTTCATGTCTGTATAATCCCGTGCAAATGCTTCTTTATTTTCCCGGAGTAACGTTATTAACTACTGTTTTTCATTATTAGTTAAGTTAGGATTTATATTTAATGTTTTGCCAGGCTCAATTTCTATTGTTGTACTTTTGGAGGAGCTGCCTACTATTGTCTGAGATAAATTTTTAGTTTTCAGGTTCTGCTGAGATTCAGATTCCAAGATTGCAGTGAAGTGATTATACATTTCTGGGCTGACCGAAGAAGGTTCAGAAATGAAGCTACTGATTAATTCATCTTCGGTAGAGTCTTTGAAAGTTAAAGCTTGTCCGATAGTCAAGATAGGTTGGGTTTCTTCATCCTCATAATCTACCCATACAGAGTTGTCATTATTAATCATGGGTGTAGCATGAGGATAAAGGGTAAGTTGTTTGGTTTCCTGCCCATTAGAGATGGTCATTGATCCTGATCTATAGCTGATGAAAGCATCCGCTGTAGCTAGCCAAGGTCTTTCTAGAATCAGTGGATGACCCCCCAACTTTGTTTTAGTTTGTAACACCACAAAATCAGCTGGGTAATTCCAGGATTCTACAGAAATTATTAGGTCTTCAATGAATCCTTCAGGTTTAATTGTAGAGCGATCAGCCAGCTCTAGAATGGTTGGAGTTTCCCTAATAAAGTTTTTTAACTGCAACAATTGTGCTGTTTCAAGTGTCATAATGTTTATTGCAGCACCTAAATCTACTAGAACTTTAGAGACAAAAGTTTTTCCAACCTGAGCTATTACTGTAGGGTGACCAGGGTCACCATATTTCACAGGAGGATATTTTTCTGTCATTAAAGCAGTCAGTTCTCCCATCACATGAACTGTGAGGGGGTCCTTAGCTTTTCTTCCAGGTTTTTTTATGCAGATATCTCTAACAGTCCTAGCATAAATGGGAACATCTCTTAGCGCTTGCAACAATGGAATTTTAACATATAAATTCTGTAGTTCACCTAAAAGGTTAAAAGCAGGTTGCTCAAGTGTTTTGGTGAGAGCCAGACGTTCAGGGAATGGCGGATCTGTTGTTTGAGCATTGTTGTTAGACGCTGATTCAACTGTTTCAGCATTATTGTTAGCTGGTTTTTCTTTTCCAACTTCCTCTTTATCAGAGTCAGTAATGTCATCAACGATGGGTTCAACAACTCTCCCTGAGCGAAGATGGATATCGTTACATTGCATGGGGGAGACAGGCTGATTTTGAATATCAATTACTTAGAGAGCTTTATTGTTATTTGGGTTGGGGTTGGGTTGCACAGGCAGCTGTGGTCTAATTGCTTGGTTATTCGGAGGAGTATTGGATGGTAAAGAAAGAGACTGTTGATGCTGAGGAAATGGCATCTATTGGCCTGCCCAGTTCGGATTCCATTGATTAAAATACGATTGCTGGGGAGCCCAAGGATTCCATATGGTAGGATCAGGAAAAGGAAGACTTGGTTGCTGCATGGGTAGAAAATTCATCGTATTAAAGGGTGGGTACTGCATTTGGTTCATGGGTGGGTAATTTGTTTGAAAAGGAGAATGATTATTCCAACGACTAAATGCTGTGTTAGAATTCATACCTTGTCTTTGTGGCCATTGCCTCCTCTGTGTCATCAGGTACACTGCTTCAGCCTCTTCTTCAGTTGACTGCAATGCTGCTTTTATTCCAGGCAGAGAGGGGCATTACTGGGTCTCATGGTCCTTTTCACAGATCGTGCAGATTGGTACCTTATCTAGTGGGCATTCCCTGAGTGGGTGTTTTTCTTTGCATTTAGAACAAAAAATAGCTAGGGCAGCTTCTGCTTCTGCCTGTTTCTTTTTTACCTGCAGAGCATCAATTTGTGAAGCAAAAGATCTTAACATCTCAGTTTTAAATTCTTCCAACAAATTACCTATTTCAGCCCTTGTTTCTCCTCCACTTGCTGACTTCTGGACTCTTGAATATATGTTGTCCCTGCTTTTTGATCTGCTTACTGCTCCTATTGAACATCTCATGCAGAGGTTGATAATTTCATCAAATGGTTCCTTGGAAATGTCCCCTTTTCCAAGCATATTCAACATGTCCAAGCAGTCATCTCGTACCCCTTTCAGCAGTATTGTTTTCAGAATATCTTTACTCATGGTAGGGTGGTCAGACCGCTGCAGATTATACTGCAGTCTTTCCACAAAGTCCTCCAGATTCTCGTCCTCCTTCTGAACCATTTTAAACAACTCTTCCTTCCTCTCACTTGTTCGGCAGTAATCTTGATATTTGGCCAGAAAGCTTTCTTTCATCTGATCCCAGGTAGTGATTGCCTGAGCTCCTAAGCTCATAAACTACCTTAACGCATTCCATTTCAGTGTTGCTGGAAACAGTTTTAGTTTCTGATTAGGGCTCACATAATCATAACTCCTACATAGTATATCAAATTCAAAGAGGAATTCATCGGGGTCTTTAGAGGATAACCCATGAAAGTTGGGTAATGCTGAAAGTGGAATGTTCTTCATAGGGGTTGCTCCTTGGGAGCTCCCCAATAGGGAACTCTAGGGTAGAGAGTGAGTTTTCCCCTCTTCCTTCTGCTCTGTTATCCTCCATTGGTCTTTTTCCTAAATCGCTTGCTTTATCATCTGTATCTTCTGTCTCTTCAGGTTCTTTTACCGGTTCCTCAGTGTATTCTGGTACTTCTAGCTTCCTTTCAGGTCCTAGTACTTTTTCCGTCTGTCGATCTGTTTGTGAGGAATACTAGATCTGAGGTCTCCGGGAACTTGTCCTCTGTGATGTCTCGGCCTTTGAAATAATTTCGTCAATAAAGGTTTTTCTTCCTCCTCCGCCTTTGCCGCCTGTGAAATTAGGTTTCCTGCGTCCTCTCATGCACCTGTTATTCTTAAAAAGAAATCATTAATGCTTTTAAAATCTATAGTCGCCTTCCCCGGAAATGGCGCCAAAATGTTGGCTACTTGAATTGTTTATTGATTAAACAGTCGAGTACCACATTAATTTGTCAACCCGGGAAAGTCCTTTTATTTCGAAGGTGACCTCGTACTGTATGTACTTAATTCTAAAAGCATTAAAAGCTGTAGTATACACAATTCTATTTTCTGTCAAACTCCTTACTCTATGTTATAACAGTTAAAGTATATTGCAGAGATAAAATGAAAGCAGTTAACTAAGAATACAAATCTGCAAAGAGAAATAATGGCTGCTCTGTTAGCAGAGGCTCTGTTAGTAGAGGATCAAGATCCTATCCTCAGGGTAAGGATGTTCAGCACCTGCCCCTGTAACCAGGTTGCTAATACACACTGCAATTCCAAATCACCGGTGAAGTATTCTTTTACAATATCAAGCAATTAACAAAACAGAGTATCAGCAAAAGGAAATTATCAGAGGTAATGCTACAGAATCCAAACAGAGTACCAGCAAAAGGAAATTATCAAACACACTCACACACTAACAGGAAATAAATGGGTGAATCTTGTGAAGAAGGTGGGCCCTGTCCCTCTCACAAGATTCCCCAGAACACAAATGCTGGATTAGATGCTCAGAACAACCTTTTATTCATCTGCCAAAATGTCCAGTTACAATAAAGATTCAGACTTGCTTTTTTTTTTCAAAATTTCCCTTACAACTTGTTTCCTTTTCTCCCCCTTTCTAATGTAGATGTCTCCTCTTTATAGAGGAGACATCTATTACAATAGACCGTCATAGTTCATTTAGTTAAACCTTTTTGTCAAAAATAAGAAATCCATCCTTGTTACAGGATGTCGTTACAACAGTGTGACGGTGTATTCTTTCTTGGGTCTCTTACTATTACACAGCTGGTAAACAAACTTCAACCGTCTTCTTGGAATCCTCGTACTATCCTTTGCCGCTTCCCCATTGTTGTTGATTTAGTAAACTCATGCTGTTCCTAGTGTTTTAGCAATTGTAACCGTGTTTTACCCTTTCTGGACAGTTGTTGATCGTGCTGTGTCAGCATGGAACTCTGCCGATCTTCTGATAGTTGTTGTTTGTCATTTCCGGTATTCCAGTTGTTGTAAAATAACGTTTTCCCTGCTTTAGATAGTTGTTGTTGCTGGTGTTGCAGCAACTGCGTAGTTGCTGTTTCTGGTGTTGCAGCAACTACGTAGTTGCTGTTTCTGGTGTTGTAACAACTACCAATTATAATTTTTGCGGACTTTAGACAGTTCAACGGTTACTTAGCAACTTGGTTAACTTCTCCAAAGATAATTATAAAGATAACATGAATATGTAATGAATAATTAAACATATAGTAATGCGGAGAGTTACTTCATACCTTGGAATGATTAGGTCATTATATAATCAAAGCTTTCAACTTATGGACTGAAGAGGGTAATATTATAGCAAAAATACAAGGTTAAAAATGGTCAATTTGGAGTCCTAACAGGGACTTGCCTCATTTCCTGGCCGATTCTTTCTGAGTGCATTACACGAATTCTTAACCTTTTCATCTCTGAAATAGTCGTTGGTACATATGGCCAGGTGTATTTTATGTTATCACAATGTTTCTTGCACACATTTCTAGGATCATATCTATGAAAACTCAACATTCCAAAATGAAGGCACTTGAGTTCTTCAACTTCAGGTTCAGTTGTCTTAAGGCTCTTTATCTCATAAAGTCCAATCTGTAAAGGGAGAGTGGGACAAGGATCATTTTTTCTCCTATGGAGTTGTGCAAACAATCCATTATTCAATTGATAGGCTACCTCCTACAAGACCACCTTATTGGTCACATACCTCAACATAAGGTGAGGGGCTTTCTGACACTCAAAGAAACTAATTTATGTTCCTTGTGGTGAAGCAAACAAATTTGCAATATCATGAAGTGCCTCCTTCACCTGATCTATCATGCAAGGAGGATTTGTTTCAAAGATCATCATGTACAACACTGTAAAGAAGCGCTTTGCCAATTTTTCATAAACTCCTCAAAAATTGGCTTCTAATAAAAGTCTGCAATGGAAGTAGACATGTAGCTTCTCTTACAGGGTCCAATTCCATTTCATCCCAGTGAATATATAAGAAGCACATATGCAATCCAGCGAATATGTGGACATGTAAAAATGTGGTGCTTGCTTAACTTGAAGAGTTATTTTGGCATGTTGTACAATACGTTGCAGTTCTTTAGAGAGGATATCTTCCCAATTGAAAACTTTACTTCTCGAGACAACCAGGTTGAGCAATGTTTTTTCATTTTTATAGTCCATACTATCTGCAACACATTTCTTGTGATACTGGTAGACCTTTCTCGAAGATTTTGTTTGATAAACTGCACTCGGTCTTTGGTGGAATCTCTTGAGATCTTGGCACTAGGATTTGATGACTTCCTTAGTATTGAGATTTTCCCAGGTTGCACAAAGTTGAGTGTTTTCATATACCTTAGGCCTTACCATCTTGCAATAAGAATGCATGTCATGTGGATGGTAAGTGGCAATCTTGTTCCCGCTTTCACTACGTAGGACCAAATTTTTTGTATCCATGTGCAATAAGATCCATTCGATGACTTCTACATAAGGCATCACCAGGAATCTGCGTGCAATTCTGTGTATCCTAGACCTCTTGATATTTATGTAAACTTCCCTACTTTCCAAGTCTTTTGGGAATTGCTTCTGCATGAAAGTATCTTTTATGTCCTTCCATGACACCTTCAAAGGTTTATCTATGAAGCATGGTGTATCTGAAATAATAGGAATTGTTGGCTTGATAATTTCCACTACCTCCCCATTAATTGCTTTTGAGGTTTCTTTTGAGATAGATCGATGGGTGGTAGGAGGAATTGTCTCATCAAGTGATGAGAGAGTGATGTATGATGTATCTGTAACACCTACAAATGGAAATTCACTCATGGCGAAGAACAATTACTTTCAATAAAGTCTCTAGCTATCACACACAAACTATTCAAAGAGAGTGATCAAGGGAAGATCTGGGAAAGATGGGAGCACAAGCCTATCACAGATGAGACAAGGTAACTTAACTAACCACTAGAAGTGAGCACTACACCATGACAAAGAAGAGGGTGCATGTTGGGACAACTATGGAGAAACAAGGCTTGACTAAGGCTTGAGAACGTGTTATGCACTCATGAAGAGAGAAAGAAGGAATGCTAAGGTGCAGGGTGAAATCACAGGAGACAAGGAGGGGGAATTGTTGCTTGAAAATGTGGTGCAAACTCTTGATGAGCTAGTGAGGGTGTAGGGAGCAGGAACAATGGACAAGGTTGTCCAACTATGGCTTGACAATGCGCTATGCACCCAAGAGAGAGAATTCCTTCTTGCTGGGCACAAATTCGAAAGGTAGGGGGTCCTTGTTTTTTATAAGTGCACTCTGCTCCAAGATGGGCTAAAATTAACTAAGTAAAGACCAGCAAAAAGTCAAGAACATGTTAACAGTGAAAGAGAAGGGCTGCAAATGTTTATAGGTTTTGTCACAATCATGACTAGAAGATGAAAAGTCTTGGAATGTGAAGAGTCATAAGAAACACCACTTGCAATAGAAAGATGACACTTGTATGAGGAAATATGGATGAAAATACCACTTCTTATGTGAAAATAAATTGAAACTCCGCTAAGGAAAACAAAAGCGCCACTGAAAACAACAAAAGGAATCAAGAATGACATTGTGCACAACTTAACGAGAATCCATGCACTTGAGATGAAGATTGAAGAAAAAATCCTTGTGATGAGAGAATGCACTTAGCCCAAAGTAAACAATGATTGTGAGAATGAATGATGAGGTGGGCTTGTTTATAAGGAAAATCTCCATGAAAATCAAGTTCATGCATGCTCGCCAATTTTCGATTGATGAATGAGTTAGTTACATGAAGTGGAGAGGGCCCCTATTTTATAGGAGTGCACTCACCATGCAAACAATAAGGGTGCATGAAAGAGAAACAAGAGAGTGCAATCATTGATAAAAGGGGGTGTCCAGGAATTGAAGATCAGAAGGGCGTAGTCACTGAGAATAAGGAGTGCACTCCACTGAGTGAAGAAAGTGTGCTCATGCTTAAGTGGGTGCAATTTTTTCAAACAATGCTTTTGTGTGAGATGCATGTTAAGTGAAGAAAGCTAACACTAAGTCAAAGAAAGCTAGTGATTTTCCTATCTTTGGAAAGGCGACACGTGCACTTCTAAAGATAAGAAGATGACACTTAGGAAACTTTGACCTAGGAGTAAAAGTGACACTTAGGAATGTGGCAAGGATGGTCAACACTTAATAAAAATGAACAAACAACAAGATGACATAAGATGGCTTGAAACGATAGTTCATGTAGGCTCCAAAATTGAATAAGGCAATTTTTTTTGGATGATCATTGTTGTAGTGACAACATGGCACCATCTTTTTATATTCCCCCCTTTCCACTTCTTCTTGGCCTCCTTAGAAGTGTTTTGGTTCTCCTTCTTTGATACACTTGATTCCCTTTCTTTAGCCCTATGTTCTCTAGATATTGTGTTTGTGCACAATCCTTGTCCATTTATCCAGGCTTGAACAACATCACTTGCTTCCATAGATGGTTTTGTAGACTCCTAATATAGTTTAGGAGTACATTTGGTTTCTTTGGGGAGATTATAACCAACATTATGGACATCTTTCTAAATTTTGGGGTGTACTCTTTTACACTCTTCCCTTGCTTTTTTTCTTGAAGTAGTGCCACCAGATCCACTGGTCCTCTACATACCCAGTAGAGTAAATACTAAAATTGTGAATTTATGAGGGTTTTAAAGTCCTCCAACTTATTCATTGGAGGATCTCCCTCTAACCTAAAGGTCTCCATGTGGATTTCCCACCAAGTGAGGACATGACCCTCTAATTTTAGTTGCATAAATGAAATATTATATTAGTCCTCTATATGATTAACATTGAAATAAAATTATAATTATTGCAACCAACGATTTAGCTTTAAAGTTTCGATCTCACCTTGATATGGCTTGATATTGACCTTCACGTCAAATTTAATAGGCACTGCGAATGGTTCATGGCACTTAAACTAGGTTGATATTTTTTAGGTTCTTCTATGTTTCTTCTCAATCTCCTGATCTCCCCTTTGATCAAACCTATACATTAGAACCCCATCCTCCCCGAATAGCTCGAGATTATTAGTTAGGTTCTCCATGAGGAGGTTCATGTTACAATTTATATCTAAAACTTGTGCTTCTAGCCATGAAAGCCTCTCCTCCACAGGATTGAGAGGGTTATTCAAAGATTCATTAGCCATGATTTGGGTTTCATGACTTTTGGCTTAGTCGATCTAGATACCCCAAATCTCCAAAATATACCCAAAGAAAAATCATTTCATACTAAGCTTGACTTAAAGTCTATATAGCACCAGGTTTGAGTCAAAGAAGAAGATACCTGGAAGACCACCTTCAAAACCGAGAAAGGTTTGTATGAGTGGTTAGTCATGCCATTTGGCCCATGCAACACACCAACTATGTTTATGAGGTTAATGAATGATATATTGTGCCATTTTAAATTCATTTACTATTGTCTATTTGGATGATGGTATACAATGTTACTTGGGAATATCACATCTCACATTTGATGCATGTGCTAGACACATTAAAGAAGCACCAACTACTAGCAAATCTCAAGAATTTTGAGTTTGCACAATAGTATTTGATGTATCTGGGGTATGTGATTGGTGGAGGAGAGATAAAGATAAATCCTGCCAAGATGGAGGCCATCATGAAATGGCTGGTGTCTACTAACGTTTCTAAGGTAAGGAGTTTCGTTGGGGTGGCATAGTGCCTAAGGAAATTTATAGACTCATTTTCAGTAGTAGCAACACCACTCCACACCATAAGAACAAGTCACAAGAGTTTCCATTAGGGAAGGGATCAAGATAGGGCCTTTGAGGAGATAAATAAAAAGATCAGTTAAGCACCAATTCTAGAATTACTAAAGTTACAACAAGCCCTTTAAAGTGGAGACAAATGTGAGTGGGTATGTTATGGGAGTGGTCTTGATGCAAGGAGGAAGGCATGCATGCTACAATTCTGAATTATTTCATGGGGTAGTTCTTAGCTACCCTACCTACGACAAGGAGATCTATTCCCTAGAGAAAGATGTGAAGAAATGGAAACACTATATGATGGGAAAGGAGATAGTAATCCACACATATCACCACAAATATAGTACCCATATGCCCAAAGTAACCTACAACAAACTATGCATTATAAGTGGATGGGGTTTGACAACAATTGCATTTAGTGATAAAGTGTAAGAAGGGTAGCACAAACAACTCAATCGACATGCTTTCAAGGCCACCGACATCAAATATCACAACTTTTGGAACTTTGATGCAGATGGATCCATTCATCCATGATGCATAAAGAGAGGCATATTTAGAGGACATAAAATTAAAGTAGGTGTTTCAACAATTACAAAGCCAAACTCATGTGCACAATGGTGACAATATAGTTGATTACCATCTCCAAGATGGGTTACTCTATAGGCTAAATAAGTTATGTGTTCTCAAATGAGAGCGATTGCAACTAATTAGAAAGTCTCACACCTCCAAGCTTGTAGTGCATTTTGGTGTAGGGACGATAGTGGCCAACATGTAGAGGTATGTCTATTGGCCCAAGACACATGAACATGTAGCTAGGTTCATAAAATGCTGCATGCTTTGTTGTACCAACAATCTTGGTAATAGGAAATAGGTTTTATATCATCCTTACCTTTATCCACTCATCCTTGGGAAAGGATTTCCATGGAATTTATGGGATATTTACCAACAAATAGGAAGGGACACAACTACTTGTTCATGGTAGTTGACAATTTCAACAAGCTGTGTGTTCTAATGCCTTGTAAAAAGACCATCAATGGGAAAGAAGCAACAAACTTGTTCTTTGGACAAGTTTGGGTGCACTTTAGGATACCAAACCTGTCCAAAGAACAAGTTTGTTACTACATTGTGGGAGAATATGGAAACAAAGTTAAAGAGGTCTACAACATTCCATCCAAAAATAGATGGGAAGACAAAATAGTCAAGAGGAATTTGGTGCAACTTTTGAGGGGTTACAATCAGAAGCATCCAAAGACCTAGGATGAAAATATGCTATATATACAACAATATTATGAAAAATCAGTCCATACTTCTACTAGTAAGTCCCCATTTGAAACTTTTTTTTGGATATTTTCCACCTTCACCTTTGGATATTGAATATGGGAAACAAGGAAGAATGAGGGAGGATCTTGCAGGGGATTCCCTAAGGGAATAAGGGCTTGTAGAAAATATAAGGAAAATACATATGTAGGTACAGGAGACACTACAAAATTCACATGAAAAATATAAGGCCAAGCATGATAAACACAAAATGTAAAAGTCTTTGAAGGTGAGAGATAGAGTATGGTTATAGTTGAACAAGGAGAGGCTACTGTTCCTAGTAATAAAATCAATCTAGCCCCACACATGCACATTTACTCAGTTATGAATGTAGAGAATGAAATTCTATGAGTGTTTCATGTTAGATCCGAAAGAGGAACATGTCCCACCTTCTCTTTAGGATTTGGTACTAGATTCTCATGTAGAGTTGATAAAATATGTAGTTTTATAGAAGAGGTCCAAAACTACAAGATAGGGGCAACATAACCTTTGGCAGATTGGGTTGAAAGGATAACTTCCAGGCAAGGCTAAGTGGTACACCTAAGAGAAAGTGGAGGGAAAAAATTGTACACCTTGTTTAGTAGAAGAGTTTTAAAAGGGGGGGCGGGGGAATCCTACCAAAATGGGAAGGTACGAGAAATATTGGATTATTATATAATTTTCATCCATATTGATGATTTTAGGGTGGAAAAAGTGGAAGAATCAATGCATATGACCATTTTTACTAACCGTCCTAGTTTGGAAAATTTCGAGTCAAAAAAAATTAGGAGCCATTTTGAGGCCTTAAATGAACACTTTTGTGATTTTGACCTTATTATGGACCTATATTCCATAATATACACATCATTACCTTTCCAATGGTGCAATAATCACCTCAATAGGATCTTGTATGAGAAATCTATGCCTCCCGAAAGTTGGCCTATCAAAATTGATCACCATAATTCGAAACAATGCTACCTCAACCACCATTATTAGTAGAAAAAGGACTAGCCATGTGATCATGATGATGAAAAATCTAGAATATTCAATATTGTAGCTTTGTTGAGGGTTGAAGGATTCAAACTTAACCACTAGTAGGCTATCAATTTGTGTTATAAATGGGCCACTAGGAGGAAAAGGGGTTCCATTCTTTGCGAGTGCATTTTGTTCCATAGACGAGAAGAGTAGAAGAGAGGGATATGGAGAGATCTCGATTGTATTCTTCTATAGACAATTAAGGGAAGCAAGAACACACTTTGATTGCTTCGTTTATATTATCACTCTATGGTTCCTTGAATGACCAAGATATTAGGGGCTAAGACCCAGGAACTATGAATGATGAGAGAGGAGGAGAGAAACAATATATATTTTCCATGAAACTAAGCATGAACAAAACATTGAACAACAATTGAAAAGAAAGAAAGAGAGAAAAAAACCAATTCTTTATTAATTTGAGAAGAAGAACCATTTACAATTACATTACAGATGATCAATCTATCCTTTTGCAAGGTGAGGTTCGTTATTTATAGTATTATAGGTACCTTATTGACTTACATCATTCAATAACATGGGTAAATACCATGGGTGAAAATCATGAGTGGATACCACTTTCCATTCAGATTAATCCTCCCCCCTTAGGAGGTAATGGTCTCCATTGCATCAAGTTCTCTCCTTAGAAGTTTTTTTTGAATATGAGCCAATAAAGAGAAGGGTTTTGTGTGGTTGACCCATAACAATGGATTTATGGATGACCCATAACCATGATGAATGATGGTCAAAGGTTAGAGTTGCCATGTAATGCTTGTGGGCTAACTATGATACTAACAATGTATAATCTAGAAAATGGACTTCAATAGAAATTGTTTTTTTTTGTTGACTCACAAATCAGGGCTAATATCTAGGAATCATGAATTATAAGAGAGGATGAGATAAACGATATAGATCTTCCATGAAACTAAGCACAAATAAAACACTGAACAATAGTTGAAAAAAAAGAGAGAGAAAAAACAACTCGATTCTTTATTAAATTGAGAAGAAGAACTATTTACAATTACATTGTGGAGGACAATATGTCCTTTTACAATGTGGGGCCTGTTGTTGATAGTATTCTTGTTGCCTTATTAAGTTACATCATTCAATACCATGGGCGGATACCATTTTCCATTCAGATCATTGAAAAGTGTTTCAAAATGCCTTACTCCAAGGGTGGCTAAGTTCATGAAACCCATAATTGTTTCTCCTACTTCATTTTGAAGATGCCAAATGGTGTTTACACTTTGTCTATGGTGAAAAGTTGAGGTTTGTGGAAGGAATCATAGAGAAAAGGGAGGCATTTCTATAAGGATACCCTCATCAAGACCACTTGATGGAATAATTTGATGTTTACATCACCCGCCTCAAATTAGAATTCCCTTCTTTGGAGTCTCTATTCTTCTTCTCATTCTAAAAACAATTTATTTTTCCTAGCTTCCAATGCTGTAAGAACATCCACCTCCTAAACCAAGAAAATACCATCATTTTTATTTTATTATGGGTGAGAAATCTCCTCTTTGGCTGCTCATAAAGGCTTGTCCTAGATATATGGCATTCAACTACCTAAGGAATCACCTTTTTCTTTAGTTTGATGAGTGATGTTGTGAATTGTTCACCAATGGATAATCGATTAGCGGGTCATGAAAGTGTTGTTTTTCCACGATCCTGGTGTATAGGATAGAATCTTAAATCACTAAATCTACCAAACAAAGAATCACAACGAAGCTACTTTGCACAACGGAATATAAACAACAATAAATATACTAGTGCACAAAATATACACAATTTTGTACAATAACCCAACTTCGTTATATTAATCCAACTGATATAATACATCAATCTAAGGCTCTTGTAATGGGGATAATGGCCCTTAAATATTCACTGATACAAGAATACAAAACAGGGCTTGGTTTCAGTCCATCGAAAACCAAGTTCCCTCAACAAGATACTCTAACCATTTGGTTGTCGCATTCTTTCTCAGCTCCTCTCGGTCGTATCGTGTACCTGCCTAGTCCTTCTGCTCCCAATCTGCAGCACTGCCTCTATCAATGATCCAAGTCCATCTGACCACTGAACCTTGGATACCCAATCTCCTCACTAGTTGTGACTTATTCCATAAAGATCACAACACATCGAGACTCCTGTTGAGTGGGTCAAAGCTCCACTTGTGAACAACTCTCAACTTCCGACTGCTGCTCCTCAACACTTAGGGACATCAACCCACTATAGTCTTCATGTGCTACTCCAATGAAGACTAACATAGGGCACAAAGGGCTACCATCTATCACTACAAGATGTCCATCTCCTACAATTAACATGGTCTAGGAGGACTGCCCTTCTTCTGCTATAGATGTCCTTCTCCACACACAAGTCTAGGGCTCCTGAACTTGCTCCTAGATGATCAAACCCTTGAGCTCATCTTCTGCCACTCTAGAAACCACCTAAGTCCATGAAGTTGGTGCACATCGAGCTCTAACTTGGGCACTATCATGCTGCCCTCCAACAGACCATAAATTCCCAATCCATTAGCCACACTTGGTTCACTCTCACGCTTCCATCCAATAGATACGAGTGACAAATCCTTGTTGCAACATCTGCTCCTAGTTAGGGCATCCAAACACCTAGGAAACCCTTCCTCTTGACTTCTAATAGACTTTCAAACTATCCTCTTCTAGGACACCATACACTAGCATCAATTTAACCTTAACACATCAATACAATACATACCTAGCCTTGCGCAATTTTTGTGTCACCCTGGTGTAGTCTGCTAATCACTTATCCCACATTCGCACTACCTGCACTCGCACGTTCCCACACTTGCGTGTTCCTTCACTCACGTTCCTGCACTCACGTATTCTTCCACTTGTATGTTCCTGCACTCAAGTTCTTGCACTCACGCTTCTCGCACTTGTGTTTCCTTTCTTGATATGTGGACTATGAAAGATGCTTCTTGGATGTCTTAAATGACTCTCCTCCACCTTATATTTATACAAAATACAAGGGCTCCATCAAATCTCATGTGTGGGCTTGACAACTTGTCACAAGGTCCCTAAATGCCTGGCTGACCTTGACCAAATCCACACGTTAACTTCCAAAATTCATATATCAAGTTCTATACCTCAGATTTGAGTGATTTTCGATGCTCCCTATTGCTCTCATGATACTCTATCACCTCAAATAATCACATGTCCAAACTCCCCATGTATTCACACCCATATGCTTGGGTGAAAAGCCCATAGGCTTGGGTTTCACGCCCACAAGTCACACTTGTGTGCCAACTCATCCACAACCCTCAAGCCTAGGGTTTGGGGTACCTCCCAAGCTATAAATCTCAACACGCCCTCGTAGCGAGGGAGGTACTTCCAACACTAGGAAGTCTCCATCAATACCAACGACACTAGCCCATATTGCATCCATCACTGAAACATACTCTGTAGAATGAACCCTGCAATCTCGGTAGTGTCTCTTCCTCATCACATATGACTTGAAGATCCCAAACCTCCATAGGGATGCTCCTTCTGAGGCTAGAATCCCTCTAATCCTACACGATATCCATTGGCTCAATCCTAGAAACACTCATCCTCCTATATAAAATACCACCTATGAAAATCCCTCCAATCTTGGATATGCAACATCACGATCCGATGAAGACTCTAGCCTACCAATATCCAGTCCATCACATGAAGCCATCTTGATCATGCTAATCTCGTCCATGCCAAAGAAATCATCGAGTTGTCCAAACCATCCATGATAAGTCATAGGAAGCCCATGATCAAAAACCTGTACTACAAAAAACTATTGTTCACCAAGCTAACCACCAATCCACCAAAACTACCAACCAATCTCGCTGCCAAGCCAGTCAAGACCACATCTCCATGTCTTCAACTGAACTCTCTGATCCATGATCTAGACACCCACAACTCCCTATGAGTTGCTTCATTGTGTACATTGATTCATTGTCCCTCAAAGTAGCTCAAACACGCTCTGATACTAAGTTGTTTTTCCATGATCCTAGTGTATAGGATAAAATCTTAAATCACTGAAGCTACCAAACCAAGAATCATAAAAAAGCTACTTTGCATCACAGAATATAAACAAAAATAAATCTACTAGTGCATAAAATATACACAACTTTTTACACAATTTTGTACAATAACCCAACTTCGTTATATTAATCCAACTGATATAATACAACAATGTAGGGCTCCCGTACCAGGGATAATGGCCCTTAAATATCTATTGATTCAATAATACAAAACTAGGGCTTGGTGTCAGTCCATAACAACCAATCTTCCCTCAACAAGATACTTTGACCATCTGGTTGTTGGATGCTTTCTTAGCTCCTCTTAGTCGTACCATGTACCTGCTCGGTCCTTCGGCTCTCGATTTGCAACACTACCTCTCTCAACGATCCAAGTCCATCTGGCCACTCAACCTCAACTATCTAATCTATTCACTAGTTATGCCTTAGTCCATCAAGGGCATAACACATCGAGACTCATCTCGAGTTGTTCACGACTCCACTTGTGAACAACTCTCAACTGCCCACTGCTGCTCCCCAACTACTCAATGAGTTCAACCCACTACAATCTTCCTACGCTACTCCAATCAAGACTAACATAAGGCATGAAGGGCTACCAAATATCACAGCAAGATGTCCATATCCCACAATTAACATAGGCTAGGAGGATTGCCCTTCTTTTGCTATAGATGTCCTTCTCCACAGACAAGTCTAAGGTTGCTTAAACTGCTCCTGGATGATCAAACCCTTGGCTCATCTTCTGCCACTCTAGAAACCACCTAAGTCCATGAAGATTGTGCACACCGGGCTACAACTTGGGAACTATCACGCTACCCTCCAACAGACCATAAATTCCCAATCCATTGCCCACACTTGGTTCACTCTCACGCTGCCCTCCAACAGACCACGAGTGACCAATCCTTGTTGTATCATCTGCTCTTGGTTAGGGCATCCAACCACCTAGGGAACACTTCCTCTTTGTTGATAACATAATTTCAAATTGTCCTCTCCTAGGACACCATCCACTAGCACCAATTCAACCTTAACACATCAATATAATACATCCCTAGCCCTGCACAAATTTTGTGTCACCCTGGTGCAATCTGCTACATGCTTATCCTACATTTACACTGCCTGCACTCACATTCCTGCACTTGTGTGTTCCTGCACTAGCTTTCTTGCACTTGTGCGTTCCTGTACTTTTGTGCTCCTACACTCGCGCATTCCTACACTTGCATGTTCCTGCACTGCCCATTCCTACACTCACATTCCTGCTCTCGCGCTTCCCACATTCGCGTTGCCTTTCTTGATGTGTAGACAATGAATGATGCTTCTTGGATGTCTTAAATGACTCTCCTCCACCTTATATTTATACACAATACATGAGTTCCATCAAATCACATGTGTGGGCTTGACAACTTGTCACAAGGTCTCTAAATGCCTAGTCGACCTTGACCAAACCCACACATTAACTTCAAAAAATCATATATCAAGTTATAGACCTTAGATTTGAGTGATTTTCAGTGCTCCCAGTTGCTCTCATGATACTCTATCACCTCAAATCATCACATGTCCAAAATTCCCCATGGATTCACACCCATATGCTCGGGTACAAAGCCCACAGGCTTAGGTTTCACACCCACAAGCCACACTTGTGTGCCAACTCATCCACAACCCTCAAGCCTAGGGTTTGGAGTTCCTCACAAGATACAAATCGCAATAGAAAGGTACACTTATTTTTTACCAAATCCTAGATTTCAACCAATTGAAATGGAATTTTAAGGGGATTGTAGGCTTTTCATTCTAATGGTCCAATTGGAAGAGTATAAGACTATGATCTAGTTATAAGTCACTTGTCAATATCCAACTTATATGTCTATCCATCGATTGTAATAAGAATTCAAAGGCTAAAAACCAATCAAGTCTATTTGATACGTTTTTTGTCTCCTATTTATTGTTTCACCATGTGGGCTTGAGAGAGACTAGTTCCACATTAACCAACCCATTTTCCTTTAATTGATGTGAAAAATATGAAGCCAATCTGTCCACCATGGTAGTCCCATGCTAATCATTTTTTATTGTTAAATTAAAGTCCCCACTAATGATAACCTATCTAGATCAAGAAAAATTGAGGCAAAAAAATGGTCCTAGAGATGATGTTTACCTTCACATGACCCATATATGTTCATTGCAAAAATAGGACATTCGAGCTCTTTGCTTGTGAATTCTATGCAAAAACCAAAAACATATAGCAATTAAATTTAAAAGTGATAATGATGTGTTTAATCCTTTTAAGAACCTTCTAAATAACCCCAGTGAATCGACATAAGCAAAATCCCATTCCATAAAAGACTTCTTCATGACATCGATTAAGGAACTCTCTCTACTCATTGTCTCTTGTAAAAGGATTATGTCATGTTTTTTTCTATAAACTAATATATGAAGGGACAAGCGCTTGGATAAATTTCCCAATCCTTTGGCATTATAAGATAGACTAACAAGTCTTTGGCCCCCTTCTTGGGGATTTTAGCTATAAGGGTCCTAAAAAATTAGAGATTATTTTCCTTAATGCACTTCCAACAAATCCCTTCCCCGTGCATGGTATAGGTAGGAATTGCGACCTACAAAAATATGAAATTCCTTGTGCTTTGACCTCACCAGCCCACCTAAAATATTTTTCTCATATCTATCTGAAAGTTTTAATGACTGAAGTTGGAAATGGCCTTGTACTCTCCCCTAAGTGATAGGATTGTCCCCCCCACTTGATGTTTCAATGTCTTCCCCTTTCATCAATGACATTTAGACAGGGTTAGAGGGAGGGGGGGGGGGGGGGGGTTTGTTTGAGGAACCCAAATTCAGGTTTGAGGAGACACATAGTTTTCTGAGTTTTTTTCCTTTTCCAAGTTCATATTCAATGACCCCTTCATGGCGATGGGCCACTCTTCCAATTTAAACAATTTGGAATATTGCAGATGGGGGGGGGGGGGGGTGTCGGGTTCCATACCTTGAGATTTGGAAAATGGGACATTGACAATGTACTCCCTTATTTAGACACACAAAGAGTCTCCACTATTACATCTTCTAGAAGTGCCTCCTCTTAGATCAATGTTGCCATTGGCATAATAACCCGAGCTACATTCGATTTCAGATACTGCTACTTAGGATCTTTCCAAGCATGATCCATGGTTTTTGTCTCCAACTCTTTCCATTTGTATTGGGAAAGAGCTCTAATTGAATTGCACTTCCACATGTGATCTCAAACTTGATCCAGCAAATTGACATGGAGGACATGTTACCTAAACATTTATGCTTCTAGGGTACGAGATACCCTTTCTTCTCTTTACCTAAGGGTTGGATGGATTTAATTATTATAATGTCACAGGACCATGATTATGGCATCAAACATAATGAAATGATAGGTTTTGGTAGTCCAATATCTGTAGATGTACTTTTCCATTAAACTCCAATTCAATATTGTCAAAGAGACCATCTTTGGTATCGATTTCTATGAACACTCGCACCTAAACCATATTTTGACTATAGATGAAAGACTCATCCACCTTGATAATTTATCCAAAGTGGTTTCCAAACAAACATAAGAACTCCACCATCTAGAATTCAAGTGGTAACATCGATGCTTTCACCCCACACTATAACATTGTTACTCTTCTCCACCCAAGAATCAAATAGAGGTTGCCAAAATTTAAGGGCTAAAAGGAAGACCCCCAAACCATGCCACCCTATAATCATTTTAGCGTCCTTTGTTGTCCATAACTAAAGATAAAACATCCTTTGTTTAGGATGTTGAAAGAGGGTCCATAACCAATGAGAGGCCTCCATTACTACTAAAACCAAATATTCATGTTATCTATTGACATCCTTCTCCGAAAAAATGCCCAACTAGGGTTTTCCCAAGTAAATCCAAGATTTCCTCTACTTATATGTCATCTTTGAGCACCTTGCAAGTTGATGTACCCTTCTTATGAATCACCTTATGCACTCATTTTTTTTTATCTACACCCTAAGATCCAAAGTTAGGGCTCCCTATTAGGCTTCCTAAATTGATAAAACCCTAGAACCTTGTACTACAAACTATCATCAATAGTTAGAAATAAACCCCCCCCCCACCACACCACTTGCTTACCAAGAGATATGCTAGTTTGGGATTCCAAAATAATACTTGAAGAAACCTGATCTAGGGAGGAGGTGGTCGTGGAGCTCATATGAAAGGTAACAACCAATCCTTGCTCATCTCCCATTCTTGTCTGATAAGGTGCATCCATATCTAAGCTGAAAACCCCCAATGGGAAAGTATTGGAAGTGAGCATGATAGATATCACTATCATGCTTCACTATCCTCAAGCTGTGAATCCTCACACAAATTTTTATGAGAGGTAGACGGAATCCTTAAAATCTCCACGTTGCATAACCTTTGGAGCCTTCAACTCCTTATGCATTATGTAGAGGTCTCAAAAGGATGAAAATATGATCTTTGTAAAGTGTGTCCTCACCATAGTCGATTAGTTGTAAATCCACCTTGTCCATGTAAGCTAGGGCTTCTATAGTACCCTTAGGCAAGACTCTATCAACTATCTTCCCCTTCACTAATTAATACACACACTCACACACACACAAACATTTACATGTAATGAAAATTTGGAGGTTTTTAATGATGATGGTGATTAACATCCATTGAGACCATATTTGTCTATCAAACCTTCAAAAGGTAAGAGATTACTTACATTTGTTTAAAATTTTATTTCTGTGCTAAAAAACCATTAAGAAAAGAGTTCCAAGATGACCATAATTTTGATGACTGAGGTTAGAAAGGTAATTATTGTGACAAATATTTCGAAACTCAGATTTAATTTGGGTATATGCAAGGCACTCTAGAAGAAAGTCCCTTTCATCTTTAACCATCTTAATGTCACAAAGATATTAGATTCTCGCATCGCATGGTGTTTTCGGAATGGTCCAATGCTTTGTTTTGCTATGTAGCTTATGAGAGTTGGTTCATATTTTAGCAGTGTTGATTTTCTTCTTTGTGCTAGTCCGAATTGAGAGATACTTTTAATCTTCTAGATGAGGGTTGACCGCCTCCTTGTAATATGATAGCTTCCTTTTATCTCAAAATTCGTTATCGCCCCACAATTTCTCTTTCAATTTAGATATAATAATATTATCAATATTATAATATTTAATGACATATTCTTGTAATCCTCAATGATTTAGTCGAGATTTAGCATCTTCATACTTGCCACTTGAGCAACTAGTAATTTTTATTAAAATTAGAAATACTTTTAGTGAACCTCTTATTATCTATATTGTTAATCTTATTCATTAATTTTATAAATATTATAATCATTTTTTTTTCTTTTATAAATATAGATAAAATTTTAATGAAACAAAAAAATGATACTTATATATATAAATATTTATTTTCAAATATATAACTTTTATAAATTAAATTATTATTAAAAAAAATATTTTATAAAGATATTAAGTGTAACATCGGAGTTAAACAAGGTTGCCCCCTCTCCCCTACCCTATTTGGCATTTACATCGATAAGCTCGAAGGCTATTTAGAGGAAGCAGGATGTGATGGCACGATCTTAGCTGAGATAGTCGTCATCCTTCTTCCCTATGCTGACGATATTGTTCTTTTCGCAAGGTGCCCATCTGATCTTGATAAGCAACTCAGGCCTCTTAAGGATTTTTGCACTACCATGGGTATGATTGTTAACACTGACAAAACAAAAGTTATGATTATCAAATCCAAGAAGGACACTTACGCTAATTTTATGTATGACAATAATAACTTGGAGGAAGTGTATTCTTACAAGTACCTAGGAATTTATATTCATCACGAGCTCAACTGGAACCATAACATTGAGAAAGGGATTAATGGGGGGTGGAAAGCTTATTTTGGTCTTGAAAATAATTGTAAAACAACAAACCTCGTAATGTGGGATAAAAAGAAGTTCCTCTTTGAAACTTTAGTCACTCTTGTTATCTTATATGGCTGTGAGGTATGCGGTTGTAGCATCTCTAGAGAATCATGGAGAAAGATTGAGCAAATCCAGAAGCATTTTATAACTTATAACTTGAAAATTAAAAGTAATACACCCTATCCTATTCTCCTTATAGAAGCAGATATTTCCCCTATTGAGAGCCTAGCTATGATTAGGTTTCTGCTGTACAAGCACAAACTCAATAACATAGACAATCATAGACTTCCTAAGCTAGCTTTAAATTCCAGCCAAAACCACCTAAGGCTCAATTGGGAGTGGCATAAAGACACAGGGGCCTGGTTAAACTATTGGGAGATCAACGAGAATGATGCATTGCAAAACATAAATAACATTAAAGATATTGTTACTTCTAAGTTCAAAGAAAAATGTGGTGTGAGAAAGATTTAGTGGCTAAAAGAAAATTAAGTTATTATAAGAAGGTCATCCACCCCACCCTAGAAGATCAAAAGTATCTCTCTATTTTAACTCGCTCAAAGAAGAAAATTAATATAGCAAAGATTAGAACGAATTCTCATGAGCTCCATAGTGAAACAGGTTGTTGGGCAGTTCCTAAAACGCCATGGATGGAAAGGATCTGCCATATATGTGAGAATAGGAACATCGAGGATGAAAACCACTTCCTCTTAGAGTGCCCCGCGTACAACCACATTAGATCTCAGTGTCACAATCTTTGTTACAATACTGACCTTCCTAGCCTTTTACAATGTCAAAATTATAGTGAGCTCGGGAGGCTTCTCTCCAAGCTTTTTGGGCATAGGAATAAAATCTTAAATCAAAATAAATAATTTGTTTCTTTAGGTCCGATAGACCAATATTTGGTCTCAGCAAACGTTAACCATCATCATCATAAAAAAATATATATATATATATATATATATATATATATATTATTATTTATAATATTATAAATTTATAAAATTAAATAAAAATTATTGATATTTTAACCCATTATGAAGATGGATGTTAATATCTAAAGCTCAATGTCACACTATGAATTGATTTAAACATTTCACGTGGTTAAAGCTATTCTTAATTATTATTCAAATATAGAGTTGGACATAAAAGTATAGATGTCTTCAACTTATTTTCAGTTTCTATGAATGTAGTTGTCAAATAAACGTGAAACGTGTTGGACTTCATTTTAACCATTAAAAAATACGTGGTAATGAAGTTGTCAAGATATGTGCTTGACTTTCGCGTTCACCGTTTAAAAATATTCGAGAATGTTCTATTTTATATTGTTTAATATTTTATTAAAACATGGATGTATAATACAATTACATTATAAGATAAATAATATGATAAGTAAGGTAGCTAAGAATATATTAATTGATTTGAGAGGTGTTTTTTAGTTTAGTATGGAAGAGATAGGTACTCTTAACTTAGTATGCAAGAGACAATTTAGCATGGAAGAGATAGGCACTCTTAGCTTAGTATGCAAGAGACGTAATGTAAATATAAAATTTTGCTAATCGAAAATATAATAAAATAAAATAAATAATTTTTAATTTGTGGTTTTTGGGTTTGAGGTTTTCACAACACATTGTTTTTCCTATGATATTTGTTATGATGAAGCCTATATAAAGGCATGAGGAAATCCATCATCGAATACAAGAGTATCAATTTAGATTCATCTTAACTCTGAACTTGATCTCTCTTGGTGCTTGGTAGATCTAGATCCATCTTAACTTTGAACTTGATCCCTCTTGGTGCTTGGTAGATCTAGATTTAAGATGAACCTAAATTGATGTATACACAATAATATAATAAGCTAAAATAATGTTTATTTTTTACCTATCTGTTCCTATCTTAAAAATTATGGTTTTTAATTATTGTTTAATAATATAGTTTTTAGTTTTCATTACAACATGGATTACATCATAATAACAAGCACTACATAGTGGCTACTCCTGCCACTTAGTTTAAACATAGCTAAATTACAGTAAAAATATTGAATTCAAATTAGTGTTAAAGTTTAGAATTCCATCAATTTGAATCTTACTGATTGGTAAAGTCCTTATTTGTGCAATTAAAGAGCAAGACCCTAATTTCAATGCCTATGCAAACATAGCTTTAAAAAACTATAATATGTTATGCTTGCATTTACATTTGAATTACATTAGTCGTCCAAATCAAGATTTTCTATCCAAATTAAGAGTTATATATTTTATTTTTTAAATTTTGAAATAAAATATTCAATAAAAAATCCTTTTAATATAATTATTAGCTTATAAAAATACATAGATTTTATTTTTAAAATTTTAATTTATATTTGAAAAAAATAATAAGAACATTATTATTTAGTTTATAAAAATACATATGTTTTATTTTATTAAAATTTGAATTAAAATATTCAATTATTTTTTTAATATAATTATTACTCTATAAAAAGTATTGATATGACAAGAATGGAGTACATTACATTAATAAAAGGTAATAATTGCAAAATTTCAATTTAGAAGCCGACACTTCCGGGGCAGGAAGGACATATCTGGCATTGAGATCCGAGACCTCTCTCTCATAGATATCCCCATTATCGATCTGTCTGCAAATGGGCCTCTTAGAGCAAGCCAGCCTGAGAATAGACCATCATGACTCACATTTTTTCAATGAACATTAGAGGTCTTGGGGCAGACCAAAAATACTTGGCCCTAAAGAATCTGTTTCACTCTGTTCAATCCAAAATTATTCTCATTCAGGAGACTATGCATGGTGTTCCTGAATCCATATCCTATTTTAGACGGATGTTTCCTTTTTGGCACATTGTGGCTACTGAGGCAATTGGTCAATCAGGCGGGCTGATAGTTCAATGGGATCTTGACTAGATTAAGGCAAGGGCTTTCAGATGTTTTGCCGACATCCCTGCTCCTAGCAAATTTTTGGGGTTATGCTGGCCCTTCTCATATTTTGAATATTTATGCCCCATACAAGGATAGGTTCCCTTTCTGGGACAGACTCTTGTCATCAGAATTATTAGACATTGATTCCTTGATGATTGCTGGTGACCTGAATGTTACTTTGAATTCTGACGAAGTATGGGGCAGTGGTAGGAAAAATGATCCACTGGCAGGCCTTATAAAAAATGCGATGCTTCATTGCAATTTTGTTGATATTTGTCCCTCCCAGATGGGACCTACTTGGGACAATGGTAGAAATGAAGCTGCATATATTGCAAAAAGGTTAGATCGATTTATTATCCATGACAACATAATTGATCGATTGGGATTGCCAGTATCAAATATTGAAAAATGTTTCATCTCAGATCACAGACCAATCTCTCTGAAATGGAGGAATAAGGGGTTTAGAAAAGGCTATCCATTTAAGTTTAATAGAATTTGGTTGGAAGATTCTGAAGTTAATGATTATATTAAAAAATCTTGGACTAATTTCCTTTCACAGGACCAATCTTCTCCCACCTTGTCTTTTATAGACAAACTTTCATCTATCAGAAAGATTGTAAAAGAGTGGCAATTCAAGAAAAGACAACTCAATAGGAAGGCCCTTCATGATATTCAAATGGAATTGGACAGGATCACTGGTGTCTTGTCAGAAAATTCCATTTCCTTAGAATTGCGCTGTCGTATTAAAGAGATGGAAATGAAAAAACAGAAGATTCTGGATATTGAAAATGCTTCATGGAGACTGAAAAGTCGTGCTATTTGGCTAAAAGAGGGTGATAGAAACACCAATTTTTGCCATAGATTTGCAAACTCCAGGCATGAAAGAAATACTATTTGGGGGATAAATGATGAGGAGGGTAATTATCTTCACTCTCAGAAAGACATCACAAATGAGGTTGTGAAATTTTTTGAAAATCAATACAAAAGATCTGGGGATGTTAGGATTGAGGATATTTTATGGGGTATTGACTTATACCCTCAAATGTTTGATGAAGCTCAAAATGAGTGCTTTTACAAGCCAGTGATGGAAGAGGAACTCTTGGGGGTTATGAAATCCTTTAAAAAAGACAAGAGTCCGGGCCCGGATGGGTGGATGATTGAATTTTTTATCCATTTCTTTGATCTCATAAAAAATGATTTATTGGGGATGGTAGAGGAATCAGGAATATCAGGCAACATTCATCAGCTCATTTCATTCACTTATATAGCACTCATTCCGAAAAAATCAGAAGTATCCTCCTTCATGGATTTCAGACCTATATCACTTTGTAACATCTCTTATACAATTATATAAAAAATTATTGCTGGAAGAATTCGGGGTATTCTTTCTAGGTTTTTGACCCATGATCAACATGGTTTTCTCCAAGGAATGAATATTCTAGATGCTGTAGCAAACACCCAGGAAAGTCTGTTCTTTATGCATTCAAAAAAAAGTGAAGCGGTCATTCCGAAGATTGATCTTAGAAAGGCATATGATTGTCTTGGCTAGGGATTTATTAGATGTATTCTTGCAAAAATGGATTAAATTCCCAGCTGATAAATTGGATTATGGCCTGCATTGAAAAAGTAAATTATGCAATCATCATAAATGGTTTGCCTTCCTCCTATTTCTCGGCTACTAGAGGGCTGAGACATGGCTGTTCTTTATCCCCTCTCTTATTTATTTTGGCTATGGACTCTTTAAGCCTCCACATCAATAGGGCGGTCACGGAATATAGGTGTCGGCCTTTGAAGATCAGCAGGAATAATTTTATCTCCCACAATTTATTTGTGGATGACATCTTGATATTTGGTATGCTCTGTAGACTTACCTGGGAATGTTTTCATGATATTTTGGATAGGTTTCAAAAAGCTACTGGTCTGCATATAAATGAATCAAAATCCTCTTTTTATCATGGAGATGTTAATATGGAAGTATTAGAACATCTGATTCAGCTGTTTGGGATAGAGGCGAGGTCCATAAAGGAAGGTATGAAATACCTGGGGTTTCATTTAAAAGCAAAAGGCTATACTAAATCAGATTGGCAATGGATTCTGGATAGAGTAGTTCTTACTCAATGGGTGGGAATATAAGTGTCTCTCAATGGCAGGTAGAGCAGTTCTTACTCAATTAGTTCTGGTCCAATTAGCTGTGTACTGGGTTCATCTTTATTATATTCCAGCGAGTATCATTCATTTGATGAATAAAATGACCGCAAATTTTATTTGGGGAGGTAATAAGGAGAAAAGAAAATATCACTTATCAAAATTATCTGATCTCACTCTTCCAAAGAAGCAAGGTGGTTGGGGTATTTTGGATCTTCGGACTTTTGGGAAGGCTTTATTATGCAAGTCTCTATGGAGGGGAGTTTTTGGGGATGGCTCATGGAGCAAATCTATCAAGAAAAAATATATGGCTAGCAGAGATATCTCATATTAAGTATTGGGAGTTTTCACAGTGCATTATATTAGATATCATCTTTTGCGATTCAACTGCGTTAAGTAAGTCATTCATCTATGACCATTTCCATGAGAGATAGTCGTAACTGACTAATTTCTCATGATTTTTGAATAGTTCACTTAGCACTCATTGCATCGGGTGATGCTCACAGGGGTGAAGAAGTGGGATTGAAACTAGTGAAATATATCACATAGTGTCAATCATCACTTCCAGGGCTTGCATCTGGTAACTAGGACTTCTCGGGAGGTCACCCATCCCAGATTGCCTCTGGCTCAAGCGCACTTAACTGTGGAGTTTTCCCCACAATCAAGCCCACTTAGCTTGCTACCCCATTTGCAAAACCTTAGCAAGTATTATGCCTCATGAACCATTCAAGTAGAGTTCCCTTCACTCTTTTGAATTAAGTATTGGGGGTTTTCGCAGTGCATTATCTTAGATATCATCTTTTGGGATTCAACTGCATTAAGTAAGTCATTCATCTATGACCATTTCCATGAGAGATAGTCGTAACTGACTAATTTCTCATGATGTTTGAGTAGTTCACTTAGCACTCATTGCATCGAGTGATGCTCACAGGGGTGAAGAAGTGGGATTGAAACTAGTGAAATAAATCACATAGTGTCAATCATCACTTTCGGGGCTTGCACCCGGTAACTAGGACTTCCCGGGAGGTCACCCATCCCAGATTGATCATGTCACAGGGAAGAACCATATTAAAAAACAACATCTATCTAGTTGGTTGAACAGAATCATTTCTCTCTGGGGGAGGAAGGATGACTATACTATTCAGCATATCAACAGAGCACAAAATTCCCAAGCTGATATATTATCAAAGAAAGGACTCCTTTCTCAAATGGGCTACTGGAATATGGATATAAAAATTGAAGCTGAAACTTATTCCATTCAGGAATTCTCTCTCCCTGGCACATAACCTCTTTTTTCATCACAGAATTCCCAGGTATGTTTTCAGGATACTGTTTTATAGTATATTATGCATATTTCCTCACTGGTGGTAGAAGAGACCACTTACCGGGGTTCTGGAATTTTCTAGATATTCTATTTCGCCATCTGTTTTCAAGTTCTATTTTCCCTTCTAGTTGATTGCTTTTTGGAAGCACATATCTCCTGTTTCTTCACCTGCTATGGGGGATTTTTGGCCCACATGTCATATCAAGATTGGTTTTCCTTCCTCTACAGTATTGCATAGGTTTTGGTTATATCTTATCAAGATATATCAAGATGTAATTTGGATTTTATATCTTTTTATCTAGTAAATATAATCAAGCTTTTTTCGTACTGAAAAAAAAAAAAAAAAAAAAAGAAGAAGAAGAAAGGAAGAAAAGAAAAGAAAAAAAAGAAAAAAGAAAAGAAAAGAAGACAAAAGAGTATTTTGCAATAAAATGTTCGAATTCAAAAAAAATGTATTTTGCAATAAAATGTTCAAATTCTCAACCAATAATAATGGAAATAAATACAAAATTTTTTATTTATAAAAAAATAAAAATAAAAATAATTAAACTTTATTAAATCAAAACATATTTCATATATTGAACCAAACTAATTGTGGTCAACTCAATTACTTAACGCATTATGCAGCAGGGTAATAATGGATTACATCATAATATAATAAAATATGATACGATAAGCAACGTAGTGAAAACTATATTAATATATATACAATAATATTAATGGTTTTTTAATATTAATGATTATAATTTTCATAGATGGACTATATTAATGTATATAAAATATATTAATGTTGTTTTTGGCTTATTAGTCTTTACAGTAATGATTATAATTTTGTAGTGGTGGTTTAAAATATATTGAGTGTAATGTTATATATATTATAGAAAGATCAGATTTTCAATTGGTTAATCATAAGTAAAATTTGGTATCACTTCTAGAATATAATATTTTTATTTAGCTTATTGTTTGAGTTAATAAATCATTTTTTAAAAACTAATTTATTAATGGTTTTTTTGGACATAGCTCTGACTCTGAGTGTTTTGGGAACGCTACAACAAGGATCTAACACTGAAACTCCTCTGACAATGTTGAGGTTGACATTACTTTGACAACATCCTCCTCCCCTATGTGGCTCACTGCCTCGCTATCTCATCATCGCTTGGCCATTGCTTGGATTTGAACCTAGCACATTCCATTCACAATTCACCATGTAGTTGGCTCATTACATTCACCATGCACCAAGATTGTGCCATCATAAAATTATAAAAAACATAAAACAAATCTAACCTTGTGGTGAGTTGTGGTAAGTGAAGTGATTATTCAAAATGGTAAATGTGGTGAAAGCCATGATTGCATAGATGAGTCCATCTACATAGTTAGGGAGAAAACAATAATGGACCCAGGCCAATCTATACAATTAGAGAGAAAACAATGATCGACCGAATGGCAACATGAAAAATAAGATAAATGTACAAGCAAAAGTATAAACAAGAGCAATAATGGAAGCATCTAATCCAAAAGAGAATATAGCTAAGTTGTTTCGAGCAAAGCGAAGGAGATGAAAATTATGTAGAGAAACACACCTTACTAGGATGATAGATTGACTTTGACTATTGTAGCTTTCATCTAGGTGTTTCCTACTTGCCCCCATGAAATGGTTCTTGTTCTGATTCTGTTTCTTGCTAGTTCTCATTCATATTCTTTCCTTATTATGTTAGCACTTTATCCTTACTATATAGTTAATCTATTTTTCTTAGTCATGATATTTTTCATGTCAACAATCTCATTTGCCTACTCCCCTAGATAATTACTCCCTACTCTCTTGTGTCATCGCCTTAGGAAATAAAAACAAGAAAGATCGAAAGTATTTTTTCCCATGATAATCCACTACGTAAATTTGCTAGAAGAAATAGTTTTCATTGGTATCTAAATGCATGGTCCAAAACAATGGTAAATAATTAGACAAAATCATAGTAAATGATTCAGAGACGAGCTACCATACTGTCTAGAGTAGGGAGAGAGCCACATCCCTTCCAATTATCAATCTAGATTGACATCCACCTATCCACACTTCTTCCATACCTGTCCACACTTCTCGATCCAATTAGTGAAGCATTCATTAATGATGGTGTATGTGCATCTATGCCTTCCATAGTAGATATATTCTATTGCTTCTAGGTTTCATTCCAAAGGCTATTTTACTCAGTAAATATTCTTGAACTGAAGTTGTAACTAAGGCAGTAAGAAATAGGCCAAAAACTAGCAAATTTGCATGGAATCAAAGAAACTGGCCCTTGAAACAGGGGAGATGTTACCTATAACCAAGATTGAACCTCAAATCCTCTTCTCTAGTGTTTTCAACTAAATAAAGATATAAATATTGTCCCATTTTATTTTGGGGTAGGTTGACCTCTTATTGTTTCTTGACTATATAATTTATGTCCATTCTCTAACTAGATAAAAGTGAGGAGAAAATAGGTACCCTTGATAGATATATAGGTCATTCTCCTTGATTAAAGGTCGAAACATGCACTAAAATTACCTATTGTATTTTCTCTTTGTTACAATAGGTCCCATTTTGGTGGTTATTGGATAATGTATTCCCTATGTTCTACATGTCAACGCGTTCAAACTTCATCTTACTTTAGGTGTCGCTACATCACTGCCCTTCCTCTCAAATGTTGTTAAGGAATCAACCTGCTTGACAAAAAGATCCAACCTCTCTTTTTTCTTTATTATAGCAAGAAAAGAAAAGGCATACATTGTATCGTATTATTGGTCCATAGAGAAAATATGATACTAGGATCAACAAAGTCTACAATCAACAACTATAAGAGAAGACAAGAGACTACAATGAGATAAGTCTCTCTAGTTGAAATATAAGTAAACAAAGAAGAATATGAATGATGAAATGCTCACACCTTTCCATCCTCTTTATGTGTTAGCTCTTAAGTCTAGTCCAAGTAATATGGATTTCAGTGATGCGATGGAGCAATTACTTCATAAATTTCAACTATAGCCCCACCATTGAGATTATAAGCCATTGAATACTGTAACAATAAAAAGGCATGCAAATGCCATAAAATAATACAATCGATGGTTTGGAACTGTAGTCCAAACTTACCTCGACAAGTCTTGTGATTGATTTCTTTACGGGGGCTTGAACGTTGGCATCCAATTACACTCCTAAATGATTACCCTACCTTTTAATTTCATGCCATCAATATACTTTTATAGATTTAATCCCCATTCTATATTGCAAATATATGTAGTATACATGCCATACATACATTGCAAACAAGATTTATGGAAACCATACATAGATTGCAAATTCAATCCACAACAACAACTTTGTATGAGTTAGTGGTGGAATCTATTAATTGTGCTTTGGTTATTGAAGTAGCTTTGAGAATGCCATTGAGATTACATAGACTAATTCCGTTAAGCCATTGAAAAACACATGGTTACTAGGGGGAAACTGCTAATCACGTTTCTTGTCTGTGTTGTTACTGAATCCAAGGTGTTTTTACATTGTAAATCAACAGATCTCCTTTTTCGACCTACTCAAATTATTGCAAGGAATTGTTGCATAACATGTTAAGGATTTAAAAATTTGTAGATCTCTTTACTACTTGGTACAATAATAAATAGATCTACCAAAAGATGTGAATTAGTATAGAACTAATAGGGAAACAATTGATGGTTCATTTGTAATTTTAAATGGGTAGTATTTATCTTTGTTCCACCTATAGCTAGTGTTAGTCAATAATTACAACTTGTGATCCAGGTGGATATTGGTGGCCACCTTCCAAGTCCATTTGGACCCCCACCATTGTTTGTTTCAAATTTTCAGTTTCCTTAATTGTAGCACAGTTACTATTTTTAGTAGTTTTTTGGGTCCTGAACTTCCGGAGCCATTTTGAGGCCCTAAACAACATTTTTTGGGAAAACTGGGAGCAATATGGGTCCATGGACTGATGTTGTTCTTCCAAAAGTTGTAGTTCTCGGATAGATATTTCTAACGAGATACTGTGCGCATCAAATGAAGATCATATGCCAAAGTTACGACCCCGGGAAGTTGATGTACCAATTTACCCAAACGGGGCCCACAGTTTAGCGTTTCATCTTCTAGGGTTAGGTTTTTGGATGTTTATGGTTTTCCATTGTTTATCAACAATAAATAGGCCTTTGAGCCTCATTGTAACACAGTTCAGAGGCATGTAGCCGCCACATCTCTCCTGAGAGATAAGCTACCATCGCCCTAGCTGGTTTATTTCCATTGCTGTTTGTAAGCATATTTCAGTATTTTACATTAATGAAATGAAGTATTATTTCCACTAAATCTTTATGTTTATGGTTATCTTTGTAATTTGTTGCGTTCCTGTTTAAATCCAGATCAGTGGTATTAGAGCGGTCTGTTTTTTCTCTATTCTTCTTTGCATGTCCCTAATGAGGTTGGGATATAAGGAGTTAGGGCTTGAACTGGTCGAACCTTTGCAAGACCAGCCTCGCAAATCCCAATGGCCTACCATGGAGGATGAAAAGAAAGACAAGGGGCAGGAGATCCTATCAAAATCTTGCTCGAGGAAGCCCTCGAGTGACAAAGGAATGTGATGATGGACAACTTTGCCCAGATCCTTCAGTGGCTACCTAGGGGCGACACATCGGCTTCCAACAGCTACTCTGGAAATGCCACACCATTTAAGGTACAAGTTAATTTTGAAATCCCCATATTCGAGGGTCAGATAGATGCAAATGCCGTCGATAAATGGTTAAATCTGCTAGAGGGTTATTTTTCTGTTCATGATTTTTCTAGTTGGGAAAAGATTATTTTCGTTCTTCTCAAAGCAGCCCCCCATGTCAAGGACTGGAGGGAAACCTACTGCGAGCAGAAGGATGAAAGTACAGGCTCACTATTTTCAGGTGCACCCACTTGGGATTCATTTCAGGATGCCATCAAGGAGCAGTGCTACCCTGTCGGAAGCTATGAGGATCAATACATAAAGTGGACCACGCTACGGTAGGGAAGGGACCAAGACGTGCCAGAGTTTACCAATATTTTCCATACCCTTCGCACAAAGTTTGGTAGCAAGGATTTGGAGTAGCATTTGGTACTCAAATACCGCGGCTACCTGCACAAGTACATCCAGGAAGAAATTGAATTCTTGAGCATCCCCTCGCTCGGCACGACATACTGATATGTCGTCAAGGTCGAGCAAAAGTTTAAACAAAAGAAGCGAGACTTTGGATCTACGAATTTGAAGCAAGGGAAAGGTGCCCCCAAACCACAGAACAAAGGACAAAGCCAAGGCGGAGCGGCTCAAGACAACCCGCCAAAGATGCAAGCAAAGAACAGTGCCGTGAAGCCAAAAAAAGACACATGAAAGTGGTGTGAGTTCCATAAGAGCTCCACCCACAACACAAGTGAGTGTCGGGCCAAGCAATCACTAGTGGCCGAGCTAAAGGTTTCAGAATCAGATGCATGTTCTGACTCTTAGTTAGAACCCGAGAAGGGGAATGACAAAGGGAAGCAGATTATCGATGCGGAGCCCAACGCCACCATTGCCACCACGAAGATCCAGAAGGAGGAACCCGAAGATCCAGAGGAGGAGGAGAGTCTCTTCCACTCCCAGATGTGGGTAAAGGGCTCCCCGTTACAGTTCATTTTCGACAGCGGGAGCCAAAAGAACCTCATTTCGGCAGAGGTTGTGAAGTGGCTGGGCTTACCGACCATAGCACGTCCACAACCGTACACCATCGGGTGGCTTCACCAAGGACGGGATCTTCGTGTGAGACAATAGTGTTGCCTTTCATATAACATCAAGCCCTTCACAGATGAGGTATTGTGTGACATTTCTCCCCTTGAAGTTTGCGATGTATTATTAGGACAACCATACTTGTGGAAGCGACATGTTGTGTATGAATCAAGGCCCCGTGTTGTTATTGTTGCTTTGGGAAATAAGTTTTATAAGATATTGGAGGTAGCAACGCCTACCACCATCTCTTTGATTACTGCAAAACAATGTAGTAAGCTCTTTTCCAAAACTGGGAAATTTTTTTTCTGGATGATATGCCCTCAAGGAAAGAAGAAGACTGTGGCCATGACCTCCAGATAGGTCCCCTCCGCATGACAAATACAGATGTACAAGGTCATGGAGGAGTATGAAGACATCTTCACCTCCCCCACAGGGGTTCCTCTGCATTATCAGGTCAAGTACTCCATCTATCTGACCCCAGGTGTGCCACTGCCCAATGGACCAATGTATCGACGCTCCGTTCTAGAGAATGATGAAATCAAGAGGCAGATTCAGGAGCTGTTGTAGAAAGGTCACATTCGTCTGAGTTCATCGCCCTGTGGGAACCCAATCGTGTTGGTACAGAAGAAGGATGGGACTTGGATACTTTGTATTGACTATCGGGCGCTGACCAATATCAGTGTCCGTAATAGGTACCCGATCCCACAGATTGATGACCTATTGGACCAACTGAAGGGGGAAAAATATTTTAGAAAGATCGATTTGAAGTCAGGATATCACCAGGTACCAATCAAACTGTCCAATGTGTGGAAGACTACCTTCAAAGCCAAGGAGGGCCTTTTTGAATGGTTGCTTATGCCTTTGGGATTGACGAATTCTCCTGAAGCCTTCATGAGGCTAATGGATGACATCTTGTGGCCATTCACGAACTCATTTGTAGTGGTATACTTGGATGACATCCTGATATTCAGCCAGAGTTAGGAGGAGCACCTCCACCACATCCGACAGGTTCCCCAAACACTGCGGCAACACAAGTTATGTGCCAATTTGGAGAAATGTACTTTTGGCATGACCCAGGTTTAGTATCTGGGATACATTATTGATGAACAGGGGGTGCATGTGGATCTAGCCAAGATCCAAGTGATTCGAGATTGGCCATCTCCAACCACTCTGACAGAGCTTCGTAGCTTTCTAGGTCTTGCCAACTTCTACCGCAGGTTCGTGTTGGGATTTTCTCATATCACTTGGCCCTTGAGTCAAGTCACCAAGGGAGGAGCGAAAGAAAAATTCTTTTGGTTTGAATCTCAACAGAAGGAATTCACAGAGTGGAAAGATCACCTCTACACGACAGCAGTGCTCGCATTACCAGACTTGCAACAACCATTTGAGGTCGAGACAGATGCCTCTGAGTATGCTATTGGGGCAGTCCTTACTCAACATGGGCATCCAGTGGCATATCACAGTGAGACACTTTTAGACACAGTCTGAAAGTATCCCACTTATGAAAAAGAGATGTATTCCATTGTGCAGGTCTGCCAACAATGGAAGCATTACATTTTGGGGAAGGAAATGATCATCCACACAGACCACCAACCCCTGCAGTTCATACAGACCCAAGGGAAATTGTAGAATGATCGTCATCAGAAGTGGTCCACATACCTGCAACAGTTCCATTTGAATATAAAGTATAAGAAGGGTAGCACCAATAATGTTGCAGATTGCCTCAATCGACCATCGATCATGGTATTAACCACTGTGCTCAACTCTTGTGGGCACGAGACTTCTGATTGGCCACTTCTCTACAAAAGTGACCTAGAATTCGGCCAGACATACTAGACACTCTTGGAGGGTCAGCATGTTCCAGATTTTTACCTCCAGGTTGCCCTGTTATGCCACCTGGGTCACCCTTTTGTTCCTTCAAGCGAGCATGCCAAGATGATTTGGGAAGCACACTATAGTCGGGTTGCTAGACATTTCAAGGTCGAGAAAATGGTGCAGTATTGCAGAAGTATTTCTATTGGCCGAATCTTTGACAGGATATCGGGAAGTACATCAGATCATGCACTACCTGCGCCATTGCAAAACCGACCATCAAGAAGGAAGGCCTCTATACCCCGCTGCCTACCCCTAGTCGACCTTGGGAATCTATCTCCATGGATTACATGTCAGGCCTTCCTTCCACTAGGCATGGAAGCGACTGTGTTTTTGTGGTCATCGACAGGTTCTCGAAGATGGACATTATGGCTGTCTACAAGAAGAATATCACAGCAGAAGCCACTGCTAAACTCTTCTTTGAACGAGTGTGGGTACACTTTGGGATTGTTGGGCAATTTATTGGGCTTAAATTGCTGCATTAAATTATCAACCAGGGAAACTCGTAAGCTTGTGATGGTGCCAGCAATATATATGCAAGAGTAGGCAACTAACTCTATTGCTAGCGGAATTATTTAAGATTCAATATAATATGCAAGGGAAGAGGCTCCTAACTAAGGAGGTCCTGGTTGTCCTTCCCTACAGTATCATAGAGAAATCATTGATTATATAAAACTAGAAACTTGAAATGAAAACAAGAGAATGAACTTTAATTGTTGTTCAGATTCAAAGAGAGAGAAAGACTAACTTAGTCTCTTGATTGTCCTCTCATGTACTAATCCAAACTAAACTAAGATTCATTCATAAGCATAAGAAATGAAATAACTTGAAACATAAAAGCAAAAGAATGAATTTCAATTATCATATGAATCAAATGGAGAGAGAGCCTAACTTAGACTCTTGGTTATCTCCTCATATGATACTTGAAACATAAAAGCAAAAGAATGAATTTCAATTATCATGCAAATCAAATGGAGAGAGAGAGCCTAACTTAGACCCTTGGATATCCTCTCATATGTTGATAAGATTCTAATTTAAAACTCATTCATCAATCACAAACAAATCCTCAAACATCTAAGCAATTAAATGAAATAAGATCTAATATGAAATAACATGTTTCTCTTATCCTTTTAGAGTGAGCTCAATTCTCTTAAGAACAAAACAAATTATTCCATATACTACATTAAGGAAACTTATATCTAAAAACTACATAATGGAAATATATGTAAAACTTATATCTAAAACTACATAATGAAAATATATGTAAAATGAAGCTTTATTCTATTCCATCATAAATTGGATACAATGCTCTAAGAGTCCTCCCTTTGGAATGGAGGAGGTACTCCTATTTATACAATGAGATGAGATAACAAACTCATAATGATGATCCACTAATCTCTCTTTAGTTCCATACATTTCTCAACCATCTAGACACATAACCCTATCCTCCATGATCTCCTCCATGAGGTCCATGATTTTCTCCATGATCTTTTCCATGAGGCTTATCTTATCAAATTCGAATTTGATCATTCAAGACCACATAAAGATGCCCTGGAAGCTTCCTTTGTGCCTACACATGTCAACAAACTCATTCTAATTGTTAGGTATAAGTATAAGCATCTTATTTTCTAAAGTTTAGCCATAAATTCACTTAAAAATGTTAAGAATTAATAAACTTTGGAAAAGTATTGTTATAACCCAATAATGAGGTAAATGTAATGATATGGAGGTGACATGAAGGTAAAATGTGAAGATATTGGTGAATAATGGAGTGAAAATAGGGACTATTTTGAGGCCCAACAGGGATCCCACATCCTATCATCTCAGATCGGGATAGCAGGTTCCTCAGTACATTTTGGTCTAGTCTCTGGTCGATGCTCGACACCAAACTCACTAAGTCCACAACCTTCCATCCTCAAACTGATGGCTAGACAGAGGTTGTCAACATGATGATCATACACATTCTACGCATGTACAACTCAAAGCATCTATGCACATGGAACGAGAGCCTCCCCTATGTTCAGCACATCTACAATCGGGCTCTCCACAGCTCGACTGGCCACAACCCTTTTCAGGTGGGCTTGTGATTCTAGCCACTATGTCCCATTGATGTGGCCATGCCATTTGCAGCTACTCATGCAGATTCGGCTCATGTCCAGTCCTAAACAGATAAGGAAAACAACTTCATTGAACACATCCAATATATTTTCCAGCAGGTCCATGACATTCTGGATAAATCAAATGCCAAGTAAAATTAGCGACATGATCAACATCGGGTGCCACACAAGTTTCAGGTGGGCAATAAAGTCTGGTTGCATTTGCAAAAGGAACGCCTTACCAGAGCCTATCGGAAACTCATACCACTCTGATATGGTCCTTACACCATTACCAAGGTTGTGGGAGACAATGCATTTGAGCTCAGCATTCCCCCATTCCTTGGAATGCACCCAATTTTCAATGTGGACCACCTTCGGCCATACTTTCCACCATTACTAGACACATCCAACATTGCAGAACAACTCACACCCACAGAGTTAAATCCAGATTGCGTGGAACAAGCTGCAGCTGATCAGATCATGGACAAACAGATCAAGCACACTCACCAGCAGAATATCCAATTGTATCGAGTTGTCAAAGCAGGCCAACTCCTTCACCAAGGTAAGTGGCTCACCAGGGACCAAGTTTAGCAGAAGTTTCCTCATCTCATGGAGGAACTCAATGCAATGGGGACCATTGCTTCCTAAGGGGGGAGGAACGATCTAGGTGGATATTGGTGGCCACCTGCCAAGTCCACTTGGACCCCCACCATTGTTTGTTTTAGCTTTTCAGTTTCCTTAATTGTAGCACAATTTACTATTTTTAGCAGTTTTTTCGGGTCCTGAACTTCCATAGTCGTTTTGAGGCCCTAAACGACGTTTTTTTGGGAAAAATGGGAGCAACATGGGTCCATGTTCTTCCAAAAGTTGTAGTTCTCGGATAGATCTTTCTAACGAGATACTGTGCACGTCAAACAAAGATCGTATGCCAAAGTTACGACCCCGGAAAGTTGATGTACCAATTTACCCAAACGGGGCCCACAATTTGGTGTTTCATCTTCTAGGGTTAGATTTTCGGATGTTTAGGGTTTTTCATTGTTTCTCAACAATAAATAGGCCTTCGAGCCTCATTGTAACACAGTTCAGAGGCATGTAGCCGCCACATCTCTCCTCAGAGATAAGCTACCATCGCCCTAGCTAGTTTATTTCCATTGTTGTTTGTAAGCATATTTCAATATTTTACATTAATGAAATGAACTATTATTTCCACTTCATCTTTGTGTTTATGGTTATCTTTGTAATTTGTTGCGTTCTTGTTTACATCCGGATCAACTTGCTTGTTTATTTTTTAGTATCAACATGGTTCATTTGTAATTTTAGATGGGTAGTATTTATCTTTGTTCCACCTATAGCTAGTGTTAGTCACTAATTACAACCTGCTTGTTCATTTTGGAGTATACAACTTGTTTGAATTCAAGTTCCACTCTTGAATACTTGGCTAGTGTTAACGTGTGTGACTTCCATATATACTTTCTACTCCTCTATCTCCACTCATATTCTCACTCCATCTTATCATTGCACCAATCATTTGATATTAATTCATGGATTGTGAACCAAGTAAAAATGAAATTTATTTGTACAACGTTATGGCCCAATGCTAGCCTGACCTCTAATGGAACATAAAATATGACATGTAACATGCTTAATTCCTTCATATATGAGTGTGAAAACTTATAAAATCTTTGGAACCATAGAGAGTCGTAACCTCTCACTCCCCTACACATGATACTGAATGTTGGACTTGTTGTATCTTACACACCTTGCCCTCGTCAATATAATTTTAACCATGCATGTCATTTGATCCTTTTGGATGCCATTTGACACCATCCACATTTTTGGATTTTAATCTTATCCTTTTTTCCATACTTATGGAATGGAAAAAAAAATGGGAATTTCTCATTAATCTAAGTTCTCCAAGAGTTAATGAAATTTCCACATTAGCCAAGGAATCACCTAGTTGATTATGATGTCTCAAGACATGGTGCAATTCATATGATTGGAATTTCTTTAGAAGTCCCATTTTGTTCCTTTTTAATAATGACTTCCAAGTATAAATCTTTTGGGAGTGTTTCCCTGACCAAGCTTTGGATATTTATCCTATAATATCTAATGGTTTAAATGCTTGATATATTTTGCATTTTGGCAAACATTAACCCCAATCGTAGACTATAAGCTTCAATTTGGTTTTTGGACCTTTTTCTTAGGCCCCATGAAAAGATTGTCTATTAAATCATCAGTGGAAAGAATAACTACACCCCTTTCCCCCGTCCCCACCCTTTCGATTACTAATATTATGAGCTAATCCATTCATCAATTACTAACATCTTAAATAAATATGATTGCGATCCATGTAGGATGAAAAAATAATTAACACATGGTTGATAAATAATGTTTCAATTATATAATTACTCACGATATTTTTTATAGATTTTGAATATTCACAAGTGTTAAGGGCTACATATCATTACCTTTGTTTATTTTTATTATCTAGAGTATTATTGTCATGTAATGTATATTTATCTACATTGGATTTGTTATGTAGTATTCTTCTCGAAGGTGTACGAACATAAACCACTTTAGGTTGTGGATGGAAAACAACCCTAACAATAAAAATGGTTGTTAGACAGTGTGGATATGCAACAAATGATAGAAACAGAACTTGCCAAAGCCCTCATCTATGCAATAGAACTAGTTAAACAACAAAATGGAATAAGAAAATAAACACAAATAAATCCAATAATCCAATGGAAACCAGATATATAAAGAATATATTTTATTAAATGACACCTGTGAAAGGAACAAATAGTGTTACCAGCCCCCCTCTATGGGATGGGTTCTTTGCTATCCTCAATGTCTTAAGCTTTTGTAGAGTCTCTCTCCTCTATAATGTGTAAAACCCAACAAACAAAATGTTTGAGCTCAATGAGGATTCAAATGAAAAAGAAGATGATGTGCGACAATGATAATAATCAAAAATACAACAATGAGTGCAACAATGAAAATGATCAAAAGTGAAGAATGAATGTAAAACCCTTCTATTTATAACACAATATTAGGTTATTCTTGAATAATGGGAAATAATAAAATATTATTAACCAAATTCTAGAATTAACCATTTGGAATATTTTATTATGTTTGGTTGGAGGGAAAAAGTATTTAAACTTTTATTTAGAAATAATAAATAAATAAATGATTTATTTATCATCTCAAGAAATATGGTTAAGGAATAATAAACAAATAATGATTTATTTAAGTATTCCTAGGGGATTTAGTCAAACTTGACAATGAATAACAACTAATTAGTGATTAATTAATTATTCCTAGAGAAAATAATATAATTAATGATTTATCTGTTTATTTCTCATAACTGGGTCAAATATGACAAGGAATATTAGTTAAACAATGGTTTAATTAATTATTCCTAGAAGATAATTAAATAAATAGTGATTTATTTAAATATTCTTCATGGGTTTAATTATAAATGACTTAACAAATGTGGTTTATTAAGTAATTTCTCACAGTGAAAGCAGTTTTACTATGGTAAACTTGGCCCTACATGCTGTACTTCGACCCATTTAGTAAATTATGGCTAGATGATCAATTTTTGGTGATAAAGATTGCTCCCCAATGTATGAGCGCTAGGAGAAAAATGTATGATTGAAGTACATTGTAAGAACACAATCACTAGAAAACGAAGTGGAGTCAGAGAGAGAGAGAGAGACCAATGGAGTTGAAGCGACAAAGTATAGTGATAAAGGGGGTGAGACCAATGTAAGTCTCCTTTTATGTTGTGGTACCGGATCTCAGTGAGGTGGGGGAGGCATACCTATACGCACTGAGATAACTTAGTACAAAATAATAATGCGCCTAGGAAAATGAAGATGAGAAATAAAGTACATTCTTAATGGTACATAACATGCTGGCATAAATGGGCCAAAAAAAATACATTGTTTCCCGTATACATAATGCGCCTGGAAAAACATGAGCTGGGACTGAATACAATGACATCTGAGTACATGAGATATAATGGTCCTTCCCTCAAAAAATGGGTGGGAGGGAGGGTATAACAACCAAAGAAGTCCTGCTGAATAGGAAAGGGCTCTGTAAAACTGTATGGATCATCTGAAGGAGACATGCATGTGGCAGGAACCGAATCCATCAAATCCGCGGAACTCAATCTAAGGCTGTAGCATAATATGGAGGCATCCGTGCATGTGGGGGCTACAGGAAGGGCCACCCCCTCATGAGGTGTGAAACATGTCACACACACCCGTGAATTACTGGTACAATCTGTTGCATCACTGGACCATCATGTGTATGAATTAGGAGCATGAAACAACCAAGTCAAAGGAAAATGATGATTCCCTTTGCTTGATCTAAGGCATCGAACAAAAGTGGAAGCTGGAACCAAGATACACCACCCTCTAGGCTGTTCTTCTGGAATAGATGTGTTGATGTCAACAGAATAGGGTCTGCCATAGTGTTACAGATCCATTTGGGCACATCAAATCCAACTTGCAGATCGATACTATTAGGGCCCATCAACCCCTAATGCAGTTGTTACATGCCCTAAAGAAGTTAGTCATCAGAATGCCTCACTTCCCAAGAAGTTCCATCACTGAAAACATCCAAAAACTACCTCTAAGAAGATCAACGCAGGTAGGCCTTCATTAGGGTGTGCTGCAATGCAAACCATACACTGACAGGGTGCTATGCAGCGCACTTGGTCCCTCTTTGGCCTGCGCTAGGCGAATTTGAGCGAACTTCTGTGAGGGTTTGAAGATTCCTTATCCATTGGAAGCCTTTAGAAGTTTCTCATCCACTGACTCCTTTGAGTTCGCATTTGGATGAGGAAGGGAATTAGGAAACTTAAATCCCCTATCCCTTCTTCCATGGAACTAATTTCTAAATTTAGAAAGGCATTCATTATCACCATTGATGGCATAACCTCCTTCATTCACCTATAAAAAGATCACTCATCTAAGAGATCATGGGGCTGGAAAATATTGAGTTGTAAGGAGATGTTGGTGATATGAGATTAGAATTGATTGCAAGTATTGTAATAGTGTTGAAGTGTCTTGCTTTTCATGAGGTGAAGAGGGATTGAATTGGAAGAGTGTCACTGGATCGAGCACATATGGGTTGTAATCTTTCCTCTTATCAATAAAGTTTTCAAAACTTTTTCCTTATGCTTGTGTTATATGTTAATGCTTTCATATGTATATCATGTTCTCGATTCCATGTTATTTATAAGCAATAGATCATTATCATTTGCCTTGATGGGTTTTTGTTTCTATGTTTGTGCAGGTACTTTCCAAGCAACTTAAGTACGGAAAGGAGCAGCAAGATCGGTCAAGGGAGACAAGGAGCTAGTGAAAACTACAAGTAGGTTTCTCTTCTCTCTTGTTTTATTTATTGATTATAGAAAAGGTAGAGATTACTTTGTCTGTTGTTTCTAGACCTGCTACTAAGTCTAGAGGGTTAGGCGTTTGTCCAAGAACACTAAATATTCCTGAAACAAATTGGCGACTCCACTGGGGATCAGATTATCCATATTAGTAGCTTATCAACCTCTTAAGACATTTCTACATACTGTACTTGTGGTTGTTTATTGATTTTAGTCCTCTTTCATTGAAAATTGAGTCGAAACTGTGACAAAATTGCCTTCAGAATTTCTTACTGTCATCAGCGCAGTCTGATGAAGGACACAGTGCGCTGCAGTGCACTTCCCGCATAGATTCAATGTGATTCATCGCACTGTCTCTAACTGCTGCCTGCGCTGATCCCTTTAGGGTCAGTTTCCCATCTAGGAATTGAAATTTTTTGCCAATTTTCTCTTGTTTGAATGAGTTGCTAAATGTCAATGATGTTTTGTCTCTGAAAATAGTTTTTCATCTCCTTAATTTGGCCCTACTTAGACTAGGATTGATAAATGTTTGTTATGTATTTGCTTTATCATTTTCAATCTATAGTCAAAAGTTAGTTTTAGTCGATTGATATTTAGCGAAATAAAGTGTCATAAAATTGTCTTTTCCTTCGAAAGTTGAATTGTCGTCAAATCTTCATTCATAAAATATCAATTGGTTGACATGTGCATATGATTAGACTTTTCGTTGAAAGTGTCGCAATTCCTCATTTCTTTGAAAACGAAAGCGTCGTAGAGTCTTCCTTTCCTTGAAAAGAAATTGTTGCAAAATCATCATTTTTTATGAAAAGAGTTTGCTGATCGTTTGTGCATTAGTTTTCCTTTTTGAATCATTCACATTAAGGGAAATTGAAAAGAAATACATGCATCTTGCATTGAAATGTTTGTGTGTGCTAGATGAAATAGTGTAGGAATTTGCATTTAGATTGTGCTCTTTGCTCTTTGATCAAAAGAAATCTGATTGCTCTATCCCTAAGTAGTTAGGATTTTCATTTTTAAAATTGAATGGAAAGAATGCTTATCATGATAGTTGCATTCATAGGAATTTCAGAACACATCACGCGGTGAACTTGAAAGTCAAATTCCTAAGCAAGATCAACTTAAAATGAACATCAATTTACCTAATGGAGCATTGCCATTAACAAAAAACATTTAGTGGTTCTAGGCTAGAGACGTGTTCCGACGTCGTTATAACAAGCAATTGTTGCTAACTTGTATGCAATACATCTCGAGTGTGATACCTCATTCCACGTACGTGAGTATATCGTAGCTCATCCACGTACCTTCGGGTATATAGGGCGGTGTTACAGTACGTAAAGTATATGGGAATGCTCTCACTGTGTGGTTTTGCATTAGACAACGCTTATACGGACTGGGCCTCCACGTACCTTCGGGTATATATGGGAGGACAACACTAGGTTGCTATCCATCCTTAAGTAACCAAGTTGGCCACCTTGCAAATGTGATACACCAAACACAATATTTGGGGAGATTTCCTGCCTGTACTTCTTGGTTCGCCAGGAGGTATTTTGCAGTTCACAGTTGCCTGGTAAACCTTTTGCCTAGTTACCCCTTTTTTGTTTATTTCTTTTTTGATAATAAAATTAATCAGCAATCGTGGAGGAACATCAACCCAAACCCCGTTGTTCACGGAGAATAGCGAGCCAACCACCTTTGCCTCCCGAAGCAACACCAATTCGGACAAAGCGGTCTCGTTTAACTGAGTCTAGTACATCAAGAACTCCTGGTTCTTCATCTGGATTACCTGAAACATTTGTTTCAATAGCTATAGAGACTCCAGTTACTTCGACTATTTCTGGTACATCCGTTCCTAAAGAAGAAGTTTCACAATTACCTGAGGACATTAGCACTGATCCTAGTGAAATGGTAACCGAGGTTGTCCAACAACAAGTTGATACTCAACTTGAAATTGTTCAACAAGAAAGTGCTTTTGAACTTGAAACAGCTCAACCAGAAGTTAGTCCAGAATCTATCCCAGTTCAAATAGAAGTTACATCTGAACCTGAAGTTGTTTAGGAACCTCCCTTTGAAACTGTTGTTCATTTACCTGAACATCTGGACTTCAAATTTCAACATTCAGAAGCTGTTACCCCTTAGACATCAGTAACTGTTGAAACTACACTTTCATCAACACCAAAAATCTTTTACGGACCTGACAGTCAAGTCCTTCCACCAGGTTTGATTGCCATAGAGGAGGAATTAGTAGGAGAGTCCACACCTGGAACCCTGTTTCACTTCAGAACTGGGCTTTATCTTTACCCTACTACTCCTGATTACTTTGCTTCATCTGATCCTGCTTCCTTTCAAGTACCCGTCGAATCTTTAGGACAACTTTTGGGCCAGTTAACTATGGTTGAACAACCGTTAACATCCCAGACTGTATCATTTGATGCAGCTACAGCAGAATCTTCTGTTGTAACTCCTTCGATGTTTTCTACCACACCTGAGTCGCACCTGTATGGTGAATTGTCCATCTCGATTGGTTACCAATCATTATCAGGAACCCACTCAGGGGTTGCTTCTGCACCATGGTCATCACCCATGTCCTCAATCGGAATTTTACCTGGTTCTTCTCTAATGGGAACCCAACAGTTTGATCCTGCACATCAGTATCAGGTTGGGCAATCTGGTCAACAAAGACCTATATATCCATTAAATACTGGATTGCCACCATACGGAGAGCAATTTGCTTTTTCATCGTATCCTCCTTATTCTGGAGGAAAACCATATGGTAATTTCCCACAATATTCGAGTCAACCTAGAATTAGAGTTTGTCAATGGCAACCAGCAATGCGAACTCAAACAAGGCTTATGTATCCAACACAACCAATGCAAACTGTGTCAACTATTCCTACTACACCTGTTGTTACCACTGTAACACAATCACAAGCTGAAAATGTTGTATCTCAATCGGTACAAATTGATCCTTCTCTCTTGCAACCACAAGTTTCAAGTCAAGAGGTTCAAGTTTCTCAAGTTGTTATACAACAACCACTTGTTTCTGGAGCTCAGCAACAACCTCAGGTTAGTATACATTTATTTGGACTGACCTAGGCTTACATTGGTATTGTTGATTCACAACTAGGTCAATCTTTCATTGTTGGGCAACAACAGTTGGTGCAACAACCGTGGTTTCTGCAATTCCAACAACCCCAGTTCCAATAGTTCCAACCTCAGCTTGGACTTGGTTCACAAGCTCAACTTGGTTTTGGTCAATATCAAGCTTACCAAGGTCCTGGGAAACAAGGATTTGCAGGTTATGGATAACCACAAATTCAGTCTGGTTACCAACAAGCACCTTATGCTAGTTTTTTTCAACAACCATACCAAGGTTACCAAATGCAGATGCCGTATGTTGGTCTGCAAAGACCTATTTCACAGGAAATTCCATTATATCCTGGGTATGTTCAACCTGACTTGAATCGATAGTTGCCATTCATAGCAACTTTAGAATTACCAGATTTAAACCGGCTCACCAATGATCCAATCACATATGCACCTTGGTGGTCAGTTTTCCGCATAAGTTACCATTTGATATTTCGAAGTTTAACGGAAATCCTGGAGAAGATCCATCGAATCATGTTATGACCTTTCATTTATGGTGTTCATCCAACACTTTGAATGATGATTTGATCAGACTTCGTCTTTTCCAAAGAACACTTACTGGTCCAGCTGCTAAATGGTACATCAAATTATCGAGAGCTTATTTTGATAACTTCACCACTTTAGCCACTATCTTTTTGACCCACTTCCAGTTACCTATCAGATATGAGACTGGAACGAAGCTCTTGACCAACTTTAAATAGACTACTGCTACTCATATCTCATATCATATTCATGAGTGGCGGCGTCATCGTCGAATGGTTAAGACATATGTTCTCGATCAGCTTTTAGCTGAGTGGTTCATAAAGTCCTTGTTTCCATCAATCACCGAGGATGTGGAAAAAGGATGAGTCATCACAGAAGAGCAAGTTATTTCTCGTGCCCAATACTTAGATTTGATTTACACACAATCCGACACGCTCTATGATAAAATTCCCGATGCACCTAGACCAGCTTTCTATTCCACCACCTCCATAATCGAGTAGGGACTCTTATGCCAATGATGGCGTGATCGGTTTTTCAAGCACACAGGCGGAAAGAAGACCATCTGGTCAAACTCATGCTATTTCCAATCAAGCTACCAATGCATCAAAAAACACTCATGCCTCAGAGATTAATGCCATGTCATCTGACAAAGGCAAAAATCCAAAGCAACCAGGAGGTAAGAAAAAGGGGAAGAATAACAAAAAGAAACAAGAAAATTATATTCCAGAGAAATCATCTGATTTCTCTATTGCGGCTAGGAAACCTCGTTATCCATGTCTGATATGTAATGACGAGCATTATACAAGAGATTGTCCACATCACTTTGAGGTCTCTAAACTTTTAAAGACTTCAACCACATCAGCAGTGTTGACAGATCCGTTTCCTACCCCAGAGACACATTTGGTTGCAACTGACAATGCTTCCACATCCCAAGTACTCATGTTATCCATCACAAATCCACAAAATGATGTTTTGGTGTCAACAAGAAACAAATATTATGGAAATCTGTCGTCGTTGAATAATTAGGCCACTGATCAACCTAGTACTTCGACCTCGACTTCACCTGAAGATGTGTTGTACCTGAATTGACAATAAAACCACCTAAGGGATTTGTGCGCAAATCAACATTCAATCCTCGTGCTCGAGCAGCTCAAAACAATAATATAGTGGAGGACCTGGCTCAATCACCTTCTGTTATGTCAACACTTGAGGTGTTGCAAAACTATCCCTCCCAGAAACAAGCTTTATTGTGAATAATAGGTGGAATAGATCCTACGGATTCAAATCTTGTGGTTTTTAAACATGTAGGATATTCACCACAGTTACCAGCACAATTAGCTTTCCTAATCTAAGTAAAAACTCTCAATAAGAATGTTCACCAAACTATTATTGATGAGGGGGCATCTACTTGCATTATGTCCATGAGCTGCTGGAAAACACTTGGTTCACTGCCATTATCACGATCACCAACTACATTAAAAGCCTTTGATGGAAGAACATATACTCCATACGGGATTTTGAGTAACCTGCAAATTGAACTAGGGGGCAAGACAATTACTGTTGAAGTTGAGGTAGTTGACGGACTCCTTGATTACAACATTTTACTAGGAAGGCCTTGGGTATATGTTATGGTTGCTGTCATTTCCATGTACTTTCATACAATTGCATTTCCTTCCAAGGGTGGAATCACAATCATTGATCAACTAGCCTTATTTTCCAATAGTTCACAGGCAACGGGAAGCATTCCATTGACACATGGAAACCCACTGTCACTTCAAAGTGTTGGAGTAGGTCTCCTTAAAGATCCTTCTTTAATGGGCACTTTTACCCTCCCATCACCATTTGGTTTAGCAAAAGTGGCAAGAGTGGAGACTTGCAACATGATTTCTTCTACATCATCCGATTTTACGAGAATTTCCAACCACTTTGAAATTGATGGTCATAGTGAGGGGTTGCCGTCAGCCCCATTGAATCATCATAGCAACCAATTTTTCGGGCTTGTGCGGCAAACCCTAATCCGCAGTCAACAATCGTATGGGTAGATAGATCGTTAGAATATGGTACCTCTTCAGATCCTTTTTCACGTGTACATTCTACGGATGAAGGAATCGTCAAATCAATGATGATAGGAGAGACGCCATGGGAGGATTATCATCATCGTTCCCACATTCGAGATGACAATGAATATTATTCAGATGAACTAAATCACCCATTGATTGTTGATTTCTTGTCAAATTCTGTAAACACTGTAGATTCTGAGCATAATTTGTCCAACATAGAAGAAACAATTTCTATAAAAATTTCGACCAAGCCTAACATTATAGAAAACATTAATGTCGGCAAATCTTGTACTCCAGTGGAACTTGAAAATTACTGTGCTCTTTTTCGCTAATTTCGAGATATTTTTGCATTGTCTTACGAGGAGATGTTAGACATTGACTCAAGTATTATTAAACATGAGATTAAAATGTACCTTGATGTCAAACTAGTACGACAGTGGCTTCGACCTGTTCATCCTAAGAAAGTTGTTGCCATTAAAGCAGAGGTTGAAAAACTTTTACGTGCTGGTTTCATTTTCCTTGTACCTCTTACTGATTGGGTATCTAATATTGTTCTAGTGATGAAAAAACAAGGGACAGTTCAAGTCTGTGTCGATTATAGGTATGTAAACCAAGCATGTCCAAAAGACAATTATCCTACACCTTTTATCGACCATATTATTGACAAATGTGCCGGATGTGAAATCTTTATATTTATGGATGGATTTTCTGGCTACAATCAAATCAATATACTCCCACAGGACCAATAGAAAACCGCTTTTATTTGTCCGTGGGGCACATTCTCCTATCAAAAGTTACCTTTTGGTTTGAAGAATGCAGGGGCCACATTTCAGAGGGCGATGAATTATGCCTTCCATGACATCAAGCACATTTTTCAACCTTATCTTGATGATTTGCCTACTTATTCATGGAAACAGACTGATCACCCGCAACATTTGAGAGCAATATTCCTACTATGTCAACACTACAAGATAAGACTCAATCCACATAAATGTGTGTTTTGTGCTGGCTCTGGTCGATTTCTTGGATTCGTAGTTTCAAAAGATGGAATTCGACTTGATCCCATTAAGGTTCAGGTAATCCTTGACTTGCCTCCACCTTTAAACTTGTTATAGATACAGAGACTTCAAGGGAAGGCAAACTTTCTGAGGAGGTTCATTCCAACCTATGCTGAATTAGCTAAATGTTATACACATCTATTGAAGAAAGGGGTACCCTTCAATTGGGACCAAGTTGCGCAAGCTTATTTTAATGCTCTCAAAGATTCCCTGATTAGAGCATCAATAATGTGTGCACCAAACTATCAAAAATACTTTTGCCTGTATCTCGCCACTACAGATACAACCATTGGTATGGTTTTAGTTCAAGAAGAAAGTGGAACTAAACATCCAATTTACTATTTGAGTTGTAATCTCAACGATACAAAAAGTAAGTATTCATATGTCGAAAAGTTAGCCTTGCAGCTGTTTAAGCTGTGCAGAGATTTCGTCATTACATCCTCCTCCGTAAAACTACCATTATATCAGGTTGCAATCATATGACATACATTTTTTCACGTCAATTGCTGGGGGGCAAATATTCTAAATGGATAGTTATCTTGCAAGAGTTTGATTTGGAATTCATCAAGTCTAAATCAAAGAAATCTCTTGTCTTTGCCAAGTTACTTTGCGATCTTCCCTCATCCTCCAATGATTCAGCATTAGAAGCATCAATCTTGGATGAGTATCTGTTTCTTATCTCGTCAAATGATCCATGGTATGGAGATATACTGATCTATCTCCAGACCCAAGCTTTTCGGCCTAATACCTCTCGCTCTGAACAACGACGTACTCAATACGAAGCCAAAAATTATCTAATCATTGGTGATACACTTTATCGTCATGGTGTTGATACGATCTTACATAGGTGCCTTACTCATGAGGAGGTTAAAAAAGCTTTGAATGAGTGTCATTCAGGTGCTTGTGGGGGCATTTATCTGGTTACGCAATAGCACAGAAAATTCTACGTGCTGGTTACTTCTGGCCAACTATATTCAAAGATTGCATTCTTGCTGTCAGAAGTTGCCATGCTTGCCAGTTATTTGACCGTAAAACCAGATTACCACTTGCACCACTGCATCCAATCGTTGCTATTGGCCCATTCGCAAAATGGGGCATTGAATTTATGACATGTAACCCCACCTCGGCCGGGGGTCATGGTATATTATAGTCACCGTTGACTATTTTACCAAATGGGCCGATGCGATGCCAACATTGAACAACAGTGGCGAAACGACTGCTCTGTTTTTTTTCAACCATGTGGTTGTCAGGTTTGGTGTACCACAAGCTATAGTTACAAATCATGGGTCACATTTTCGCAATCACATGATGGTTGAATTAACTACCAAATTAGGATTGTCACATGATAATTCTACTCGATACTACCTGCAAGCTAATGGACAAGTTGAGGCTATCAATAAAGTCCTTAAGCACATGTTACAAAAAATGATTGGAGTTCATAAAAGGAATTAGCATTTAATCTTGTACTCAGCTTTGTGGGCATATCGAACCTCGGTGAGAAATGCGACCGGACCTTTTCAGTTGGTGTATGGTTTGGAAGCAGTCTTACCAATCCAATGTGAAATCTCGTCTCTCAAACTCGCGATTACCTGCTACCTAACACTTCTGAAGAAGAAGCGCATTTCTTGGAGTTAATCCATCTGGATGAAACCCGTTGTGATGTCGCAATGGCTAACAAGGCACATAAAAAATGCATCAAGGCGCAATATGATAAAAATGTTAAGCCTCGTGTCTTCTCAGAAGGTGACCTAGTCTTGCTTTATGATCAGGATCCTGATAAACTTGGAGCAAGAAAATTTGAACCGCTATGGATGGGCCCTTATATTGTTAAACGTGTGTTGATGAAAGGTGCCTATGAGCTAGTGGACTATGATGGGATTCCATTGTGGCAGCCTCGAAACGGGTTGTACCTTAAATGTTACTATGCTTAGTTGAGTGTAGTAAAACTCACTGTATATATGCTTTGATTGCATTTGTGTGTGTGTTTCTTTTAGATTTTTTATTTGGTTAGTAATCCACTTCGCATTTGTTGTAGATGTTGAAATTTTCAGAACCATTTGTTGGTTATGCCGATGGAGCTAGTCGTAGTACGCAGAATTTATCTTCTGCAGCATGGGCCATTTTCGCTCCAAGCAGCGAGTTAGTGAGTTTTAGAGGGATATGTATTGGATGATCGACAAACAATATCGCTGAGTATAATGCATTGATTGAACTCCTCTCTGATGCCATTTCACTTGGCATATGCCGAATCATCATTAGGCTAGACTCACAACTTGTCGTACTACAACTTACTGGCGTCTATACCATCCGAAACCCAACAATTCATCACATGTTCCTTAGAGTTCATATTTTGGAAAGGTATTTTGAGTTTATTCAATATCAACATATTTCCAGAAATCTAAACACATTAACTGATTCTCTAGCAAACTATGTGTTAAATAGACATTTGCGACATTTGTAAAGTAAACATTTTCAATTCACATCATCATTTGAATCAGATTGCATCACTTAACCATAATAAAACTCTGAAAGTAAAATAGATAGTTGTATATAAGTTTGTACAAATAGTTTGTGTCCAAGACAAAAATTGGTCACCTGACTAAAAAAAACTCTAAAATGTATGCAAAAAATATCCAAAGTAGACTAGTGCTGCTCATGATAACAGGTCATAGCTTGTGCTATCATGCATAGGAGTCTCATCCAACGACTCGACACACCAATGGTGTGGTGCTGCAATCGCATAGGTAACTCCTCGATCCGGACATTTGGAATACCTAGGGTCAAACCCTCTATGTGATCCTGTAGCTCAGCCAATGTCTCTGCTAAATCCAAGTCTCGAAGAACTACTCTACCAACAGCTCTCTGTGCCGGCACACCTACCTCTCATTGGTGTCCCACAGGTCAAACAGATCCAACATCTGCATGCATACAAAAAATGTTTGTTTAGTCTTGGCAATAATAAAAAAACACAAAAAAAGAGTAGAAACTTTGAAAAGAAAAACACTTTGGTCAAACAATTTACCAATAGCACTCCACTGCGCTCCAACCAGTAACATCAGATCTGGATCACCACGAAATCCATTCTTGAATATGGATATTCTGCGAAGGCCATCTCCTGTCGGTCAAACCACTCAAAGAAAGCAGGGGTAAACGAGATCAATGACTGGCCAACATGCCTAGCCATAAGATCTACCCACTTTTGCATCTGTGGGTCTCTAAGTCCAGGTACTCCCAGTGAGATGTGTTGTGGCTGCATGAGTGGAATTCTCTCCAAGGCAAAAGAAATCAAGATAGACCCATAACCAAAATTTTTTGTCTTTCCATTCTTTACCTTGGTCAATTGTTCTTTCATGGATAAAAGAACTGCCTCACACTAGTTGAACACTTTTGGCTCCAAACACTCTAAAGCATATTGCATATATGACCTATTTTCCAAGTGTAAAGTTGCACTGCCAGCCAGTTTGGTGAGGGTAAAAAGGATTGTTCTCAACAGTAAATCACTAACATCCCTGATGTTGATCTTTCCGTCTCTGCTAGGTTGAGCTCCTTCTCGACAGAACTATTGTATATAATCTCTCACTAATTCACCTCCTCTGGTAAATCCTGATAATGAGATGGGGGCACCTCGCCTCGATAGTCCAGTTAGAAAGTAAATATCATCGATGGTAAAGGGGATCATTTTGCCCCTAATGTGAAAGACTTGATCGGTAGGATCCCAAGAACGAAGAAGGAACTGTAAAATCTCAATTTGTTGCCGCATACTGGATAATCAAGAATACTTCAGTAACCCACAATTCCTTAGGGCATCAACTGTTCCCTGATTATTTAGGGAAACCATGTCTTCTTCTTCATGCTCTTGTTCTCTCCATATAATCACTATTTTGATCCGATGAATGTCTGAAATGCAACCATTAGACAAATTAGGATCCTTTTTTCGCAAAAAAATGTGGAAAATTTGGGAGAAAAAAATGTCAAAATTTGGTTTTTGCACCCATCGCACCCCTCCCTTAGAGACAGTGCGTTGTAATGCATACAGCCTTCTAGGTGTGTGTAATGCAGCGCACCTTTCGATATTGAAAGGGTGCGCTGATCCAGAGTGCGAAAAATGAAACCCTAGGGGCCTCAAAAACCAAATTTTTTTGCTTAAAACTGAAAATAAATGGAATAAAATGAAAGAGAACAGGGATAGCTCCTACCTGGTCCAGACGGCACGAGAAACGGTCCACTGAATCCTCCGCAATCAGCTAGTGAACTTTGAGGTAAAAAACTGCTCTAGAGCACCAAAGTCAAAGGGTAAAAGTGAAATGGTAAAAATGAATAATAAAACTTGTTTTTATGTTTATTTCTTGCATGTTAATCGAGTAAACATTGGTTTTTATTCATTTTATCCATGAACATGTATTTTTAATCCTCTTTGATGGATTTTTGAGCAGGTTTAACAGCTGAAAGCAGAATTCAATGTGCTCAAGTGTAAATTGAACATCTTTGACCACAAAGCAAACTTTTTTTCTCTTTTTCAAGCTTTGTTGAAAACGAAAAAGGAACCCCCTTAGAAACCTCTTTAAACTCTTTTTAGACTCTCTAAATATGAAAAGATTGTCGAGCGCTTGTCTATTCCAGCTCGTTAAAGGATTGGAAACAATATATCTCTTGTATTATTTTACGCTTTTTCAAACTTGAGAGATTATTTTATGAAAAAGAGCTTATGGATTTTCCTTTTCGTCCCTTTTCAAACTCTCTAAATATAAAAAGGACTGAGTTGTCTTTGTCGTTAAACTCGTTAAAAACATAAAATAGCGACAAGCTTGTCCATCTAGACAAGGCCGAGTTTCACCTTCTCTAGACTCGTTAAAGCATCAAATAGTGATGGATTCGCCCAAAGGGTGAAATTATACAACAAGCATATGTTATCCTCCTCAAGCTTGATAAAAAATAAAGAGGTACTGGTCAGCAATGATTGGGGAAAAAGGGAAAAAGCCGAGAAAACTTTATGGTAGCAAGTCGCTCTTGAACATGACACTTTCACTTCATCTCCGTGACTATTTGGGTTGGGTTATCTGCTTGATGGTTATCACACCGTTGGTCTATCATACCATCCATTACTTGGTTTTGGGTCAATGCTGCCAATTCATTCAGTGTCGCCGATATGTTCAAGAGAAGTCATTCAGTTCAAAACTTCATCCTTTGCAATACCGTAAACCTTCATTTTCATGACCGCCATCCCTGAACCTTGTGTCGTCAGTCATCTCCAAAATCATTTATCTCATTTCATGTCGTAGATGTGGGATACATCAAGGCCCTCCTGCGACGAGTTGCTTCTTGTCAACATCAACACATCATCCAAGAAGTTAACTTAGAAACACCCCTTCAGTACCTTGAAGCTTGCATACATCAATGGCAGGTCTCTCGCTTCCGGAGATAGGTTGACATCAATGGCCTTCGACCGAAAGACTTTGTATGGTGTTCGACATCAAATCATTAATTCACACCATGCAAAATGTACTGTAGTACCTTGAGGGTCATTAACATCATCAGTGATCCCTCTCACGTCTTTTAACGGCTTAAATCATTGGTTAGTAATCAGACGATGTATTTCCATGTTCGACTTCAGAACATCTATTCATATGGTTAGACTTGTACTTGAGAAAAATATTGAATGAGATTGAAGACCTCAGATCTAGTTTCATCCATCCGGGCTGCGATATTTTCAGGAGTACTAAATCAAATGTACAATGGCCTTACATTCATGGTCAACCATTCATGGGTCTATATTTGTACATAATGAAAGTTTATAAGTTGAGCATGGGTATGCCTTCCCTCAGCTAGTTCATGAGAAAGATCAAATTATCATGATATATGTATTGTAATTGATGCAGGTCACCTTCTGTTTCGAAACCTCCTCTCCTCGTGATAAAACATTTCACCCAACATATATATTTACGACTTCATGCTTTAGGGGGCAACTGTTACAAATCCATTTGGGCACATCAACTCCAACTTGCAGATCAATACTATTAGGGCCCATCAACCCCTAATGCAGTTGTTACATTCCCTAAAGAAGTTAGTCATCAGAATGTCTCACTTCCCAAGAAGTTCCATCACTGAAAACATCCAAAAACTACCTCTAAGAAGATCAGCACAAGTAGACCTTCATTAGGGTGCGTTTCAATGCAAACCATACACTGACAGGGTTCTATGCAGTGCACTTGGTCCCTCTTTGGCTTACGTTGGGCGAATTTGAGTGAACTTCTGTGAGGGTTTGAAGATTCCTTATCCATTGGAAGCCTCTAGAAGTTTCTCAATGCCACCTATTCCTTTGAGTTCGCATTTGGATGAGGAAGGGAATTAGGAAATGCCAATCCCCTATCCCTTCTTCCATGGAACTGATTTCTAAATTTAGAACTGCATTCATTATGACCATTGATGGCATAAACTCCTTCATTCACCTATAAAAAGATCACTCATCTAAGAGATCAGGGGGCTGGAAAATATTGAGTTGTAAGGAGATGTTGGTGATATGAGATTAGAATTGATTGCAAGTATCGTAATAGTGTTGAAGTGTCTTTCTTGTCATGAGGTGACGAGTGATTGAATTGGAAGAGTGTCACTGGATCGAGCACATATGGGTTGTAATCTTTCTTCTTATCAATAAAGTTTTCAAAACTTTTTCCTTATGCTTGTGTTATATGTTAATGCTTTCATATGTATATCATGTTCTCGAGTCCATGTTATTTATAAGCAATAGATCATTATCATTTTCCTTGATGGGTTTTTGTTTCTGTGTTTGTGCAGGTACTTTCCAAGCGGCTTAAGTACGGAAAGGAGCAGCAAGATCGATCAAGGGATACAAGGAGATAGCGAAAACTAAAAGTAGGTTTCTCTTCTCTCTTGTTTTATCTATTGATTATAGAAAAGGTAGAGATTACTTTGTCTATTGTTTCTAGACCTACTGCTAAGTCTAGAGGGTTAGGCGTTTGTCCAAGAACACTAAATATTCCCGAAACACATAGGTGAGGCAATGAGGATCTCGAACTAAGGCACGTAGGAAAATAGTAATGTGACTGATGGACTGACACTATGGAAAATTTAGAAAATGGGACTAAGGGACAAATAGACGACTTCCCTTGTTAGAGCATAAAGTGCATGGTTGACCTGGCAACGACTGACACGACTCCAGAGGGGATGGTGGACAGTATGACTGAAGGCCAAAATGGGCAACATAGCATGAATGGTATGAAAATATGGATGGAATTCTATGACATGATATAATGGGATGTGAAACGGACTCCATGGATGCAAAGGTGACTCATCGTAGATGCTCTAAATAAGGGTGACTTAATGATGCTGCCACATAGAATAGGCCCGGTGGGGACCATGAAAACATGAGATGATGCAACCTACCTATTGACAGTGCTGGACCCCCCAACATGTAAGGGGATCTCCCCAGTAAGAAGTCCCAATTAGACCTCAGACCGTTTGGTGTAGGAGTCCCAGCAGTGGGTCGTACGATAATGCCTTGACCACGATTTCACACAGAGGAAAGTAAGATGTCCTTGTTGGTAGCAAGGGTGTGACAACTATAGTAAGTCAAGGAAGGTGCATCAGAGGTTCTAACACTCTGAGGGTGAGGTGAGTGCGCCCCTTAAAAACCTGTAATAATACGCAACTTGGAAGGGAACACACGAGCGAAGATGCATCACAAGCTGGAAAGCAAGTTAGCAAGCAATCCAAAGTGATGGTTAAACCAATAACACATTTTAGAAAGATTCATACATACTTATACAGAATAGTCCATACATCCATGCACGAGCAAACAAATATATGTAGCATTTAGAGTAAACCAGATAGCATAGAATACAATACAACATATGCATGAAATGTGCTGGCTTTGTTATATTAAGAAGTGTAAGTTCCAATCATACAATACATCCATGTCTAACCACTAGTTCCGACAGCGGAACGTTACAGCCACAACCACCTGCTCCTCCAAAGAGATATACTAGCTCTGCGCAGTGGAGAAGCCAAGGCTTGTTACAATATTGTCCAAGCTCTCTCCAAGATAGTCTTATTGGAAGCTTGGCTGACCAAAAGCCTTTACAATGAGTTATGAGGGTCTATTTATAGCAAAGGGTGGGGTGACCCTTGACATTCCCCTTTGTGATAGTTCATCTACCCTCATGACTCTTCATCTACTCTATGGCTGTTACATCCAACTATCGACACTTGAACTTCCACTTGACAAGACATTACATTACAATGCACATGTGCTCATGTGAAACAAAATGGCTTGAGAAAGCCATGCAAGACATCATTGACACTCGGTCCGTTGTGGTGAGACCAACTCTTTGACATTCTTGTGATGTGTTTGGTCAATTTAGTGTATTCTAAATTGCTATTTAAAATGTCAATTCGGGATTCGTAAATTGACGAAATGAAGTGTACTATATGTACTAGATAACCGTTTCCTTAGTCTTTTTTCATTTTTGAGTTTTCTAGTTTGTTTTTGGATTTATCTTTTCCTAATGTGTGATGGCGAAAATGAAAGTTAAGTGTGGATGGTGATGGTGATTTCTACAGTGATTTCCCCAAACTTAAAAGTGATCAAAGAGAAAGCTTTAAAAAAACTGTAATGAAATCAATTCTTAAGAGGAAGTAAATGTATTAAACAGTGAACTAATGACAATGGCCCAGTATCCTTGCTGCTGAATGAAAAGAAAGTAAAAACTGAACTTAAAGAAACCCAAATTAAAAGCAAAGCAACTAATTCACACTACTTCAACTCTTCAGATCCTTTACCCTTCAGCTCAATCTACCTTGTGGGAAGCAATCATGAACAAGTAAAGTAATATGATATCTAAATGGCAAGAAATTAAATTGCATAAAAGAAACTAATCACACTACTTCAACTCTTCAGATCCTTTACCCTTCAGATCAATCTACCTTATGGGAAGCAATCATGAATAAGTCTAAGCAATATGATAACTAAGTGGCAAGAAATTAAACTGCATAAAGGAAACTAATCACACTACTTCAACTCTTCAGATCCTTTACCCTTCAGCTCAATCTACCTTGTGGGAAGCAATCATGAACAAGTTTAAGCAATATGATAACTAAATCACACTACAATAAGTAATATTCTGATTCCTTACTAATAGAGTCACTTGACTATAGAAAGAAACCATAAACAAATGAGTAGTATGATGTCTAAGTAGCAGAAAAAGAAATAAGCAAATCACAACTTGAAAAAGGACAGTGCTGGAATTAAACTTCAGAAAATGGAAATTAGCAGGAAGGACAAGATGATCTCATATGTCAATAGTTATCAAAAAGATGAAAATTTGCTCGGGCTGCCTAAAAAAACCTGCAAAAAAACGGTGATCAGCTGACAGCTATAAGAAAACAAAAGTGAAAATATAAACAGCAGTGAATTAAAACATCAAAACAACATGTTATATACAAGCTAGTAATTATAAAAACAGAAACATAATAAAATCAAATGACAACTATACAGGGCTTTAGTGCATAGGGGCCCTCTGCCACCTCAACCAGTCAACGAACAGTTACAAGAACGAGCTCAAGAAAGTAGTCTTCTCATGTATTAAAGCAGCAACAACATATAAAACAGAGTACAGTGGGGTGACAATAGAAAACAGTTCAAAAATTACATTCCAAAAAGCTTTTTTACAGCGTTCATCAACGCATTATTTATAATGAAAAAGTGCTGAACTGACTAACTGAATCCTATGCTATTAACTGCGTTGCCAAAGACACGTAGATCTCCTCAGCCGAGATCTAGCGTAACTGTCATCATGCCTATTAAATCTTCGGAGTGGTAGCTGTTGGATTCAGGTTACGGGGATGATCTCCAGGTGTGCCGATGTCTCCGTGGGTTGAGGACTGGGCCACGTAAACTCTCACGTGCTCCAAACAGAGATGTGCCACCGCTAAATACCTTGGTTGGCTTTGCCTTTGACCCTCGTTGACCGTGACCTTCTATGGATGATTTGGCAGATTTGAAGGGACACGTTCCATGTACCCATCACCTGTAGCTTGCCCATGTGGCTCGTTTCTTCATAGGACACCTGTAGCATAGCTTTTAACAAAATAGCTGCGGAATCCTGTGCTGGCTGCGGAAACCTGTGCTGGCTGCGGAAACTGACAAGTTTCCGCAGTTGCCTGAACAAAAATCTAAACCAAACAACAGTCATAAGCATAGTTAGAAAACCATGTCAGAAGCTCTTTTTAGACTATAATGCAATGATTTAACATCTTGATGGATGAAGTAAGTGGGAAAAAGAAGGCTGAGAGGGTGTATAGGAAGATGCAGGTTTGAGGCTCAACATACCCCCACTGTGAAGGTGTTGCATGTCCTCATGCAACCAAAATTTAGTTATTTCCCTCTAATCCATATGCTCTGAGGCTTCTGCTAGGACATCTAGCCCTCTTTTCTTCTTCTTTGATGCTAACACCATCCTTGGTTTCCTGACTAGACATTTGAACTTGAGATTAATCAATGCTCTACTTAACTTTTTGCACTTCTTCTTCAATTTCCTGTTTTTCTTTTGCCACAGTCCTAAATGGAGCATAGTGTTATCATGGACAATCTTGTCTACTTTACTCTGCTCTTTGAGTGCTTCATTTTCCTGTTTGATATGCCTATTTAGGACTTCTAGTTCAAATACTTCTGTTTCAAAGACTGAACTTGTGCATCTAGTGGCAGAGTGGTACTTGGTCCTACAGCTGATTGTTCTAAGGACTCCAGGTAGTTATATGCCTCTTGCTGATTAGGATCTACCTCAGGTGTCTTTCTCGGACTGGGCTCAAAATCTGGTGGAGGAGGAGGACTGTTCTCTATTTCCGGCCGAAAAGGGATTTCATCATGTGGAGTACTTGATTCAATGCTTGGCTGGGCTGGAGATTTCTCAATTGTCTCTTCACCTAAATCAATAAAGTGAGACTGTTTTTCTTGGGTTTTATTCACTTTTCCTTTTAGCCTAGTGCTCCTCCTTAAGTATGGACTAGTACTCTTCTCTTGTGCACTCTGTTTTCCTTTTTGCTTTTTCTTTGCTATAGCAACAACTTGAAGATGTACTAATCTTTCTGACAGAGGTTGATAATCCTCCTCTATGGATTGCTCAGGGGATGGATAGACTTCTTGAATGGTTCTTTTGCCTTTTTCTTTCTTCTGTTTCTTATTTTTAGCTCTATCTTCTTCTTCTTTTTGGACAGTTTCTTGAATTTCTATTGTAGGGGAGTCTTGGACTGTAATGTTCTTTTCTTTCCTCCTATTTTTCCTTGGAATTTTTGGTGGACTGCTTCCAGAGGCCTCAGACGGCTCTTGGAAGTAGTTTCTTGTCAAAAATTGCTCCCAAGTATCCTTAGTTTTCTTTAACTGGTCCTCAATAAGAATTTTTATGAATCCATGATGGTAGAGATGAGATTCAATGTTGCCTATGTGTTTTTGAACTGTAAAACTCATCTTTTTCAAACTCAATAACAGAAAATGAGGCAAATTAAGATGATACATATACATAAGTCTAACATGATACATATACATAAGTCTAACATGATACATATACATAGAACCAAAACGACCTTCACATGTGATAAATTTCTGGATGACTAACAGTAGACTAGACCATTCCTCTTTTAGTGCATGAACAGGGATGCCTCTTGTAAATACGGTGGTATCCATACCTTGGTTTTGTAGCATGATTCTCCATATTTGATCGTCCACACTTCTATTTTTAAACCACCTTTCACCTTCTTGAGGTAGGCCTGTGGCAGCTGCTACTGTGGCCTTAGTCACTGTAAACTTTAAGTCTCCAATCTCCACTGTTTGTCCATCAAAAGACCGCGCAAAAGCTTTCGTCACCTCCTTGTTATGCCCTTTAAACTTTTGGATAAATCGTAGCCATCTGGCTTTCTTCAGCAATTCCTTAGTTTGAGGATAACCCTCCAAGTATTTCGGTCCTTCTGGCTCGGATCTCAGTAATTTTCCCATCTGCTGTTTTAAATTCCAACTGAGAGTTCTTCTGCGTGTGAGGTTTAAAAAAAAAAACGGCTCTGTTACAGGGTTTAGGATAGACTATAGTGACTGCAGTCGGGGTTTTAGGATGACTGTAGTGACTGCAGTCGGAAATGGAGAACAAACTGTAGTGGCAGTACCCGAATTACCGGAGGAACAGAGGGTGAGCAGCAGTGAGCAAGTTCAAAATAAAATGCGGATGCATGCGAGAGGTATGGTATTAGTGGAGTAGTAAACGAATGGAATTGGATTGATGACTGTGTATGAAATTTTTACACGTCTCAATAGACGGCTGTGGAAATTACGGCTAAGAAGAACCATAACACAATAGGTCAGGTCTCAAGAGTACGGGTAATAAATAGAAGTGCAGTCAGTCTTGAGTTTAAACTCAGAATAATCATGAGACCGTTGGAGAAATGAATGTAAGGTGTGTGGAGTGATATCGTGGAATAGGAGTGGTAGTGGAGCTATCGTATCAAATCATTGCACATAGTAGAACTTGTTATGGTTTGATAACTATGCGTAATTATGACTTGAATTGTTATTTGATAAAGATTTTTGATCATACCTTTGGAAACTTTGTCAATTTTTCCTCAAGGCTTCTAACCAATTGCTCTTCCTTGATGTCTTGGAGATGCCCCATGTCTTTAGCTCAATTACACCTGCATTTCATGATTATGGCACTAACAATTGACTGTAAATTTGAAAACAGAGTGATGCTGGCTGCGGAAATCGTTTCTGGCTGCGGAAACTGCTTCTGGCTGCGGAAACGGTGTCCAGCTGCGGAAACTGAGACAACACCCCCTTAACTGCACAAAGATAGTTAGAGAAGAACTAACTGAATGAAAATAGTCCTGGACTTTTATTGATGAAGTGAAATGGAATGAGTGGAATGAAATGAAAATGAAGTGGAGTGAAGTGAAATGGTAATGAGAGTGAGATGGAGGTGAAGTGAGATGGAAAATGAAATGGAGTGAAGATGGAAAGAGGAGGAGAGGAGATTTTTTTTTGGAAAATATAGAGTGTCAGGTGTCCCTAATTTTCACTCTACATTTTCTGTATAAGACTGCCAATCTATGATTGGTTTTCAAGCTTATACGATTTTTTTTTCTCTTTTTTTATTTTTTTTACTGAAATAAACAAAGACTAGGCTGATGGGGGAGAAGGATTCTTCTCCACCAGCCTTATTGCAGAATTCTCCTGGAACATTTTGACAAATTCCTCTTTTGAGAGTGGCTTATGATAAATTTTCAATCGGTGGCAATTCACAATGAGAGGAGTTTGAAATTCATCAATAGTCTTGATTCTTACCGCTCCATTGTTAAATACTTTGTCAATCTCATATGGCCCAAGCCAATGAGTCTGAAATTTTCCTTTGAAGTCTTTAAACTTGGAATCAAATAGTAACGCCCAATCTCCTTCTTGAAACTTTCTCTCTTTGATGTATCTGTCATGCCACTTAGCTCTTTGATGTTGAACTAGATCAGTCCTTAAAATTGCATCTTGTCTGATCTCATCTAGCTCATTCAGCTGCTCCATTCTGTGCTTTTGGGCTTCTGATAGATTCATCCCCAACTGGACTGCCATCTTGAAAGTATTGATTTGAAACTCAATGGGGAGCAGGACCTCCTTCCCATAAACAAGTTCATAGGGAGAATGTCCTATTGTATTCCTCCATGTAGTTCTGTAGGCCCATAAGGCTTCAGGAAGCCTTTCTGCCCAATATTTTCTGTGTAGATGAACAGTTTTGGTGATGATGCTTTCAAGAACTTTGTTTGTAGATTCCACTTGGCCATTTGCTTGTGGATGGTAAGGAGTAGATTTTCTATGCTTGATTTTATATTCTTCCATCAGCTTCTCCATCAAGTTAGATGTAAATTGACTTCCCTGGTCTGTCACAATTTCTCTTGGGACACCAAAATGAGTAAAAATATCCTCAAAAAGAAATTGAACAACTAAATTTTCAGTGGCAGAAGGCAATGCTTTGGCTTCTACCCATTTAGTGACATAATCAGTGATCCGAATGGAAAATGGCATCAACCCATGGTACTCATCCACCCATATTATTCATCGACCCATGGAATTTACCCATGGTATTGTAAATGGCACCCGCCCGTGGTATTGTAAAATCCACCCATGGTATTCATTCACCCCTGGAATTTACCCATGGTATTGTAAATGACATCCACCCGTGGTATTGTAAAATCCACCCTTGGTATTCATTCATCCATGGAATTGACCCGTGGTATTGTAACTGAGAAATACTATAAGTAACAAGTCACATTTTGTAAAAGGACAGATTGTCCGCCACAATGTAGCCTTTACAGTTTAGAGGCATGTAGCCACACATCTCTTCTCAAAGATAAGCTACCATCGCCTTAGCTGGTTTATTTCCATTACTATTCTAAATAAAAGTTTCTTTGTGGTTTTGTTTATTGGGCATTCTCCTTATTTTTCTTCTAGCAATGCAAGTTTTCAAATCTTGGGGGTCTCTCCCCCCAAGATCCATTTTAATCTTTTAGATCTTGGGGGCTCCTCCCAAGATCCAGATCATTGGTATCAGAGCAGGTTATGATTCCATTGGAATGAGGGTTTCATGCATATTTCAGTCTCAATTTTTTTTGTAGGATTTTTTTTTTTTGGGCGGCGACTTTTCAGATCAGATCTGAAACATTTGGTACAAAATTTACAAAAACAAATACCAGATCTAGATTCCTCTCGAAAAATCACCCAATTTCAAAAAAAATGGGTCGAATCGGAGTTCGGATGTGGGAGATATCGCTGATTTAAAATCAGCTATTTTATCATAATTTTTGTGACAACGGAACTGTTGCAGCGCGAATCTGAGATCTCAGAGTGCCGAAATAAGGATTTCCATCACATGGAAGATGCAAAATGGTCCTTCTGCTTCTAAAAACATGTTATAATAAATATTCTGAGTTATATTGGCCGAGTTATGTCCATTTTAACTTGGAGCAGCATTCGGAGTGGGTTTCCATTGGAGACGTGCCCTCCCACCCCACTTTAGTAGGCACCTGCTTCACATTCATCAGTTTCAACATAGCAGCATTCGGCTTGGGTTATTTGGAGACATGCCCTCCCACCCTAGGCTATGTAGGCACCTGCTACTTCATCAGCAACCACCATCATGGTTATGGGTCAACCGCATAAAATCCTTGTCATCGAAGTCCATTTGCTAGGCCGCACACTGTCAGAATCACAGTTGGTCACAAGCATTACAGGGTATCTCTATCCTCGGATCTTCGTTTAATAGGGTTTTGGGTTAACCACATAAAACCCTTATCTTCAGTGGCTCTTCATATTCAACAGAGGCTTTGCAGGAGGGAACTTTACGCAATGGGGACCATTTCTTCTTAAGGAGGGAGGAATGATCCGAATGGAAAATGGCATCAACCCATGGTACTCATCCACCCATATTATTCATCGACCCATGGAATTTACCCATGGTATTGTAAATGGCACCCGCCCGTGGTATTGTAAAATCCACCCATGGTATTCATTCACCCCTGGAATTTACCCATGGTATTGTAAATGGCATCCGCCCGTGGTATTGTAAAATCCACCCTTGGTATTCATTCATCCATGGAATTGACCCGTGGTATTGTAACTGAGAAATACTATAAGTAACAAGTCACATTTTGTAAAAGGACAGATTGTCCACCACAATGTAGCCTTTACAGTTCAGAGGCATGTAGCCACACATCTCTTCTCAGAGATAAGCTACCATCGCCTTAGCTGGTTTATTTCCATTACTATTCTAAATAAAAGTTTCTTTGTGGTTTTGTTTATTGGGCATTCTCCTTATTTTTCTTCTAGCAATGCAAGTTTTCAGATATTGGGGGTCTCTCCCCCCAAGATCCATTTTAATCTTTTAGATCTTGGGGGCCTCCTCCCAAGATCCAGATCAATCAGTGCATACCAATATATACTTCTTTTGTTTAGATGGTGGATTAATGGGTCCAATGAAATCTAAAGGTACCTGTGGTTGTAATGGCATTTCATTTGAAAGAGTCGGTGTTATAGACATTTTGTGCCTTACAGCATTGAGCATGAAATGTCCATAATCTAAGGGATCCAAAGTCTCTAAACATGTTGTTCCTACCCCTAGAGGAACAAGGCTAACAAACCACAGCAATTCACAGAAGTTCTCCACCAGAAACTGCTCAAAACAAGTCAATTCAGGATCATGTCAATGGCTCCACTGCCTGTCTGCGCTGAATGTCAATGGCTACACTGGCTACCTGCGCTGAATGTCAAAGCCAACACTGGCTACCTGCGCTGAGCGAGAGTGGACATGTGGCAAGCTCATTTCTCAAGGTGTCAAAACCCAGGAAGCTTCCAAAATGACACTTGCCTCAGGGAATTCGACTGGTGATGAGTAAGAGGTTCCAAATCTCCAAGTGGAAGCAAGAACCTCCAAGTGGAATCAAGAACTGATAGAGGGAGAGGACACTAGTCAGATCTCAAGCTGACTCATCCTCTCTCCAAACATCTATATATGGATCTCTCCTCCATGAGATCTAGAGGCTGGAATTTTGTTATTGCAAAGAATTGCTGTTGGTTTGAGATTGGAATCATTGGTGCTTAATGCTTTGAAGGGAGGTGAAGATAGGAATTCCATTTTGCTGGGAAGGAGATGCTGGATTGGAGCCCTCTGGGTTGTATCTCTTCCTGAACCTTGTTATTCATCAATAAAGCTATCTTGGTTTCTCCTATATACTGATGTATCTTTGATGTATGATTGCATTAGTATGTTTAGTTTACTTCTAATCCTGAACTAGTTATGATTATGAATCTATGTCTTTGTGTAGCGTTCTTCTCTTGTGATCTTGCAGAGACCTGTTGAAGCTGGGCGAGCGAGAAGACAAGTAGCTGGGAACTCCCAAAGAAAAGAGAAACCGGATCGAGGGACAAACGGAAGACACCGGTTAGTCCATCCATCTCTCTTCATTCTTAATTCATAAAGGAAGAATACTAGAATAGCTGTCTCTGTTTGTTGCTAAGGCACTGTCACACCTTAGGTGGATAGGATTGTCCTGCATAGGCATTTTTCCCCACAACAAATTGGCGACTCCGCTGGGGAATTTGTTTTAGTCATTTTATTTGTGTTTCTATCATTGTTTGTTTCATAGACTCAACAGCAACAATCGAACTGCTTCTGCTATTCTCAGTTGCAAAGTAGACAGTTGCTGCCTTGATCCAATCACTGGATTTGTCTATGATCTGAACAATGGACTCACAAATGACTTGATGATCCTTTGTGATAGATCTTAGTACCCCCTCGAAGCATCCCTTTGATTGTACCTTGCTTGTGTTTTTGATTTGGCCTGAAACCGTTGATTATTTAGCAAACTGTGACCCAGAACCCAGTGAGAAACGCGAGTTTCTCCTTCAGCGCGACCACTGTGAAGGCATTCTGCATTTCAACGCAGGTCCCGTGAAGGCTACCTGCGCTGAATGTCAAAACCACAGTGTTGAGGTTGCGCTGAACCAGTTTGGCCTTGTGCAGCTGGGGTTCTCTGCTCTCTGTTGCCCTGTTTTGATCTCTGTTTTTTGCAGCCTGTAACCAGCATAGGTACCAGTCTGATAACTCCTTTTCTCTGCTTAAATTCCGCCTCCTTTTGTACAAAAAGACTGTGAGTGTTTTTATGTGTTTGTGGCGTCATTTACAGTTTTCCTTTGCATGAGTGAAATAAACATTCTGTAGCCCTTGATTCAGATCTGTTGATTGTGATCTTAGGAGAGAGTTCATTGGCTGTTTACAGTTGATTATACATTTGCTTTTGCTTATTGGTTTGAGTTTGTCTCTTTTAAGTGTTGAAACAAGTATTCATTTCGAAAGTCGTAAAGTGCTGTATTCTCTTCTACCCTTTCTGATTTCGAAAAAGTAAATTTGTCTGTAACTGTCATTTAAAAGCAAATTCAAAGTTGTACAAAAAGCTTTCTTTGTAGGCATCAATACTAAGAGAGCGGAAAACAAACACCTGCATTGTGCATTTGCATTTTGATAGTTTGCATACTTGATTTAGGAAAAGTGCATTAGAGTGTGCTGATTGCTCTTTGAGAAAAGATGGTGTCTTTCTTTTCCCTTAGTAGCTAGGATTTTCAAAGTTGAAAAGATATAAAGCTTGCTTATCATCTTTAGACTGCATTTAGGAATTGTATCATACATCTCGTGGTGATCCAGAAAGGCAAACTTCTAAAAAGATCAACTTAAAATAAACTGAATGAACTTAACAACGCTTTGCAACATAACACACAACATAGAGGTCTAGGCTAGAGACGTGTTCCGGCGTCGTTAAGCCTGGTGACTGTCAATCTCGTGGAAGGTGGGTGATTCCTCCTGAGGGACGATAGCGCCAGTACGGATTGTGCTCCCACGTACCGTCGCGTATATATTGGGAGACCCCTATAGGAATTTAACCTTTATCCTTAGGAAGCCGTGTCAGCCGCCCTACTGATCGCAATGCACTGAACACAGCATTCAGGAAGATCGACCGCTCATACCCTAAAAAGTATTCTGCGGTTTTGCGAAAAGTTTGGCACACCCTCTGCCTAGAACTCCAGAGCAGTTCCTTTTGGCCTTTTTCAGACTCTATAACAGAAAAATTCCATCCGAGCATTTGTCACTTCGGGCTCATTAAAACATCGAAGGAGACTAGAGTCATCTTTAGCTTTTTCTCGACTCTTTAAAAGTGAAAAAGCAAGTTGTGTCTAAAGCGTCGTTAACAATTTATTTTAAACGGAACAATCACCCTTTATTCCCGCGTTGATCTTTAGGTTGAAAAGATGGAGCCCACCAACCAAGGAATTCCCCTTGGTGGAAATCCTAGTCCCTTCTCCTCTTGGGGAGATGTTGGTGCGCCCCACATGGCCACATTGTCACTTCCAGGACTGACGATTGGCCTGCCTGTCTGGCTCTTTTCAACCAATGTCGTTCAGAACACCACTATTCCTGAACAGTCAAGTCAACAGTTAGACCAGACCAGAGTTTCCCACCAGCCTTCTACTTCATCTTCCTCTCCTCCTTCCTCTTCGCTTGACGGAACTGGTAAAACAAAAAACCGAGTTCCTAAGGAGAAGAAGGAGAAGAAGAAGAAAGAGAAGAAGAAGAAGGAGCCAAAGGCGTCTGGGGGCAAACAAGTGTCGTCTGACAAAAATCCACACACAGCACTGGCAAGGCCTAAATCGCCATGCGTCATATGCAAGGGAGACCACTTCCACAGAGATTGTCCCTGCATCCCTCGGATACTAAGGGACTGGTCTCCCCGTTTGCACAATTCGGTAGCGTCGACCTCTGATAGCCATGTTGACTGCTCACCGTCAACTAGTGGAAGTGAAGCCACAGGACAAAGAGGGAAAGCTAAATTTCCCTGCAGACTGTGTGAAGGCGACCATGCCATCCACCGTTGTCCCTTCTTAGACGAGGCAAAAAGAGTTCTGGAAGATCGCCCGATTTTACGAGCGCAACTTCCTCCTGGATATCAAAGACTCCTGCCAAGTCCTTCGCTAGTTGAGAACCCGGCTGGCCCGCTCAGGTGGTCAGCCGAAGCGCCGGTCATTGAAGATGAACCGTCTGAATCCATACCTGATGAAAGTCTAAAGGTTGAAACGGCAGTTGACCCGGTTTTGCCTTCAGAGGCTCTATCTTCGAATGATACCATCACAGAGGAGAATAAAGACGACACCGTCCAAATTCTCTTCATCGACACTGACTCTGATGAACAAGGGTCAATGCCCCCATTCCTTTATCGCAGGAGGGAAGTTCATTAGAGCGATATCCGGCCGTCTATTCGGTCCCACCACCAAGCAACCTAGTTGTCTCGTTTGACTGGAACCAACTAGGCAGACCCCGCTTGCCAGCTAGCATACCATTCAGAATTATCGTCCAAATATACAGAATGGTAATGGCTGGCACTATCATTGATGAGGGGGCATCTGTGAGTATCCTTTCCTCTATTGCTTGGAAAGCGCTTGGTTCGCCAGCGCTTTTGCCTGAAATGAGAAATCTATCAGGCTTTGATAAAGGAACCAGTCGACCTTTAGGGATCCTCCCCAATGTGCCCATAACATTGAAAGGGAAGACCGTTCAAATGAACGTGATGGTCGTTCAAGGACCCTTGGATTATAACCTACTCCTTGGACGAGACTATATATATTGCATGGGAGCCATCATCTCATCACTCTTTAGAGTAATGTGTTTTCCGCATGAAGGAAGAATGGTCAAGCTCGTGGACCAACTTTCATTCCCCGGATCACGCATCGCAAATAGTCATATACCATCCTAAATGGTCTATTCACGCAAGAAGTGCCTCAACCTATGGTCCGTCCTCCTGATGAGCGCAATTAATCCAGGAGGATATGACTGGAACCCAGGGGGCATGCGTCCTGGTCTGCTTCGGCAGAGAACTTTGGGTATAGGGTAGGTTTCCGCGGGAGAATATGACTAGTCCGTACCCCGTCCATCTAGGAAGAGGGTTGTTCTAGAATAAGATTCTTTTGTCAAAGTTATGTGAGTTGGCGGGCTACGTCGCTCACCTTTGCCTATTTCGGTAGACATCGCTGAAGAAGTGTCTTGTTTGCGCCGTGAACGAGACAATCTTTGGGTAACCTGAAAGAGGTAGGCCTCTCTCGTTAAAACAAATGTTTTGGCGGAAATCAAGTAGAGGTAACCTTGAAATCGTACTTTATACCTGGGGCATGCAAACCTTTTGAGTGCAAGCAAGGGGCGACTATTTATTTTTTAAAATTTTTAGGACCTCTAACCCTTTAAACTCGTAGGATTAGTCGTTTGCGAACTTGCATAAAGAAAGGATCTGGAGCAAAGCTTACGTAAGATCTAAGCTCCCTAAAAAATAGCATCTTCAATGAGACACTCTTATCATATGACTGGTATATTCGAGCAGTTTTAGCACACAGTTCATGCTCGTTAAAAAATAAATGCAAGATCCGAGAAGTTTTAGCGCATAGTTCATGCTCGTTAAAAAATAAACATAAGATCGAGCAAGTGTTTCAATCCGCGTTTAAGCTCGTTAAAAATGAACTACCCGGTAAATAACCACTGTGAATGTAAATTATCAGCCATTAAAGCCTTGGTCGTGTTTGCACCATCACCTCCACTTTTCATTTGGCCGATCATTCACCTCCATTTGATTGTTTCCCATTTTGAGGAACAGCTGCGAAGAGTGATTTCACCTAGCCATCCTTGTGACACTGCCGTGATTGGAAAATTCCAACCTGTACCTGGAATCAGCTGCTAACCTGTTTATCACTCGTTCCTCAAAAGACGAGTCTTCTTTAAGCTCTTTTCAGCTGACTCGTAAAATATGAAAAGATTGCCGAGTCCTTGGCCTTCCAGCTCGTTAAAGGGACAGGAAGTGCTATCCCTCCTCTAGATTTTAATCTTTTTGGACCTGAGGGATTATTGCACAAAAAGATCAAGCGCTTGTTTTGTTCGTCTCGTTTAAAACTATCGAAAACTCATCCCTTCTGTATTGTTTTATACTTTTTCGGACTAAAGGGATTAGATGACGAAAAAGGAATTTTGGAGTTATCTTTACGTACCTTTTCAGACTCTCTAAAAAATGAAAAGGAACCGAGTTGTCTTTGTCGTTAGACTCGTTAAAATCATTAAATAGCGACAAACTTGTCTTTGGACAAGAACGAGTTTCACTATCGCTAGGCTTGTTAAAACATAGCGATGGGCTTGCCCGAAGGGCAGGTTATAGAACAAGCATATGTTATCCTCCTCAAGCTTGACAAAAATAAAGAGGTAGAGGTACTGGTCAGCAATGACTGGGGAAAAATTGGGAGAAACTAAAGAAAACTTTGATGGTAGCAAGTCGCTCTTGAACATGACACTTTTCCTCGTACCACAATCGGGTTGGGTTGTTTCATTCACCGGTCACATCACCATGGTCTCGCCATACCATCCATATTTGGGGTAATGCTACCAATCCATCGCATCAGTGTCGCCATATGTTCAAGAGAAATCATTCAGAAAGAGTCAACCGGGTCCATCCACTCATACATTATCCTTCATCCGTTCATGACCGCCACCCTGAATCATATGTCACAGATCGTTTTCACCTCCATCAAAATCATTAGCTCCGTTCCGTGTCACTGATGTGGGATTCATTAAGGCCCTCTTTGACGGATCGCTTCTTGTCGACAATCAGCTCTTTATCCAAGAAGTTGATCTAGGAACAACCCCTTCAGTACTTTGAAGCTTGCATGCCTCAATGGCAAGTTTCTCACTTCCGGGACAGGTATACATCAAGGACCTTCGACCGATAGATTTTGCGTGGTGTTCGACGCCAAGTCCTTTATTCACACCACGTGAATTTGTACTGCAGTACCTTGAGGGTCATTATCATTATCGGTGATTCCTCTCGCGCTTGTTAACGGTTTACCTCATCGACCGGTAATCAAGCGATGTCTTTCCATGTTCGACTTCAGAACAATTCTCACATGGATCGACTTGTACTTAGAGTGAAGATCGAACGAGTTTTGAAGACCCCGGATCTAGTTTCATCCATCCGGGCTGCAATATATATTCAGGAAAGATAAAGACATTTGACATGTACATCATTGCAGCAGATGATCATCCTACTCAAAGGATGATAATTTCATCAAAATTATCAGTCTACCATCAGACGATTGTCTGTTCTATGTACAAAGAAATGAATTTATAAAGCTGAGCATGGGAATGCCCGCCTCAGCTAGATCATGAAAGCAGTATGAAAAATAATGTATTGTATTGTATCTTATTACAGGTCTCCACCAGCATTGGATGAACTTCGGACCCTCCTGGATAAAGCATTTCACCCGATAAACGACCTCATACTTTAGGGGGCAACTGTTATAGACATTTTTGTGCCTTACAACATTGAGCATGAAATGTCCATAATCTAAGGGATCCAAAGTCCCTAAACATGTTGTTCCTACCCCTAGAGGAACAAGGCTAACAAACCACAGCAATTCACAGAAGTTCTCCACCAAAAACTGCTCAAAACAAGTCAAATTCAGGATCATGTCAATGGCTCCACTGACTGTCTGCGCTGAATGTCAATGGCTACACTGGCTACCTGCGCTGAATGTCAAGCCAACACTGGCTACCTGCGCTGAGCGAGAGTGGACATGTGGGAAGCTCATTTTCAAGGTGTCAAAACCCAGGAAGCTTCCAAAATGACATGCCTCAGGGAATTCGACTGGTGATGAGTAAGAGGTTCAAAATCTCCAAGTGAAGCAAGAACCTCCAAGTGGAATCAAGAAGTGATAGAGGGAGAGGACACTAGTCAGATCTCAAGCTGACTCATCCTCTCTCCAAACATCTATATATGGATCTCTCCTCCATGAGATCTAGAGGCTGAATTTTGTTATTGCAAAGAATTGCTGTTGGTTTGAGATTGGAATCATTGGGTGCTTAATGCTTTGAAGGGAGTGAAGATAGGAATTCCATTTTGCTGGGAAGGAGATGCTGGATTGGAGCCTCTGGGTTGTATCTCTTCCTGAACCTTGTTATTCATCAATAAAGCTATCTTGGTTTCTCCTATATACTGATGTATCTTTGATGTATGATTGCATTAGTATGTTTAGCTTACTTCTAATCCTGAACTAGTTATGATTATGAATCTATGTCTTTGTGTAGCGTTCTTCTCTTGTGATCTTGCAGAGACCTGTTGAAGCTGGGCGAGCGAGAAGACAAGTAGCTGGGAACTCCCAAAGAAAAGAGAAACCGGATCGAGGGACAAACGGAAGAACGGTTAGTCCATCATCTTCTTCATTCTTAATTCATAAAGGAAGAATACTAGAATAATTGTCTCTGTTTGTTGCTAAGGCACTGTCACACCTTAGGTGGATGGATCATCCTGCATAGGCATTTTTTCCCCACAACAGTCAGTCTCAAACTCTTTGGCAGTTGTCCACACCTTCTGACATATTGTTTTTGCATCTTTGAAAAGGGAAGGCCAATAATATCCTAAAGAAAGGATTTTATAGGCCGTCCTTTTGTCAGCAAAGTGTCCACCGCATGGTTCATCATGACATGCCTTGAGGATGTCAGGCATTTCATCTTCCCGAACACATCTTCTGATCACACAATCTAGCCCTGTTTTTTAAACAATTCATTAGAAATCCATGAATTCTTGAGCTCTCCTGAATACTTTTTCTTTTTTACCAGGAAATAGATGTGGAGGTAGCTTCCCTGTAACCAAGTAGTTAGCAATATCTGCATACCAAGGAGTCTTAGTAGTTACTGCAAACAAATATTCATCTGGAAATTATCCTCTACAGGAGGAATCTTCGTTAGTATTTTGGATTCTAGACAAGAAATCAGCTACTGTATTTTGTTTCCCTGGTCTATCCAACATAGTAATATTGAATTATTGTAAAAGTAGAGCCATCTTGTAACTCTGCCATTAGTAACAGGTTTATTCATAAGATATCTAATTGCAGAATGATCAGTATGGACAAAAGTTTCATAGCCGGTTATATAGTGTCTAAACTTATTGATTGCATGAACAACAACTAATAACTCTTTCTCAGTCAAGTATAGTTTAACTCAGTGGGAGTCAAATTTTTACTGGTGTAGTAAATGGCATAAGGAACTAAATCCTTTTGTCCTAACACAGCTCCTAGAGCTGTATCTGAAGCATCTGTGGAAATATGGAAAGGAAGTTTCCAATTTGGACCTCTCAAAAATGGGTGCTTCAAATTTCTTGTTTTCAAAGTTTCAAATGCAGATTGACAATCAGGATCCCATTTGAATTCACAATCTTTTGTAAGTAATTTGAAGAGTGGAGATGCTATTTTGGTGAAGTTTTCAATAAATCTTCTATAGTATCCAGTAAATCCAAGAAAACTTCTAACATCTTTTTGACAATTTGGAATAGGCAACTTGGAGATGACTTCAACTTTTGATCTATCAACTTTATCCCATCTCCTGAAATATGATGTCCTAAAAACAATCCCTAGTAAACATCATAAAGCATTTTTCATGACTTAATGATAGGTTTGTTTCTTTACATCTTATAAGGGCTTTTTCCAAATTCTCTAATGCCTCTTCAAACAATATACCATAAACTGTAAAATCATCCAATACACCTCTACACAATCATGGATTAGATCAGAAATATTCCTAGTACTGCCCTTTGAAATGTTGCGGGTGCATTGCAAATCAAAAGGAAGTACTCGATAAGCAAAAGTTCCCCATGGACAGGGTAAATGTGGTTTGTCCTGATCTCCAGGTGCTACCTGAATCTGATTGTAACCACTAAAACCATCCAAAAATGAAAAATACTTTTTGCCTGCTAAAGTATCTAATACCTGATCGATAAAGGGTAAAGGAAAGTGATCCTTCAAATTTGCTTTGTTCAATTCCCTGTATCAATGCATACCTCCATTTACCATTTTTTTAAGGCACTATAACCAAAGGAGAAACCCATCGGCTATCTGAAATTGGATAAATGAAGTTCACATTAAGTAACTTTTGGAGCTCTTCTTTCACTATCTCCCTAAGATTTGGATTCATCCTTCTCTGAGGTTGTCTGATTGGTCTACTATTTTCCTCAATATAGATGTGATGAATGCAAGTCTTAGGGTCAAATACCTTTCATATCGGTATACTCCCATGCAAATGCAGTAGAATGTTTTTTGCAAGATTTTGGTTAGTTCTTCCTGTTGTGATTTTCCAAATTTTTGTTGATATTCAATGTTTTTCCTGGAAAGATCTCAATGGCGGAACTACAAATTCTTCCATAGAGAAAGAGACATTTGTCTAGATGATAGATACTCAATGTCAGAATCTAACTTGAAATTGTGTTGGTCATATTCTGAAGATGTTTCAAAATTTTCTAATGTGTTCAGAATTTGACTATCTTCACTAACTTCAGAGATGGTAAAGACAGGTTGTATAGTATCTTCATCATAAATCCATTCATTATCTTATTTCTGTGATTGCTTTTGCTGGAGGATACAGATTGAATTTCTTTGTCGAATTACATCAGAAATATACATATCCCCAAAACTACAACTGATGAAAGCATCGGCTGTGGCTAGCCAAGGTCTTCCTAAAATGAGAGGATGTCTCCTAAATTACTCTTGGGAGTTAAAATCAAGAATCCACTGGATATTCCCAAGAGTCTAAGGAGACTGAAATGTCTTCTAATACACCATCTGGTTTAATAATTGATGATCTGCAAGTTGCAGTAAAGTAGGTGTAAAGAGAAGATTAGGAAGTTTCAGCTGTTCCATAGTCTGTCTGCTCATAATGTTGATAGCAGCCCCCTAAATCAATCAAAGTGTTTGGAATTTCAACCCCATTGATATGTGTTTTGACAATTGGACTACCGGGATCTACATACTTCTGCATAGTAATTTTTCCCATCATGATGTCTGCATTTTCCCTACCAGGTGGATTCTTCTTGTGTCTCTAGGTTTCCTTCCTGGTCTTTTAAGACTCAACTCCTTTATTGTTTTTGCTAGAATAGGAATCTCTTTAATTTGCTTGTAACAGGGAATTGATACAGACATTCTTCAATTCATCTAGAAAATCATAGTTAGGCAATAAGATTGGTTTTTCCACCCCTTTGTCAATTTGTAATCTTTCAGGAAAAGGAGGTGTGGATGAAGATACATGTTGCTCAACTATAGGAGTTGTAGGGGTTAGTTCTTCTTTTTCTTTCTGAGTGTTTGGGTTTTGAAGAGATGCTTCAGAACCCTTATTGGCTTCAAGAGATTTTTCTCAGAAATGCTTTGATTTTGGGCATCTATAGAAGGTTTATCTAGAACTCTAAAGATCTGAGTTGTACATCATTGAGAGGAACAATCATATAGGCAGGAAATTGTTGACCTTTTATCATGTAAGAATTTTGAGGGTTTTTACTATTGGGGTTTGGAAATGTGAGAAGGAAGTTGATTTGACTTCTGTTGGAAGGAAGCAAGAGTTGAGAATTTGGGTTTTGTTGAGAAGGTTGTTGTTGTTGAAATGGCAATGATAGTTGTGGGTTTTGATTTGGAAGTTGTGGAGCCTGTTGATTTTGAAAAGATGGAGGATATTGATAAAATTGAGCAAATCTCCCATAAGGATTTTGCATACCTTGTACCCATGATTGAAAAGGATTTTGAGGTTGGGACCAAGGTTGTTGCCAAGGATTCCAATTTGGTGAGGGTTGAAAGTTCATAGAGTTGTTAAACCCTTGATTTTGTTGCCCCTACAAGGTCTCCTTGCAAAAAAACAGAGAGACCTAATTGTATTTGGATCTTCTTGAAAGAAGCTTTGAGCCTAGGAATTGAAGGACAATCCTTGGTTCATGATTCTTGAAAAGATCACACATGTTTCTACAACTTTTGCATCCAAGGGGACATTCCCTGAGAGCATGTTTTTTTATACATTTTGGGCAAAAGATGGCTAAAGCTTCAACTTTGCTTTGCTTATTGTGGATCTTAAGAGTGTCTAGTTGCTCACTAAGACTCCCTAAGATATCAGTTTTGAATTCATCAAGCATATTGCCAATCTCAACCCTACTTACTGATCCAGTTGCAGATTTGTTTTCTCTGATGAGAGAGGATCTCTAGGCCTTTTCCAGTTTTAGATTTTCCTCTTGAGAGATGGACACATAGTTCTGCTATGTCATGAAGTGGAAGTTGAGATATGTTTTTTTTCCCATATTTGCTCTTTTTCAGATTGTATTGGAATCTTTCAAGTAAATCCTCCAGTTTTCATCTTTTTTTTGTACCATTTTAAATACTTCATCTTGTGGTGGTAGGCATACAATAATCATTGTATCTATCCAAGAATGTTTGTTTCATATCATTCCAAGTCCTGATAGATTTGAGTGAGTAATCCCATGAACCATTTCAAAGCAGCTCCTTTCAATGTTGAAGGAACAATTTGAGTTTTTTGAGAGTCTTCCAGATAATCATAGGTTCGGACACACGACCTCAAACTCAAATAGAAATGTTTCAGGATCTTCATTTCTTAACCCATGAAAGTTTGGGAGGGGACAGTGGTGAAATATTTTCATTGTTGCTCAAGAATCCTCATCGACTATAGGAATCAAATGAGTTATCTCCATCTCTATTTCCCCATTGTTACCTCTACCTCCTCCATTATTTCCTCCTCCTCCTCCTTCTACTCTACCTCTACCCAATCCGTTAACTCCCTCTTCTGTCATGTTAGTTTTCTCAGAGATTTCAGAGTCCTCTGGTTCTTTACGAATGGCGAACGAGGAGGAATTTCTCCCTTCTTTCAGGTGATTCTACTTCTTCAATTACAATGTGTCTCCCTGTAGAAGAAAAGAAAGAATCTTTTCCTAATCAGATTCAATGGATGGTGAGGAAGAGTCTCCTAACTCAACTACTGTCTCTTGAATTTCCAGGAATCCTAGGGCTAGGATGTTGTAGGTTGAAGATGATGGAGGTGTCTCTTGTATATTCCTTGAGGTAGAAGGAATTGTAAAAATCGAACTCTTGGCTCTAGCTAAAAACCTTATGCTAGAATCTCTTGCTCTATCATGTCTTTTTTATTTTTCTTCAAGTCGGGTATAATTCTCTTTCCGATCTTCCAGGTCACTCTAGGTGCAAGAAGAGAGCATACTCAAGAAACTATTAAACCAATAACTTTCTCTTTTCTGATCCTCCAGATCACATAAGTGCAAGAGGGAGAGCATATTTTGAGAGGTTATCAATTTTCCTTCTTGAAATTTTCTTGTTTTTTTTTTCTTTTTAAGAAATTGGCTACCTAATTTCACTTCCCCGGCAATGCGCCAAAAGTTTGGTAATTTAGTGTATTCTAAATTGCTATTTAAAATGTCAATCCAGGATTCGTAAACTGACGAAGTGAAGTGTACTATATGTTAGATAACGGTTTCCTTAGTTTTGTCGTTTTTGAGTTTTCTAGTTTGTTTTTGGATTTATCTTTTCTAATGTGTGATGGCGAAAATGAAGTTAAGTGTGGATGGTGATGGTGATTCTACAGTGATTTCCCCAAACTTAAAAGTGATCAAAGAGAAAGCTTTAAAACAACTGTAATGAAATCAATTCTTAAGAGGAAGTATATGTATCAAAGTGAACTAATGACAATGGCCCAGTATCGTTGCTGCTGAATGAAAAGAAAGTAAAAACTGAACTTAAAGCAATCCAAATTAAAGCAAAGCAGCTAATTCACACTACTTCAACTCTTCAGATCCTTTACCCTTCAGCTCAATCTACCTTGTGGGAAGTAATCATGAAACAAGTCAAGTAATATGATATCTAAATGGCAAGAAATTAAATTGCATAAAAGAAACTAATCACACTACTTCAACTCTTCAGATCCTTTACCCTTCAGCTCAATTTACCTTATGGGAAAGCAATCATGATAAGTCTAAGCAATATGATAACTAAGTGGCAAGAAATTAAACTACATAAAGGAAACTAATCACACTACTTCAACTCTTCAGATCCTTTACCCTTCAGCTCAATCTACCGTGTGGAAGCAATCATGAACAAGTTTAAGCAATATGATAACTAAATCACACTAAAATAAGTAATATTTTGATTCCTTACTAATAGAGTCACTTGACTATAGAAAGAAACCATAAACAAATGAGTAGTATGATGTCTAAGTACCAGAAAAAGAAATAAGCAAATCACAATTGAAAAAGGACAGTGCTGGAAATAAACTTCAGAAAATGGAAATTAGCAGGAAGGACAAGATGATCTCATATGTCAATTGTTATCAAAAAGATGAAAATTTGCCCGGGCTGCTTAAAAAAACCTTGCAGAAAAACGTTGATCAGTTGACAGCTATAAGAAAACAAAGTGAAAATATAAACAACAGTGAATTAAAAACATCAAAACAACATGTTATATACAAGCTAGTAATTATAAAAATAGAAACATAATAAAATCAAATGACAAATATAGGGCTTAGTGCGCAGGGCCCTCTGCCACCTCAGCCAGTCAACGAACAGTCACAAGAACGAGTCAAGAAAGTAGTCTTCTCATGATTAAAGCCGCAGCAACATATAAAACAGAGTACAGTGGGTGACAATAGAAAACAGTTCAAAAAATTACATTCCAAAAGCTTTTTTTACAGCGTTCATCAACGCATTATTTATAATGAAAAAGTGTTGAACTGACTAACTGAATCCTATGCTATTAACTGCGTTGCCAAAGACACATAGATCTCCTCAGCGAGAGATCTAGCGTAACTGTCATCATGCTTATTAAATCTTCGGAGTGGTAGCTGTTGGATTCAGGTTACGGGATGATCTCAGGTGTGCTGATGTTTCCGTGGGCTGAGGATGGGCCACGTAAACTCTCACGTGCTCCAAACAGAGACGTGCCACCATAAATACCTTGGTTGGCTTTGCCTTTGACCCTTGTTGACCGTGACCTTCTATGGATGATATGGCAGATTTGAAGGGACACGTTCCATGTACCGTCACCTGTAGCTTGCCATGTGGCTCATTTCTTCATAGGACACTTGTAGCATAGATTTTAACAAAATAGGCGGAATCTGTGCTGTCAGTTTCCGCAGCTGCCTGAACAAAAATCTAAACCAAACAACAGTTAAGCATAGTTAGAAAACCATGTCAGAAGCTCTTTTTAGACTATAATGCAATGATTTAACAGCTTGATGGATGAAGTAAGTGGGAAAAACAAGGCTGAGAGGGTGTATAGGAAGATGCAGGTTTGAGGTCATCAACATGATGGTGAAGGTGGTGAGCTAATGCAAGCTTGGTCATCTGTGATGGTGTGCATGCGCTCCATGGTGACATTGCTGATGCGAACTCTTTCTTCGTTGCATCTGATTGCATGGCATGGTGTGGCTGCTCTGCTCATCCAACTCGTGCTTGCTAACAGCACATGGCTATTTTGGTCAGGGTGACGCTCGAACTGGCGATGTAACTGATGATAACACTCCTAAGTGTGTCAGTTGTCCTGACGTGCTTGGCGTCATCACATGGTACAATCCTATACTACAAACTAGAACTCTAGTTGGACTTGCTTTCTGTCTTGCCTTTGTGAGTGTGCTGAATGGGTGAGATTGCCATGTGTGTGCACGATGACATGCATGTTGCTGAATTACCTTGATGTGACCAACAACATTGCTTACCATGTCTGTCCGTGCCCAGTTGTTGTGGGATTTTTTGGATGTTTAACTTTACAGGCGTAGTTTCACCCGTAAGTGCATGTTGCACCCTATGTTATACTGTTCTTGCTGCAACTCATTCTATTGTCTATGCAGCTCCTATTCTTTCTTGAGTTGTTGCTTGAGCACATGCAAGTTATTCTTTGTTACGTTCTCTGCCTTTTCGTGATCTTCATGTCACGCTGTCACCTCATAGCCTGAGTCTCCAAAGTTTCTTTCACCACAAGTGGATCTCTTGTGCTTGCAACTTTGTTCCACGTCTATGTTGTCAACAACCTTCCTCTTGCATTTTTGTTGCATGTATGATGCCTTCAATGTTGTTCATGATGCTGCTCTCTGTGATGCTACTATTGTCATATCTTGAATGTCCTTGTCTACGAACAACTTCATGTCTTCGTGGGTAGGCAAGCCCATAGACATTTGATCAACTGCATCCCCAAGTGTGCTCTGAACGGTGTCTTCAACTCTTCTCTCTTGGAAACCATTGTACATGTACTGTTGAGAGGCCAAATGAACACCTGTGATCCTTTGAGACATGGAAACACTGGCAATTGTTGGTCAGAAAACCAAAAGAACTTGAGATGATGGAAAAACAATCATGGAATGAAAATTCATGAGAGTGATCACATAAACCAAACATAATCTTGAATCGAGATAAGAAATTTCAAAGACGAGAGATGAATGCCAAGGATACGCAAGGCATAGTCTGGGATGTTGGGAGGCTGGCTCACTCTTGGAACTGCACAATGCATAGTCTAGTCTGGCTGCTGACTGCTAGAATTTCACAATGTGCAGTTCATCTGGAAATGGTTGCAGGCTCAGTGACTGCATTGCGCAATTTTCGGGCCAACAGTCACTGTCCCTCAGAATTGCATAATTTAAGACTGGAGGACAATCACTAGTTAGAAATGCGCATTTTCTGAGAGGAAGATAGAGCCTTCCTTATTAGGATTGCGTAATGATGTCTTGGTGAGGCAGAGTGTAGGCAAGGCTGCGCATACTCGTTGACAGGCAACTAAAGCGAATGTGAATGCGAATGCATGGCGATACTAAGTGGAAGCATAAGTGAATGATCATGCATGCAAACAGTGAATGACAAATTAGAAAATGGAAAACAATGCATGTGGGTGAGGCGAGTCGCCGAATTGATGATCGTTTGTGAAAATTGTTTCATGCATGGAACAAAAATGAGATTTTAACGAAACTGAAACAGTGCTAGTACAAGCTGTATGTATTGAAACAACAACAAGCGCTCACTAAAATCAAGCAGAAAACATTCTACGAAGTGAAACACAAAAAGCGCCAAAAATGCAACACAAGACATGGAAAGAATGCTTACGAAAAAATAGCTGAGCTAAATGTGCCGACAACTCCTAGATGCGATGTGGGTGTCAGAGCTGCAAGGTTGATGTTAGGAATGAGCTCTGCAAGTTTGGTTCATGAGTTTTGATAAAATCGAAGATGTGATACACATGCCACAAATCTAGGAAGAATGACACTTGGTGGGAGGTTTCCGAGATGATCCTTGCATGCAACCTCCAGCTGCTAAAAGTAGATTCTGAATCAAGGGATGCCTTTGCATGCTGCCTTGGGAGAAGCATACCATGCATGTAAATTGGTTTTGCTTGGTCTCGGAGCGAACCGGTCAACTCAATTGCACATGCAAGAGGCTGCTTAACTGCTGGGAGAAAATGTGCATTTCTGGAAGGGAGCTGGGATGGCTGCCCAGGAGATTTGCGCATTTTCTGGGCAGAGTAGTTGACTGCTACTGAGGATTGTGCAATTTTGAGCTGAGCAGCCCTGCTGGGAGGAATTGCATAATTTTTTGGATGAAGCCTGAATGCCAGAACTGCGCAATTTTAGAGCCTAGTAGGCTGCCAGACATAATTGCACAATTTTTGGAGGTGGCTTGTTGCCCCTAGAATTGTGCAATTTCTTTGGGAGGAGCTGCTCAGTATAGCTGGACCAAGTCTGGAGGAACAATCTATGAGGGAATGAAACAAGTTCTGATGGACAGGCTGTCATTCTTCAAGAAAATCACTGAAGCTTGTGTATTAACGAAGCAAGACATGCTACTATGAAAGGTTGGTAGGGAGGCTCCAAACGAAGCTAAGGAAAATTTTGGAGGGTGGTTGTAGCTATAAACACTACCTAAATGCATGACAAAATAAATACACACAAATCAAAGGGATATGCTATGGACAAAATTTTCTTAAGTAGAGTAGAGTGCATTGCGAGGATTAGGAAGAAATTGGCCTTCGAAATCCTCTAAGGATATGCCCCCTTACCCAAGTCCTAACGAATGATGTAAGGTTATAGCCATAATTATGAGTGAGACAACGATGAAGGATACAATCAAAATTATATGATAAAGGTCATCGCCGTTGAGAAGATAGCGAGGGGCTGGTATTAGATACGTCGTCGATCACCACGAGTAAGATGGGGGGTAAACTTTCGGGTTCACAAATATGGGAAGGAAGTGCGCATGATGGTGCATATCATCCAAGGGTAATCAGGGGTAGTCATGTCTTCCATGATGTCCTCATCAAAATGAAAGATGGGTGGATGAGAGGAAGATTGACTACATGATGCGGCGACAGTACCTGGTGCAATCCTGAGAAAGAAGGTTCACATATTGCATAATCTGAGGTGGTAGACGACGAGCTAGTAGATGGAGATCTATCGATGTTGAGACCAGGGTTCCGGTGAGGGAGGTTCGACAAAAGCACGCGCGGGAATATCAGAGAGATTTTCCTACGAGGATTTCTCAAGGATGACGACAGGTAAAGGATATGGACCATGGAGTTCGTCATATTGACATCAGGGGGAGGGATCACAATGGTGGGACCAGATTCCCCTTTATGGTGTACTAGTTGTATAGAATCCATAGGTAGAGGAGTAGATGATCCACTACGAGTGGAATCAAAGTCGCGAAGCACTTGGAGGCAATCATGAAATTTACCGAGACAAGGGCAACAATGGGAATAATGACCATAATGATCACACAAGGCACAAGGGTGATTTATGAGCAACATTTTAAAGTATTTGTCTAAATTGGTAAGGTAACTTGGATCTTAGGGATATTAGACTCAAGAAAAATTTCATGAACCAAAGGTTTGAGACAAGGAAGTTCAAGACAGTTATTGGTGGCATGCCCAACAACCTCACACAAGGGCACGGGAGGTGTTAGCTTTGGAGCTTTTGGGGCTGAAGGAGCTTCGGGGGACTTGTCCTTAGGTTATTCCTCTTGGATTTTCCCCCAGTTCGGATGATTTCTCATAGGAATGGGTTCCTATTGAGGTTGCAGTGGAACTGATGCAGTGACAGGGGTTGTAGGGACTGGTTGAACTGAGGTCAAAGCATGATATGGTCTGAGCTGCCAGGCGGAGTGTTCGTTGGGGATCATTATACTAGACTGGGATCCAAAAGTCATATTAGGGAGAGTTAATGAATCCATGATAGGGACGAAAAAGATTCCAGGAGGAGGAAATGAAAAAGGTATCTGTCCTACAGGGTAATGCCTCAGTGAAACAACTCTGAATGGTTACGACCTAGAGGAATAGTTCCTGGTGGGAACAAAGGAGAGGCAACACAAAAGGAGGGAGGTCTTGGGGGGGTGGATTTGGATGGCTCAGCTAAGATGGTAACAATAGGGTGTTGATGAGTTGTTTGTTGATCATATGGACCAAACTGCTTTTTAGCAGCCATGTCTCTTGTAACATGAAACACTCAAAGAGTTAGGCTCAGATGTGGGAGCGGGAGGACCAGTTAAAGCCACTAACAGGGAGGAATATTTGTAGACTTCGAATGAAACACTAGTGAGAGGGGTGGAAAACTGCTTGGCGAACATCGATGAGATAGTGGACTAAGGGAAGGTCAAGGATGACATCTCGTGTACGTCAACGGATCAATAGTGACGATCTTACCTTCATGGGGGAATCACATATTACAGAAAATCACAAACGCAACGACTAACATGGCATAAGTGTAACTACGATCCAAGAGAATGTTGTAATCTAGAGGGCATCAATAACCTCGATGTCTACATGGACAGGCTTGCCTACAAGAGTCACTGTACAATTTTGGTAAATCGAGAGGCTGGGAGGAGTGACCGTCCCAAGCACGCAAGTGAGTGGATGTGGATGGGGATAGTTCAGGTGACCTGAGTTGCTTCCAAACAACAACAAACATCACGCTGGTGGATGCGCCTTTATTGATAATGCATGAGGAGATGATGGCATTACGGACTCAGACTGGTATCTGGAAAGCAACGGATGGAGGTAATGGAGGATGTTCTGACGTATCAATAGGAAAGACAATCAAACGATCGTCTGAAGGATCTACTGCGCCCAAAGCAGTTAGTAGAGATTTCTTTTGAGATGGGCATGACTGGAGCACCTCCAGCGTCAACATGGCAGCAGGTGACTACGCCAAATCATCTACTATATTATATGTGGGCATCTCGGTTAGAAGTTGTGTTACAGCGTAATGGTCCTTTGCGATATTATGAATTGAATCAACTTTAGGTGTGGGATATGTAACAGACTATTTGGTGTTGTAAGAGGCTCAGTTAGATTCTTTGGTTTTAGTCTCAGTTGCGGATGAAGGCGATGGATTATCATATTGTGCGACCAGTTTGCAAGTTGATATGGGAGGTATTGACCTCGTCAGAATTAATCATGAGGATTTGTAGTCGTCAGGACCAGAAGGTTGGGGAGGGTGGGTTGCTTGACCTTGCTGGGGTTGAGCAACAACAAAATCATTGCTGAGGGAAATGATTTGTAAGCACAATCGGTTGAGATGGCGCAGGATTTTGAGGAGTTTTTGCATGGCGGTTGACCTCTAGAAGCTTCTTGGGCTTCCCAATTTGGCGCATCTAGGGTAAGAGGGGAACTCATGAGTATAATGGTCATGTACACCACAACATACACAAGGCTTGTTTGTATGAATAACCTTGTTCTACTTAGGCTGGTCACCCTGTTGCTGGATGTTGGTGTTAGGCTGGTTCCCCTGGGGTTCATTAGGTTGATTACCTAGGTTACCTTGTTACCCTTGTTACCCTTTCCCTTATTCTTTTTCTTCAGATTTTTGGGATTGGTTGCACTCTTCTATGCATACACTTGACGCTGAGGGGGTGGTGGCTATTGGGGCTGAGGATGCATGGGGATGAAGTGCTAATGCTTGAGGGGTTGGAGCGCTCAACGGTGCATAGGTGTAATATGGTGATGGGGAAACCAATTTGGTAGACAGGTTGTGAGTATTAGCTAGACCTGACATCTGCTGATGTGGTTGGGTGAATGCATAATATGTTCTTTGTCTTGCATTACACGTTGCTGGCAGGAGGGGGGATAAGCATTGGAGGACCGATGCCCCCCTACGGATAACCATAAATGCTGAGTATATGGTGAAGGATGTGAAATAGCTCAAACGATACGATCGGTGGGCGTGAGATGCCCTCAGTGCATTGGCAACTAGGAGACGAGGGAGGTCTGGTATAACAATATAGACATAACCGAATTGAGATAAATCAAGTCATATCTCAGAGTAGTCTGGAGTGCCTCTTCCTCTGTCTGAGGAAAGTGAACGTGACATCTTTGGCAATAGGTGTT